>JAAALK010000285.1:4022384-4187075 GCA_019279435.1 Zizania palustris
CCTCTAGCTAGTCTCTACTTCAGCAGGTTGTCACCTCTTTGCAGCGGGAGTTTGCTATGAAGGATCTTGGTGTGCTTCATCACTTCTTAGGTGTGACTATGGAGCCATGCACTGATGGTCTATTTCTTCACCAACGCCAGTACACATTGGATATCCTTCAGCGAGCAGGGATGACTGACTGCAAGCTCTGTTCCACCCTAGTTGATGCTTAAGCCAAGATTTCCGGTACCAAGGGTGCACCAGTGGATGATCTCATTGCCTATCGGAGCCTCGCTGGTGCCCTTCAGTACCTCACCTTCACTCGACCGGATATCTCGTATGCAGTTCAGTAGGTGTCTTCACATGCACGATCTACAGGACCCGCACCTCCTCGTTATGAAGCGGATTCTCCGCTATTTGTGCGGCTCCCTCGACTTTGGGTTTCATCTTCGGCGTTCTTCGGCAGATGAGCTCGTGGTTTACACTAACGTCGATTGGGCGGGCTGCCCGAACACGCGTCACTCCACCTCCGCCTTCGCCGTCTTCCTTGGCGGTAACCTCGTGTCCTGGTCGTCCAAGCGTCAGCCAGTTGTCTCCCGTTCCAATGCCGAGGCTGAGTACCGCGGTGTGGCGGAGGCCTCCTAGCTCCGGCAGCTCCTAGAGGAACTCCACATCCCCCTCTCTAGGAGCACCCTTGGTCTACTGTGGCAATATCAGCGCCGTCTACCTCTCCACCAACCCTGTCCAGCACTAGCGCACCAAGCATGTGGAGATTGATCTCCACTTCGTCCGTGATCATGTCGCCGTGGGAGATGTCAGTGTTCTACACGTGCCTATCACCTCCTAGTTCACCGACATCTTCACCAAGGGCTTGCCTTCCTCCACCTTCTCCGAGTTCCGCTCCAGTCTCAACGTCCGCCGCGTCGGAGTTTCGACTGCAGGGGGTGTTAGAGTGTGTCTGGCTCATGTATGGCCCTTGTAGACTACTATTATTATCCACCCACCCTTCCAGGGTTGGGTGAGGAATACAATCTCTTTCACGAAGATTGAGATTAGAGCGTGAGAACGCCAGGCAGAGGTCATAAAAGTCTGGACTTATGATAGACCAGTAGACCTTGAAGAACTGCCCATTGAAGCCATCATGGCCTAGGGCCTTGCCTGAGGGCATGGAGCAGATGACACCATCAATCTCATCCTTGGTGAATTCATTGACAAGGTGGTCAAGGTGCTGGTGCCGGGTGATGAGTTGTTGGAGATCAAAATGCATGAGCAGGTTGTTGGAAAGGCCTATTCTGCTAAGGAAGGCATTAGCTTTATCTTTGGGAGAGTCCATAGTTGTGCCCCTCATGAGCTTAATGTTGGAGATGGTGTTGTGTTGATGATGATAAGTGGCGGCAGCATGAAAGAACTTATTTTCATCACCAAGACAAGTCCATTGGATGGTATACCATTGCTTCCAAAATGTTTGTTTGAGCTTGAGGAGGAAGTTGATGTGGGCCTTGAGAATGTGCCGAAAGTTGAGCTCAGGGACACCGAGAAGGCAACACTCTTCAAAGTGTCACCAAAGAGGATTTTAGGAACCTATCAATAGATCCAACTTTGCAGCTCCAAACAGATAAGGATTTTTGGAGCTTCTTAAACTTGTGGGCTATTCGTTGGACAGGGTTGGAGATGAGGGGAACACTTGACCAACTCAAAGAAACAACTTCTTGAAACCCTGGGAGTTTGATCCAGAAATTTTCAAACCAAAAGAGAGTAGCTCGAGGAATTGAACTGTCAATCTGGGCCAAGCAGGGGACTATGATCAGAAATGAATCTTGTGATGGGTGTAAAACTTGTATTAGGGTAGGATGAGGCCCAATTAGTAGAGGTAAAACACCATTCAAGTTGAACCAGCAGAGGGTTGACTTGCATATTGTTCCAAATGTATTTACGCCCTTTTAAAGGGATTTCTAAGAGCCCCAGGCTACTGATAATGTTATTGAATGTGTGCAGATCAGAAAAATTAGCCCCCTTTTGTTACGGCTATCTATGAACCTATAGAAATTAAAATCACCCATAATTATCTAGCTGTTGTGAGGGGCTATAGATAGATTGAGGAGCCACTGAACAAAAATCTACGATCCAGGTCATGGCAAGGGTCGTAAACAGGAGTAAGAGTCTAAGATTGCCCATTGAGCCTTGAAGAAAAACACACTGTAAGCTGATAGGGGGGCGAAGAGAGGACTACCCCCATTGAAACGGGCCCCATTCCAACAAATAAAAATACCACTAGCTGAGCCTCTGGAGGACGAAAAAGCAAATTGATCATAGCGCTTAGGGGCAAAACATCGGACAGATGAGTGGTCTAAGGCCTGAGTGGAGAAGATATACTGGGAACTGTCCTAATGTTCATTCCCTTTGTTATATCCTCAAATGATATTCTCAAAACAGCTGCACTGCTATATTGCACTGACATGGAACAGTTGCAGTGTCAATATTTCTTTTACCTGTAATGACTGATCGACTCTTTTTTTTTACATTTTAGTTTGTCTTCTATTAATCTATTTGTTAAACAGTAGCTCCTGGTCAGCTAAGACCGAGGATGAAAACTGTAACATATTCTAGTTATACTTTTCTTCCGGGCAATAGCAGAGTTTGGATTCAGTTAAGTCTAACTTTGGACCATGGAGCTACTGAGTTTTTCTCCTCTTTGGTTATGCTGTTTACATCATCTCATCCAGTGTTTGAAACAATATATTTGTTACCTTTCATATGCAACCCTTAGTGCATATTAGCTTAGGTTCCCCAACAATAAAAAGACAACATAATTCAGATATTCAGGAGCAAGCACATTTTGCCATGTTAATGTTGTTGCATTATTTGTTGATTATTTATTTTATAGATGCTATTTTCTGGGACAATTGCCGAAAACATTGCTTATGGAGACCCTACGGGAGCTATTAATATGAGCAAGGTTGAAAATGCTGGTAAGATTGCCAATGCTGAGGAGTTCATTAAGATGCTGCCAGAAGGATACAATTCATATCTAGGACAAAGAGGTTCTAGTCTGAGTGGTGGGCAGAAACAGAGGTAAGTTGTGTTACGTATGTCACAAACTAGACAAATGAAACATCTTTTGCTGTAAAAAATCTTCTGGATGTTTCCTGATAGTCGTGCCTCCCTTTTTTCCTCCGCAGGTTATGCATTGCAAGGGCAATTTATCAGAACTCCTCCGTACTGATATTGGATGAAGCGACATCTGCTTTAGATAGCAGGTCTGAGCTACTACTGAAAGAAGCATTGACGAATATAATGGCAAACCACACTGTAAGATTTCCATGCCCCACGGTTCTTTTTCCCCATTTCCATGCATGCCTGTTTCCATGCTTGCCCTACCAATTTGTTTTGGATAGGTAACTTCCTAACTTGCAGTGACTTAAATAGTCTCCTTTCCAGATTCTCGTCATTGCTCATCGACTGGAAATGATCCTAATGGCTGACAGAATTGTTTTGCTGGAAGGTGGTCAATTGAGAGAGATCACAAAGTCAGCTTTCTTGTCTCGAGACAGCCACCAGTCCAAAACTAGGTGAGATTTAATGCAATAGGATGCACATCGACAATGAGGTCGTTGACTCCACACAGATACACGTGATGCGTCACCTATTCATGATGTAACAAGCACTCACTTATGCACGACAGCGGGCCAAAATTGTTATCAAAATGAGCAATGTGCCAAAAAATAAACAGGTACCAGTTAAGCAAGTTGTCACTGTTGGTCTGGAACTAGAAGTACGTACATAAAATTGATTCCCCCAGAAGTCGCACAAGCCACAGCAACTAGCAAAAATCCTTTATCGATACAGTGGGGATGAGGAAAACATGCCTGCAAGGCAAAGGAACAATGGGGCCATGATGGCTAGAGACATCAGCTCTTGAATACCGAGCAGCTCAAACGGGTCCCTGTCTGCTGTACTCAGCTATCCTGCTTCGAACGTCCTCGAGGAACGATCTGAAACCTGTTGAGCTAGCAACCAAAGAGCCGTCAACAGCCTGATCCTCAACCAGGTATTTCTCAAATGCTGTAGTATCATCATGTGCGCCGTGAATAAAAACAAGCTTGGGGGTTATATTCCGTTCTTGCTTCAATCTATCAATCTTTGATCTCAACAGACCTACAAATGTCATAGTTTTTAGTGTATGCATCGCATGTGTAAATATCACTAATCATAAACAGCACCCAATGCATTATTTTGTAAATGAAACTAAAGGGGTTATCTAATGCCATGCCACTATCTGTTCAGTGGTCATTGTGAATCTGTGACAATCCTCAAGGAGACATGGACCAAAGGTTAGTGGTTTAGGGAACACACAAAATTAGTGAGATGGTAAGAGCATCTCCCTAAAATTATTTGATATAGCGCATATTCATGTTAATCCCTAAAAACTAATTTGATTTCCAACAGTTTTTTATCCCTATTTTTAAAATAAGGAATGAGAAATTAATCCTAAACTTATGATAGATAACGAGGGATTTAAGAAATGATTTAGGATGAGGATTTGTTTAAGGGTATTGTTAGAGTCTAATTTTCAATTTAAATGAGATACTCTAAGAGACTGTTAGAGTGTGTGTGTGGGGCCCCCAGTGTGTGGGCCCCTCCTGTAAGGTTCCCTTTTTATCCTCCCAACCCATTCCCCCCCATGTCCTGGCCGATCCTAGGTGGGCCGCCGCCCCTCCTCCCCACCGCCGTGGCCTCGGGCTGGATGGCCCCTACGGATGTGGTGGCTGCCGACGCTACCCTTGCTGCCGCCCTTACCACTGCCAAGACTGCTGCTGCTCGGGCGCGCGAGCGGGCAGCCGCTCTTACTTGGGAGAATGCTCGCCAGACCGCTGATGCCCTGGCCCAGCATGTCGCTGAGGCCGAGCATCACCTCAGGGGTGTTGACTCCACTGCCACCGCGGCTCCAGCTGTCGCTGCAGATCCGGATAACATCCGGGCGCTTGTGCCAGTCACCCTCGATCCCTCATCGTCCTCCTACGCACGCTGGCGCGACCTGGTGCTCCTCACCCTCCAGCGCTATGCCCTGAATGACCATGTCCTCATCGACACTCCGGTGGTCGCCCACGGGTCCGTTTGGCGGCACATGGACAACGTGGTGCTGTCATGGATCCTTGGGTCCATTACTGTTGAGCTCCAAGACATCGTGTGGGAACTTGGTGGCACCGCTCGGCAGGCCTGGGTTGCGATCGAGGGGCAGTTCCTTGGCAACCGCGAGGCTCGTGCTCTCCAGTTGGACGCTGCCTTTCGCACCTTCGTCTAGGGGGATCTCTCTATCTCGGAGTACTGCTGTCGCATGAAGGGGATGGCGGATTCCCTTCGTGACCTTGGCGAGCCTGTTGCGGACCGCACTCTTGTCCTCAACATCCTCCGCGGTCTCGGGGACAGCTACGCACATCTCCGGACATGGATCACGAGGACAGTGCCGTTCCCCTCCTTCCGCAAGGTTCGTGATGACCTTGTACTCGAGGAGTTGACCCGGGGACTCGCTCCCACATCTACTACCGCAACTGCTCTAGTCGCCTCCGGCCCCATCCGGCCGGCCTCCCACCCACAGCCGTCACCGGCTCCCTCCCTTCTTGGCACTCCTACCGCCGGTTCCACCACTAGCGGGGGGGTGGGGGTCGCGGTGGCGATCGTCGTCGCCGGGGAGGGGGCGCCGTGGTGGTACCGGTCGCGCTCCGGCTCCTACCTTCGTCACGCCAGCTCCTGCCACCAGGAGTGCGCCCTGGCCATCCTTCTCCAACCCATGGACGGGGCACATTTCCATGAGGCCGGGACAGTTAAATCCTCGGCCTCCTACCCCACCTGCGGCCATGCTCACCGGGTTGCCGGTCTCGCCTGCTCCTTCAGCGTGGGGCCCGTGGTCCGGTGGGTGGGATCAGACGGCCCTCGCACAGTCATTCAACACCATGGCGTTGACTCCGCCGGCCGCCACGGATTGGGTGGCAACTCTGCTTCCCGGGCTTTCTTCCTCTCGAAGGGAGTCCAGTTGCGCATGTCCTGCCCCTATACCTCCTCTCAGAATGGCAAGGCTGAGCGCATGATTCGTATCACTAATAATGTTATGCGCTCCATGCTCTTTCAGGCTTCGGCTCCCGCTCGCTTCTGGGCTGAGAGCCTCCTCACTACCACCTATGTGCTCAACCGCCTGCCTTCTAAGGCCACGAGCGCTCCCACCCCTCACCATGCCTTGTTCGGTACCTCACCTTCCTACACTCACCTTCGTGTTTTCGGGTGTGCTTGTTATCCCAACACTTCTGCCACTGCTCCTCATAAGCTTGCGCCCCGCTCGACCCTGTGTGCGTTTCTTGGCTACTCCCCCGATCATAAGGGGTACCGTTGCTTTGACCTCTCCTCTTGTCGTGTTCTTATCTCACGACATGTCATCTTCGCTGAGTCCGTCTTTCCTTTCTCCGTTGACTCCACACCCACCACCAGCCTTGAGTTGGACTCCCTGTTTTCTACTGACCCGGTGGTTCAGCCACCTTTGTCTTCTGTAGGTACATCACCGGCTGTTCCGGTGGCTCTCCCGCCATCTGACGAGCCGTGTGTGACAGCGGAGCTGCCCATCATGCCGCCCGCGGCCCCCGTGCCCCCGGCTGTGCCACGTGCGGCCACTCCTCACCAGCCGGCATTGCCCTCCGTGTCATGCGCGGCCCCGGCGTTCTCGTCCGTGCCGCACGCGGCACCTTCCTTGTCGCCTCCTGCGCCCGGGGTTGGCCCGCTGTTGCCGCCGGCGTCGTGTTTCGCCCTGGCCGTGCCCCGTGTCCCCGCGACACCTGCCGCGCCATGCGCGGCCCCGACATCTTCTTCCCGCTACGCCAACCCTGTTCAGGTCTACCAGCGCCGCCCGACGGGAGTTGCACCAGCCCGCTCTCGCGCCGAGCCGCCGGTGTACCACCCGCCCCTCCTCCACCGCGATCCCCGCCACACTCACCTGATGGTGACTCGGCGGGCTGCGGGGGTCCTCCGTCCAGTTGACCGCTTGGTCCTCTCCGCCGCTACGGAGCCACCAGTCTCCCATACCCTCCACTGTTCGTGGCGCCCTGGCAGATCCACACTGGCGCCACGCGATGGAGGAAGAATATGCGACCCTTCTGGCCAATCAGTCCTGGGACCTGGTGCCTCGCCCCTCTAGCTGCAATGTGGTCACTGGCAAGTGGATCTAGACACATAAACGCAAGGCAGATGACTCGCTGGATCGCTACAAGGCTCGCTGGGTCCTTCGGGGTTTCACCCAGCGCCCTGGAGTTGACTATGATGAGACCTTCAGCCCAGTGGTGAAGCCTGCTACTGTCCAGACCGTGCTCTCCCTAGCTCTCTCGAGGTCTTGGCCAGTTCACCAGCTCGATGTGAAGAATGTCTTTCTCCATGGCACCCTGACGGAGACTGTGTACTGCAGCCAGCCTGCGGGTTTTGTGGATCCCACTCACCCTGAGCATGTTTGCCGGCTCAACAAATCTCTGTATGGTCTGAAGCAGGCTCCTCGGGCTTGGTACAGTCGGTTCGCCTCCTTCCTTGTGTCTGTGGGGTTCAGCGAAGCCAAGAGTGCCACTTCTTTGTTTGTCCTCCACCGCGGTGCTAACTCAGCCTACTTGCTGCTTTATGTGGATGACATTATTCTCACTGCGTCCAGCCAGTCTCTACTTCAGCGGATTGTCTCCTCGTTGCAGCAGGAGTTTTCCATGAAGGACCTTGGTGTGCTCCATCACTTCTTGGGAGTGACAGTGGAACACCGCCCTGATGACCTCTTCCTTCACCAGCGCCAGTACGCCTTGGATGTCCTTCAACGCGCAGGGATGACTGACTGCAAGCCCTGTGCCACTCCAGTCGATGCTCAGTCCAAGATTTCCGGTACAAAGGGCACACCAGTGGATGATCCCACTGCCTACCGAAGCATTGTTGACGCCCTTCAGTACCTCACTTTCACTCGGCCGGATATCTCCTATGTGGTGCAGCAGGTGTGCCTTCACATGCACGACCCAGGGACCCGCACCTTACCGCTATGAAGCGGATTCTCCGCTATCTGCGCGGCTCCCTCGACTTTGGGCTTCACCTTCAGCGTTCTCCTGTTGCTGATCTCGTGGTTTACACTGACGCCGACTGGGCGGGTTGCCCAGACACGCTCGCTCCACCTCCGGCTACGCCGTCTTCCTTGGTGGCAACCTCGTGTCTTGGTCATCCAAGCGACAGCCGGTTGTCTCCCGCTTCAGTGCCGAGGCTGAGTACCGGGCTGTTGCCAATGGGGTGGCCGAAGCATTCTGGCTCCGGCAGCTTCTCGGGGAGCTCCATTGCCCCCTCACCAGGAGTACGTTGGTCTACTGCGACAACGTTAGCGCCGTCTACCTCTCCACCAACCCCGTCCAGCACCAACGCACCAAGCATGTGAAAATTGACCTCCACTTCATTCGTGATCGTGTCGCCGTGGGAGCTGTCCGTGTCCTACATGTGCCTACCACCTCCCAGTTCGCCGACATCTTCACCAAAAGCTTGCCTTCTTCCACCTTCTCCGAGTTCCGCTCCAGTCTCAACATCCGCTGCGCCGGAGTTTCGACTACGGGGGGTGTTAGAGTGTGTGGGGGAGGGCCCCGGTGTGTGGGCCCATCCTGTAAGGCTCCCCTTTTATCCTCCCAACCCAAGGGAGAGGAATCTATCCATCTAGCTCTTCCTACCGAGACAATAATTTAATTAAGATGGTGGTAATCTTACGAAATTCTTAAACTGGTGGGTACTCGTCTAAAATATGACAGCCTTAGAACAACTTATGCAAGAAAAGAATAACATGGTGCTGGACTCACAGTCGCGCGGAAGAGGGAAGGGAATTGTGCTGCTAGCTGTAGGTGAGTAATACACCAGAAGATCAGTGTAGGCATCAAGAAGGAATATCGGGCTCTCGCTGTTGAATACACTTCGACTTAGTGAAAGATGTGCTTCTGCTTCTACGTCAGGAGAGGAGTACGAAGTCAATGTAGGGCATATAGCTTGCCGAAGCGATGACGGCTCCAGTGTGCTGTGAACAGAAATATAGTAATGGTAATGACTGAGTGTACTGTGTTACAATCGTTCAAATAAAATAATAGGGAAATTTTCTTATATGTCATTATAATTTTTTAATAATTTTCTATATGCTATTGTTAGTGATTGTGGGACAGCCATTATTTGTTAATGATATACTGATGACATATTGGCAAACTGTAAAAAAATATAATGACACAAAAAAACCAATAATAGTATGCCAATTACCAAAGCTGTCTAAATACAAGTATGTACACGGTGGAAAAAATATATTACCTGAAGAGGCACTGCAAATATGTCCGATAATCTGGATGAATACCTTGACTATGAAATTGAAGCAGGGGATTTAATAGAAATGCAAATACAAGTATTGACAGAGGTTGCAGTTGTGAGCAGTGTTTGAAATCAACATCAACATCAGAAATTCCAGTTTCACCAGATCTAACGATAGTGTATGCCTTGTTGTACTGGGCAATGGCATTCACCAACCAATCACGGAGCCATATCTTTGCCTCTAGCACATCACTTAAAGAAGCCAAAATAACCTGTAAAATTTAACTCATCCAACGTCAAATAATCTTCCTTGATAACACTAATCTGCACTTTAGGCATAGCATGTATTGATAAAAAATAGCCTTGACCATCCCAGCAACCTCTCTTTGCTTACTCATCAAGCTTAAGCTCAAGGACTTGAGCCTAGCTTAGTTGGGTGGTTAGTGTGAGTGTACAATCACTACCGAAGTCCCATGTCCTACTCAACTCAGATTTAGGCATCTTTCTTCAGAAGGAAAAATGTCTAGTTCCTCTTAGGCACACTCACCAAGTTAGCATTTGCCAGAAAGGGAATATCTAGGTTAAGTATGCCGATACAATCAGACAGATACTGCAAGATACAGTATGCCTCCTTCAAGACTGCATCAGTAAACGAGCTAATTTAGAGCATTAGTGTTTAAGCCAGGCAAGAATTCCTTATGCTTTGCTAAGGAATGCTTACATTGACTCAAATTTAGGCAGTATTGCATCACGCCATTACCCATGATACAGCTTCACGGTGCACCTTGGAAACCAGTAATTCAAAACTTCCTGGATTGGATGTCATGACGCTACGCTAAAACAGAAAGTGGCGCCACTGTGCCAGACTGCCAGGGTATCAGCCATGTGCCAAGCTACGGACTGAGCCAAGCTAGGCCAAATATTAAAAAAAGAGAGAACAAGATAAACCAGCCTTGCCTGACATAGCCTAATTTTGTTTCTTGTAGCAATTGCAATTAATTTAATCATAAGTAGTTCTAGAAGCTGTGCCAAGTAGCAACAGTTGGTTGCGACAATGAAACGATGGCAATATCACCAATTTGATGATAGCACCCAGATGATACTACGCTGTTGCTCTAGAATCTAGACAATGCATACAGTTACTACTTGAAGAAATGGTACAGATTTGCTAATCTTGATAAAGCCAACAACGGTAGGTACTGATATACTCCAGCAGCTCGTATTAACATGTCAATTTTGACGTTGGCCAATCAAATTTTAACCAGAAATAAATTTTAAAATATCTATTTAGGTAGCATAAAGGTGGTACAGTTAGATTGTTAATCAAGAACGCTTCCCTAATATTCTACATTTTGCGATATTTGTTTTGTGTTGCTTAAAGACTGCTAAATTTATATTGGTCAAAGTCAAATCTGACAAGTAAACGTGAACGGAGGGAGTACATATCTCAGAGCATCTCTGGTGGGGGTTTCAAATCGGTGAATGGGATAAGGTGGCATCCCAATACACCGGATCTTACCATTGGAATGCATGGGATTTTGCTACAGTAGTATAATCCCCGCCGCCTACTAGAGTCCCCACCGTTGCCACCGAATCTGCAACCACTGAAGCCTCCGCTAGCTACCGCGAATTAAGTAAGACTTTTTTATTGTGTAAACCAAGTTATGATTCGCTACCATTGGAGTTGGCAGGATTTTATATGCCACGTGTATCCGATGCACTAATTCACCACTGTGGATGATCTTAGGGATCTACAGGAGGATGGGGAAGGGGGAAGAGGGTGGATGATCTTAGGGATCTAAAAGAGGATGGGGAAGGGGGAAGAGGGAGGGTAGGAGCCTGCCCACCTAAATCTGGAAATTTTGAGCCAATGTAACCAGCCTTAGATGGCCTCGGAACAAAAATGAACAGACCACTACCAACAGGGTGGGACTGTGGCATACCGACCCATTTAACAAAACTGTGTTGATGCCCTTGGCCTTGACAAGTCACAATGAACAAATACTGGGCTGCAAACTTGCAACAGAGTAACTGGCATGTCCTGAACTAAAGTGCTTATGCAAGTAGAGTATCCCTGCTCCACTAACAGCCTACGTACTTACAACAAGCATATTATGCACCAAAGACCAAACATAGGTTAAACTAATATGTGAAAAGAAAAGGTTGTACCTGGTGAACTAGTATTGTCAATACAACATCTGTATCAACAAAATCATACAGGTCCCAGATATTAGCAGTTGTGTTGTACTGGATAGTCCGCACTCGTAGCCGCCTTTGCAACGTGAACTTTGATCTGGGTAATGTGTATTTACATTACAAACATTTCCATCATCCAAAAATATGTACGGTATACATGGAAATTATCCATAAAATTGTTCCAAGCACATCACATCTGCACCCTAACAAATAATAAGTAAAAGAAAATTTTGCCAGGCAAGTAAAGAGCTTAGACTAAAGAAGGGTCACATAAAAAATAACTGCCAAATGTCAACAGCACAATATGGACATGTATATGATAGAATTTAGAAAGCAACAAGAACAACTCACACACACACTATTATTTTTTCGAGATACACAAATCATCCTCTCATGTGGGTGTGTGTGCTCATGTGTATCTCGAAAAAATAATAGTGTGTGTGTGAGTTGTTCTTGTTGCTCTCTAAATTCTATCAAGTGGTATCAGAGCCAAAGAGTGAGTGCTTACGGCGATGTCCCTCGACGGTAGCCTTGAGTCGTCAATGGTGCAACAAGTGGGGGTAACTCTTCGTTACCCTATGCTCGCGGAGAATAACTACGGTGTGTGGGTAGTGAAGATGAAAATCTTCATGCGTGTGGCCGGCCATGGAGCACAAGGGAAATGTCGATGAAAAGATGGACCAAATGGCTCTCGTCGCCATTGTTCAAGATGTGCTGGAGGCTATGGTGATGGCCATATCTGAGAAGGAGACAACGAAGGAGGCGTGGGATGCTCTCAAGGAGATGAACATGGGTGAAGAGCGCGTCAAGAAAGCCCGAGTGCAAACCCTCAAGAGGGAGCTTGATGGTATGTGCGTGGATGAATCTGAGAAAATTAATGATTTTGCCTTGAAGGTTACCACGATAGTGAATGAGATACGTGCTCTTGGCACGAAAGTGGAGAAGAGCATCATTGTTGAAAAGCTCCTACATTCCGTCCCCCGACAAGTTCCTACCCATTGTCAGCACCATCGAGCAATGGGGGAATGTGGCGGAGATGTCGGTAACGGAGACCATCAGTCGTTTGAGGGCATTCAAGGAGTCATCAAGGGGGCGTCGACATGATAGGGAAAGAGGACCACAACTACTGTTCACTGGCGTTGAGCCACGTCTCACGCGTGCCAAGTGGGAGGCTATAATTGCTCAAGAGAAGATCAGTGGCAATGGCTCCGGTAGCAACTATAGCCTCCCACTCGGCACGCATGAGGCGTGGCTCAACGCTAGTGAACAGTAGTTGCGGTCCTCTTTCCCTATCACGTCGATGCCCCATTGATGACTCCTCGAATGCCCTCAAATGACCGATGGTCTCTGTAACCGACATCTCCGTCACATCCCCATTGCTCGATGGTGCTGACAATGGGTAGGAACTTGTCGGGGACAGAATGTAGGAGCTTTTCAACAACGATGCTCTCCTTCACTTTCATGCCAAGAGCACGTATCTATCGTGGTAACCTTCAAGGCAAAATCATTAATTTTCTCAGATTTATCCATATACATACCATCAAGCTCCCTCTTGAGGGTTTGCACTGAAGGAAGAGCTAGATGGATTCCTCTCCCTAGGGTTGGGAGGATAGAAGGAGAGCCTTACAGGAGGGGCCCACACACAGGGGGCCCCACACGACAAACACACACACACACTCTAACACCCCCCGCAGTCGAAACTCCGACGCAGCGAATGTTGAGACTGGAGCGGAACTCGGAGAAGGTGGAGGAAGGCAAGCCTTTGGTGAAGATGTCGGCGAACTGGGAGGTGGTAGGCACATGTAGAACACGGACATCTCCCACGGCGACATGATCACGAACGAAGTGGAGGTCAATTTCCACATGCTTGGTGCGTTGGTGCTGGACGGGGTTGGTGGAGAGGTAGACGGCGCTGACGTTGTCGCAGTAGACCAAAGTACTCCTGGCGAGGGGGCTATGGAGCTCCCCGAGGAGCTGCCGGAGCCAGGATGCCTCGGCCACCCCATTGGCAACCGCCCGATACTCAGCCTCGGCACTGGAGCGGGAGACAACCGGCTGCCGCTTGGATGACCAAGACACGAGGTTGCCACCAAGGAAGACGGCGTAGCTGGAGGTGGAGCGACGCGTGTCCGGGCAGCCCGCCCAGTCGGCGTCAGTGTAAACCACGAGCTCAGCAACAGAAGAACGCCGAAGGTGAAGCCCAAAGTCGAGGGAGCCGCGCAGATAGCAGAGAATCCGCTTCATAGCGGTAAGGTGCGGGTCCCTGGGGTCGTGCATGTGAAGGCACACCTGCTGCACCGCATAGGAGATATCCGGCCGAGTGAAAGTGAGGTACTGAAGGGCGCCAGCAATGCTTCGGTAGGCAGTGGGATCATCCACTGGTGCGCCCTTGGTACCGGAAATCTTGGACTGAGCATCGACTGGAGTGGCACAGGGCTTGCAGTCAGTCATCCCTGCGCGTTGAAGGACATCCAAGGCGTACTGGCGCTGGTGAAGGAAGAGGCCATCAGGGCGGTGTTCCACTGTCACTCCCAAGAAGTGATGGAGCACACCAAGGTCCTTCATGGCAAACTCCTGCTGCAACGAGGAGACAATCCGCTGAAGTAGAGACTGGCTGGACGCAGTGAGAATAATGTCCTCCACATAAAGCAGCAAGTAGGCTGAGTCAACACCGTGGTGGAGGACAAATAGAGAAGTGTCACTTTTGGCTTCATTGAACCCCACAGACACCAGGAATGAGGCGAACCGACTGTACCAAGCCCGAGGAGCCTGCTTCAGACAATACAAAGACTTGTTGAGCCGGCAAACACGCTCAGGGTAAGCGGGATCCACAAAGCCCGCAGGATGGCTGCAGTACACAGTCTCCGTCAGGGTGCCATGGAGGAAGGCATTCTTCACATCGAGCTGGTGAACTAGCCAGGACCTCGAGAGTGCCAGGGAGAGGACGGTCTGGACAGTAGCAGGCTTCACCACTGGGCTGAAGGTCTCATCATAGTCAACTCCAGGGCGCTGGGTGAAACCCCGAAGGACCCAGCGAGCCTTATAGCGATCCAGCGAACCATCTGCCTTGCGTTTATGTGTCCAGATCCACTTGTCGGTGACCACATTGCAGCCAGAGAGGCGAGGCACCAGGTCTGATTGGCCAGAAGGGCCGCATATTCTTCCTCCATCGCGTGGCGCCAGTGTGGATCCGCCAGGGCGCCACGAACAGTGGAGGGTATGGGAGAGACTGGCGGCTCCGTAGCGGCGGAGAGGACCAGGCGGTCAACTGGACGGAGGACCCCCGCAGCCTACCGAGTCACCATCGGGTGTGTGGTGGGGATCGCGGTGGAGGATGGGCGGGTGGTACACCGGCGGCTCGGCGCGAGAGCGGGCCGGTGCAACACCCGTCAGGCGGCGCTGGTAGACCCGAACAGGGTTGGCGTAGCGGGAGGAAGATGCTGGGGCCGCGCGTGGCGCGGCAGGTGTCGCGGGGACACGGGGCACAGCCGGGGCCGTGTCCGGGGTGGAACACGGCGCCGACGGCAGCAGCGGGCAAACCCCGGGCGCAGGAGGCGACAGGGAAGGGGCCGCGTGCTGCACGGACGAGGACGCCGGGGCCGCGCATGGCGCGGAGGGCAACGCCGGCTGGTGGGGAGTGGCCGCACGTGGCACAGCCGGGGGCACGGGGGCCGCGGGCGGCACGACGGGCAGCTCCGCTGCCACACACGGCTCATCAGATGGCGGGAGAGCCACCGGAACAGCCGGTGATGTACCTGCAGAAGACAAAGGTGGCTGAACCACCGGGTCAGTATAAAACTGGGAGTCCAACTCAAGGCTGGTGGTGGGGGTGGAGTCAACGGAGAAAGGAAAGACGGACTCAGCGAAGATGACATGTCGTGAGATAAGAACACGATGAGAGGAGAGGTCAAAACAACGGTACCCCTTATGATCGGGGGAGTAGCCGAGAAACACACACAGGGTCGAGCGGGGCGCAAGCTTATGAGTAGTGGCAGAAGTGTTGGGATAGCAAGCACACCCGAAAACACGAAGGTGAGTGTAGGAAGGTGGGGTACCGAACAAGGCATGGTGAGGGGTGGGAGCGCACGTGGCCTTAGAAGGCAGGCGGTTGAGCACATAGGTGGCAGTAAGGAGGCTCTCAGCCCAGAAGCGAGCGGGAGCCGAAGCCTGAAAGAGCATGGAGCGCATAACATTATTAGTGGTACGAATCATGCGCTCAGCCTTGCCATTCTGAGGGGAGGTATAGGGGCAGGACATGCGCAATTGGACTCCCTTCGAGAGGAAGAAAGCCCGGGAAGCAGAGTTGTCAAACTCACGACCATTATCACACTGGACGGCCTTGATAGTAACCCAAACTGAGTAGAAACCCAAGCAAAGAAGTGAATGAGCGTGGGGAAGGCATCCGACTTGGACCGCAAAGGAAACGTCCATGAGTAGTGAGAAAAAACATCAAGAACAACCAGATAATATTTATAACCAGAAATACTCATGATCGGGGAGGTCCACAAGTCACCGTGAATAAGGTCAAACGCATGAACAGCATGCGAGGAAGAAATAGGAAAAGGTAGGCGAACATGATGACCTAATTGACACGCATGACAAATATGCTCACTAGTAGCCCTAGTACAAGGAATAGAGGAGCTACGACAAAGCTGAGCCAAAATGTCGACACCGGGATGACCAAGCCGGCGGTGCCAAAGTGTGGAGGACGTTGTGGCGGCAAGGGCGGACGAGGGCGGAGCAGCGGAAGGTGGAAGACGAAGCGTGTAGAGGGGTCCGGTGCTGTCACAGCGGAGAAGAGGACGCCGGGTGGCCATATCCTTCACAGTCAAACCAAAAGAGTCAAATTCAACGGAGCAGGAATTATCAGTGGTGAATTGACGAATGGAGAGAAGGTTGTGAACAATGTCAGGAGCAACAAGAATGTTTTGCAGGCGAAAAGACCCACAAGGAGTCACATCACCCACGGAGGTGACCGGAAGACATGAGCCATTCCCAACCATGATGGAAGAAGGGTGAGATGGGTGGGGGGGCCTGTGAGAGGAGATAATACCATCATGGGGAGTGGTGTGGAAGGAAGCACCCGAGTCGGCCACCCAATCTGTGGCGGCCGGCGGAGTCAACACCATGGTGTTGAATGACTGCGCGAGGGCCGTCTGATCCCACCCACCGGACCACGGGCCCCACGCCGAAGGAGCAGGCGGGACCGGCCACCCGGTGAGCATGGTCGCAGGTGGGGCAGGAGGCCGAGGAGTGAACTGTCTCGGCCACATGGAAATGCGCCCCGTCCATGGGTTGGAGAAGGATGGCCAGGACGCACTCCCGGCGGCAGGGGCTGGTGTGGCGGAGGTAGGAGCCGGAGCGCGACCGGTACCACCACGGCGCCCCCCTCCTCGGCGACGACGATCGCCACCGCGATCGCCACCACGCCCCCCCCCCCCCCCCCGCAAGTGGTGGAACCGGCGGTAGGAGTACCAAGAAGGGAGGGAGCTGGCGACGACGGTGGGTGGGAGGCCGGTCGGTTGGAGCCGGAGGTGACTAGAGCAGTCGCGGTAGTAGATGTGGGAGCGAGCCCCCAGGTCAACTCCTCGAGGACAAGGTCATCACGAACCTTGTGGAAGGAGGGGAACGGCACTGTCCTCGTGATCCATGTCCGGAGATGGGCGTAGCTGTCGCCGAGACTGCGGAGGATGTTGAGGACAAGAGTGCGGTCCGCAACAAGATCGCCAAGGTCACGAGGAGAATCCGCCATCCCCTTCATGCGACGGCAGTACTCCGAGATGGAGAGATCCTCCTGGAGGAAGGTGCAGAAGGCAGCGTCCAACTGGAGAACACGAGCCTCGCGGTTGCCAAGGAACTGCCCCTCGATCGCAACCCAGGCCTGCCGAGCGGTGCCACCAAGTTCCCATACGATGTCTTGGAGCTCGACAGTGATGGACCCAAGGATCCATGACAGCACCACGCAGTCCATGCGCCGCCAAACGGACCCCTGGGCGACCACCGGAGTGTCGATGAGGACGTGGTCATCCAGGGCATAGCGCTGGAGGGTGAGGAGCACCATGTCGCGCCAGCGTGCGTAGGACGATGAGGGATCAAGGGTGACTGGCACAAGCGCCCGGATGTTCTGGACACCGGCTGCCTAGGCGTGGAGCTGTGCGGCACCCGGATCTGCGGCGACAGCTGGAGTCGCGGTGGCAGTGGGGTCAACACCCCTGAGGTGATGCTCGGCCTCAGCGACATGCTGGGAGTGCATCAGCGGTCTGGCGTGCATTCTCCCAAGCAAGAGCGGTTGCCCGCTTGCGCGCCCGAGCAGCAGCAGCAGCGGTCTTGGCAGTGGCAAGGGCGGCAGCAAGGGCAGCGTCGGCAGCCACCACATCGGTAGGGGTCGGCCAGCCCGAGGCCACGGCGGTGGGGAGGAGGGGCGGCGGCCCACCCAAGTTCGGCTAGGCCATGGCCATGGCGGGGGGAAGGGGGGGTGGCGCCCCCGGGGCCTGGGGAAGGCCGGCGAGGCCGGCGGCAGCAAGAGGGGCCCCCCCAAGGTCGGCCAGTCCAAGGCCGTGGCGGGGGGAGGGGGGCGGCGCCCCAGGGGCCAGGGGAGGGCCGGCGGCGCCAGATCCGGCCGCCCCGGCGTCAGGTCCGGGCGGGACGGGCTGGGCGGCGGCGAAGAAGCTCAGGGGGTGGCCGGCGGCGGCAGAGCCGGCCACGCCAGCGTCGAGGCAGGGCGGGGGGGGCGGCGGCAGCGAAACCAGGTGGGGGTAGGCCGGCGACGGCGAAACCCGGCGGGGGGAGGCCGGCGACGCACGATCTGTCTGCCCCGGCGACGGATCCGAGCGGAGAGAGGCCGGCGGCGCCAGATCTGGCCGCCCCGGCGGCGGATCCGGGCGAGGGAGTGGCGGATCCGGCCATGGTGGCGGAACCCAGCCCAGGAAAAGGGGAGGAGGCCAGAGACGAGAAGGAGAAGGTGGTGCTCGCCGGAGGAGGCTCGCCGGCCATGGAGGCGGCGGCGGCGACGCCGGCGGCAGAAGAGAAGAGGGGGGAAGGGGGGAGCCTAAGGGTCCCTTTGGTTTGGCTTCCGGAAGCAGCTTTTGCTTCCTGGAAGCCAAAAGCCAAACCAAAGGATATATTTCTACCCAGCGGCTTTTAGTAAAAGCAACTTTTGGTGCAGTGTAAATGTGAAAGCTCCTCCAGACCTGCTTTCTGCGGTTTTTGGCTTTAGGCTTCGCAACCATACAAAATTTCATAAATTGACATTTCAAATTTCATACAACCATACAAAATTCTATAAATTGACATTTCAAATTTCATACAACCATACAAAATTTCATAAATTGACATTTCAAATTTCATACAACCATACAAAATTTCATAAATTGACATTTCAAATTTCATACAACCATACAAAATTTCATAAATTGACATTTCAAATTTCATACCATACAAAATTTCATAAATTAACATTTAAAATTTGATACAACCATATAAAATTTCATAAATTGACATTTCAAATTTCATACAACCATACAAAATTTTATAAATTGACATTTCAAATTTCATACACCCATACAAAATTTCATAAATTAAATTTTTTACACAGCTCACAGCTCAAAGCAGCTTGTTCACAGCCGTTTCAGCCAAACGACTTTGAGCTTTCTCACAGCTGACTTCCCACAGCAGCTTTTCCACAGCCCACAACCCACAACAGCTTTTTCCCACAGCCACAGCTCAACCAAACACACCCTAAGACTCTGATACCATGAAGGAAGAGCTAGATGGATTCCTCTCCCTAGGGTTGGGAGGATAGAAGAAGGAGAGCCTTACAGGAGGGGCCCACACACAGGGGGCCCCACACGACAAACACACACACACACTCTAACATGCACTCAGGCTTTCTTGACGCGCTCTTCACCCATGTAAACCTCCTTGTGCAATCACCTCCACTAATTTCTACATGGCTACACTAATTCCAGCATCTCCACTAATTCAGCACACAATCACTCAATCTCCACTAATTCTGCTGCACTAATTCATCACGCAATCACTCAATTAATTCCTAGATACACTTAATGACACATTCCAAATAGCACAATACATGCAACACTTGGCATCTAAACATGATAACACAAATGGAAATACAAGATTATTTTTAACAGTATAAATGATAAAAATAGTAACATAGTTATCACTACTCACAAATCCAAGCATCAGGTGGCAAGCAATTTACCTACTACCAGGATTTGAGATGCCATCAGAAGTATCACCCTGGTGCACAATCGTTGTGTACTTGAATGCAATTTGAAGAATAGGACTTGACTTCCTGCAGATACAAAATGATATTGTAACTTTGTAAGGATATTAAAAATAAATTTAGAATAATAAATAACTGCTTGGTGGAAGACTTATACTGGTTACAGTTCCCCTTTTTTAGGCATCGCAGTTGCAATATTTAGTAATAAAGTCATCTTCAAGCAAGGATAACTCTATGTAACTAGACTAGAAACCGTACACTTGTGCAACTAGCTGTCTAGCTGTTCATAGTTAATCATTACAAGCCATGTCTTATACAGTTTAATATTCTCTGATGTATTTGCATAGCATGGTTCATTAAGTTGCTCCTTGTATATAACTGTTAGACTAACAGATTGTGGAACTCTCTAGAGTATTGTGGGTCTGGTTAGCTGTCACCTTAGCTGTCAAGGAGCTGACGTGCCTTGGCTGCCAAGTGTGTTGGTTTGCCTTGGCTGTCAAGCTTTCCTACTTCTATTAATTGTACCCCTGTTCTTCTTGAACAATAATGAATACATTCTATTCTACTTACATGGTATCAGAGCAGTAGGTTTAGGATTCTTCTCTCCACCCTGCGCGCCGGCCTCTGCCGTGCTGCAACTATGCCACCCTCTTCCCCACCCTCCCCTCGGCCTGTGGATACCACTACTGGAGACTCTCCTGCCGCCACCTTTGTTCTTGACCAGGAGCGCCAGGCTGCTCTGGATCGCGCCGCTCAAGCAGAGGAGGAGGCGGCTGCTGCCATCAGGGAGCGCGATGCCGCTGCTTCCCGTGCCAGCGATGCCTTGGCCCGTGCTGCCAGGGAGCGTGCAGTCGCTGCCATCGCCTCCCCTAATGCACCTGGCAATGTCTCCTTCAGCACTCCACCATCCCCATCCGACCTCACCTCAGCTATGCTTCTCCACGAAGCCATGGCCCTTCTACAACTTCATGCCCAAGCCGTCGCCGTCAACAACATCCGGACTCACGTCACCATCATTCTCGACGTCGACTCCGGCAATTTCAACCGTTGGCGTGACCAATTACTCCTCATCCTCGGCAAATTTTCTCTTCGGGACCATGTCTGCACAGACCCTCCAGACCCGGTCTCCCCTGACTGGGCCCGGATGGATTGTGTCGTCAAGTCCTGGATCATCGCCACCCTCACCGACGACCTTGCTGAAACTATCTCCTCTCACGACTCCACTGCTCGCCATGCTTGGCTCGCTGTCGAGTCCCAGTTCCTCGGCAATCGGGAGGCCCGCTCCATTCACCTCGAGACAAGGTTTCGCACCTTTGTCCAGGGTGAACTCTCCATCACCGACTACTGTCGTCGGCTGAAGAAGATGGCCGATGATCTCACGGCTCTTGGCGAGCCGATCACAGACCGGACCCTCGTCCTCAACGTGATCCGTGGCCTCAACGAGCGCTTCAGCCATATTGGAGCCCTCCTGCGCCGAAGTCGTCCCTTCCCCACCTTCCTGGAGGCCCGTGATGACCTCATTCTTGAGGAGATCACTCTGACGCACAAGGACTCCCCTGCCTCTGCCTTCACTGCCTCCACTACTTCCGGCTCCAACAACCCTCCCTCACCAACTACGAGCACCGGAGGTTCTGGAGGATCCAAGCCTTTGCCCAGCGGTTCTGGAGGCAATCGCCGTGGCCGGCGTGGTGGCGGTGGCAGAAGAGGTGCTGGAGGTCAGCACAACCTCCCTGGCGCTCCACATCAGCAACCTCCTGCAGGCAATCAACAGCCTGCTGCTGGGGGTCGTCCCTGGCCCAGCCTCTACAACCCGTGGATGGGATCCATTCAGATGTGGCCAGGGGGTCCTCGCCCTCCTCTGGCTCCTCTGTCGGTCCCTCCTCACCTGCAGACTCATCAACAGGCCCTCTTCGCCCACCACCAGCCCTCTGTCTTCACCCAGCAGCAGCCAACTACTCCTGATGGCTCCGGGCAGTGGGGCGCACCAAGCCTCTACCACCCGTCTGGCCTTCCTTCTTGGGACCCGACGGCCCTCGCCTCTGCTTTCAGCACAACATCGCTGACCCCTCCACCATCCTCAGACTGGTACTTCGACACAGGTGCTACCTCCCACATGACACCCCATTCTACCCATCTTTCACATATTCACTTCCCGCGGTATCCTACTCCTTCTTCTATTATTGTTGGTAATGGTTCTACTCTTCCCGTTACTGCCATTGGTTCCACAGAGCTGTCCCCTACTTTACGTCTTAATAATGTTCTGGTTGCCCCACAACTTATTAAGAATCTCATCTCTGTTCGCCAATTCACTACTGACAATAATTGTTCTGTTGAGTTTGATCCTGCTGGTTGTTCTGTGAAGGTTCTTCCGTCTCGGACCGAGATCGCCAGGTGCAATAGCTCCGGGTCCCTGTATCCTCTGCACCTGCCTCCAGCACGCTCTCTTGTTGCTCAAGCTTCCTCCCCACTGTGGCATCGATGTCTCGGTCATCCGGGTCATGAGACTTTGCTGAAGCTCGCTGCTAGCACTCATATTCAGGACTGTTCTGTTTTGTGTCATGCTTGTCAATTAGGACGCCATGTTCGTCTCCCATTTTCTACTTCTACCTCCCGTGCATCAAACAAGTTTGACCTTGTTCATTGTGATCTGTGGACCTCTCCTGTTGTGAGTGTCTCTGGTTATAAATATTATTTGGTCATACTTGATGATTGCACTCACTACCTCTGGACTTTTCCCTTGCGTCTTAAATCTGACACTTTCAGCACACTCGCCCATTTCATCACCTTCACCTCTACCCAATTTGGTTCTCACATCAAGGCTGTTCAGTGCGACAACGGGAAGGAGTTCGACAACTCCCGCACCAGCCACTTCTTCCTGTCTCAGGGCATTCATCTTCGCATGTCCTGCCCATACACCTCACCTCAAAATGGTAGAGCTGAACGCATTATTCGCTCCATCAATAATGTCGTTCGCTCCCTACTATTTCAGGCGTCCATGCCTCCCTCCTACTGGGTTGAGGCTCTCTTCACAGCCACTTCTCTTCTCAACATCCTCCCCACCAAAACACTTCAGTTCTCCACACCTCATCTTGCCTTGTTTGGCATGATACCCACTTATGATCACCTTCGTGTTTTTGGCTGCAAGTGTTATCCCAACACATCCGCTACCGCTCCCCATAAACTTGCTCCCAGATCCACCTTATGTGTCTTTCTAGGCTACTCTTCCCACCACAAAGGATACCGCTGCCTTGACCTGTCCAACAACAACATCATCATCTCTCGGCATGTCATCTTTGATGAAACAGCCTTTCCCTTTGCTGAGCGCCATGGTCCTAGCAATCCAAGGGACTTTGAGTTTCTTGATGATACTAATGAGGTGCATGCTCCAATTGGATCACTGCCCCCATATTTTTTTGCAGGTCCCAGTACTCCCAGCAGCCCCATTGTGCCTGCATCTGGAGTACTCCCACCTACCCCTGGTGCTATCAGCACTAGCACTCCTGCCAGTCCCTTTGTGACTGTGCCTGGCGTGCTTCCGACGGCCCCTGGTGCTTCTTCCCTGACCCCAGCAGCTCCGGCCAGCCCCTCTGGAGGGCTTTCTGCTGCCACTCCAACGGCTCCAGCCCCTACTGCACCTCTACCAGGCCGTGTCTTCACCCACTTCTACTCGCGTCGCCCTCGACCGCCTCCTGCATCGGCCGAACCATCACTCCTGCCCAAGGGTGCTGTTGCTGTCCCTCCTGTGACAAATCAGCATGCCATGAGCACCCGTTCGAAGAGTGGTTTCCGGATGCCTGCAGCATATCATGTTACGTCCATGTCCCCAATACCAAAGACCTTTCGTGCTGCTCTTGCTGATCCTAATTGGCGAGCTGCCATGGAAGAAGAACATGATGCCTTGCTGCAGAATCACACTTGGGATCTTGTGCCTCGCCCTCCTACGGCCAACATTGTCACCGGCAAGTGGATTTTCAAGCACAAATTCCAGTCTGATGGCTCTCTTGAAAGGCACAAGGCTCGTTGGGTTCTTCGTGGCTTCACTCAACGGCCTGGTGTGGATTTTGATGAGACCTTCAGTCCCGTGGTGAAGCCGGCAACTGTTCGTACAGTTCTCTCCTTGGCTCTCTCTCGCCACTGGCCTATCCACCAGCTTGACGTGAAGAATGCCTTTCTTCACGGTCACCTGGCAGAGACAGTATATTGTCAACAGCCCTCCGGGTTCGAGGATCCCGCCCATCCGGACTATGTCTGTCATCTGCAGAAATCCTTATATGGTCTCAAGCAGGCTCCTCGTGCCTGGTACAGCCGCATGGCCACTCATCTACTGTCCCTTGGGTTTGTTGAAGCCAAGACCGACACTTCACTTTTTATCTATCACCACGGATCAAACATGGCCTACCTATTGTTGTATGTTGATGATATCATCCTCACTGCTTCCTCACCTACCCTCCTTCGGTGGATCATCTCTGCCCTCCAGAGGGAATTCGCGATGAAGGATCTTGGGGAATTACATCACTTTCTTGGCATGCATGTTCAGCGCCGTGGTGATGGACTTCTTCTTTCTCAGCATCAGTATATGTTGGACATTCTTACTCGCGCCGGGATGACAGAATGCAAGCCCTGCTCCACCCCTGTTGACACCAACCCGAAAATTGCTGCAGCAGACGGCATGCCCGTCCCTGACCCTTCGGATTTTCGCAGTCTCGCTGGGGCCTTGCAATACTTGACATTCACCCGGCCCGACATTGCGTATGCTGTGCAGCAAGTCTGCCTACATATGCATGACCCTCGTGAGCCTCATCTCACCGCTCTGAAGAGGATTCTGCGCTATATTCGTGGCACACTCCACCTTGGTCTTCTGATACGACCATCTTCCTCGACTGATTTGATTGTTTACACGGATGCTGATTGGGCTGGTTGTCCCGACACCCGCAAGTCCACTTCGGGCTATGCTGTGTTTCTTGGCGACAACCTTGTCTCCTGGTCTTCGAAGCGCCAGCACACGGTGTCTCGATCCAGTGCAGAAGCGGAGTATCGTGCCGTGGCCAATGGAGTTGCGGAGGCCACTTGGCTGCGCCAGCTTCTTCTCGAGCTGCATGCTCCTCCCCAACGCGCCACATTGGTCTATTGTGACAACATCAGTGCTGTGTACATGACCTCCAACCCGATCCAGCATCAACGCACCAAGCACATCGAGATTGATCTCCACTTTGTCCGCGAACGGGTTGCCATTGGTGATCTTCGCGTCCTGCATGTTCCCACATCCTCTCAATATGCGGACATCTTCACCAAAGGATTACCCTCATCTGTCTTTACGGAGTTCAGATCCAGTCTCAACGTGCAGAGTAGCTGACGATTCGACTGCGGGGGCGTGTTAGACTAACAGATTGTGGAACTCTCTAGAGTATTGTGGGTCTGGTTAGCTGTCACCTTAGCTGTCAAGGAGCTGACGTGCCTTGGCTGCCAAGTGTGTTGGTTTGCCTTGGCTGTCAAGCTTTCCTACTTCTATTAATTGTACCCCTGTTCTTCTTGAACAATAATGAATACATTCTATTCTACTTACAATAACATCCTACCAGTGTATCTATTACTCTATGAAATATGAACTCTTTTTAAGAATAGGTCTCAGTCATTATAATTGGAAATGGGATTGTAACATATAATAGATGAGTGGATTCTCTGCTTCTTGCTATCCTTCTCAGAACAGCACAGTGTCTGCAATTTAGCCAGTTGTTTTGAAATATTACTATAAGAGTGGATCCAGAAAGAATTTTACACTGTTATAGTGACAACAAATTGGCTCATGATTTTCCATTCAGGAATGGAATGGCCTTAAACAATTAAACATAATACTTTAGCCTATAGTCAACTCATGGATAATCAGATATAAGCTTCATACACAAAACAGCAACTCAGCAAGGATCAGAATGGAGTTTGGCTTAGATCCATTGGCAGTTTTATGCCAGAACATTTAAGTGCCAACCAGTAAGCAAAGATCTGTGCACTCATGTTATATGATATTGACCATAATATTGCATTATTGCCACAGCCAGTAGAGCATTCTCATACAAAAATCACCATAGTATGGTGCTGACCATAAAATTACTAACAAAGACCAACACTGCAAATGGAACTTCCAATTTGTCAGAGCAGAGAAGGAAAATACCCCCTTGTTTCTTTTCTAGTTAAAAAGAGTTATAACATATCAACACATGCAAAGCACAAAATCAAGAAAAGGTTGGAAAACAGAATGACTTTTACCTGGAAAACTGAGAATCCTTTTCAAACTCAAAGTCATAAACGTAGGTAGCAAACGAGTCACAACAATTTATGTGCTGAACATGCATGTATTGAGGATCGGGAAAGAAATGGCCATACTGTTGAAAATAAAGTAAACGAAATAAATAGTATCAGCTGCAATGTCTGCAAGAACATTTAAATAAGCTCAATAAGTACTAAGTAGTTGCATGTCCCTCATAATACTTACAGAATCAGCAATATTGAATTCTGAGGATGTTCTCAATCGCAACACACATCCAAAAGCATAAGGACGGCTTAACATTTTGTATCTGCGAAACGAAGCATACAACTCAAACTGCTGCTTTGTACTATATAACAATAAACAAATATGAACGACACATGGAACATATTCGAGTATTCTGCACACATATGAATATATGATTGTATTCCATTGTACCAAATACCAACACCCTGACTCCTATAGTTATAGTGTGTGACATTTGGGTACTGCCAAACCAGTCTATGTATTCATTGGACTACTAAGGATTAGACAAGTCAAATATGATCCATGACAGCGAGGAAAATAAAACTAGGATCAATTGTCAGAACTCAGAATACTGTGGACATCAATATCATATCAATTCAACCATTCTACAAAGAGGAAGATCTGAAGCACATTGACATACACAAATCAAAACATTCAGCTATGATGTATCCTACTTGAAGTGATACAGTTGAACTGATGATTACATTGAGATACACAACACAGATGTTGACTGAACTTACATATCTTGTGGAAGTGTTGATTCATCTGTATTTGAATACATATATAATGAGCCACCACTCTCAACACTCAGAGCTTTCAGGGAAGAAAGATCTGTGTATTCATTTGTAATTGCAAAAAGGTCCACACATACACCTGCTTGAACAGCACTAGCAGCCTGTGATATGCCAATTAGGATATATTCTAGAATATTCTTGTAATGCATTGAGCAAATTTTACACAAACTTACCAGATTTGTGTAGAAATTTGTATGTTCAGATACGAATGCATGATCCGATTCCAACATTTTACTAGCATCATGGTCCCCTTCACTTCTTGCTTCTATTTGGCCAGCCCCGTAATTTGGTGGACCAGATATAAACGCAAATATCCTTGCTGTTTTAAAACCAGGACCAAAAATTATTGAGGCAAGTCAAACATTGCTTAGCCAATACAGTATAGCCTCCAAATAGATGTCTATCCAGAAATGAAAAATAGAATAATACATAGTCAAAATGTTGACATACCAAGTTCATACGTAGTTCCGTACTCTGAACATAGGTAGTTGACAACAGCATCCATTGCTAACCCAAATCCACGGGCATGATGCAAAGCATTATCCTGAACTTCTGATGCAGTTGCTGTTATTTCCCAGGAAGATATTGGTCTAATTGTTTCAAGTGCCTCAGCAATGCGATCTTTGCAACTGTCAACCTGTTAAGATGTAACTGACATAAGCATCTGGCAGAAAACTAGAGTGAAAGACAAAACTACAAATTAAAGAATTGCAAATAAAGGTAAAACTGCAATCAATATCATAGTATACATACTGGAGCCAGAAAAGAACAAAGTGGCATGACATCTTCAAGGTCGACATGTAAGGTGCCATCAGAATCAGGAGGAATAAAAACATTCTTCACAATCGGTATTGGACCTTGAACATCATATAATCCTATCTTGCTGCTAAATGTCAAAAGCCCAAACAATGATCCTGGAGAAACAGCTGCATGGTATCTCAAGGATCAGCACATATATAGTTGCACACCAAACTCTTCTAATTTATGACGTCAACAATAGATTAGTAGCTCCTAAAAACTTGTGGCTGGACCTCACCTTCAAGAGCTGCTAGGAGAGCACTTTTGACTAGTTCCAAAAACTCCTCTGAAGCTAAAATACAATATGAATACACAAATATTAGAAACAAATAATACAGAAAAGAGATGGAAGGTCTGAAAAGATCACAGCTGAAAGTAATCAATACTATCATGGAAATATGAAATACTCTTTGAATAGATATAATGAGTCCAACTTAATTCCTCTCAAAAAAGTCCAACTTAATTTATCACGGCTGGAGGATTATGACTACAAGCTCAAATGAATTTGGATGCCATCAGATGTCATGTCTATGGAAAACTAACTTGATAAACTGAAAGGATGAAGAACTTGACAGAACTGTTCATAGTAATTGACTAATGCAGCAATGCTGTTTTATTACAGTCCAAAGCAAGCATACAAACACTCATCTACATATATTCCAAACAAGAACCATGATCATGTCAATTATTTATTAGACTAAATTCATGGGATGAGCATATTAAGTTCTGTCAAGTTCTATATCCGTATAGCTCTACCTAGTAGGCTCTCAATCCTCTCGTACTGACTATTTAGCAAGCTTCATGAAAATTGAAAGACAACCACTTCATTACTACCTTTAAATTGATTTGTGACTGTACGACATATATGCTATAACCGATTTCTATGGCTCAATTTGAAGGAACCGTAAGATCTTACAGGATAAGTCGACTGCCGCCACATACACTGGCGTCGTCGTCGGGGCCGCCTCGCCGTCCTTCTCTGCAGGAAAAAAGTAACACCAGGGTGTCATCCTACCGTGGCATCATTGCATCACATGAAAGCAGGGCGACTATGACCTATACCCGGGAGGAGGAGGTCCACGAAGGCGGAGCGCATCTCGGGCGGGTCATGGACGCCGTCGCGGGCGTAACGCGCCGAGGCGTCGGGCGAGAGGTCGTTGTCAGCGGAGCAGATGGCGCAGGACCACGACCAGCGGTGGATCGGGCAGAGGGTGCTGAAGTAGGCGAAGCAGGATTCGCAGCGCGGGAGGAGGTGGCCCTCGGCGCCGGTGGCGGGCGGCGACCCGCGCTCGTCGACGGCGGAGAAGGGCGTGACGGTGACGCCCCACGGTATGCCCGAGGATTCGTGGAGCGCGGCCTCGGAAGGGAAGCAGGCGAGGCTGGCACGTACCGCCATTGCTCCGCCGCCGCCGCCGCGCAGCTTGGGTTGTGGATCTGGTGATGTGGGAGATCTGGGAGACTGCAAGCGAAGGCAGGAGGAGGCCGTGGAGTACTGGAGACGGCGATCGATCAGGAGCGTTTAATTTTTATCGTACGGTTTAGTAGCAAACTGGTGCGAGTACATTTCATAAAACTATAGGTGTAGTGTCGTCTTTTAGAACTCTATTTTTGAAATGCTAACGGTGTTTATTGATATTAATTTTGTTATTTCTTAGGTTTTCGAAACATAGTCATTTCTCAGTGTCAAATTTCTTGTTTTCAGTTTTTTTACGGTTAATTTTTTTTCTGTGTCATTATAATTTTTATAGTTTGTCATTATAACATATGATTAATTTTCCTTTTTTTAACATCTATACGCCTCACTTTTGAAAATATACAAAATTACATGCGACAAAAAATTTGGATGTTAAGGAGCACTAACGTGTTTCAAAGAGCTTAAATCTGCAGATTCAAGTACTTCAAAACCGATGTGGCATGTCAATGTGGGAAGGCTGAATGCTACACAGGAAAACACACACTCAACTATGCAATAAAATTGGGTGGATGATGGGTGCACGCATGACGGTACGGTTGGAGGAGGCGGCGACGGCGGCCAGCACCGACCGGCGACGGCAGCGAGGGCTTCGTCTTTAGCTCTGGCAACGGCAGTGGACGGTGGCCGGCGGGCGGCGGCGGCAAGAATGTACAACAATTAACAATCAGAGCGTCACACTATTCTCCTAGAAGTATACTGTGCACATCGTCTGGTCGTGCACATGGTGCACATGTGAGATCTTCACCTTTAATCTGTAATCTAATAGACAACAGCTCCACCAGATCATTTTGCAGAAAACACCTCCCACCTCCCCCATTCCGTTCCTTACTACATTTGCGATAACCCCAGCGAAGCTATTATCCGTTGGATTACAGATTAAAGGTGGAGATCTTACATATGCACCGTGTGCACGGCCAACCAATGTGCACAAGATACTTCCCCATTCTCAAATTGCCAGTTCCTCTATGCGAGAGAATAAAAACAAAAATCAATTAACAAGCAGAGCATCACACTATTCTCAAATCTCCAGCTGCTAAATGCAAAAGAATGTACAGCAATTAGTTTATCACATTAGAAAGAATATTAACATCGATACAAAAAACAACGATAAACTTTATACAACGTCACTCAACTTTAATACATATAATCAATTTTTCCCCATTGCTGACCGTTGCCGAGCACAACGAGCACAAATTGCAAAATCCAGCACCAGCCGGAGCCGGGTAGACAGGCAGATCAACCCAAACTCCACACGAATTGTTCAACTTTGAGATCGCAATTCACGAGCAGATCGGGCAGCGAACGAGGCCGTTCTCGTTGCACTCGCCGCACTGGACCGTCTCCTTCTTCCTCTGGCCGTCGACGCGCACCTTGCGGCTGCCGTTGCAGTCCCGGCACATGACGAACCGCACGCCGGCGCAGCCGGCGCACCAGACCCGCGCCTTGGGGAGGCCCTGCAGCAGTAACTTGAGCTTTCCTTCATCTTCCAGCTTTGTTACCTCGGCCGCGCCACCGACGTGCTTGCCCCGGACGAACACGGCGGGCACCCGCACCTCCCGCCCGCCCAGCAGCAGCCGTAGCTCCTCCCGGTAGCCCGAGTCCATGGACACGTCACGCTCGATCACCTTCACGTCGTGGGCCTCGATCGCCGCGCGCACCGCGTTGCATTCCTCGAAGGTCCTTCGGATGCCGCGGAGGGTGGTGGTGTAGAGGACGACCGCGTCGGCGCCGCCGGGCGGGCACTTGCCCTCTGCCACCATCGCCGGGGTCGCCGCCTTGGGGTGCTTGGGCTTCTCAGACCCGACCATCCGTTTGATGTGGGAGCCTTCCTCCGACAGCTCCCGCTCGATGGACGCGAGGAGCTCCGGGTCGAACAACGGGCTAAGGCTCCTACGCGACGACAACATGCCGCCGCCGGTTTCGGCCGGGCCGGGCTTCCGGACGATCCGGACGCTCGCCGGGGAGAATCTCTTCGACGCCCTGGATAATTTCGAGTTGTCGATGGAATTGTACGGCCGGAGGACCCTGTCGACGTCGCCGGTCTTGTTGTTGTTCCCGGAGCAGCGCTGCAGCGGGCTGTTCTCCTTCCCCGGCGTGTTCCTCCGCTTCGTCGTCGACTTCTTGGGCGACGGCAGGGCCATGGAGAGGACCCTGGCCGGCGACCAACGGCCCGGCGGCTTGGCCGGCTTCTTCGCCGGCGACCCAGTCGCCGCAGCGTCAGCGTCCTCCAACCCTTCCATGATTTCCCACGCGTTGACAACCTCCATGCCGGAATCAAACTTACCAGCCGGCGCCAGTTTCTGCACGCTCGGGACGACTAGGGGCGGCTGCCGCGCGCGCTTGTCCTCCTGCGGCGGTGTCGGCTCCTCCTCCTTTTCCTGGAGCGCTATCGCCGCCGCAGAAGCAGCAGCGGCGGCGGCTGCCGCCGCCGCGAGCTTGGGGTGGAGGTCAAGCACCCCGTAGGTGGTGGAGGTGAGGGAGACCACATGGTCGACGCGGCCACGCAAGGTGGCCCGCGCATTGCTTCCCCCTCTACCGTCGTCGCCCGGCCCGGGCGGCAGGATCTTCGAGGAGATGCACCCCATTCGGCACGGCGGCGGCCACGGCGACGTCGACGGCGAGCAGAGCAACCACCTCCTCTCTCTCAAAGGCGTTTATGCTCGATCGGCTCGTGGTGTGTTTGAATCTCTCTCTGTGCGCCAACGGTCGTGGAGATTCGGGCTTTTCCTTTTTAATTTTCTCGGGCGCTGCGCGGCGATGAGGTATCATTCCAACGGTCGAATCCGGCACAAGGTTGGTGCCCGCGGCAAAAGGCCCACAAATTATAAAGTTTTGGGCCGGTTTCTGCTATGCTGCTTGCTTGGGATTTTGGTCACACGTGCGAACCTATAAAGATTATAACTTTTTAGGTAACAATACTACAATATTATATACTGAAAGTTGTTTGACAACTTCCTTCGAAATTTTTGTAAAGTAAACTGAAGCAATACTGCAGTATTATATACTGAAAGGTGTTTGACAACTTCATTTGAAATTTATGTAAAGTAAACTGAAGCAATACTGCAGTATTATATACTGAAAGGTGTTTGTCAACTCCATCTGGAATTTATGTAAAGTAAACTGTAGTATTAAAAATACTATACTTAATCTACAGTATTTAAAGTTTTGGTACGAAGCATTTTTTCTAAAACAGTGGTATTATAAACTGTGGTATTGTCATGGATGTAGTATAATTTAGTTTTTGAAATACTGTAGTTTCCAAAAACTGTGTTCCCAAACAGGATCTTATGTTTCAAGTTCTTATAAACTCTAAAGTCTAAACTATATATTAAGGGGTGTTTGTTTCCTCTAGTCTAAAATTTAATCTCATCACATCGAATGTTTAGATATTAGAGTATTAAATGTAGACTATTTATAAAACTCATTCATAATCGGTGGATTATTTGCGAGACGGATATAATGAGTCTAAGTACGCTATGATTTGACAATGTAATGCTACAATGAACATTTGCTAAATATGGATTAATTAGGCTTAATAAATTTATCTCGCGAATAATCTTTCGATTATGTAATTATTTTTATAATCAATCAAATTTAGTCCTTTTTAAATTGATATCTAAATATATAACGTGACACGGACTAAATTTTACTCCATGAAACCAAAAACCTCTTAACACGCTAAACCCTAAACACTAGATTAGTGTCCTGTAGGCTATTGTTTTTTAGAGATTGGTTAGTTAAGTTGGCAATCCTGAATTTCTGATTGGAATAAATTAATCTCAAACTAAGACTATTCACAATGGTGGGTTTCATAACATGTTTCCTAGAATGCCACGTCAGCTTTACAATTGAATGAAATACTCTCTCTTAGTGGAGAGTTTAAATGCAACTAGCTCTCATGAAATACTCTCTCTGATGAAACGATTTAGCTCTCAATAGTTGTTTCATTTTGTTTTATCCGTCTTAGAAACGGGTTAACACTATGTCATGGTAATGACACTATTTCCTTCTTTTTTTTCATTAATTAAATATTATGTAAGAAAAAATCTGATATAGCGTGCTAATCAGCTATCGGAGACTCGTGACTCATTGACCGAAATGCAAAATCGACGGCACGAGGTACGAGGAGCAAAAAGTTTGAGACCCATACGCAATCGAAGATTAAAGATTACTTTTTTCAAAGTTATCAACCGGAGATTAGCACGAGCGGATGCTGTTCCAACTTCCAAGTAGCACTACTACTTCTTTGCCTCGGCAACCGTGGTCAATGGATATAGCAAGACTGGTCCCTGCCCTGCAATGTCTCCGGCCACCGCCGCGAAGCAGAGGCGCTTCACCCCGATCGCGGCGGAGAAAGAGCGGTGACCGTCGTTGACACCGACGCCGTGGCCTTCGACTCGCTCGGCTACAATTCACCTTCTCGCGGATTAATGGAGTCTGGAGCGGAAATGCGGAATAGGTGATGCAGCGCGACAGCCATACTCGCCCAGCTCCGGCTGCTCCTCTCCTCCTGTGAAGGCGGCCCCGTCGCCATCGCTGCCCGACCCTCCGTCCGTACGGCCCCAAAGGACGACTCTTTCAGGGACCCGTGATACGCTCGCGAAGACCCTAGCCAGTAGCCACTGCCGCCGGCCGGACCCATCCGCGGCCAAGGCAGGGGGAGCGAGCGCCGCTTCTGCGCGGCCATCTCCCCCGCCGGTGACGATGGCTGCCTTTCGCCGTCACGCTTCCCCTTTCCAGACGATTCCGCGACCGCCATGGGATTAGAGCTGCCCTTGGTACCAACCGAGGATGTCAGCATGCCACCATCCGTACCAGGCGGGACTCCGCCGGCGTGTCCGCGTCGTTGGCGTGTGCTGTGGCGCCATCACCAGATTAGCCTCAGGCCTCGGAGCACCACGGGAGCGCGACGGTCTCGCACGCGACCTTCGACCACACCTCGCCGACGACGACGCGGAAGAGGGACAGACGAGTTTGTAAAACCCTTCTCCCAAAATTACGTGTACAACTGATGCAGAATTGCAGACGACCTTCGGTTTCATTCACTTCCCATTCATCTCGAATGAACATAAGTAAAATCTTATTGAACACTTAGCACTAGAGAGTTCTCCATGAGTTAAAAGTAAACCTAATGAACAAGGAAGCAAACGAACCTAGACGGAAATACGACTCCAGAATTAAACAACTACTTCTGCTGCTGAACTGAACGAACAGAATCATATGGTAGTCTACTACGGACTACGGCGACGACGTCTCCTCGTTCGACCAGAACCTGTGGTACAACTGCACGGTGCGCCCGTTCGTCCGCTGCGTCGGCCTGCTGTTGTGCCGGTAGCTTGCCTCCAGGGGCGCCATCAGTGCCACCGCCTGCTGCGGTGTCATCTCCCTCACCTGCAGTTCACAAGTTCAGATTTACTATTCAAAGAAGAATGTGACGAGCTCTAGTTTTGATCAGGATGGAGCTAGCTAGGACGACGACCTTGGCGAGGATGATCCACACCACGTTCTCGGTGCACGGCGGCGTGGTGAGTGACCCGGCGTATCTGTAGTACATGTGCGCGTGCTGCCTCAGCGACATCATGCTCACGACTCCGGCGGAAACCTCGCCGCCTTTGTCTGCCCTGCAGCCCTCGGCATAGAGCTCAAAGAGCTTGTCCTGAATCTGCAGCCACACCCATGCATGAACACAACGCGACCAAACATACATGCATGCCGATAGAGATCTTAATTACCTGGAAGAAGAACGGGTCTGGCCTGCCGAATCGGTACAGGAAGGCTACAACGGTGACGTTGCCATGTTCGTCTTTGTGAACCATGTGGAGCTCCAATGGAAACCTGTGGCCATTGATGGTGTGCTCGGAAGGAGAGTGCCAGTGCATTTGCTTCAGGCTGTACTTCTTCCCGTTAATGCTCACGGTCCCTGCAGGATCCTCGTAGCGCAGCTGAAGAAAACACATCGATGATCTGTAACAATTCTGTATGCAAGGATCGATGGACGAACTGCTCAATGAACAAATACTAACCTCGACGTTGACAATGTTGTCGACGAGGGTAGCATTCGTAGCGGTGTAATTCCTGAGGAGCGGCTCCAACTTGGGGTTGTAAACCACTTCGCTAGTCTTGATGTTGATCGGGGACTGGTTCTTTCCTTTCGAGCAGCGCGTGAAGTTAGGGTTCAAGCTCCCCCAGTGAGCAGGCCCAACGGAACCGACGTACCCGAACTTCGCGCCACCTGCGTGCAGTGCATCAAGTCGACAATTCACAAGACAGAAAATTTCAGGATTTCAGGGTAGAAGAACGTACTGGTGTCGCATGCAAGCGTGGTGGTGACGAAGCAAGTGCACAGCAGCAGAAGAACAAAGACCGCGTTTCCGTCAGAAGTTGCCATCTTTTCCTGGCCTGCTGTATGCAGATCGATCAGCTTCGACGCTTTGCTCCTGTGCTTCAACCAGCTGTAGCAAGAACGCCGATGCTGGTGAAACTTGGGGTTTGGCACGCAGAAGCAACCGCGTGTATATATATATATAGGGTTTTCGCACGCACCTTGTGCAATAACCGACCATTTTTTTCTGTAGCTATAAAAGAATTGCATGCATGCATGCAGCTTTACCAGGGATATGGAGTAGTGCTTCTCGTACGTGGAAGCAGGCCATGATCGATCGAAGTCGAACAGGTCAACGTACGTGTGCGTGCGTTAGGCCATTAACCCCACGTACGTCTCGCACGCACGTACGGCTGATCGAACATGCATGCTGCATTCGGCCATGCGTGCGTGCGTGCGTGCGTGCATGCCCGCGAAGGAGATCGATGGTTCAAGTTGCAGGGGAGGAAATCTTGGCACACGAGTGAAGCGAGCGAGCGAGCGAGCGAGCTCGGGTAGGGGTCAGCGTCTACTACGTACGTACGTGTTGGCTACGTACGTACGCATTTTGATCTGGAAATGAACGGTCAGATGGCCGAAAGTGTAGTGTGTCAAGTCCTCTGCACGTATACGTGACCAACAACACTGCACCTTGCTTTGTTTAATTCAAACGTGGAGGAATTCGGTTGAAAAGACACAACTTTGTCAACTCAGCATGGAATTAAGGCCCTTTAGATTAAGGTTGCTTATTTTTAGGAGTAAAGTTTAGTTCCATTTAGTCCCTAAATTTTTAAACAGGATTGTTTATTGGGACTAAACTTTTAACCCCTAAAGTGTTGCTTATTGGGACTAAAAGTGTCATGCACACTTTATTCTCATTTATGAACCCCTTATTAAATGATATTTAGTCGCTACATCCAAACAAGACCACTAAATTTTAGTCCATACTAAAATAAAAAAGTTTTAGTGCCTAAAATTAAGCAAGTTCATCCAAACAGGATCTAATCAAGCTCCACTCGGCATCGCGTATCATGTTTTCTTTTAGATGATGACTCAAAATGTAGTATCAAGTAGCCAGCTGCTATTATTTCTGAATTTACAGATCAGATCGCTTTTGACAGCACTAGGATAGCAGGGTTCATCTCTGAATAGGCGAGCTGCAAATTGGCAAGGATACATCACCAAGCTAGAAGAGATGTACCTAGAAGAGCTTGACACCAATAATGTTAGCAATAGAATGAAAATGGAGAAGAACGGACAAAAATAATTGCTACCATATTTGTTTATGTAATTTTTTAACGAAAACGAAAAAGAACGTGAATATCTTGGAAACGGGTACAAAAATGGATTGCACCGGAAATGAATTCGGACGGAATATCTATCAGAATAAAAAACCTTAATATGCGAAAAATATGACAAATAAATAAATAGGTTCAATTTATACACATATTAATAAATGATAAATATATATATAATAAAGTAAAAAACAAGTTTTATAGAAAGTTTCAGTTGTAATGAATACTAGTCAGATGTCCGTACTCTGCAACGGAACCTTATTCTTAATGGTAAGTACCTATTTAAAGTATGATATTTATTCAAATAAGCTTACTAATGTTGTGATAATAAAAAGTAATGTGATATATGCTTGTTCGAAATAAATCATATATAAATAGAGATTCAATAAACATCTTGAACAATAATAAGATAAATTAATATTTATGCCATGATTTAAGGTTTAAGCCTCTTTTTTCTACCAACTATTGCACTCATTAAAATCAAATAGAATAAAAAAGATATATCATACTTCCATTCTTTGGAGAGCTAGAAAAAATTTTAGGAATCGAGCCGTTAAGAAGATTGTGAGAAAGATCTCTGCATAAATTGATGGACGAGCATGAATATAAACTATAAATATTAGTTCATGCGATCGTAATGATCAACAAATGATAGCATGCTCATCAAATGCTTAGTAAAATTGAATAAACAAAATGAGCAATTATAAGTTTCTACCGAATAAAAAAGCAAACTAATTATGTAATCCCAAAGCAAATGAGCAAACACTACTACAAAGCGACACTGTAGTGGCGGGCATCCAGTCCACCATTGCTCTAACGCCACTGCTAACCTTGGTTAGCAGTAGCGAGCAGAGTGCCTGTCAACAGCAGTGGCGGGCTCGCTGACATCATCTGCCCGCCACTACAGTAGCGATTTGTAGTAGTGAAACAACAAGGCCAAGGATAAACTTCACAGCAATCTAACAACTATTCCTAGCATGCCAACCAGGCTCCAAAAATCCTACTTTACAAACTGAAACCAAATTAGCTTCACAGATGGTGAGTGCATTATCCACACATTGGAGATCATTAAAAGCAACTCGAGTTTGCTCTCCCCACAACCCTCCACATCAAGATTTTGCGAAAAAAACCTTCGTTTTTCTCCTAATTTGTTGTGGACCGAGCGTTTTGGTGGTGTGGCCGCTCTGGTGAGCTGCCACATCACCCCAGGTGGAGCCATTGCTTTGGCAAAAAAACCCTCAGTTGTATAGTTAATTATGTGGAGGCCCTGAGCCGCGTTGTCCACTGGCTTGCATTTTTTTGCGTGCACATCCTCACTTTTTGAGATTTTATACATGAAAGAGAGGAAATTCGAAAAAAAGAGTGCACTCTGAAAACAGAAAATGCGGGGTGGTTTTCGCAAAAGTGCAAGATGTTGGGAGCCCCCGTGTTCGTGAGCCCCATTTAGTTGCCCCCCATCCGCAGGCCCCAACCCCGCCTAACCCTAGCCGGCCACACTCACTCACCCCGGCACTCGTCGTCATTATTGCTACGCCACTGCCACCTCCTCGGGGTTGATCACCGTCGCCTCCCGCCGACATGCCCATTGGTCGGTAACCGCCCCCGTCTCCACCGCGGTGCACCTAGATCTACCAACTGTTGCTGCTGCTTCTTCTTTTACTCCTCCACTGCTGGTGGTCTCCCGAGCCACCACCCCTACCCCAGATCTGCCGCCAATGCCGCCTCCACCTAGGGGTGAAAGTGGTTCGGATAGTTTCCGACCATACCCGTAAAAAAAACAAAAAAATTTCATCGGCAAAAATAACTTTCGTCGGTTTTTTCAAAACCCGACGGAAGTTAACTAACTTCCGTCGGCTTTAATGCTGGCCGATAGAAGTTAGGGGATTTATTCCCCAACCGCGCGCGCGTACAGGGAGACCTAACTCTCTGTATGCGCGCCCACACCGCCGCCTCCCGCGCCCAGCCCACGCCGCCACCTCCCGCGCCGCCTCCCGCCCGCCACCTCCTGCCCGCGCCGTCGCCGCCCGGCCGCCAGCCGCTGGCCCGCCGCCCGCCTCTCGCCGCCCCGGCCACCCACCCACCGTCGCCCGCCTCTTGCCGGCGCCGCCGCCCACCGCCCACGGCCGGCCCACCGCCGCCCCGCCGCCCTGCCGCCGGTCTACTGCCTACAGGTGCCTCCACTGTTCATCGCCCACCGACGCCTCCGCCTATCCGCTGGTCCCGTCAAAGCCCATCGATATTAATATGCTTTATATGCGATGTTCATGTATTAATATGTTGTTATGTTAAAATTTTTCTTCATGTATTAATATGCTTCATATGTGATGTTCAGCAGGTGCCCGTTGCCGCCCGTCGCCGCCCGCCATCCTTCACCGCCCGTCGACGTCCGCCGCCCTCCGACCTCCGATCCATCGCTGTCAAGTATTTTTTCCTTTTTAAGAATTTTATTCACTTTTGATTTGTGAATTTTTCTTTCTGATTGCAATGATTGCTCTAGGTTTGCAACGATTTTGTCGTAGCGGTCGGAGATTGCTTGTATGATAGACACTTGTTTTTTGTTGTAATATGTGATATAATGAATAATTGTTTCATTTTTGTTCACAATGACGTTAATTGTTATGCACATGTCACAAGTAGTTGTTAATTACCAAGAGTAAAGTAGCATTCACAAAGAAATTAATAAAAACAAAAGTCAATTAATTTTATGTTTTTACAAGTGTTTACTATGAGATGTGCTATTATATATGATCTTAATTATATTCTTGTGTTAATTTGTGGTTTGTTGATGATTTCATTACGATGATTAGTATATTATATATATGTATAATTTCTTTTATATATTCTTTTCGTATGTAATTTTTTATTTGACACCAACGTACATAGTATAACGAAACCTATGCGTCACCCGTTTCAGACCAACATGTCTCACACGTGTCATGCGTGTGAGATCCGTAGGTCCGGAATTGTCCCTTTTTGGACAACCTCGAAGTGGGCGACAGAGCGTGGTAATTATGATGAGTCATGAGTCCGAATGAGATTTCAGTGATATAACCTTGTTGTTCTCCATTGCACCACTATCAGGTGTGCAATTGGAGAATAGCGAGGTTATGCTGCTGAAATTTCGTTCGGACTCATGGCTCATCATAAATACCATGTTTTGTCGGTTACTCTTGGGTGAATTTAGGAACTATCTTTTCCTATAGACATATGCCTGTGGTACTTATGATGCATTCTCGATTGAATGAATGTTTTGCCTATAGAATGGCTGAGAACGACCGACGGTGGATGTATAGTGGTTGGATGAAAAGTGGAGCTCACATAAGGGAGTGGGTAATCAACGCTGAGAAATTTGTTTATCGCATTCGCTTTGACAACAAACACTGGCGCGAGGTGCCCATCCATGAAGTGCAGAAATTCTCGTTGGCAAGACAAGAGGATGTTATCATTCCATATTTGCAAATATGGTTTCGTGCCAAGTTATGAAGTTTGGACTTTTCACGGCGAGATAGGCCATGAAAAAACAGTATTAGTAGTGGAAGAAGAAGATGATAGCGTTGCTGACGATAGGATGGATGAGATGCTTGATGCTATATGACCAGAGTTTGAATCAAACCCTGAGGATCCTCCAACACCGGAGGTTCAAAAGTTTTTCAACATCCTTCGAGCTTCAGAAGAGCCGTTGCATGAGCACACCAATTTGGGATGGTTGAAGTCAAACACGCGGAATGATTATGTGGTTGCGATAATTTTGTCCTTGCTCACTGTAGCGCCCCGATTTATCAAAATCGAGACATTATTGAATTTCATAAGAAAAACAACAATACAAGAGGTTCATCATGCGACAACGTACATACGACAATATTCATGGTACGCAGACCATATTTATTACATCAAAGTTTTGGTAAAGACAGTAATAAAGATAATTAAGATTCTGCATGACGAACATCTTTTTCAGGATCTTTCTTCTCGACTGGGTCGCTACTCCAGACCGTCTTCGTAGTAGGCATCCTCTGAGGTGTTCAACGGGTATGAGTACAAAAAGTACTCAACAAGCCACCGCAAATGCAAGTAATAATGCAGGATAATAAACAAGGATGGGTAATGGCTAATAGTGCGGAAAAGTACAGTTTCATTTATTGCATTTAGTGTAATCAATTTTATCATGCGGAAACATAAACATGAACATCGATAACATCATCTAACTCGAGGGGTACAGTCAGCCCCACCTCGCTCAACAGTCCTTACATGTCAATCCATCATGCACATACATATTCAAAGTAATCTAACTGTGGGATGTCACGCAACCCGCCCTTGACCGTGGGCTCGGCTTTTCGAAAAGATTTAAGACTCTGATCAGAGATGTACTACTGTACCCACAAGGCACGCACTCATCCCAAACGAGATGACCCATACCACGGGAACTCGTGCCAAAACCTCGGCATAAAATGCTCCAAGCGATAACCACCCGCTCTAGGTTTCGTCGGCGCGCCGAGCCGCATCCCGGCTAACGTCGCACCCCCTTTTGCGCCACATTGGTACAAGTCACCCGCAGGTGCAACTTGACCCATCTCCAAATGGTGGCCTCGGTTTGGAACAATCCATACCTTAGTTAGGACTTACCCACTAGACTTGTGGTTAGTACGGAAGTGTATTGCGACGGATCCCGCAGACCGATCCTTATAGTGCCCCGGGTGCTACCGACCAATGCCCTAGCTTGCACCCGGAACCCACCATGCATTCACTCATAACCACAACTCCAACACCGACAGAATTCCATAGATAAGAAACAATGGGGATCATATAGTAGAACCATGTACTACGACTCATTTTATCCTATAGCGATCGTGTCGATACATTGGACACTAGCTAATAACATTTATCATATGGTGACAAGGAGTTTAGGCTAGAGAGCATGGCTTGGGTTGCACATCAAGGTCGGGGGATCCTAAATAAATATATTGTAAGGGTTCATTTGACTAATGCACATATAACCTATGTGTTTTAGCGATAGTTTAATCAAACATGGGTTCAATATGCTCAAAAGATTGGTTTGGTGACTTGCCTTGATCAGCGAAAGGCGAGGGAGGGACTTCCGAGAAGTATTCCGGCTCCTCGGCGGCGTCGTAGTCTTTTTGATATAGTAAAGTAAAATAAAAAGAACACAACATTCAATCAAACAATATAACGTTACATTATAAGCACATAAGTTAAAGTTAGTTTGATTAAAAATAAAATAAATTCAATTGTTAAGGTTCTGTGATTTATTTCATAAATAAATTTTAAAGGAATTAAAAAGTTGTCCTTTTTAGAAAGGGGTGTTTAAATGTGATTATTGTCATATTAAGTTCTCAAATAAATTTGAAATGAAAAGTTCATGTTAATTTTAATGGTTTTCAGTACATGGACAGAAAGGAAATAAATATAAATTTTTCTGAAGTTTAAATATTTGAATTTATATTTTAACCCTAAAGGCATTTGAATACTCATTTGAATAAACATGAAATGTCCAAAGTAAACCTATTGTTTTTATTGCATAAACATGTAGAGAATAATATTATGAATTTTCTGAAATTGGAATGGCAATTTTTAGAGTTCAAATGCAACAGATATGAATTTTACAAGTTTAAAAGCATTTCTGAAATTTATTTTCAATTTTTAAACCCCTCGGGTCCACGGTGAGCCAGGCCCACGGTGAACCCGCGCACTGTGCGCGTGCGCCGGGTCGATCTGGACCGTCGGATCCTGTTGGACCGGAAACGGCGACCAGAGGGGGGGTGAATGGGAGCTTTTAAAATTTCGGGCTAAAAACTTAGCCTTCGGTTCTGTTCTGTCTTCTGCGGAACAGGCTTCGAACGCAACCTTCGAAGGTCTGGTTCGGAGGTACTTCGACACCTTCGAACACAGGCTTCGGAGTGGCAAAAGTTCGAAGCCAAGAAGACTTCGCTCCACTTACAACCCTCGAAAATCTACTCTGCTAAGTCAGTGCAGGCTCCGCACACAGGGTGCTTCGAGCAGGCTTCGCACTTCACCCTTCGCAAGAGTGGACAGCCCTCTGAGGACTTCGACCAAATACTTAGCGACAGCAACTGGTGCTGGGCTTCGTATGCGAAGGTCTACACGCACACACAACGGACTTCGCTAAGGGCTTCGACACAAGAAGCAAAACGGGAAACAACCAGGGCTTCGCTAGTAATCAGCGAGGTCTTGCCTCGTGTTACACAGAGCGACAGCACACTGACAAAACACACCTCGCACGAAAAACAACCTTCGCCTCAACAGGCTTCGGTGCACTAAACTAGCGAAGTATGCAACGCGAGCTCAAGCAAAAAGCACAAGACAAACAGGGCTTCGCCGCTTGAACAAGGAACACTGAAAATGAACTCAGGATGTATTCAATCGAAGTGTGGCTACAGGAGCTCAACAGTAAATGCTCAAAGTGTTAAATGTTACCTACCGAGCCCCCATATTTATAGCCCATGGATTCATCCTAAGGAAGTGACTACTTTACCCCTAGGGTTTACATTCATTTTGTCTCTTCAGAACTAAGGGGTACAAAAGGTAGTCCACCTTTATTTTGGAGGCTTCTCTGTCAGCTGCAGAGGGGACAGTGTCAGCCTTTTTCAGAACAGACAGTGTCAGCCTTTACAGAGTTGACTTCTGGAACCTCCCTTCGCACGCGAGGGGTGCGGAAGCTTCGGCGAGAAGCCTGCAGCCTGTTGGCCTTCGCTCCGCCGAAGATGACCTCCGATACAGTGACGGTTTTGAGCCGAAGCCGTCAAAGCCCTTGGGCCTCCGCACCACCACCTCCGGAGTGGATCACCACGGCTTCGCAGCTACTCCGAGCTCGAACACCGTCCGTCCGTGTACCGAAGCCATGCATGGCCGAAGCACCTCAAGTCATCCTCACTCCGGAGCTAGCCTCGCTCCGAAGTCCTTCACACTCCGAAGCCCTACCTTCGGAGTACCACCCTTCGAAGTCCCTCCTTCGTCCAAGGCCTCCGCATGAAGCATTCCATGAGCACTTCGTCGCAGTGTCTCACTCCGAGCACACTCCTCGACGAGCCTCACCCGGACCATGCCTTCGATGCGCCTCGACTTCTGAGACCTTCGTCGGGCCACCTTCGAGTGTCTCCCTCCGGAGCACACTTCGAACTCCTTGCCTCCACAGAGGACTTGGTCCACCAACTCCGAAGTCACTCCATTCGGAGTACCTTCGAAGTGCCTCACCTCCGAGGACTTTGTCTCGGAGTACCTTCAGCCGGAGCTACACTCCGCACTCTCTGCCTTCACCTGGCACGCCTCGACCCGAGGACCGACCCGGACCACCTTCGCAGCCACCGTGACGGAGCTCCCTGCTCCCTTGGCATCAAACCACCCGCTTGACCCAAGTTCACCTGGCTCGAACCCTGTCCGTCGCTTCCGAAGTCCCTGCGCACCACAGACAAACAGACAAGTGTATCCAGTACTCCGGAGACCTCTCCGGGTTAGCAACCTCCGGCACACACTCCGGTGTACCGCCCAAAGTACCGAAGCCTTCGGTACGAACCCTGTCATCGTGTACTGCCGGACCCCTCCGACAGGCACACTCCGCTGCACAGCTGCAGCAAGCAAACACCGAACACACTCCGGTGACACTACCTCCGAACACCCTTCGGAGGTACCACCTCCGAAGCCCCTCCGGAGGTACCCTTCGAACAGAGGGTAAAAGCCTGTCAATCACTCATCACAAACACCGAAACCACCCTTGGTTTCTCAATCTCCCCCTTGATGAGTGCAATGACAACCAAATCAAATTTCAAGAAAATGTAAAAATTTTTAGCACACAAGTGACCATAAAAACTCAAAAAGAGCCAAAGCATGTCACTTGATAAAAGAAATTTTTCTCCCCCTTTCTCAAAAATCTCTCCCCCCTTTAAAAATTATGCCTTCTTGCAGTAGAGAATATAGCAAAATCTCTCCCCCTTTGGCAATGCAAGCATCAAGGAGCAGTCAAAAGATGCAAAGCTTCGAAATGAAGAGAATTGCAAAGACATATAATGCAAAAATATGCCAACATTAAAACGAATGATCATGTGCTCAGCTCAATTTAACAATCTGTGAAACAAGATGATGGCATGTGATTTTGTCATTTTGAAGTAAAAGCATCACCACTTAATCAAAGCAGCTAGACATGTGAAGGCAAGGACTGCGCAAAGCTAACAAGTTCTACCCTAGACAGACAAGTCTTGTTCAAAAGGAGCTGTGAAAGCAAACTTGATGATTAATTAATTTTGTTGTTCTTTTCTTAATGCCAGGGGTTATTTGTTTGTCCACCTTATACTTTCCAATCAAGCCAAGCCTAGGCAAGAAAGCCATCTGAAGCTTAAGGCGGTGATTTTGGCATACACTACACTATCCCAGTTCAGACCAAAGTGCAATGGTGAGCAGTCTAGAATAGAGTAGTGCGACAAACAAACCCTCCTGGATCTTTTCATTTAAACCAGGCAAAGCATGGATTTTGGATTTTGATTCAATTATCTTGAAGAATATCCATGAATAAAGAACATATTTTTTCAAGTTGCAAATTTTAGCATCCAAGGAACAGTGTCTTGCTGTCAAGTAGATAAAAGATAGCTAAAAGCAGTCCACCCTAAACAAGCTAGATACAAGATTATGCGGTGAGCAAGTTTTGATTTTTAGAAAATAAAACATCATGCACAATCAATGTTCCAGACATATTTCATAGAGCTGAGCTGACATGATTTCTTTGAAGTAAAAGCCGGCATATAATAGCAAAAGATGTAAGTGCAATTCCACACATAATGAGCATATGCAAGACAATTAAAATCAGCTCCCCCTCACAAAATGCCGTAAGGGTGACAAATGCCAAGTTCCCCACGTAAGTAAGCAAATCTAGAAGCATCGAGGGGTTTTGTAAAAATGTCGGCAAGCTGGTGTTGGGTATCAACATATTGAAGTTCAATATTACCCTTCTCATTGTGATCTCTGAGAAAATGATACCGTACATCAATGTGTTTGGTTCTGGAGTGCTGAACCGGGTTGTTTGCAATACAAATGGCACTAGTGTTATCACAGAAAAGTGGAACACTCTTATAATCTAACCCGAAATCCCGCAAAGTGGAAACCATCCACAAAATCTGAGAGCAACAGCTAGCTGCAGCAACATATTCGGCTTCCGCCGTCGATTGTGCAACACTAGACTGTTTGCGGGAAGACCAGCAAACCAGAGACGTACCCAGAAAATGACAAGTACCAGAGGTACTCTTCCTATCAATTCTACACCCAGCAAAATCCGCATCAGAATAACCTCTAAGACATAAAGATGAAGACGATGAATACCATATGCCAAATTCAAGGGTGTGTTTGAGATACCTTAAGATGCGCTTAACCGCTTGACGGTGCGAAGCTCGTGGCGAAGCCTGAAAACGAGCGCACAGACATACTGCGAAGTGTATGTCCGGCCTCGTGGCAGTCAAGTAGAGGAGGGAGCCGATCATGCTTCGGAACTCCTTCTGATCTACGGCTTCTCCATCTTCGTCAGGGTCCAATGCTACAGATGTAGCCATTGGAGTGGCGAGGGGCTTCGCATCGGACATGTCGAACTTCTTGAGCAGGTCCTTGGTGTACTTTGTCTGGTGGACAAAAGTACCTTGTTTGCTTTGCTTGATTTGCAAACCAAGGAAAAAGGTGAGTTCACCCATCATCGACATTTCAAATTCCCTGCTCATGGTATCTGCAAACTCGGCAACCAAAGCATGAGAAGAGCCACCAAAGATGATATCATCCACATAAATCTGAACTAGGAGGAAATCTTTGCCATGCTTGAGAGTAAACAAAGTTTTATCAACAGAGCCCATTAAATACCCTCGCTCAAGCAGAAAAGACTTAAGTCTATCATACCACGCCCGAGGGGCCTGCTTGAGTCCATAAAGCGCCTTATGAAGTTTAAGGACTTTATGTGGGTACTTGGGGTTTTCAAAACCAGGGGGTTGTTTTACATAAACATCTTCACCTATGAAGCCATTAAGAAAAGCACTTTTGACATCCATTTGATAGAGTTTGAATCCCCGGGATGTCGCAAAGGCAAGCAAAATCCTAATGGCCTCAAGGCGAGCAACAGGTGCAAAAGTTTCAGTAAAATCAATCCCTTCTAGTTGAGAAAAGCCCTGAGCTACCAGTCTAGCCTTATTTCTAACAATTGTTCCATCCTCCCCTTGTTTATTTTTAAAAATCCATTTTGTTCCTATGAAATGAACATTTGGTGGAGGATCAACTAAAGTCCAGACTTGGTTTCTTTCAAAATTCTCAAGTTCCTCATGCATGGCATTGATCCAACTAGAATCAGAAAGTGCATGACTAACATCTAAGGGCTCGAAAGAAGCAACAAAAGCAGCATTAGTAAAATGAGCGTGAGAACGTGTTACCCTTTGATCAAGCTCACCAATGATCTGCTCGGGAGGGTGCATCCTTTGGACATGATGTGGAGCCTCGCGGCGGGATGCAGTCTCCCCCTCAACTTGTGCGTTGGAGTGGTCCAAGATGACCGATGTTGAGGTAGTCGCTTCGGGACCTCGTGCCGAAGTAGTAGAAGCGGGGTCAGCTTCGGGGGTCGATGTCGAGGGGAGTAGGGGATCATCCTCGAATTCTCCGGGATCTTCGTCTTCAAATAAGGTCTGTTCCATGTCGTGTTCATTTGCCTGTTCAAAAGCAGAACTAACAGAGGGGGTTGATTCATCAAAAGTCACATCACATGACTCGATGACAGTGTTAGTTTCCAAGTTATAAACACGATAGGAATGACCATGAGTTGTATAGCCCAAAAAGATCCCGTCAGAAGATCGCGACTCAAATTTATCCAAGTTACCACGTTTTAGGATAAAGCAGCGACAGCCAAAAACTCGAAGATGAGTAACCTTGGGCTGTCTCCCAAAACGCAGCTCATAAGATGTCAAATTTAAAATTGAGCGCAAGAAAATTCGGTTTGAGATGTAACATGCTGTGTTCATGGCCTCAGCCCAGAATTTTCTAGGAGTCCTATGCTCATCAAGCATCGTCCTAGCCATCTCAACCAAAGTGCGGTTTTTCCTCTCAACAACACCGTTCTGTTGAGGAACCCGCGGAGCAGAGAATTGATGTTCTATGCCATGCTCCATGCAAAAGTCAACAAAGAGACTATTTTTGAACTCGGTGCCATTATCGCTTCGAATGAATTTTAATGCACCAGGGAGTTCTGTGAACAGTCTCAAAGCCAAGCTCCGAAAGTGTGAAAACACTTCATCCTTGCTGGCAAGAAAGAAGACCCAAGAGTAGCGAGAGAAATCGTCGACAATAACTAAAACATACCACTTGCCGCCTAAAGAACTAACCCGAGAAGGACCTACAGTGTCCATATGGAGAAGTTCTCCGGGCTGTTCAGTCATCACAGTGGTGACTGGCGAATGCGAAGCGGCAATCATTTTTCCATGTCGACATGGAGCGCAAACTAAATTCTTCTCAAACTTGAGCTTGGGCAATCCTCGGATCAAACCTAGGGCGCTCAGACGAGCGAGCAAATCAAAGCTCATATGTCCTAGTCTCCTATGCCACTTCCAAAGCTCAGAAGTCGAGTGTGCAACAAGGCAATGAGAAGAACCAGACGACTCTGAAAAATCAGCTCCAAAAACTCTCCCAACCCTAAAGATCTTACACACCACAACGCCATCAGAATTGAGCACTTGCGAAGTATCGCGATGAAATCGCACTTCGAAGCCCTCATCAAGCAACTGAGATACAGACAGCAAATTGTATCCCAGGTTCTCAACCAAAGCAACATCTTTGAGAGTGAAGTTCGAATTAATTCTTACCACACCTTTACCTTTCACTCTACTCCTTCGATTGTTTCCGAAGGTGATATGTTCCCTTTGCTTGGTTGTAGTGAGGCTGGAGAACCAATTTGCATCTCCGGTCATGTGGCGCGAACAACCGGAGTCCATTATCCACGTGCCCTCCAAGCCTCGACCTGTCGCCTACACATGATAAGAACGCCTCGATCGCTCAGTGCTGGGGTGAGTAAAATAATGACGAGGCATCCAGCACTGAGTGACACGAGTAGTAGGCACAGTAAAAGTAGACGGTCTACGCACATAAAAATCAGAATGATGCAAAGTGCGAGGTCTACCCACATGCAAAGAACGCAAAGCATGTCGAGGTCTCCTACTCTGACGAGGTACAAAGCTACTCGCCCGAGGTCTACCACCATATGGAACATGGTGAACACCTCGAGGAGCAAAACCTCTCCGAGAAGCACGAGGAGCCTCGAAAACAGGACGAGAGTAATACTCAGACTCATGCATACCTAAAGATGGGTAACGCATGTCCTGATAGCTCATCGCCTGAGCACGTCGCTCATCCTTGATGCGACGGAAACAGAAACCAATCAAATGACCCGCCCGCTGACAATAAGAACAGTGAAACACTCTCCTGGGGGCACTCTCATGGGTCACAGGAGCAACTCTCACAGGCTCCTTGGGTTTCTTCACAGTGGTTTTCTTGGGAGGATTTTTCTTGACAGGAGGAGTGGTTTTCTTTGGTGGATGGGTAGGCTTTTTGGCTGATGGGGTGTCCAACAGAGCTCTCTCTTTCTCTAGGGTGGTGGGAGAGGTAAAAACAGTTTTGGACTTACTGTCTGAAGCTATCCTCTCAAAACCCAAACCTAGAGCTACCCCGGCTCTGTCAGCACACAACTTGGTCTTGGCCAAGAGCAAATCCATCCTACCCTTCCCTTCAGTGCATTTATTCACCACAGAAAGAAGGTATTCATTTTCAGACATTAGGTTCTCAGCTCGCTCTCTAGCAGTGCCTAGCTGGTCCTTAAGGGTGATGCAAGTGTCACAAACAGGTTGCACATCCTTAGAACTACCGGCCCTCTCCAATCTAGCCTCTAAATCATGAACATGTTTATCACGTAAATTAATGCTCTCGCGCAATAAAGAACAGTTCATGCATTCAATAATATCATGAGGTCTAGACTCCACCTCCAAAAGCTGCTTCTGTGCAGTCTCAAGCTCAGAAAGAGTTTGAGCATGTACAGAACGCAACTGAGCAAGCTCACCCATAACAACAGAACATGATTCACAATCAGCATCATCATATTTAGACTTAAGCATGGCATATTCAGTAGATACAGATTCTAGCCTAAGTCTAAGGTCTTTTCTTTCTCTAGCGGCTTGCACAAGCAATCTATCCTGACCTAGCACAACTTCATTTAGCTCATCTAATTTAATTAGAAGCTGGTCAGATGATAGGTTTACCTCAGATGAGTCAAGCTCATCGCCGCTGTGATCGCTGTCGGCCATGAAGCAAAGGCCGGTGAAGTCACGTCCCTTCTTGTCCTTCTTGTCCTCCTTCCTTGGGGACTCCTCCTCCTCAGAGCTCGACTCCTCAGTTGAGGATGTGTCGATGTCGCTGAGAGCAGCAACAAAGGCTCTGGAAGCGGCCTTGGCTACTTTCTTAGCCATCTTGCCGCGCTTGCCCTTCACAAAGGGCTTCCTCTCCTTTTTGTGGAACTTGGGGCGGTCACTCTCATCTCTCTTTTTGACCTTGGGGCAATTGGCCTTAATGTGAGAGGTGTCGCCACATTCATAGCAGCCACTAAAACCACTTCTCCTCTGATCCCGTCTCTCATGATGAAAGCGGGTGAACCTCCGGGCAATGAGAGCAAGCTCGTCATCAGCTAGAGTATCCACCTGCTCCTTTGTGACGGAGACCAGGGAGGACAAAGCAAAACCATCTGCAAGAACACAAGTGCCAGATGTGCTTGGTTCTGCAGTGGTGCCACGGCTAGTGCTAGAAACCAATGCCAATGGTTGTGGCAAAGAGCTTCTGTGCACTGCAAGAGATGCCTTGGCAATCTCTGTGGACTTCAGCTTGCTAAAGAGTTCATCACAGGTTAGAGTGTCATAGCCTGTGGACTCCTCAATGCTGGATATCTTCACCTCCCATATGCTACGGTCAAGAGCATAGAGAAGCTTGATAGCCCTATCATGATCACTGTAAGCAAGCGTCCCGTTGGATCGCAAGTTACTCACTATAGCATCAAAGCGCGAAAACATGGCATCTATAGATTCACCAGGTGCCTGCACAAACAGCTGATACTGTTGGTTGTAGGTGCTTTGGCGCCTGGCCTTAATCTGAGTAGAGCCCTCATGATAAATAGTGAGTGTTGTCCAAATTTCCCTAGCAGTCCTAAGGTGCTGCACCCTATCAAACTCACTCCGACTCAAACCAATGAACAGTATGTTCCTTGCCTTCGAGTTGGCAATATATTGATCTTTTTCGGTTTGAGTGGTGCGGGTATCAGGGATGGAGTATTGTGAGTCCACAATCTCCCAAATTGCATTTCCTTGGCTTAACAAGTAAGCCTCCATGCGCACCTTCCAGTATGCAAAGTCAGTCCCATCGAACAGAGGAATTTTACTGCCTCTATCCATGTCGCCAATAGATCACAAAACCGGTTAAGGTCAACTGGTGATCTTAACCTGCTCTGATACCAATTGTTGGACCGGAAACGGCGACCAGAGGGGGGGTGAATGGGAGCTTTTAAAATTTCGGGCTAAAAACTTAGCCTTCGGTTCTGTTCTGTCTTCTGCGGAACAGGCTTCGAACGCAACCTTCGAAGGTCTGGTTCGGAGGTACTTCGACACCTTCGAACACAGGCTTCGGAGTGGCAAAAGTTCGAAGCCAAGAAGACTTCGCTCCACTTACAACCCTCGAAAATCTACTCTGCTAAGTCAGTGCAGGCTCCGCACACAGGGTGCTTCGAGCAGGCTTCGCACTTCACCCTTCGCAAGAGTGGACAGCCCTCTGAGGACTTCGACCAAATACTTAGCGACAGCAACTGGTGCTGGGCTTCGTATGCGAAGGTCTACACGCACACACAACGGACTTCGCTAAGGGCTTCGACACAAGAAGCAAAACGGGAAACAACCAGGGCTTCGCTAGTAATCAGCGAGGTCTTGCCTCGTGTTACACAGAGCGACAGCACACTGACAAAACACACCTCGCACGAAAAACAACCTTCGCCTCAACAGGCTTCGGTGCACTAAACTAGCGAAGTATGCAACGCGAGCTCAAGCAAAAAGCACAAGACAAACAGGGCTTCGCCGCTTGAACAAGGAACACTGAAAATGAACTCAGGATGTATTCAATCGAAGTGTGGCTACAGGAGCTCAACAGTAAATGCTCAAAGTGTTAAATGTTACCTACCGAGCCCCCATATTTATAGCCCATGGATTCATCCTAAGGAAGTGACTACTTTACCCCTAGGGTTTACATTCATTTTGTCTCTTCAGAACTAAGGGGTACAAAAGGTAGTCCACCTTTATTTTGGAGGCTTCTCTGTCAGCTGCAGAGGGGACAGTGTCAGCCTTTTTCAGAACAGACAGTGTCAGCCTTTACAGAGTTGACTTCTGGAACCTCCCTTCGCACGCGAGGGGTGCGGAAGCTTCGGCGAGAAGCCTGCAGCCTGTTGGCCTTCGCTCCGCCGAAGATGACCTCCGATACAGTGACGGTTTTGAGCCGAAGCCGTCAAAGCCCTTGGGCCTCCGCACCACCACCTCCGGAGTGGATCACCACGGCTTCGCAGCTACTCCGAGCTCGAACACCGTCCGTCCGTGTACCGAAGCCATGCATGGCCGAAGCACCTCAAGTCATCCTCACTCCGGAGCTAGCCTCGCTCCGAAGTCCTTCACACTCCGAAGCCCTACCTTCGGAGTACCACCCTTCGAAGTCCCTCCTTCGTCCAAGGCCTCCGCATGAAGCATTCCATGAGCACTTCGTCGCAGTGTCTCACTCCGAGCACACTCCTCGACGAGCCTCACCCGGACCATGCCTTCGATGCGCCTCGACTTCTGAGACCTTCGTCGGGCCACCTTCGAGTGTCTCCCTCCGGAGCACACTTCGAACTCCTTGCCTCCACAGAGGACTTGGTCCACCAACTCCGAAGTCACTCCATTCGGAGTACCTTCGAAGTGCCTCACCTCCGAGGACTTTGTCTCGGAGTACCTTCAGCCGGAGCTACACTCCGCACTCTCTGCCTTCACCTGGCACGCCTCGACCCGAGGACCGACCCGGACCACCTTCGCAGCCACCGTGACGGAGCTCCCTGCTCCCTTGGCATCAAACCACCCGCTTGACCCAAGTTCACCTGGCTCGAACCCTGTCCGTCGCTTCCGAAGTCCCTGCGCACCACAGACAAACAGACAAGTGTATCCAGTACTCCGGAGACCTCTCCGGGTTAGCAACCTCCGGCACACACTCCGGTGTACCGCCCAAAGTACCGAAGCCTTCGGTACGAACCCTGTCATCGTGTACTGCCGGACCCCTCCGACAGGCACACTCCGCTGCACAGCTGCAGCAAGCAAACACCGAACACACTCCGGTGACACTACCTCCGAACACCCTTCGGAGGTACCACCTCCGAAGCCCCTCCGGAGGTACCCTTCGAACAGAGGGTAAAAGCCTGTCAATCACTCATCACAAACACCGAAACCACCCTTGGTTTCTCAGATCCAGATCCAACGCGCGCAGGCGAGGCGGGACACGTAAGTTGACGTGGACGACTGAGATTAAAACATCGAACCGGTACGCGATGAACGATCCAAATCAACCGCGGGTTTTAAAAACTAACGGACGTACGAGATTAAAACATACCCCTTCGCCGAGATCTAACGGTGCGGATTAGATCGCGCACGTGGGCTCACATGCGTCGTCCGATCGCGATCGCACGGTCGGGATCAGATCCGACACGGCACGGGTACTCGACCCGTGCCGGTCGTCTTCTCCGGCGACGGCGAGCGGGCCAGCGGCCACGGCGGGCGACGGTGGTCGGATCTAAGGCCTAAAATGGAAAGAGGGGTTCACGAGGATCACGAGGGTACCCTTGCGGCGGCGAGTGGTTGACGGGGTGAGGCCGGCGACGAGTGGGGGCGGCGAAGGTGCTCGGTCCCTTGGTGGCGACGGCGATCCGGCGAGGTTCGTCGTCGACGGAGTGGTGGCCGAGGTCGGTGAGGTCCCGACGGTCACGACGGTGCAGTCGGCGCGGGCGGAGAGGGGATCCGGCGACGGCGAGCGGCGGCTGAAGTGCGGGTGGCGGTGGAGAGTAAAAAAGTGAATTGGGGCGCTCCGGTTGGTTCTCGCAGTGTTAGGGCGTAGGGGTGCATTGCGGACGGCCAGGGGGTTTATATAGGGTCGTCGGTGGGGGCAGAGGGGGCATAATCGGGGGAGGCCGAGAGTAAAGGCTCTCTTCAACGCCAGCGAGCTCCTGCCGTGCATGCGAGTGCCAATCCGGGGGCGATGACGCGGTGAAATAAAGGGGGAAACGGTCGGGGGAGCGCGGGGAAATCAATGCTGGCGAGCAATTAAGGAGAGGGGGCCGGCGGGGCGGATCTGAGGCGGGATTAGGGTTTCGGCCGACGAGGGGGGGGATTTGGGGGCGGATCCCGCGGGGAAGACGGGTCCGACAGGTGGGCCAAGGTGGTCAGCGGGAGCGGGTGCGCTTGAGAGGGGGCTGACGGGTGGGGTCGAGGCGTCGGGCGCGCGCGTGAAGAGAGGAGGGGTCGCTGACAGGCGGGGCCTGGCTGTCAGTCCGAGCGCGCGGGTGGGAGTGGGCTGGGCCGGCTGGGAGAGAGAGAAAGGAGGGAGGGAAGCCCATTACTGTTTTAAAGCATTTCTGAATAAAAATAATTCCAGAAAATAGATTAAAATCTTAGGGCTACTTCCAAGGTTGGTAAAAATTTATAAAAATTCTCAAAAATATATTTTGGTCTTAGGATCATATACAAAAAGTTTCACCTCCTAGTTTGGCCATCTACTCTATGTTGTAGTTCAAAAGGGTATAAAAGAGAATTAAAAGTATTTTCAGAAATATAAATTCCAAGAAATTGAATTTAATGATATTTTTATTGTTTTGGAAATTTGGGGTGTTACACTCACCAAGTCGAGCAGGTGTATTATATGTCGTACCCATGTGGAAAACTAAGTGCTTGGTGGGTAGTCTACAAAGTGAATCCTCGGGAACGTCTACACACCCCTAGTGATGGCGCTTATCAATTAGAGGTTGAAGAAGTTGATGAGGTTTACCAAGATGATGAATTGCCGACTTCGTTTAATGTAGAGCCAGAATCGCCAACGAATTCTTTTCTCGGCGATTCTAATGATGTAGAAGTTCTCGAGGAAAGGAAACACCAACATAAGAAGAAAAAAGTAACATGGCGTGCTTGGGGGAGAAAAGGACAAATTAATCTTGATTTTGATGATAATTGACAAGTAATTGTTTTCATACATGCATATGTAATATACTTCATATTACATGTTTTTTCATATGTTCAAACCTTCTATACTAATAAATGCTCGTTTGTGCTTGTTTTGAACAAGATGTCGAAAAAGGTGAAGAGTGTCACGATGTAGGACCGAAAGTAGCGACCAGAGGGGGGTGAATGGGCGCCTTAAAAAAATTCTTTCGAATCAATGGCCTGTTCCCAATACCCAACGCACCTCAAAAGACTAAGCAACAGAAAATAAACAGAAGGCCTAAGTCTAAGGGTATCTAACCTAGAAGCAACTGATGTTAAACAGAGAACTACTAAAGAAGTGCAACTAGGCAGATGAACACTGTGTAACAGGCCTAAACTTCCCAATGAAATGATCTAAGTATATGTAAGGTGAAATGAGAAGTTACTGTCCAAATTTGTCTCCTGTTCGGAACTTGGCGAAGCCTGCTTCGCCCGTCGAGGTCTGCTTCGGAGATGATTGTCGAAGACTGCTTCGCTGGTCGAAGCCTGCTTCGGAGGTTGGTGACGGAGCCTGCCTCGGAGGTCAGTTGCGAAGCATGTCGAAGATGTCGAAGGTATTTTGGTCTAGCCTAATACGAAGAGGCAGGGAGCGAAGTATGCTTCGAAGCGAAGTATGACAATGCGAGAGCCTGCTTCGAAGTAAGTACTTCGAAGGCAAGGCTTCGGACACAGCTTCGAATAGAGTGCTTCGAACCTAAACCTTCGAACAGAGAACTTCGAATGCAACACACAGATGGACTACCTTCGAACAAAGAAGCGAAGCCTGTCACACGACAGAGACACCAAATTCGAAGCCTACACTCTACCTTCGAAAGGAGCAAGCTTCGAAAAGAGAGGCAAAGACTGACACGCCACAAAGAAATCAAAACAAAGCCTAGCAGAAAGACAAGCTTCGAAGCCAACTTCGAAACTTAACGAAGTGTGGACTTCGAAGAGACCGGAGTACCTTCGCAACGTCGCTCGAAGTATGCGATGTTGTCCGTTCAGAAAATACTTCGAAGCTAGCAACACAGGACACAAAACAAGGTTCGAAGTTTGAACGAAGCCTTCGAAGGTGCTAGATCGAAGCCTGCCTCACGGAGCTGAAGGGCTTCGAACAGAGAAGGATGGCTTCGCCAGAAAACAGCCAGAAAAGTTTCTAGAGCCTGTCAACTTCGATCGAAAAGCTGCGCAGTAGAAAGTAAAAAGCTGGCACAGTGTACTATAGCTACAGTAGCAGTACTACTTGCAACAGCAAGAACTAGTACTATTTCTCACGAAGAACACACGCACAGAGAAGCTTCCGAAGCCTCAAAAATCATAGGAAAACTTGCTGTGCAAAAGAAATGAAGCCATTAAAACACTGATGTTGCTGCACACGATTTGGGAAGAGAAACTTCACTTCAACAATAAATGCAAAACAGCAACAACAGGGGCAAAAACTCCCTGGCGGCGCAAGCAGGAATAGGAGAGGAGAGAGGCAAGGCAAGAGACAAAAAGTGACCCAAAGGAGTAGTATTGAATTCAGCCAAAAGGGTAGTCCAAACCCTAGGGATTGGGGTCCTATTTATAGGCTCCCAACACTAGGAATATTCTACCAGCCCCTTAGGGTTTTTACAGACTCAAAAATAAAGGAAAAGACTCTACTGCCCTTAGGAATTTTTACAGACACGACTGACTGACTGTGGGCCTAGAGTTTCAGATGACTTATCCGGAAGCTAAGTTTTCGTAGCGACTACGGCTTCTCTTCTGGACAGTCGGATACAAGATCAACGGCTGTCAGTTTTGCGCCGAAACTGACAAAGCCTCCACCAGCTTTGCACCAGGTACCCGGATTGGGCCGGCCCGACTCCGCAGCTCTCTCAGCCCGGCAATCGCTCACCGCCCGTGTACCTGAGTCAGTCCTAGTCAACAGCCCAGTGGGTCTTCTACTGCTTCTGGCCCATGCACCCGGATTGGGCCAGCCCGACTTCGCAGCCTCCTCTGCCCGACAGTCGCTCGCTGCCCGTGTACCTGAGTCACACGCGGCCCATGAAACAGCAGATCTCATCTTCTACTGTCCTCTTTGACTATCGTTGACAATGACTCATCACTTCTGGAGCCATGAGGCCCACACTATTCAGCATGACTCCTCAATCTCCCCCTTGATGAGTGCATTGTCAACACTCCTCTTTTCACAGCTCTTCAGCACCTGCGAACAAATGTGGAAACACGAAAACAAAAACACAAGAAAAACAAAGAAGAAGAAAAATAAGGTAAAAGTTTAACCCTAATGACCAAAAGCCAAACAGAAGCAAGAAACGGTCATTATGGTTAACCAAAACGTAAAAGCTCAAAATGAGTGCGATTGCAGAATAACAAGGATATCAACAGAGTAAGAACTCCCCCTTAAACTCTGATCCCAAATTTTCTCCCCCTTGTTGACAAGTGAACTCATCAAGCACTCAAAAGAGACACAGACTCCCCCTGAAATGCAACTCCCCCTCAAAATATGCAGTGAATGCAGCTGGAGTGCATAAGGAGTGTAGAAAGCATGCTTCTCAAATATGATTGACTGCAATTACAACATCTAACAGATACAGCAAAAGACATACTGTAACGATACATGGCATGATCAGTGCAACAGATGATATCTAAAGAAATCATTAGCACGCATTTTTCAATTTTTGCAAACAAAAGTATCACCACATTTTCCAGTAAACAAGCAAGGTAAAGCATGAGATGCAAAAACTATCTGATATCTACCAAGATAAGCATTGTCCAAAAACAAAGTGCTTCAGCAAACTTGTTAATTTTTAAATGTTCAGGCTTTTTCATTTTCCTTTTTCATTTTTGCCAAGGGTTATTTGCATGTCAAACCTTATGCTAACCGACCAAGTCAAGCCTAGGCCAAAACTGGACCATCAGAAGCTTAAGACATTGGTCTTGGTATACACTACACTGTCCTAGTTCATACCAATGTGCTATGGTAAGCGATCCAGAACAATGACATGCGACAAAGCAAACCCACTTGGATCTTTTCAATTCAAGCATAAAAAGGCATAGAATTTTCATTCATCTTTGATTGTCATAGCTCATTTTCCATGTTAAAGCATAAAGATGTCCAAGTTGCATATCTGCATCTATGTGATGAACTAGCTACAAGGCATGTAGCAGATAACAAAAGCACTCAGCCTACACATGCTAGTTACCAGAAGCAACGGTGATCATTTTTGAAGTTGAAAGCGTAAAAGCCATGCATATGACAGATATCAGATATATCAAGTGAACTGAATCAAAGCATGATCATCGACAAGTAATCAAAAGCATGTACCAGCTAGAATAAGTAAAGTAGTTCAATCATATAACAGAAGCATCTCTAAAGTGTGATATTGTGAATATGCAAGGTATGAACACACACAAAAAAAGACTCAAGAAAAGAGTAAAGAAGAAAGAAAACTGACGCAAAATATCCTAGAAAGGATACACAACACCCAAATCCCCTCGTAAACGCTCAAACGTTGACTGATCTAGGGGTTTGGTGAAAATGTCAGCCAACTGATGATGGGTATCAACATGAACAAGGTCAATGACACCTTTCTCATATTGATCCCGCAGGAAGTGAAAGCGCACATCAATATGTTTGGTTTTTGAATGGATACACGGGTTTTTCCCTACACTAATAGCACTGGTGCTGTCGCAAAACAATGAAACCCTGGTAGGAAAGAACAACCCAAAATCTCGCAGAGTGGAAATCATCCAAACCAACTGTGAGCAGCAGCTAGCAGCAGCTACGTACTCAGCCTCAGTGGTCGAAAGAGCAACTCCAGATTGCTTTCGAGAAGACCAAGAGACAAGAGAAGAACCAAGAAACTGGCAAGTACCGGAAGTCGACTTGCGATCCAATCGGCACCCACCAAAGTCGGCATCCGAAAAGCCAGATAAATCAAGAGATGATGATGCTAAATAGTAAAGACCGAGATCGGGCGCATAAGTGAGATACCTGAAGATGCGCTTGACAGCCTGCCGATGAGACGCGCGCGGTGAAGACTGGAAACGCGCGCAAAGTCCCACGGCGAACTGTATGTCCGGTCTTGTCGCCGTCAAGTACAGTAGCGAACCGATCATCCCTCGAAACTCCCTTTCATTGACCTTGACACCGCTCTCATCCTTGTCCAGACCCCCAGAAGTGCCCATCGGGGTCATCTGCGGCTTCAATTCACCACCAAAGTCAAATTTCTTTAACATATCACGAGTGTACTTACCTTGGTGGATGAAGGTGCCGTCCTTGGTCTGCTTGATCTGGAGCCCTAAGAAGTACTTGAGATCACCCATGAGGCTCATCTCAAACTCACTGTGCATCTGCTCAGAAAACTTGGACACAAGATCATTAGTAGTACCGCCAAAAATAATGTCGTCCACGTAAATCTGAGCAACTAAGAAGTCTGAAGCAACTCTGAGCAAAAAGAGAGTTTTGTCCACAGACCCCATCACAAAGCCCTTCCCCAACAAAAATTGCTTCAACCGGTCATACCAAGCCCTGGGGGCTTGCTTCAACCCGTATAAAGCTTTGTGCAATTTAAAAACATGTCGAGGAAACTTAGGGTTCTCAAAACCGGGGGTTGCCTAACATAAACCTCCTCTTCTATATACCCGTTCAGAAAAGCACTCTTAACATCCATTTGAAAAAGCTTAAAACCCTTCGAAATGGCAAAAGCTAGAAGAATACGAATGGACTCAAGACGGGCAACAGGAGCGAAGGTTTCTTCAAAGTCAATACCTTCCTTCTGGCAATAACCCTGGGCCACTAGACGAGCCTTGTTGCGCACCACAACCCCATCTTCACCTTGTTTGTTTTTGAATACCCACTTGGTGCCTATAGGGTTGCATCCTGGTGGCGGCTCAACTAATGTCCAAACCCGATTGCGGACAAAGTTCTCAAGCTCTTCTTGCATAGCATTAATCCAATTTGAATCAGAAAGAGCATGAGAAATGTCTCTGGGCTCAAAAGATGCAACAAACGCAGATTCAGCAAACACAGCAAGAGAGGCAGAAGAACGCAAAGTTCTCTCAGTCAGATCACCTATGATGAGCTCTCAGGGATGGTCACGCTGAACTGCTCGGGTTCCCTGGTGATCTGAAGTCACCTCACCAGAGTCAGCAGCTGGCACCTCTGGACTCGACTGAGGGGGCTCGATCGAAGTGGAAGAAGTGATCAGAGGTCCGCCCTCATCATCAGTCGAAGTCTCAGAAGGTGTGGGCTCTGCGGGGGATGCAGAAGGCCCACCCTCATCAGCAGCTGGAGTATCCTCATCTTCCTCGAAGATGGACTCTCCGAGCTCATCATCACCAGAAAGCTCAAAAGAAGGAGTCAAAGAAGGCAAGGACTCATCAAAAGAAACCTCACAAGTCTCGACAAGCAGCTGGGATTCGAGGTTCCAAACACGGAAACCTCGAGAATGCAATGCATAACCAAGGAAAACACCATCCCAACAACGAGACTCAAACTTGTCCAAGTGCCCTCCCTTCTTGAGCACAAAGCACTTGCAGCCAAACGCTCGCAAGTGGCTCACCTTGGGCTGTCTGCCAAACCGCAACTCATATGATGTCTTACCAAGGTAAGCTCTAAGAAAAATGCGGTTGGCCAGATAGCAAGCCGTGTTCATGGCTTCATCCCAAAAACGCCTAGGAGTCATGTGCTCATCGAGCATCGTCCTGGCCATCTCAACTAGCGTGCGGTTCTTTCGTTCCACAACGTCGTTCTGTGGGGGAGTGTAAGGAGAAGAAAACTGATGGTCCAGACCCTGATCACTACAGAAGCTGACGAACTGAGAGTTCTTGAACTCAGAGCCGTTGTCGGAGCGAATTGCTCGCATCCGACCATTGTTCTCATTCTTTAGCTTCAAAATCAGGTCATGAACAAACTGAAACGTTTCATCCTTAGACTCCAAAAAGAAAACCCACGAGAATCGAGAAAAGTCGTCAACAATCACAAGTGCATACCATTTCCCACCGACTGAACGTACCCGAGCAGGACCTACAGTGTCCAAATGTAAAAGCTCGCCCGGATACGAAGTCATCACCTGAGTCACAGGTGAGTGAGAAGCGGCAACCATTTTCCCATGATGACAGGGATGACAAACTAGATCCTTCTCCATTTTAAGCTTGGGCAATCCTCGGATAAGGTCCATAGAGCTTAACCTGACTAGCAAATCAAAACTCAAGTGACCTAACCTCCTATGCCACTTCCAGAGCACAGAAGAAGATCCAGCAATCAAACAGCGAGAAGGGCCAAAAGAACTAGAGAAGTCAATTCGAAAAACTTTACCGAAGGGTAAAATCTGACAAACCAAAGACCCTCTAGAATCAACCACAGAAGAATTGCCCTTCTTAAAACGCACTTCCAAACCATCCTCAAGAAGTTGCGAAACAGAAATCAAGTTGAAGTTCAAATTTTTAACCAAAGCAACATTCTTCAAAGAGAAATGATCTGAAATGCGAATTGAGCCTATGCCACTTACTTTCCCTTGACCGCTGTTCCCGAACGTGATGTACTCTTTGGAGCTCGGGGGAGTGAGACTGGAGAACCATCTGCGATGTCCCGTCATGTGGCGAGAGCATCCTGAGTCCATGATCCAAACATCCTCCAGTCCCCGGTCCTGCACAATCAGTGTCTGTAAGTGGGAGCAAATGGTCTGGCACCAGGTTTAGCAAAAGAGCTAAACCAGTGTCGAGCCATCTGCTCAAAAGATGGAAAGCGAAAACCATCAAAAGAGTTTGGACCAAAACGCGGCTCAAAGCGCGGTCCTCGGTTCTGCCTAATCCTGCGGCCACGAGGTCCAGGACCGTAGCCAACACGGCCTGGAACTCTGCCGGAACGAACACCACCAACTGGAGCACGGGCAAGAAAGTCGTCTCCTCTACCACCACCTACACGACGCGGCCTGGCCTCCAGCCTCTCCCCGCGCCGAGGAACACGCAGTCTACCACCCTGCTGGTAGAACTGCTCCTGATCACTACGAGCCCTCTCTGCTCTCTCAACCCGCTTCCTCCTGAAGCAGAACTCCGCAAGATGCCCGTCTCTCTGACAGTACTCACAGTGATAGGTGGGCTTCTTGGGATGTGGTTGAGTCTTGGGATGTTTGGGCTTGGTAGTGTTTGGTGTGGTCTTCTTGGGCTGAGAGGATCCAGGAAGAGAGTCAAGAGAAGTGTGGAGATTTTTGGGCTTTGGAACCCAGATAGGTTTCTTAGGTGGAGCTTTAGGTGGTTCATGGATCACTCCATCCTTGGGCTGACAAGCCTGGGAAGACTCAGTGGAGTGAGTCTTGGGATACCTCTGCTCTGGAGTCATTTTACTCCACTCCACTGCCCGGCTGATGGCACTCTCAAAGTCAGCCTTGGTGTAGGTGTAACCTACCCCAAACCCATCCTGCCTCTTGAACTGCTGGATCATCATGCCAAGCTGTGGCTCTCTGGCACTGATCCAACTCAGGATAGAACGGAGGTAAAAGTTCTCATTCTGAGAATCTGCTAGCTCCTCTCTCAAGGAAGCTAGAACCTCCACCTGAGACAAGCAGGTCTCACACTCACTCTCTATTTGGACAGATTTTTCAGCTTTCAGCTTGATTAGCTCCATTCTAAGAGATAGACAGTTCTCACAGACAGTGGGTGGAACTGACAATGTCTCAAGCTCTAGCCTAGTCTGCGCAAGCTCAGCTCTCAACCTCTCTAAATCACCCAAATGCTCATCGCCCTTGGATTTCAGCTCAGCTAAGGCAGCTAGATGAGATGGGCAATCAACACAGGGTGCGACGACAGTGGCTTAAGCATCTTTCAGCTCCAGCTGAGCGCTTTCAAGCTCAGTGGCCAAAGCGTCCCTCTCATCAACCCTTTCTGTGTACCTGGACTTCAAAGTCGACAGGTCACACAGAAACACCTCACACTTCGGGCACTTACTGCTATCACCCAAGCAGGGGGAAGAAGATAGACTCTCAATTCTACCGTTGGCTACGGCAAGCTCACGCTCTAACTCGTCTATCCTTTTCTTAGCCCCGCTAAGCAGTTTCTCCCGATACTTCAACTCCTGACGATTGCTCTCAAGTAAATCAACAATTTCACGCTCATAAGATGATACCTTGCTGTCGTCGTCGTCGGAGTCATCGGAGGAGGTCTTTTCTTCTCTATCCCCAAGAGCCATTGAACAGAAGCTCTTGCGGGATCTTCGGCGCTGGTGTGAGCGGCTCTTCGGCTTGTCTCCGAAAGCCATGAAGCAAAGGCCCGCCGGATCGTCCTTGTCCTTCCCCTTCCTGATGGCGATCTCCTCATCGCTTGAGCTCGATGAAGAGGAAGAAGTCGTGGACTGCTTGGAGTAGCTCTTCTCCATCTCGGCGAAGAAGGCCTTGTCGCACTTCTTGTTCTCTCGCTGGTAGTCCTTCAGGGCCTTCTTGAAGAAACGAGTCTTCGGCTTGCCCTTGCTGAAGGAGGAGCTCTCATGCTTGCCGGAGTCGTGGAAGCTGCTGCCGGCGCCCTTCTTGTATCCACTTCGCTTGGGACAGTCGGCGATGAAGTGTCCTGGATCACCACATTCAAAGCATCCGGATTTTGTGCCGTGTCTTTTGAACATTCTCTTATCATAGACACGACGCACCCGGTTGTTAAAGAGACACAAATCATCATCTCCCAACAACTCAAGCTGGTCCTCAGTGATAGACATCAAAGAGAACCCAGCACAGCTCACAGCAGAGGGATCAACAGAAGGTGTAGCAAGGGCCAGGGATTTTGATCCAGAGCCAGTGAGATTTGATCTCAACTGGATATCTACCTCAGTGGCCTTCAGCTTGCTAAACAACTCAGAAATGGTCAAGGTATCATAAGAAGTACTCTCAACGATAGAGGATACCTTGATCTCCCAGATCTTTGGGTCCAAGGTATGAAGAACCTTGAGCGCCTGCTCATGATCTGAGACTAACTGAGCACCCTCAGCCTTGTTGTCCCGAAGCTTGTTAATGATCAATTGAAAGCGACCAAACAAAGCCTCAACAGATTCACCCGGTTTCTGTGTGAAGTTCTCGTACTCACGCCGGTAGGTCTGATAGAGCCGAGCCTTGACTTGTGCTGTTCCCTCATGGTGTGCCTTGAGGGTGGCCCAGATCTCTCTCGCAGTGGAGATATGACTCACGCGCTCAAACTCAGTGGGACCTAAACCAGAAAACAGAATGTTCACAGCCTTACTGTTGCTCAGATACTGAGCAATGATACCAGCAGTACCTTGCTCAGTAACTGGCAAAATGACAAACGTGGTGTGAATGCAAATGTCCCATATGTCCGAACCCTGGCTCATGAGATAGGCTCGCATGCGAGTCTTCCAATAATTATAGCCATAGGCTTCCAAGGACGGGACCTTGCCAGGAGACGTCATAGTCACTACTGGGGTTTAGAACCGGTTAAGGTATGGAAAAACCCTAACCAAGCTCTGATACCACTTGTAGGACCGAAAGTAGCGACCAGAGGGGGGGTGAATGGGCGCCTTAAAAAATTCTTTCGAATCAATGGCCTGTTCCCAATACCCACCGCACCTCAAAAGACTACACAGCAGAAAATAAACAGAAGGCCTAAGTCTAAAGGTTTCTATCCTATAAGCAACTGATGATAAACAGTGTAAATCTAAAGTAGTGCAACTAGGCAGATGAACAAGGTATAACAAGCCTAAACTTCTCAATGAAATGATCTAAGAGTGTGTAAGATGAAAAGAGAAGTTACTGTCCAAATTTGTCTCCTGTTCGGAACTTGGCGAAGCCCCCTTCGCACGTCGAGGTCTGCTTCGGAGGTTGGTGACGGAGCCTGTCCGAGATGCCGAAGGTGTCACGGTCTAGCCTAGTTCGAAGTGGCAAGTTGCGAAGAGTACTTCGGAACGAAGTATGACAATGCCGGAGCCTGGTTCGAAGTATGTACTTCGAAGACAAGGCTTCGAACACAACTTCGAACAAAGAGCTTCGGAGCAAAGTGACAGAGTCGGAGCCTGCTTCGAAGTGTGCACTTCGAAGACAAAACTTCGAACACAACTTTGAACCGAAAGCTTCGAAGCAAAACCTTCGAACAGAAAGCTTCGAACGCAACCCACAAACAGACAACCTTCGGACAAAGATGCGAAGCCTGTCACACGACAGAAAACTAAGTCCGAAGCCTACACTCTACCTTCGAACAGAGAATGCTTCGAAAAGAGAACCGAAGGCTGACACGCCACAAGGAAATCAAAAACGAAGTCTGTCAGAAATGACAAGCTTCGAACCCAACTTCGAAGCCTACCGAAGTGTGGACTTCGAACAACTAGATTCGAAGTATGTTGTTCGAAGTATGCGATGCTGTCCGTTCAGAAAAATACTTCGAAGCTTATCAACATAGACCGCACACCGAAGATCGAAAATTGAGCGAAGCCTTCGAAGATGTTAAATCGAAGCCTGTCTCACGGAGCTGAGGGGCTTCGAACAGAGAAAGACTTCGCCAGAGACACAGCCAGAAAAGGTAATAGACCCTGTCAGCTTCGATCAAAAAGCTGTGCAGTAGAAGGTGAAAAGCTGCACAGAACACTGTAGCTGCAGGGAAGTAGTACTACTTGCAACAGCAAGAACTAGTACTACTAGAATGAAGAACACACCCAGCCGAAGCCTCCAAAGCCTCAAAAATCACGGGAAAACTTGCTATGCTAAAGAAATGCAGCCATTTAAAACCTTTGCAGATGCAGCACACAAAGAGATAGGGCATTTACTGCAACATTAAAAGCAAAGCATTAAACACAGGAGCAAATGCTTCCTCGCGGCGCAAGCAGGGAACCAAGAGAGGAGAGAGGCAATGCAATAGACAAAAAGTGACCCAAAAGAGTGGATTTGATTTCAGCACAAAGGGGTAGTCCAAACCCTAGGGATTGGGGTCCTATTTATAGGCTCCCAACACTAGGAATATTCTACCAGCCCCTTAGGGTTTTTACAGACTCAAAAATAAAGGAAAAGACTCTATTGCCCTTAGGAATTTTTACAGACACGACTGACTGACTGTGGGCCTAGAGTTTCAGATGACTTATCCGGAAGCTAAGTTTTCGTAGCGACTACGGCTTCTCTTCTGGACAGTCGGATACAAGATCAACGGTTGTCAGTTTTGCGCCGAAACTAACAAAGCCTCCACCGGCTTTGCACCAGGTACCCGGATTGGGCCGGCCCGACTCCACAGCTCTCTCAGCCCGGCAATCGCTCACCGCCCGTGTACCTGAGTCAGTCCTGGTCAACAGCCCAGTGGGTCTTCTACTGCTTCTGGCCCATGCACCCGGATTGGGCCAACCCGACTTCGCAGCCTCCTCTGCCCAACAGTCGCTCGCTGCCCGTGTACCTGAGTCACACACGGCCCATGAAACAGCAGATCTCATCTTCTACTGTCCTCTTTGACTATCGTTGACAATGACTCATCACTTCTGGAGCCATGAGGCCCACACTATTCAGCATGGCTCCTCACCATCTCGACTAGCGTGCGGTTTTTTTCGTTCCACAACGCCATTCTGTGGGGGAGTGTAAGGAGAAGAAAACTGATGGTCCAGACCCTGATCACTACAGAAGCTGACGAACTGAGAGTTCTTGAACTCAGATCCGTTGTCAGAGCGAATTGCTCGCATCCGACCATTGTTCTCATTTTTCAGCTTCAAAATCAGGTCATGAACAAATTGAAAAGTTTCATCCTTAGACTCCAAAAAGAAAACCCACGAGAAACGAGAAAAGTCGTCAACTATGACAAGTGCGTACCACTTCCCACCGACTGAACGTACCCGAGCTGGACCAACAGTGTCCAGGTGTAAAAGCTCGCCAGGATACGAAGTCATCACCTGAGTCACAGGTGAGTGAGAAGCGGCAACCATTTTTCCCATGACGACAGGGATGACAGACTAGATCCTTCTCCAACTTAAGCTTGGGCAATCCTCGGATGAGGTCCATAGAGCTTAACCTGACTAGCAGATCAAAACTCAAGTGACCTAACCTCCTATGCCACTTCTAGAGCTCAGAAGAAGATCCAGCAATCAAACAGCGAGAAGGGCCAAAAGAACTAGAGAAGTCAATTCGAAAAACTTTGCCGAATGGTAAAATCTGACAAATCAAAGACCCTCTAGAATCAACCACAGAAGAGTTGCCCTTCTTAAAACGCACTTCCAAACCATCCTCAAGAAGTTGCGAAACAGAAATCAAATTGAAGTTCAAATTCTTAACCAAAGCAACATTTTTCAAAGAGAAATGATCTGAAATGCGAATTGAGCCTATGCCACTTACTTTCCCTTGACCGCTGTTCCCGAACGTGATGTATTCTTTGGAGCTCGGGGGAGTGAGACTGGAGAACCATCTGCGATGTCCCGTCATGTGGCGAGAGCATCCTGAGTCCATGATCCAAACATCCTCTAGTCCCCGGTCCTGTACAATCAGTGGCTGTAAGTGGGAGCAAATGGTCCGGCACCAGGTTTAGCAAAAGAGCTAAACCAGTGTCGAGCCATCTGCTCAAAAGATGGAAAGCGAAAACCATCAAAAGAGTTTGGACCAAAACGCGGCTCAAAGCGCGGTCCTCGGTTCCACCTAACCCTGCGGCCACGAGGTCCAGAACCGTAGCCAACACAGTCTGGAACTCTGCCGGAAAGGACACCACCAACTGGAGCACGGGCAAGAAAGCCGTCTCCTCTACCACCACCTACACGACGCGGCCTGGCCTCCAGCCTCTCCCCGCGCCGAGGAACACGCAGTCTACCACCCTGCTGGTAGAACTGCTCCTGATCACTACGAGCCCTCTCTGCTCTCTCAACCCGCTTCCTCCTGAAGCAGAACTCCGCAAGTTGCCCGTCTCTCTGACATTACTCACAATGATAGGTGGGCTTCTTGGGATGTGGTTGAGGCTTGGGATGTTTGGGCTTGGTGGTGTTAGGTGTAGTCTTCTTGGGTTGAGAAGGTCCAGGAAGAGAGTCTAGAGAAGAGTGGAGGTGTTTGGGCTTAGGAACCCAGATAGGTTTCTTGGGTGGAGCTTTAGGTGGTTCATGGATCACTCCATCCTTGGGCTGACAAGCCTGGGAAGACTCAGTGGAGTGAGTCTTGGGATACCTCTGCTCTCGAGTCATTTTACTCCACTCCACTGCCCGGCTAATGGCACTCTCAAAGTCAGCATTGGTGTAGGTGTAACCTACCCCAAACCCATCCTGCCTCTTGAACTGCTGGATCATCATGCCAAGCTGTGGCTCTCTGGCACTGATCCAACTTAGGATAGAATGGAGGTAAAAGTTCTCATTCTGAGAGTCTGCTAGCTCCTCTCTCAAGGAAGCTAGAACCTCCACCTGAGACAAGCAGGTCTCACACTCACTCTCTACTTGGACAGACTTTTCGGCTTTCAGCTTAATCAACTCCATTCTAAGAGACAGGCAGTTCTCACAGACAGTGGGTGGAACTGACAGTGTCTCAAGCTCTAGCCTAGTCTGGGCAAGCTCAGCTCTCAACCTCTCCAAATCACCCAAATGCTCATCGCCCTTGGATTTCAGCTCAGCTAAGGCAGCTAGATGAGTTGGGCAATGAACACAGCGTGACGACAGTGGCTTGAGCATCTTTCAGCTCCAGTTGAGCGCTTTCAAGCTCAGTGGCCAAAGCGTCCCTCTCATCAACCCTTTCTGTGTACCTGGACTTCAGAGTCGATAGGTCACACAGAAGCACCTCACACTTCGGGCACTCACTGCTATCACCCAAGCAAGGGGAAGAAGATAGACTCTCAATTCTGCCGTTGGCCACGGCAAGCTCACTCTCTAACTCATCTATCCTCTTCTTAGCCCCCCTAAGCAGTTTTTCCCGATATTTCAACTCCTGACGATTGCTTTCAAGTAAATCAATGATTTCGCGCTCATAGGATGATACCTTGTTGTCGTCGTCGTCGGAGTCATCGGAGGAGCTCTTCTCTTCCCTATCCCCAAGAGCCATTGAACAGAAGCTCTTGCGGGATCTTCGGCGCTGGTGAGAGCGGCTCTTCGGCTTGTCTCCGAAGGCCATGAAGCAGAGGCCCGCCGGATCGTCCTTGTCCTTCCCCTTTCTGATGGTGATCTCCTCATCGCTTGAGCTCGATGAAGAGGAAGAAGATGTGGACTGCTTGGAGTAGCTCTTCTCCATCTCGGCGAAGAAGGCCTTGTCGCGCTTCTTGTTCTCTCGCCGGTAGTCCTTCAGGGCCTTCTTGAAGAATCGGGTCTTCGGCTTGCCCTTGTTGAAGGATGAGCTCTCGTGCTTGCCGGAGTCATGGAAGCTGCCACCGGTGCCCTTCTTGTATCCATTGCGCTTGGGGCAGTCGGCGATGAAGTGTCCTGGATCACCACACTCAAAGCATCCGGATTTTGTGCCGTGTCTTTTGAACATTCTCTTATCATAGACACGACACACCCGGTTGTTAAAAAGACACAAATCATCATCTCCCAATAACTCTAGCTGGTCCTCAGTGATAGACATCAAAGAGAACCCAACACAACTCACAGAAGAGGGATCAACAGAAGGTGTAGCAAGGGCCAGAGATTTTGATCTAGAACCAGTGAGATTTGATCTCAGCTGGATATCTACCTCAGTAGCCTTCAGCTTGCTAAACAACTCAGAAATGGTCAAGGTATCGTAAGAAGTGCTCTCAACAATAGAGGATACCTTGATCTCCCAGATCTTTGGGTCCAAGGTATGGAGAACCTTGAGCGCATGCTCGTGATCTGAGACTAACTGAGCTCACTCAGCCTTGTTGTCTCGAAGCTTGTTTATGATCGACTGAAAACGACCAAACAGAGCCTCAACAGATTCACCCGGCTTCTGTGTGAAATTCTCATATTCACGTCGGTAGGTCTGATAAAGCCGATCCTTGACCTGTGCTGTTCCCTCATGGTGTGCCTTGAGGGTAGCCCAGATCTCTCTCGCAGTGGAGAGATGACTCACACGCTCAAACTCAGTGGGACCTAAACCAGAAAACAGAATGTTCACAGCCTTACTGTTGCTCAGATGCTGAGCAATGATACCAGCAGTACCCTGCTCAGGTACTGGCAATATGACAAACGTGGTGTGAACGCAAATATCCCAAATGTCCGAACCCTGGATCATAAGATAGGCTCGCATGCGAGTCTTCCAATAATTATAGCCATAGGCTTCCAAGGACGGGACCTTGCCAGGAGACGTCATGGTCACTACTGGGGTTTAGAACCGGTTAAGGTATGGAAAAACCCTAACCTCGCTCTGATACCACTTGTAGGACCGAAAGTAGCGACCAGAGGGGGGGTGAATGGGCGCCCTAAAAAAATTCTTTCGAATCAATGGCCTGTTCCCAATACCCAACGCACCTCAAAAGACTAAGCAGCAGAAAATAAACAGAAGGCCTAAGTCTAAGGGTATCTAACCTAGAAGCAACTGATGTTAAACAGAGAACTACTAAAGAAGTGCAACTAGGCAGATGAACACTGTGTAACAGGCCTAAACTTCCCAATGAAATGATCTAAGTATATGTAAGGTGAAATGAGAAGTTACTGTCCAAATTTGTCTCCTGTTCGGAACTTGGCGAAGCCTGCTTCGCCCGTCGAGGTCTGCTTCGGAGATGATTGTCGAAGACTGCTTCGCTGGTCGAAGCCTGCTTCGGAGGTTGGTGACAGAGCCTGCCTCGGAGGTCAGTTGCGAAGCATGTCGAAGATGCCGAAGGTATTTTGGTCTAGCCTAATACGAAGGGGCAGGGAGCGAAGTATGCTTCGAAGCGAAGTATGACAATGCCAGAGCCTGCTTCGAAGTAAGTACTTCGAAGGCAAGGCTTCGGACACAGCTTCGAATAGAGTGCTTCGAACCTAAACCTTCGAACAGAGAACTTCGAATGCAACACACAGATGGACTACCTTTGAACAAAGAAGCGAAGCCTGTCACACGACAGAGACACCAAATTCGAAGCCTACACTCTACCTTCGAAAGGAGCAAGCTTCGAAAAGAGAGGCGAAGACTGACACGCCACAAAGAAATCAAAACAAAGCCTAGCAGAAAGACAAGCTTCGAAGCCAACTTCGAAACTTAACGAAGTGTGGACTTCGAAGAGACCGGAGTACCTTCGCAACGTCGCTCGAAGTATGCGATGTTGTCCGTTCAGAAAATACTTCGAAGCTAGCAACACAGGACACAAAACAAGGTTCGAAGTTTGAACGAAGCCTTCGAAGGTGCTAGATCGAAGCCTGCCTCACGGAGCTGAAGGGCTTCGAACAGAGAAGGATGGCTTCGCCAGAAAACAGCCAGAAAAGTTTCTAGAGCCTGTCAACTTCGATCGAAAAGCTGCGCAGTAGAAAGTAAAAAGCTGGCACAGTGTACTGTAGCTACAGTAGCAGTACTACTTGCAACAGCAAGAACTAGTACTATTTCTCACGAAGAACACACGCACAGAGAAGCTTCCGAAGCCTCAAAATCATAGGAAAACTTGCCGTGCAAAAGAAATGAAGCCATTAAAACACTGATGTTGCTGCACACGATTTGGGAAGAGAAACTTCACTTCAACAATAAATGCAAAACAGCAACAACAGGGGCAAAAACTCCCTGGCGGCGCAAGCAGGAATAGGAGAGGAGAGAGGCAAGGCAAGAGACAAAAAGTGACCCAAAGGAGTAGTATTGAATTCAGCCAAAAGGGTAGTCCAAACCCTAGGGATTGGGGTCCTATTTATAGGCTCCCAACACTAGGAACATTCCACCAGCCCCTTAGGGTTTTTACAGACGCAAGAATAAAGGAAAAGACTCTACTGCCCTTAGGTATTTTTACAGACACGACTGACTGACTGTGGGCCTAGAGTTACAGATGACTTATCCGGAAGCTCAGCTTTCATAGCGACTACGGCTTCTCTTCTGGACAGTCGGATACAAGATCAACGGTTGTCAGTTTTGCGCCGAAACTGACAAATCCTCCACCGACTTTGCACCAGGTACCCGGATTGGGCCGGCCCGATTCCGCAGCTCTTTCAGCCCGGCAATCACTCACCGCCCGTGTACCTGAGTCAACCCTGGTCAACAGCCCAGTGGGTCTTCTACTGCTTTTGGCCCATGTACCCGGATTGGGCCAGCCCGACTTCGCAGCCTCCTCTGCCCGACAGTCGCTTGCTGCCCGTGTACTTGAGTCACACGCGGCCCATGAAACAGCAGATCTCCTCTCTTCTTCTGTCCTCTTTGACTATCGTTGACAATGACTCATCACTTCTAGAGCCATGAGGCCCACGCTATTCAGCATGGCTCCTCACACGAGGAAGCTCTTCCGCTTGGCGAGTACATCGGCGAGTACACCGACGACTCAAGAGGACACCCTATTCCAGGGTAGTTCCTCTTCTTCAAACAGACGTCGTCAAGAGAAACTCTTGAGATGCATAGATCCGACATTAATTGGTCGGTCTATTGCATTTCAACTGGATGATGAGGTAACTTTCAAATTGATTTTTATGCCAGTTATAAACTATTACTAATTGTTTTAATACTATTTTGCAAGAGGAAGAACACTTGGAGAGTGCAGGTCATGAGGATGATCCGGTGGGTGGGGGCAAGAGGGGGATGACCCGGAGGGTGCGGGGCAGGGGGATGACCCGGAGGGTGTGGGTCAGGAGGAGGGGACTGAGGCTTTCGGGTCCTCACAAACTTTCAGGACAAGCCACTTGGTCGCCCCACTAGTAGTCTCTTCCGATGGAGCCAAGATCGAGATTACGTTTGTAGGTGACGGGTAAGTCTAATACTCTATTGTTTTGCTTTTAAAAAAAATTCTTTCAATAAACTTACTTTATTTATTATGTATTTCTAGATTTTGGATTGACTCTCGGTTTGACGGCACTTCGAGGGTCAGGCAGGTTAACCAGATATTGGGTAACCTGTGTCGTCTGCACTACCCAGGGGTGCTGACAATGCCGACCGGTGAGCGGGTTATATGCTAGACATGGGACCAGTGCCGGTTTGCTCCTGACGGGCGCCACGAAACTGCTCAGGGGGCGGTGTCTCATGACTTCTGGGTATGTGTTTTTTCAATCTTCTTTTAGTTTTAACACAAAGCTTTTCGAGTTACAACACTTGACTAATCATGACTTTTGCAGTTACGCTTTTGCTTGCCAGAATCATACAATCACCATAATCATGCACTTCAAGTCTTCAACAACAATGCACACAAGGTCGTGAAGGACGCTATTTCGTATGCCTGCATTCAAGCGAACAATGCGTACTACAAGGAGAAGCTAAGGAAACGAATGAGCAAGGCGACAGGTGCATCCACAATATACTTGACTGAAAAACAATACCGTTCGGTAAACAATTCTAACTTTTTTAATCTTCGATTGTTGAGATTTGTTTTCATATAATACAAATAGCATCTCTGTTCAGGTGAGGATTCCGTGGTTTGCAAAGTGTGAGGATGCATATTTTGAATTCTGCAAGATATGGTCTTCAGCTGCATTCAAGAAGACTTCCGAGCAGAAAAGACAATGTTGTGGGACGGATCCGAAGCACAAATATGGTGTCGATGGAGATATTCACTACGCTAAACGCATGGTAAGACCTCCTTCTGTCACTCTATCTATAAATACATTGTAATGCGACTAACTCATATCTACTGTACAGGAAGCTAAATATGGCAACGTGCCAAGTGAAATCGAGGTGTATGCTTCTGGTCACAAAGGAAGTGATCCTGCACAGCCAGATGTCTTGTGTAGCCAGTTAGCCACAGACCATTTGGTGAGATGTTAGCAATGTTAAGAGTTTGCGTAATTTCATTTTTCTCCGTCTAATCGGACATGTTGTTTTTTGCAGGCGCAGTATGGTGAACACATGGTTCGACTCCATGGAGAGGACTATGATTGGTGTACTCCAACGGAGGTGGAAAAAGCCATGGACGATGAGACAATATTTTTATCAATGATTTGTGTATGGTATTGTAATGGTAACTAACTCATTCAATGTTGCAGGTACTCCATGTTCAATGGAGTTATTGACTCGAGAGCGGTGAGAGCTCAGAAGTCAGCTCAGTCGTCGCAGAGCTCCATTGGAGTTGGCTCCAGCCGTCGTCGCTCAGAAGCAAATCCGGAGGTGGTTCAGCTGAGGGAGGAAATGAGGCGGCGCGGCGAGCACAGTAGGCAATAACAAGAGTACTATACCGCCTGCTTAGCACAACAGCAGGCGATGATCCAAGTAAGTTTAGTTTTGTACTGTTGTAGTTAAAAAGTATTCACCAATAGGTTTAGAACTAACTGATTGCATTACAACATGTGTAGCAACTAGCCTAGCAACATGGTGGATTTGACATGTCCTTGTTCCAACTACTACCTCCCCCGCCACCACCACTTCCATTTGTTCCTACTACACCTGAGGTACCTCCTAACATATCGTGACTTGAGATACTTAAGTTAACGTTTAAAAGGTTAGTTGAGTTCGTTCTCTAATTTTGTCTATTTCTTCAAAGTCTTCGTACGCCTGATCAGAATGGATCCTCATGGGCAAATATGGATGAAGCGGGAGGCAGCGGCGGCGCCCACGACCCAAATATGGGCGATCAATGAGTATGGACAAATGTGACTTTGTATGTGAATCTCGATGCCAAATGTGACTTTGTATATGAATTTGGATGGTATATGTGAATTCAGATGTGTATTATGACTTTGGATGTGAATTCAGTTGTGTTATGTGATTTTGGATGTGATGTGTGAAGTTTGTATGTGAGATGTGATTTTGGATGTTATATGTGAAGTTTGGATGTGAGATGTGAAGTTTGAATGTGATTTTGGATGTCATATGTGAATGTGATATAAATTGTGGTTGGATGTGAGTGTGAGTAGGGGAACCAGGAAAAACAAAAAAATACCAGCTAACTTCCGTCGGCTTTGACCATAGCCGATGGAAGTTAGCTGCTTTTGGCCACGTGGGCAGAAAGGCTAACTTCCGTCAGCTATGGCCAAAGCCGACGAAAGTTAGGGCCACCTAACTTCCGTCAGCCAGACTGGCCGACGGAATTTAGCGCGTTTCTGCTGACATGGCAGAGTTCGGCGCTAACTTCCGTCTACCCGCTTCCATCGGCCAAATACCGACGGAAGTTAGCCTTTTGCCGATGGAAGTTAGCTTCTTCCGTCGGGAAAGGGCTAACTTTCGTCGGCCAAGTTATCTATTTTCTTGTAATGTGATTCTGATTTTTTTAATTCAGATTCGGATTTTTCGGATACGGATTCGGATTCAGATATTTATTACGGATACAGAAACGAATATGATATGCCTGATATCCGTTAGATTAGGTCCACTAAAAATGTAGGCCCACTAACCCATCAAGCCATCACCCACTCAGCCACTCACGCTGTCAGTTTGTCACGCACGCAGGGTCGGCCCGTGGGCCACAAGCCGCTGCGCGGCATAGGCAATCGCTAGGAACAGAAAAGAAATAAAAAATAAAAACGATTTTTTTTTAAAATAAATAAAACGATTTTTTAAAATTAAAAATATTAATTTTATAAATGGGATAAAATTCTATCATTTTAAACAGAGAAAATTTGATGTTTTAACAGATAAAATAAAAAAGAAAATTTTTTGAATTCTTTCAATTTAAATTTTAGAAACATAATCAATTAACTAACAACAGAAAATTTACATATAAAAATATAAAAAAATTCATAAAATAATATATGTTGTATTTTAATAATAGAAAACGTTTCAGTTGAAACAAAAATTAACCAACGATTTGCTTTTAAACTTAATTCATTCCAATTATTAACATTTTTAGAATTTTATCATAGTATATGACCAACTTTCTCGTAACATTTTTAGTTTTTTATCACAATATCTATATATATCATATGATAATTCTATGAGACGTTTCGTATTTTTCAGACTTCATTTGAATTTTTTAGAATTAAAAATTCATTAAGCTCTATGTTGCCCATCGAGTGTCGTAACATTTTTTTTAAAAAAATCTTTCAATTTATTGGATGCTGACTTAAAATAGACTCAAATGCACAAATATGATTTTTCTATAATTTTTGGTTCATTATTTCTTGAACTTGTAGTTCAAAATTTACAAATTTCAATATAAATCATAGAAACATACGTAATGAATTAAAAATAGCAAACTTATGTAGAAAATGTGAATTTTTTATGAGATTAGATATGTTGTATTTTGACCGTAGAAAAAATTTCAACTTTAAACGAAGATTTAACTATTGATTTGCTTTTAAATATAACACATTCCTTCTTAACATTCTAATTCGTTGCCCTCAAATCTCAAATCTCATATTGCAAAAATAGGTACCGAACAGTACTTGAAGTGTCGACTGGTGCCACGTCAGCTCTAATCATCAATTCAAGATCCGACTAGATGTTGCCCTCTATCAGATTCTGCCACATCAGCTCTTGTCGGCAAGACTGGAGCTGGCGTTTGCTGATGTGGCACCAGTCGACACTTCAAGTGACGAAAGGTATCTACTTCTGCAATTTTTTAAAATCGCAATACAAATTTGAAATTTTCTTTTTAAAAAATATCATTTTAAAAAAATTCGACACTCAACTGGTGTTATTCGTAGGTAAACATAATCTTTCTTTTGGTGGTGTGAAACCGAGTAAAGAGAAAAATGGGATCACATCTATTTACTATATTCTCTTCGGTACAGACAATCGGTTAGAGATAACTTAGAAGTTTTTATCTATTTATAGAATAATCATATTTTCATTATATTTATACAAATGAATCTGAGCAATAAAAATATTTTTTTCCAACATAACATGTCTTTGCAGAGTTCCTCAGTACTTAGATCTATACTTAAGAAAATTTTGTTATTTACATGTCTATACCCTCAACGATTCTACAACCATTATTTAAGTAGGTAGTACAGATAAATACAGTCTATTTGATGAGTAAAAATAAAATTTATGTATCAATTCTACTACAAGTGTAAATAATAAATAAAAAACCTCATGGAATGCGCATAACACGACCTGAATTTACGTTCTGATCTACGAATGAAATACTAAGGCCCTGTTTGGGAACAGAGTTTATGAAACTACAGTATTTTAAAAAACTACACTATACTACATCCATGACAATACTACAGTTTATAATACCATAGTTTTGGAAAAAAGTGTTTCGTACCAAAGTTTTCAATAATGTAGATCGAGTACAATATTTCTAATACTACTGTTTACTTTACAAAGATTTCGGATGAAGTTGTCAAACACATTTCAGTATATAATATTGTGTTCAATACTGCAGTATTGCTTCCAAAACTATAAAAAATCGTGTTCCCAAACAAGGCCTAAGGTTCTTTGTATGAGGAAGAACGAAATAAAATGGTTCCTAGATATGGGATGATACTGTTGTTTGGTTCTAGAAATGAGGTGGAATCGAGTAAAACCGAATGATCCCCAGAACATAATATTTCCCGTAGATGCTGAATTGTGTGGTACTGATTTTTTTGCCGAACGAGATGATTCCGAACCATTCTATTTCATTCCTCGTCGTAAACCAAACTAAACATTACAGAATACCCCCACACACAAATATACCTTTTTTATAAAGGGATACGTGGTGGTTCCAGATAAAAATTTAGAGCACTGACTGAACTATATGTTAACCATAAATATATGTATATATAGAAGTATATAAATTATTCACTATTTCAAATGAATATTAAATATAAAATCATAATCATAATAAAAATATACAATGATTATACAAGGATTTGGAAAGAAATATACAAGGATTTGAGAAAAAAATATGTTCTAAGTAGACAACACAAACAAAGAAATATATAATGCTCCCAGGCGGTAGGGGGCGCGCCCCCGGATCCGCCGCTGGGAGATGTATCCTGAATAAATCATCATGAATTATATCAAACCAAACGTTATACAATACAGATTTGGAAGTTCATCATCCGGAAGCTTTCGTCAGTCGTTCTACTTCTACATAACAGTCAGTGAGTGAAGCCAATTTTAGCTCCTGAATGCTATCAAATCAAAAGGAGAAAAAGAACACACCAAATAAATGGATATGATGATCCAATCATTCTGAATATATGATCTCACATGATCTTGCGACTTGAAGAATTTTAATCCAATATATACAGAAACTGAGTGCTGGTTATATTCCAACTTTCTTACCTCTCGCTGTCTTCTTCTACGGGAATCTTCAGCGGCAAGAGATAGAGATGATATGCTCCATCTAAATCCACTTTAATTTACCGCATCTGCTCAAAAGTATATACTCTCATGATAAGATGAGGGTGACCGATGCAACGGCGACGAGCGCTAGCAATGAAACCACCTGCTAAAGAGAAAAGAAAGGGATTTATAGAATCTAAAACTAAAATAAACGGTTAGATTTTGAATTCATTGTGAGAATCAATAGTTATAAAATCTGAAAATAAACTAGACATTACGGATCAACAGTTACCTTCCGTCGGCCAAATTAGGCTAAACTTGACGGAAGTTAGCCTCTTCCGTCGGCAAAACACTAACGTTCATCGGTTTCTAGTTGACGGAAGATAATAGACGAAAGATACTTATCTTCTATTGGTCATAAACGAAAGATAAATATATTTCATCGGCTAGATTAGGCTGATGAAAGTTCTCGGCTCACACGGTAACTTCCATCGGCCCCGCTGACAGAAGTTAGCCTGCCGATAACTTCCATTGACCAAGGTAATTAAGCCGACAGAAGATGGTCTGGGTAGCTACCCAGACTATCTAGCTCCTTAGAATCTCTAGGTACTAAATGAAACAAAAAACCCTAAATCACAAATGCATAAGGGAAAACTGATCAGCTCTGATGGCTCAGTTGCACATTCAGAGAACGGACAGTTGACGCTTTAGCGGCAAATAAAAGCAGACGCGTCAAGTCATCAACCCCTTTTGACACCGATCGATCTAGTGGAGATCAGAGTTATATTCCTTCTTAGCCCATGTGATCGATGAACATGAACTGATGATCCAGTTGCCAATTTTGAAAAGGAGTATAAAGTTTGTAACAAATTTGCAGAATTTGATCGATAAGACGTAGGTGATTACGGCCTAGCTACATACCTTTCGCGCGCTTTCTGATTCGTCCATTGGCGGGAGATACCCGCGCAGCCCTACGTTGTAGACCGGCGTGCCGTCGGGGTAGAACAGCCCGTAGTTTCGTTCGGATGCCGGCCCTGGCTTGAGGTTCTCGTTGAAGAGCGCGAAGACGTAGACGTCGATCGGCGACGACGGCCTCAGCGGCGTCCCTTGCTTCATCTGGATCCTCTGCAGGAGGTTGCCGATGTAGATCCCGGCGTACTCCGGCGTGGCGCCTGGCTCGTCGGGGTCGCCCCGGGACGGCCACCCGGTCTCGGAGATCTTCACGTCGATGTCGGTGTGGCCCAGCGCCTGGATCGCCGCGTACACCGAGTCGACCTGGGCGTACAGCATGTTGTCGTAGTTGAGCCCCGTGTTGGGGTCGGTCACGCCGGAGTTGGGCTGGAAGAGGACGTACTCCAGCGGCACGCTGCTGGGGTCGGCCTTGTAGGCGAAGTACGGGTAGCAGTTGATCAGGAACGGCGACCTCGCCATGGACAGGAAGCTGAGAAGCGGCTGCATGTACGGCACGACGTCGGGACGGAACGCGCCGGCGGAGGGCGGGTACGAGCTGCCCATTATGTCCAGCGAGTGCGCCGTCGTGACGTTCACCTGGCCCTGCAGTCCGAGCGCGACGACGGCCTGGTACACCGACTGCATCGCCGGCAGGAGGTTGCCCTTGAGCGCCGTGTCGTTTCCCTTCAACACCTCGTTCCCGACGGCGATGCAGGTGATCCGGGCGCTAGGGAGGTACGGCCGTACGTGCTGCTGCACCCACGCCTGCGCCGCCGCAGGGTCCATCATCGCCGACACGTTCTCGTTCCCGATGCCGACGACGAACTCCACGCCCGTGTCGAGGAACGCGCTCAGCACGTTCTGGTCGGCGTCGTAGAGCTTCACCTTGCTGATCTGCATCGACCGGAGCAGCCGCGAGACACGGGACGGCGAAGGGAGGTTGTCCGCGATCTGCCCGTAGTTGACCCCGATGGACAAGCCTTGACCTGATACCACTAGCGCTTGACCTGCAATTGTTACACGTCAGAAATTAAATTTTCCAAAAAAACAATTATTATTACAATATTAAATACACAACGTTAGATCCATTATAAAATATTTTTTCATTATTTACTTGTTTAACATTAGTATTTGATTTAGAACATAATTAGAGGTGATGTGATTGTCAGAAAATGCATTTTTCTGACCGCGGAAAGAGGAAACAACTTTGTGTTAATCTTTTCACTTTCTTGGAGGCTTTTGACATTAGGATTCCGATTTCACCACATCATTCGGCCACAAGGATCCAAACCGCGTACCCAAACAGATCGCCGACGAAGGAATCTACGAAATTAAAAAAAACGAAATGAACAAGAAATCTAAGCTACAACTCTGATCAAATTAAGGAGTCGTGCAATATTATTTAGGGCATGCTTGTTTCGGTTTCGGATTATAACAATTTAGTTTATAAAAAAGCTTGGTTCCACCAGTTTATTGGATTGTTATAATATATACTCCACCAGTTTACTAGATTGTTATAATATATACTCCAGATTATAATAAGTTGACAACATAAGTTATCCTATTTATTTCAATTTATGAAAAAAACTAGTTTATTATAATCCAAAGCTGAAAAGGGCGTATTTGTTTCAGCTTTGGATTATAAAAATTCAGTTTATAAAAAAAACGGTTCCACTAATTTATTGGATTATTATAATCTATACTCTAGATTATAATAAGCTAATAAAATAAGTTATCTTATTTGTTTCAGCTTATAAAAAAACTGAATTGTTATAATCTAAAACTGAAACAAACAAGACCTTAATTAGGTGATGTGATTAGAGGTCTGGTTCCGTTCCACATGCGGGCATGTGATTCGTATGCCCCACAAAGAATCAAGCTAATAAAAAGCAAAAATTATTTGTTTTAGTTTCTAGAGATCGTATCCACAGAATCTATAAATAAACTAAAATATAGATATTAAAAACACCAATGTTTTATATTTATATTTAAATTAGCTAGCTATTAAAAATCTCTAAAATATATACACTCACAAACTCTTCCAACGGCCACAAGTGATCAAAAAGTTCGTCGGATTGAGCTGGCAACTGCGAGCTCAGTTAAGCAAACACCACTCTTCCGGACAAGCTGCTTTACGGGGAAAGCCATCACAGCTCAGAACCAGATCAGACGCACGTCAAATTGGATCGAAAAGTAGAGGAGAAAAAGTGTCGAATGGACTCGTTTCTTAAGGCAAACAACGCAAAAAAGTCTCAGATTTAGTATTGAGATTTGGGGAGATCCCCCTCTATGATCCATCTTAGTGGGCAGCCTGCCTTAGGCCATGGAGCACTTAAGAGGACCATGCAATCTCACTGGATATTCATTAAAAGAGAAATTTTACAGTTCTTGAGGAGGTATCAGGAGGTACCATATTTTTCAGTGTTAATTTTGATACCTCTTGACACATGAGGTACCAGAAAGTACTAAAATTAACACTAAAAATTGTTTACCTCGTTAGAAACCTAATAAGACTATCTAACAAGATTAATCCAAAAACTTAAGTCGAATCCAGAAACTTTAGTCGATGAGAAAAGACGAATGGTTTATTTTATATTATAACACACCAATTTGCAATTGCGCCCGTGATCCAAAATTTAATATTATTCATAAAAATCTAGTATAGCCTCGTGAAGTATTCCTTATTGGGGTAAAATACAAGAGAAAAATTGCACTTTTGAGAGCAAAATTAAACATGTAGTGATGAAGAGGTATTGTTAGTCAAGATGAAATAGAAATGGAAAATGGAAGTATGGAACAAGAAACATCGAAAGACAGAGTCTGAAACAGAGTCGGAAACAGAGTACTGAAACAGAGTCTGAAACACCAGTTTGCTGCACAGTTCAATTGTCAAACTGAGCCGGTCAGGACCGCTTGGAGCTCCATGCAAGGATCATGTATACAGTTACTTGAATCTTTGTTCTAATATATCGAAATTTAACAGGCAGTAGTACAATTCAGCAGTTCAGACAGACTCTAATACATGCAAATTCAGAGTTGCGGGGGAGGGAGAAGTCAGGAGTGAACAGAGCAGTTCCTCAGATTGCAGTATTGCACCGGTGCTCACCAGCGAGGGCGACGGCGATGACGAGGAGGAGCAAGCGGGACGGCGGCGGCGGCGACCCGGTTCCTGGCCGCTCCCCAGCTGCCATGAATCAGTCGATCGCCCGACGAGTGAGCAGAGCTCCAACCAGTGGCAGGGACGGAGGCTGAAGCTGAAGCTCCTGGATCGACGAAGTCAAACTACTCTATCTCCGTCTCTAGCTCGTGCGTGCTTGTGTGGTGGCGAGAGTGAGACGAGAATGGTGACACGGGCTCTCGCTCGCGCGGCCGGGGCGGGCAGTTTTAAGCTGCGCGGTAACCGCGGCGGAGTCGGCGAGGGGCGCGCGGCGCGCCCGTGTGTGCTCCGATAGTTACAGGCGCACAGCTAGGCGCGCGGCTGGCCATGCTCCGCGTTTCGCCTCGCGTGGACGCGTGCACGCAAGCAGAGGTGCTCCGTTCCCCGCCATTCTATACACGCGCATACTAACCACCTCGTGCCTGGGCTGTATCTGGGACGCGTGCAACTACAAGTTTATTTGGTTCAAATTTTTAATTAGTTTCCTCACTAACTTCCGTCGGCCATTAGCCCTTTCCCGACGGAAGAAGCTAACTTCCGTCGGCAAAACGCTAACTTCCGTCGGCCTTTGGCCGACGGAAACGAGGCGACGGAAGTTAGCTAACTTCCGTCGGCGGCCGACGGAAGTTAGCTAACTTCCGTCGGCTTTACGTGGCCGACGGAAGTTGGCCCCGAACTCTGCCACGTCGGCAGAGGGGCGCTAACTTCCGTCGGCTTTGGCCCTAGCCGACGAAAGTTAGCCTTTCTGCCCACGTGGCCGAAACCAGCTAACTTTCGTCGGCTATGGTAAAAGCCGACGGAAGTTAGCTGGTATTTTTTTTTGTTTTTTCCTGGTTCCCCTACTCACACTCACATCCAACCACAATTTCAATCACATTCACAATACACATCCAAATTCACATTTCACATCCAAAATCACATTCAAACTTCACATATAACATCCAAATTCACATCCACACTTCACACATCACATCCAAAATCACATAATATAACTGAATTCACATCCAAAGTCACAGTACACATCTGAATTCACATATAACATCCAAATTCACATACAAATTCACAAAACACAGCGAGAGCCACATACAAAGTCATATTTGTCCATATACTCACTGATCGCCCACATTTGGGTCGTGGGTGCCGCCGCTGCCTCCCGCTTCACCCACATTTGGGTCGTGGGTGCCGCCGCTGCCTCCCGCTTCATCCACATTTGCCCGAGAGGCTCCATCCTAGCCAGGCGTACGGAAAGTCTGAAGAAAATAGACAAAATTAGAGAACGAATTAACTCAACTACTCTTCTAAACACTAACTTAAGTATCTGAAGTAACGATATGTCAGGAGGTACCTCAGGTGATGTAGAATATAATGGTGGTAGCGAGGGAGGTAGAGGTTGGAAATTGGACATGTCCAATCCACCATGCTGCTGGGCTAGTTGCTACACATGTTGTAATGTAATCACTTAGTTCTAAACCTATTTCTGAATACTTTTTAACTACAACACTCCAAACTAAACTTACTTGGATCATCACCTGCTGTTGTGCTAAGCAGGCGGTATAGTACTCGTCGCGCCGCCTCATTTTCTGCCTCATTTCCTCCCTCACCCGATCCACCTCCAGGGTTTCTGAAGAGCGACGACGGCTGGAGCCAACTCCGACGGAGCTCTGCGACGACTGAGCTGACTTCTGAGCTCTCACCGCTCTCGAGTCAATAACTCCGCTGTTCTCCAATTGCACGCCTGATAGTGGTGCAATGGAGAACAACAAGGTTATGTTACTGAAATCTCATTCGGACTCATGACTCATCATGAAACCACGCTCTATCGCCCACTCTAAGGCTGTCCAAAAAGGGACAATTCCGGACCTACACATCTCACACGCATGACACATGTGAGACATGTTGGTCCGAAACGGGTGACGCATAGGTTTCATTACACTATCTACGTTGTTGTCAAATAAAAAATTGCATACGAAAAGAAATATATATAATAATAAAGTATATATATAATATACTAATCACCGTAATGAAATCATCAACAAACCACAAATTAACACAAGAATATAATTAATAGCACATATATATTTCAATTTTACCACACAACCCATTTAAATTTCAGTTCATTTAAAGCCCATTTCTAAACCCTAACTCAGTCGAGACTCGAGAGGGGGGCTAGCTAGGGCGACGCGCCGACGCCTTAGTCGAAGGCACTTTCACCTAGTCGGCCGTCCAGAGACACCCGACGACCAATTGCTGACGGAAGTTAGCCTTTGACCGATGGAAGTGCCCTGCTGCGCCCTCGCCATGCCCTATCGAGCCCTCGCCGCGCCATCGCCGCGAGGGAGGGGGAGAGGATTAGAGAGGCAGAAAGGAGAAAGGTGCCACGGGGAGGGGTAGCAGAGGCGGCGGTGGCACAAGGGGAAGGGGTAGCAGAGGCGGCGACGCGGCGCACGGGGAAGCTAAGGGTAGTAGAGGCGGCGACCGGCGGCGCAAGGGGAGAGGTAGCAGAGGCGGCGGCTGGCGGCGCAAGGGGAGGGGTAGCAGAGGCGGCGGCCAGCGGCGCAAGGGGCAGAGGTGGTGGCGCAAGTGGAAGGGGAGGTAGAGAGTCGACTCAGTCGAGACTCGATAGGGGGGCTAGCTAGGGCGACGCGCTGACGCCTTAGTCAAAGGCACTTTCACCTAGTCGGCCGCCCAGAGACACCCGGTGACCACCTAGTCACCATGGGTGATGCCTTGAATGGCCAGGCAGGCACCCAACTCCACCAGGCGAGGCTAGCCGGCATGGCGCTCGGCGGGGACCGCCTGGATGCCTAGTCGGTGCCTAGGCGACGCCGTGACAACCATGATCCAATTCATTACAACATGACAACATGACAATATATTAAAAAATTCCTCAGTCCTGACATGATTAGTTTTATTTGACTATAAATCTGGTCTAGGTCTCATGCCACATGTTCTTTTCACAAAACACTGATTAAATGATTTCATCACTATGTCATCAACCTCAAGCAATATGAGAGCATGCAAAACATGCAATAAACATTGATTCAATTCAACCACAAAAAAGAGACGACATTATTATATATATAGGGTAAAAATTACTTGGGAACGACGGCGGCGACGGCTACGGTCGGCGGGTGACGGGCGAATGGTGGCGGCGGGGTGCCGGGATGGACGACGATGGTCACCGGCGTGGGCGGTGGCCGGCGGCCGTGGGCCGGGGGCCGGGGACACGGCGGCGGCGGGGCACCGACGGCGGCGGCCTGCGGCGGTGGGGGCACGCGTGGGCGGTTGGCCGGTGGCCGGGAGCACGGCGGCGGGGCACCGGCGAGGGCAGCCTACGGCGGTGGGCGGGGGCGGGCGGTGGGGGCGTGGGCGGCGGCGGCCGGCCGCTAGGGCGACGCCTGCGGCGGCGGGTGCGGGTGCGGGTGGTGGGCGCGGGCGGGAGGCGTCCGGGACGCGGCGGCGGCGGGAGGCGGTGGCGGCGGTAGGCGGCGGCGGCAGGAGGCGAGACGGGCTGGGCGCGCACGCGTACAGGGAGATTAGGTCTCCCTGTACGCGCGCGCAATTGGGGAATAAATCCCCTAACTTCCGTCGGCTTGCCGTCGGCTTTAATGCTGGCCGACGGAAGTTAGGGGGATCCGATCGGCCGCGGAAAAATCCCCGCTAACTTCCGTCGGCCACTGTCAGAAGCCGACGGAAGTTAAGTTAACTTCCGTCGGCTTTCCCAAAAGCCGACGGAAGTTAAGTTGGCCGACGAAAGACATCTGTTTGGGCGTAGTGCCTGCTCAAAAGTTAAAATCTAAACTGAACGGTTCTTTTAGTCACCCAGTTTTTTAGAAACTATAGATTTTCGTAGTACAAATTCGAAAGCTGATATAACTAGATTTTACGGATTCTCGGTTCAACTTTGAATGAATATTACCTACTATGCTATTAAAACATATCAGTTCATGTAAAATTTTTTTAAAAAATATTTTTGAAATAGGCCAGACAGGCCCGACCTTGTTTGAAGACCATATGTGTGACGGGATGTGAACGAGAACTTCCCACGAGGTCACCCATCAGTACACTTAACATTGGAGTTAAGACGAGATTTGGTACCAGCTAACTCACATCCTTTCACAAATTTGAAAAATATAATTTTAGTAAAATATATAATTTTAGTGTAATTTAAAAATATATAATTTTAATATAAACATTACAAAAATTCACGATTAAATGATTTACATACAAAATTACGCATTAATAATATAACTAAACATCACGAACTACCAAAATATAAATCTGCAATTATTTCAATCAAACAGCTTCTCAGTTTTTCTATAGCTCACAGTATTTTTCCACGACTCATAACTCATAACACCTTTTTCGTAATCTACGGCTCAATCAAATACACGGTATATATCTACGTGTATGTTACTACTCACCAGAAGCAGTTGTGTGTCCCCTGGATAGCTGGATCGCGTCGTCATCCCCGTGCCATTTTCGATCGCACTCGAATCGATCTGGTCACGCGCCGCGGCACTGCCCCGAGGCCCGAACCTCCCCGCGCGTTTCAGCGAAGCAGCGGCACATACGCAACTGGAGCAAGATCTCGTAACTACCTAACTAACTAACGACAATACCGGCCCGCCGCCCGCCGGCCGTGAGGAAGGAAGCGAGATTCCCGGTGGTTTCCTGCCGCCGGCCAGCACGAGGCGCGAGCAGGCAGGCGTTGGTGCGCGGTGATGCATGGGGCGGTGGCAATCGACGCGTCCGGCCGGGGCGGGGCGGCCGGGTGGCCGCGTGGTGACGACGCCGTTCCGAGTCGGCGGCAGGTGGACCGGGACCCGCGAGGCCAACCACCACTGGGTGTGCGTAGAGTCAGACTCGCAACCGGCCGGTTGACGTGAGCTCCACTCGAGCCAGTCCACTCCATTCCTTCTCGTCTACCGGCCAAGCATTTTTGCCTACGCATGGCTGCGACATTGCCGCGTTTGGACCTACAGCGCGCGGCCGGGGTAACGGAGCTTACGCTGCAAGTACGTACTTGCAAATGCATCGCAACTCGTAAGAGCATAGGACACAAGAGCAAAGGAAACTACTTTCCAACGGTAAGACGTCAGCGACTCCGACTGCCCTCTGCAGTCGCGTTCGGCGCGGATCCGATAGTTCGGAGATCCATGACGCTTCATAGGTGGGTGGGCCTCACTCCGTACGGAGTCCACTACGAAGTCCCCCTTCGATATCCATTGGATCAAAATCCGACGGTGCGAAGAGAACGACTGTCCTATGCAGTCGATGAGCCAACTGCAGATGATCTGCATTCCTTTCCAACACGGCTTAAGAAGCCCACAAGAATTCCTTCCTAAATGCAACACAAGACGAATGATGTGTCTTACATGATGTCTTAGACATTTATTATATTGTTACGTAGGAAAAAAATCTGAATGTGATGTGACAAGTAATTTAATAAAAAAGATACTAGAATATAAAAAAATCATATCTAAATAAAGATATCATGTTGTCGCAATATCTGAGATAAAAATGGAATGTGATTGGATGGAAGAGAGAAAGAAACGAGATACAAGATAAATATGAAATGTGATTAGATATGATGGAAGGGAAAGAGAAATAAGATAGATGTATATAGAAATTAACTTTATACACATAGTAAAAAATCAAGGACGAAAGTGTAGTTTCTATTGATAAATGCAAACCGGAAAAGATTGCGGGTGTAAAAAACTGATCATACGATCGTGTCGTCGAACTTCTTACTCTTGATAGTGTAAAATTTCAAGGGCCGATTTAATCCGGTAAAAAACTTTTAATCCCTCTAAACATTGGTAAGTTAACCAACAAAATGGCAGTAAAAACAGGTTAATTATGTTCGTTACCAAAATCCAATTCGGATTACCTAGCTCTGTTAAGGTTAGCTAGCTGACACTGCCACATAAAGCGCCTACTGCGTTGCGTGGACCACCACGTAAAAGCTTAACTTTACTTAGATCCCGTTTTGATTCTATCAACTAATTATGAGCAACAAAAAAATAATTTTAATTTAATTAAACAATACAATTAATTAGTGAACTAACTATTAGTTTATTGGCTAACTAATGATTAATCAATTAGTCCATAAAAGTAAACTAATTTAAGCTAATACGTATTCTTAGACTATTTTGCCCTCTATAGAATGGTAGCACGATTATTATAGCATGAGCAAAATCGACTTTAGCCATCTATTAGTCTAAAGTATCCAAATATATATGACTAATTTTTAGCCAACTAACTATTAGCTAGCTAACAATTAGATGTAACTATTAGTTTTAATACATCCAAACGGGCCCATAATTGCCTTGGTCAGGATTCAAGCTCGATGCCCATGCATATATTGGGAAAAAGAGTGTTGGACTATAAAAATTACGACACGTTTGGATGTACCAAAACTAATTGTTAGTTAGAACTAATTATTAGTTAGCTAATAATTAGTCGGCTAATAATAAGTTCACATATATTTGGATATTTTAGACTAATACTTGGAAAAAGAGTAAAGGGTCCCTATTAACTTCCATTAGTTCATTTTTGTGAACTAATAGCTAACCATTAGTCGGCCCATGAAGTAACAATTAGTTTAGTAATTTGTTGGACTGTTTGGATGATTAAGGCTAAAAATTAGCTACTAACAATTGGTTAGTGAGATCCAAACACGGTCTTAGTGGAAAACAATTAACTTATATTTTAATATGGCCAGTGAAAAAAATGACATCTTTAACTATTCGCCGAACTATCTCAGCACAAGAATAAAAAAAGAAAAATTTAGACAATAAGGGTTCTATCCCAACTCGCTCTCCTTTTTTGTTGGAGAGTGTTGGAGGAATTAAGACAAACTAGCGGTGGCGGTTATGGGGGAGAGTGACGTGGTAGGTGGAGGTGGCGCGACGGGAGGACGGCAGCACCGGCGTCGAGCCGCGACGATGAGCGACCGAGACGAGGGTTCGAGCGGCTAGGGTTAGGAAGGGGACAAGGGCCACGGGGCAAAGCGAATGGGGGATCACACGAGGGGTGGGCTCTCCATGCGGCTTAGGTAGTTTCGTGTAAACCCCCTTGGGTTTTCCATTTTTATAGCGCGGTCCGAATTTTTGAATTTTCTCTTCTTCGCATATAAAATACCAGGAAACAGGTGGCTCGAACGTAAAAAATCATCACAGTGGAAAACAGTGCAAGCCCTCTACGCAATTATATATAAATAGAAGGGTTTTTCTGAAAAACTACCAAATCGGGAAGGGGCCGACGTGGCGGCGCGCCGAGGCATCCACGCTAGCCAAAATGACATGGAGTCGTAACAAATTACGAAAACCAGAAGGGCTTTTCTGCAAAATAGTGATGTGGCTTGCTGTGAGGCGAGCAAAGAGGAGCTGCTTTTAATGATCTTAATATGTCATCCCTTCGGAGACCAAAGTACGAATGCTCTTCTTCGAGGAGAAGTATTTTCAAAGATATGTCACTTCAAAGGATATGACTCAGATTAAAGATCTAATCTTCTTCACATATATAGGGGTCTCGAGTCAATACCACCTTGACTTAGGGCATGTTTGAGTCTAAGGGGCTAATGCAAAGTGACTAAAATCAGTGATTAAATTTTAGTCACTTTTTGTTTGGATCCAGTGACTAAAATGGTGCTAAAGGTTTTATTGTCATGCAGAATGACTAAAATGCCCCTTATTTATTGTCCCATGCTTTTCATGCATGTATGAATGGTGAGGGTACGGATGGGAAAAGGAACATTTTAGTTCCTATTAGCTCCTCCTTAGGGGCTAATGAGATTAAAACATTTTAGCCTATTTTAGTTATTGGTGTTTGGTTCTTTAGCCTCTAAAGTGACTAAATTTTAGTCACTTTGCATTAGTCCCTTTGATCCAAACATGTCTTTAGAGCATCTCCAATGATAAGCTATTTCACTAGCTAGATTTACTCTCTTTCATACGTGGATAGAAAATGTGGGAAAAAAGAATAGCTAGCGACGAGCTAATAGATAGGAGATTTCACGTATTCCAAGAAACTGAGTATATTACATGTGGGACCAAGTACTAGTGGTGAGATAATTTTTTTTATTCTTCTTTCAGCTCCACATCAACTAGCTATTTGAGACAACTATTGTAGATGCTCTTATAAAGCTAAATCAGTAGCCTCCATCCTACCCTCCATAAACTGGATATTATTTAAATACATTCATATCGAACAACTATTATCCGATCAGATATGAACCTGTAAAAAAACCTTTGTGTCATTGACTTATGATACCTGATAATAATCTTATAGATCATCGTTGTTTAACATTATTGGGGGAAAATAATCCCATCATACTCATAGGCTAAGTATTTTGTCTAAATAATATACTTCAAAGTTAATGTACAACATTCAAGGCTTCGAAGGCCAAAGTTCCTAAACGAAGGCACTCTGCAGACTAGATTAAAGGTGCGGAGGGTCTTGGAGAACTACCTCCCCTTTAGCATCATGCTAGTTTAGAGGGACACATGTCATCTTCAACAAGACATCTACTTTCTAAGTGATTTTATATGAGGATTTACTATTTCGCCCATACGAAATCTCATGAACGGAGACTGTATTATCCGTTGTAACCAGAGGACAAATTAGTATTATCATGTTGTACTTTTCCTATAAATATTAGTTTACTTCGAAGGTTGTAATTTGAAATAATAAGTACTCGTTAGACATAAGGCTATTATTCATTATGGAGGCCTGAATTAGGATAAATCACTTCACAAACAGAACGCTTTGAAGCTAACAAACCTGTTAGGTCCTGTTTGAGAACATAATTTTTGGAAACTACAATATTTTAAAAACTACATTATACTATGTCCATGATAATACCACAGTTTATAATACCACAGTTGTGGAAAAAATGCTTCATACCAAAGTTTTCAATAATGTAGATTGAGTACAGTATTTATAATACTACAGTTTACTTTACAGAGATTTTAGATTGAGTTACCAAACATCTTTTAGTATATAATACTGTAGTATTGCTCAATACTACAGTATTGCTTTCAAAACTAAAAAAACTGTATTCCGAAACAGTACCTTAGTGTTAATTCTACCAACAGATATGTTGTTAGAGTCAATCGAACCAATCTTGCGAATCATGGCAATAATTTAGCACGCTAAATCCGAACAACATCTTGAATCATCGATTTCCCTTTTTCATTTGGCACTTTGATTCGACGCCATTACGCTAACTGCAAGCCGTCTTTCAGCCGGTTCATCTTTTGTTTCATCAGCTTTTGTCTGCCCCTATACATACCACCTGGACGGATAGCCGGACAGGTTCTCCCTCACCTAAGGGCATTCCCAACCAAGAAATCATCTAGTAGTTTCTATACATGCCATGTCACTAAGAAACTACTCATAGAAACTCACTCTCACAATGCATGGTTTCTTGTCTCTATTTATTTTTCCCTCTTTTGCCCAATCATAAATAAGTGGGCCCCATCTATAAAAACTACTACACTCTCCTAATGCATGTAGAGTGGTTTCTTCATCCTTGGTATTAGTGATAGAAACTATTTCTTGCATGAGAAACCATTTCCACAACTTTTCTCCTCTTTCCTCATTAACTCTCATGCCATATCAGATTTTTGCTTATGTGGACTACTATTTAATGCTATAGAAACCATCCTAGTCATTGCATTAGAGATGCCCTAACGCCGACCGAATATCCTGTGCAAGATACATGGGGATCAGCTGAAGAGCTTATTGCATTCATGTATCTACGATTTGGGTCATTTGGTTGTTTCTATTTAGCATCACTCTTATTAGGGTACGATTGGTTCTGCTGTGAGCTGTAAAAAAAACTAATGTGAGTTGTTTGTTGTAAAAAAACTGTTGTAAGTTGTCTGTTGTAGAAAAGCTAAAAACCGTTTGGTTGAAACTGCTGTGAAAAAACTGTTGTGAGCTGACTGTTTTTTATAACTTACATAATTTTATCATTATAATATTCTATACATATATATAAATAGGAAACACTCAACATTAATGCAACTAAATAACTGGAAAATATATTACATAAATAAAAAAGTGCATAGTTCATCTCACAAAGTAACCGGCAACCACATATTATCTCATGAAATTGTGCAATGCAATACAAACCATAACACCTTGAATTCATGCTATTTAATCTGTACTAAAAATCAAAAAAGCAGAAAAGTAGAAGCAGAAAAATAGGGTCCAAACTGCTTCTAAATTTCTACTAGAAAAAAGCTATTTTTTCATAGCAGAAGTAGATTTCAAAAGCGGAATCAAACACACCCTTAGTGACTCCTATTAGTGAGTTATAGACTCGATGTATATGATATACGTTTGTTTGGTTGTCCAAACATGTTTAATTTAATCAAATATGATGTTTGGTTGATCACACGTACGTACATTGCTTCTTGAGATAAAAATTGATAAATAATGTATTACTATGGACTTTATTATTATGTACAACTATTTTGTTATAATTTTAATCCATCTTATAGTACTTAATATTATTTAAAACAAATCATTATCATTTAATATGTGTTAATATATATTAACAACATCATTAATTACTTAATTGACCGCATCTAACGAGCGTAGCCAGAGAGAAATAAATTTTGGTTGCTGCCAAGATCAGAACAAGTTCTCCATGCTAATGGTTCGTGCAAGGTACCAAACGGGACGTCCCTCTAGAGCTCAGAGAAAGCGTGAATCCCCATTTTGCCGGCATCTCTCCATTCTGTCAATATCGAACGAGCTTTTCATTTAAGAGCCTGTACAACTTTATTTAATAGATGGTTTCTTAAGAAGTTTTTAAGGGGTTAACTGTAAAAAATACAAGAGATGATTTCTCCATATGTATTCTCTCTTAGCTGCATTTATGATTCAGGGGCTTAGGGTTGTACCATGTAGTTTCTTTGTAGTCTCTTGTACTTTGAAAACCGTTCCGCCGTTTTAAGGTTGTACATGCCCTTAGGTGCGTTTGATGCGTTCCATTCTACTTTTGAAATAAGTAGAAGCTGAATTAAATGGGTTAATCAAAACTGTTTTTGCCGTGAAAAAAAGTTGTTTTTTCTAATTGAAATTTGGAAGCAGCTTGAATTCTGCTTTTCTGTTTCTGCTTTTTTGATTTTTAGTACAGATTAAATAACATGAATTCAAGGTATCTTGATTGATCTAACATTATTATGATTTGTATTGCATTGTACAATTTCATGAGATAATATGTGGTTGCCGGTTGCTTTATGAGATGAACTATGCATTTTTTATTTATCTAATATATTTTCCAGTTATTTAGTTGCATAAATGTTGAGTGTTTCCTATTTTTATATATATAGATAAAATATTATATTAATGAAAAATATGTAAGTTATAAAAAAGTAAGCTCACAATAGTTTTGTCATAGTAACTTCAACCAAACGACTTTTACCTTTTCTACCGCAGATAACTCACAATAACTTTTTCACAGCACAGCTCACAACAGTTTTTTAAATATACCTTTAATTTGCTGGAGTGACACGGCATTCAGCTCACATCGATCGATTGAGTCGTCAGCATCAGCCAAAGCATCCAAATAATCGCGCTCTCTACACTGCAGGGCCGGCTCTTTTCGGTGATGTGATATGAGTATATATATATATACTGCAAGAAGTGCAATATCCCTGAAAGCTTCGTCCGTTTACCTTTGTGCGATTCTTACTCGTGGACGTACGTCGCGAGAACGGCGGCAGAAACTGAAACCGATAGATTGGTGCATGTCGCATGGAAGACAGGCTCGACAGATTCCGAGATATCCAATCGAGAGGACATGGACAGCCAAGATCACGGACAGATTGAGATGATATGGTGAATTCTGGCTAGTTTCAAAGGAGAGTAAGTGACGAGCTAGAGTAAAACCGAAGGGGTGCACCGTTTACACCATATTAAATCTGAGGGGTGCACAAAAAATAAAAATTTAGTAATAATAGCTAAATTTTTTTTGCAAGGGGTTTTTGGGAACCCCAAGAGAATCTTTGGCTCCACCCCTGAGTACATGTACAAACCAGTAAACCACCGCAGGGTCAATGTTGCATGGGAAGTGATGGATCGGATCAATCCACGGGACTCGTTTTTAAAAAGTTCGGTTTTTAAAAGTAAAAACCGAATACCAAGTTAAAATTAACAAAACCGAACAGAAAAAACGGAATATCTACTTTCGTTTTTTCAGCTGGCTATGAGCAGAATTGGAACATGGCGTGGGCGGACTTGGCCACAGCAGCACGTACGACGGCGGGCAGTTGTGCACCGGCGGCTACATCGCGCCATGGCGTGCGGGCGTTGGTTCGCCATCTTGCGCACGTTGCCATCAGAGATGAAGGTCGGGCTCACCGTAAAGACGTGGACGAAAGAAGCATGATATGCGGTGAAGATGATGAGGGTCGGGGATGATCGAGTGAAATATGCAAACGTACAATGTCTCTCTAAAGAGTTCGAGAATGTCATATTCCATGATGGGGAGTCCGTCGACAACTTCACGGTACGCATCAACAGACTTGTCGCCTACCTACGTGATCTTAACGAGGAAATAAAGGACATTCGTGTGGTGAAGAAGATCCTACGCGTGGTACCAAAGAAAATGAAGCAGGTCGTGGTGGCGATCGATATGCTTCTCAATCTCAACACCATGTCCGTGGAGAAGCTCGTCGGACGGCTATGTGTGGCGGAGGAATCCCGTGACATCGATGAGGAGACGGGGGTGCTTGGTGTTTGCTGCTCACTGAGGACCAGTGGGAGGAGCGGCATCGTTAGCACAACAACGAGCGGGTGCACAGCGATGATGCACGCCGTGGCAGTGGCAAGAAGGGCGCTGGCCGTAGCGGCAGCTATGACAAGAATGACGACAATGCAAGCATGTGCTCGGAGATTGTCCGGCGTTCGGAGCGCCACAACCGAGGGAGGTGCTTCAACTGTGGTCCTCGTGGCCATATCGCTAGGAACTACCAGGAGCTGAAGGAGAGGGACCTCCTCGCGGATGTCGACGAGGAGCCATACCTGTTGTGAGTCGGCGCACATGGTAATATCAAGTTTAGGGGACAATTGCTAGGAAATAAACCTAACTTCCCTTTTCTTATAGATTACGTTGAGCTCATTTGAAAATAGATGCTTCGAGCATATCTTTGATTTGTGGCTGGGATGACATGTGCTTTCCTTGCTACTTTTATTTTCTATGTTTTATGAGTAGTTTTCCTTTTAGGTTTCGTTTCCATGTTTAGATTGGAACGTGTCCTATAAATATGTGTCTAGTTTGTACGTTAAGAATAACAAGAAAAAAGTAATAGAGTTGCATCCAAAAATCTGTTTGTGTGTATTTTCTTATTGCTCGGCGTATTGGCTGACATGCGCATGGTCTATCACAATACTCCTCCTGTCCGGTGTCTCCCTCCTGGTTTTCTCCTCCTTCCAAAAACCGGCTGCCGGTTTTTCTTTCCCTTCTGGTTTCACGGCGGGGCGTGGTGTTTCTGCTGGGAAGCGGAGGCCCGCGTAGCGCACAGGAGGCGGCGCAGCAGCAGTTCGCGCCAGGGGAGTCCGCCAGGGCTCGGAGGCACAGGAGTGCGGGCGCCGGCATGGGACGGTGGGTTCATAAGCGGCACACAGTACTCCCTCCGATATAAAAAAACGAGTCGTTTTGGACATGATTTCATATACAAGGAGCAATTAATTAGTGTGTACTTTTCATGTTTGCCCCTATTAAATATATTGCAAGAGTAAATAGAGCACAAAAAACAAAAAAAATTAGTACTACTTTAGGGGTATAGTTGTCCAAAATGTACAATAAAATGCAAAACGACTTGTTTTAACAACCTCTTGATAGAAGCCTAAAACGACTTGTTTTTGTGTACCGGAGGGAGTACCGAACATGGGCATAGTAATTTTCCTAAATATTCGTGCACTTGCTATTATTTCGGTCGATTAATCTGTGTCTGATACAATAGCTGAAACAAGTTTAATTTTAGATTACAATATGCGTGCTCATTAATTTACCTGTGTGATTCTAGTGCATGTCAAGTGTTTGCTGAATCATATATGAGCGCAGTTTACTTTCAGCATTTATTTAAATACTAGTGCACTGTGAATTACTGTGAATGTTTATTTGCTTCCACTAGTTCTTTTAGAGGAATGTTGGTTGTTTAGAAAAGGTCATCAATTCGAAAAAATTTGTTTAGGCGTCTATTCACCTCATTCTAGTCGTTTATTTTAGTCGTTTATTTCGGTTCTACACTTTTTATTCTATACGTAGTTAAAAGTACAACATATTATTTTTCTTTGTCTTTGAATGTTTGATTGTTTAGGCTGTAGCATATTGTTTTTTCTTTGTCTTTGGCGAGGTAAGTCTTATTAATATAACCCTTCAAATTTAATCTTTTAATTTAAGATTTATCGTATTATTCGGTATATTTATAACATACAATCCATCTGGTCCATATTATATCTAAATACGAAGTCCAAACATCTTGAGTCAACAAACAACTAAGGCATCGCACACACAATATGAAGGTTTTTAAAATTCTAATCGCAACAACTTGTCTCCATTCTTAATGGAAGAGACATGATGGTTTATAGGAATTTTAGGTCGTGGTTCGATCCAATTTCTCTCTCTCAGTACTTTCTCATATTTTATGTGACTGTGCAATTTTATTTGTATTTTAAATATCATTAAATCTTATTTTATCAAGTTTCATCTTATACTAATACATGATTTTTTAGGTATTTGAAATATTTTTTATTACGATTATATTGTCCCGGTAGCAATTTGTTTTTTTGTTTGAATATTGTGTGATTTGTCTATACAGAATTCACAAAATTTCAAAGTTTTTCTTATAACTTGTGTAGGTGTTTCATAAGTTTCAAATGCATTTAAATGGGTGGACCCACTCGTATCAGCCGGAAACGGCGCGTTCGCGGATGGATGTTGCGAACTTGCGATCCGTGCTCTCGATCGTCCGCGTGCCACTAGAGGCCGTCGTGGGGACGGAACCGGACCGGTTCGAGGACAATCGTCTCTCGCGCACCGTCCGATCTTGATCGGGCGGTGCGAAGCCCTCCTCTCTCTCCGAAGCCCCCTGCGAAGTTGGTCCCATCAGCGCGAAGCCCCCCTCGCACAGCCGTCCGATTAAGATCGGAGGGCTCCGAGGGGCGACTGCCCTCTGCAGTCGGCCCAAAGGATCTCATTTGCGTGGGGACGGGGCTGTCGCCTCTGAGCTTCTGTGATCTCCCATGATATTATAGGAGGTGCACACGCTTTTCTCTCTTGGCCGTAGCAAATACGAGTTCAGATGGCAACCAAAAGGTTGGTTATTCGCAGTTCAGATGGCAACTAAAAGGTTGCTTATTCGCATCTGAGATCGATGTTACTGTCGTAATGGATTCACGGGTAAATCGTAAACACATCTGTTTGGAGAAATAATCCCGTCAGCATAAGTGGTTGAAACAAGTACTTCGAAGATAATTTCGGAGTCTGTGCACGCAAAGCCTTTCGGCGTTGCTACGATGTTTCGAAGCAGGCGCTTCGAAGTGTGCGACGCCCCCTCCAGACAAAGACCCCTAAAGGGATTCGAAGCCCTCGCGAGCACTTCAAAGCCAATCATAACGAAGGTCTTGCATAAGATCCTTTGAAGCTCCGCTTCCTCCGGAGGGGCGCCGCCAAACGGGACGTGATGATTACAGTGCCAGGCACTGTCTGTTGGACAAGACGTCCTGTCGTGACGAGGCGTCCACTTTATTGAAACGAGCACCGTCACTTCTACTAGACACTTGCTTTATTCAGGCAATTAAATAAGATGGTACCGTCGTACCCTACGGAATCCGGTGAATAGATTTCATAATGACAGTTGTAACTAGATAGTTAAAGGGTATTTTCCTTTTATGTCCCTTCCTATAAATACTCTTTTCTTTCACTATAAAAAGAGATATCAGATACTTCGAGTTCTTATTATCTCCTGTGAGGTTCTGTTGGGACTCAAAGTCCTTTTCTTTAGCCAAGTGCTATTCTTCAACCTACTCGAACCTATTAGCGTAATCTTTTACACAAATAATATCCAAATTTCGATTTGTATCTTGATTCTGAAGCATTCGATTCCGAGTTACTGGATTCTTGAGACGAGATCGTGTGACAGATAGGCCGTCGCCAGACGATCCGATCTGACATGGTAAAACTACGGAACATGTTTCACGTGCAAAAGGACCCCTGCGAAATTCTCGATAAAGCTAGATTGTAAAATCTTATTCAGTGACCACGAGCAGCTAATTTGACTACGCTGTCAGTGCCAGCAACATCTACTCCACGACAACCTGAACGGAGAACGAAGGTCGGATTCGATTGATCAGGAGGCTTGGGATGGCTGTTCCCCGAGCAGCAGCGACTTGACGATCACGTCGGCCATCCCGTCGCCGAGCGGGAACATGTGACCGGACTTGGGGAGCTCGTGGTAGACGACCCAGGGGAGCTTCTCGCTGAGGTACCTGGACAGGCTGACCGGCACGATGAGGTCCTCGACGCCGTGATACAGGTGCACCTTCCCCTCGCCGCCAGCGAATGGGTCCTCGAGCTCCAGCGGGCTCCAGCTCCACTTCCCGAACCCAACTATCATGTCGCGGTGCAGGCACTCGTGCTGCCCCTGCTGCCTTATCTGTGGCTGCGACGACGACGACGACGACAATCAAATCGATGAGCAAACTACTGTCGCAGACTCGGAGCTAATATTCAATGTGACAGTGATCCGGTGTTTGTTACCATGTATGGTCGGAAGGCGAACTTGGTCATGAGGAGCTTGTCTTCTTCGGAGAGGAGGGCGGGGTTGTAGGCGATGACGCTGGAGGCCGGGAAGAGTTTCTGGGTGTTCCACCAGTAGGTCAGCCATGGCAGATGGTGTGAGACCCAGACAGCCCACTTGTCCTGCGGCAGCTGTTGGTTCCAGGCGTGCTGCGACACGTTCGACGGCAAGCCGGACCACCAGTAGTTGCCCACCGGGCCAAGAATGGCCACCCCTGAGAGCCTGAGTACGCCATGATGGTCAGATCAGAAAATGCAAAATGGTAACCAGCTGAACACTAGTTATATTATTTTATATTATATTATTACCATTTACCAATATACTATGCAGTCTTGACATTGCAATTGATTTTTCAGGGATGAAAATGCAAGATGGTAACCAGCAGAACACTAGTTATTACCTGTGTGGGATATGCTTGAGGCAGCTCCACATGATCTCGCCACCCATGGAGAAGCCAATGAGGTAGAACTTGGGACCCAGCTGCAGGTTATCGGCAAGCTCCTCAATGTCGAGGGCGATGCTCTTCTCCTTGTGGTCTGGGTTCGGGTCGCTCTCACAGTACCCGGGCCGATCGAAGGACAGCTGGTAGATGCCCAGGTCTTGCGCCAGCTCCTGCACCAGTTTCAATCCATGGTATGATCATCATGACCACTTTCTACTCTGAACATAACAAGATATAGTTTAACCAGCGTGGATACAGTATATTTACCGGTGAAATTGGGAGTGCGTCGTATCTGCAGGAATCAAATCCATGAACAAAGATGATCTTGTACTTAGCCTTGTCCTTTGGGACACCGGATTCCAAGTAGGCCAGATGCCTGCCGTCCTGGAGCCTTGTTCTTGTTGCTGTAACCGGAGGACCACCTGGTGAACCACAGATCTTCGGAGGCAGCGGATGGAGCTGCTGGTACAGCAGCACCGGCAAGAACACGGCCAGAGCTAGCATGAGTTTTTTTACCATACCTGTGGAAGAGATGCAGATAGCATGTCAAACACTGACACCGTGTGGCCATTGCCACTTTACAACCGGGACACTGGGCATTGGTTCAAGATTTATGCACTTAACAGAAATTCATTTTTCAGATTTGACCCAACTGTACGTTCATGTCGGTTGAAGAAATGTGTCCTGATTATGAATCTTAGGCTTTCGTCTAAATCAAAGATGGACACATTGAGGGTAATAAAAAAATGCATATTTGTTCCTTAAGATTGTCAACTGTGTGGGCAGATTTCTCCACTAGCAAAGACACCCAAATCAGTTTATCAGATATTCAAATCTCTCTGAAAAATTCTAGCAAGGGAAATATCCCAAACAGTTGACAGATTCAAAAAGTCTAAAAGGATATCTTGTGCTAAGAGATCCCAAAGAAACAATTAACTATGCAATGTGCATCTATCATCCAGAAGAAGATAATAGCAAAGGACAAACAACAGAACATGGGAGCTTGGACTTTCAGTTTGTAGTCCATGTTCATCCAGGCTCAAATCAACCCAACATATTAAACAATTATGTCCATGTTCATCCACAGCTAGTTAAATCAGCCCTTACATTGATCAAACGATTAATATAGGCTTGAATATTCCATATGCAACGAGGGCATCTTTAATATACAACGTTGTTTGCATACTACAATATAATAAAATCTTCCAATAATAAAAAATAAATCATCTTTTGATGATGCATATAGGTCATCCAATAGTAGATAGTACGCAAATCATGATGGGTGCATTACTTGATGAATGATGAAAAAGTTGAAACTTAGCATGTGTTCAGTCCTAAGATTAAATTAAAAAAATAGAATTCACTATTAATCATGAAACATCACTCTCAATCTGAAATAACAATACTCTCAAGTCATGTTCAAACCTCCATGGATCATTCAGTCTTGTTCTAGAAGCGAGAACACACCCTTTTGTACTTCTACAGCTGAGAAAATGTCAAGAACACAGCTCTTTTCTTTGGAAAACAGATATATTTATTTGTGACTTCTTTGATACACTTGACAAATCTGACAGGGACAGAAACATCTACTTGTGGGAAAATTTAATTATATAGACTGATGAAACTTAAGACTGGATTGCCAACAAAAAACATGGAAAGGTAAGTGATTTTGAATATTCTACAAAGCTATATAAGCTTTGGAAACACTTGCAGATTAATAAAGTCTGAAAGCATTACAACAAGGGAAAGAGGTTAAAAAAGGATCAACTACAGGAGGTGCATCTATCAGCATTTAAGATGTTCAAAGCAAAAACCAACAATAAACAATACCATCTGGAATTGTCCTTTTCAAGAGCTCAAGTTCGTCACTTCATCCATTGTCAACTCAGTCCCTACGTACCTCTTGTCTACATGAACTAATCAATAGTCAAACAAGGGACTAATTAATCGACAATAGGGGGTTGATGTCCTGGTCATAATATGGCGTTTCACACATAATACGAGCATCTTGTTTCGGTAGCTTGTACAACAGGTTCTTGAATAGCTGATACGTACTACCATGAACTGCCGATCAAGATCTACTAGTCCTGGATGCTACTTAGAACAAATGTTCTCAAACGAACAAGTACAAAGTTAGCACGCTATTAAACAACGTTTCCCTATCAACAATGGAGACATCACTTCTGTCTAGAAAAGCAACGATATGAAACAAATTCTGAAACAAAAAGGCAAGAAACTTTGAGCAGAATATAGATCAAGCAAAATCGACCGGCTAAAGAATTTTCATTACTTTCCGAAACTTTTTTGTTTAAAATTTAAAACGAACTCCCTGGTAACCCAAATTACTACAGCAACATTATCGATCGCATGGCAAGAGGGATTTGTCAATGTCTCAGGTTTAAAACATTTTTTTCTAAAAAATTATAAACTCAAAGTGTGCTTTGCTCTAAAAATTTTTGGTTGACGCCTATCTCCATGAAAATCCACAGGCACTAGCCGTCAAACGAACAGAGGAGACGAGGAGTGGAATTATACATCACCGAACAAACTCGCAAATCAAATCGTAAATCCGTAATCGTACTACCGTAGAGCAGCGCACCGCATCGCACGTATAAGCCAAACAAAGCCATTCGCATCACAAGCACAAGCACGAGCAGGCCATTCGCATCACAAGCACAAGCACGAGCAGAAAAGGGGACCAACCGGCGGCCGGCCCAGACACGGGCCCGGCCGATCGAGACGACGCGAGGTCGAGAGCGAGCGAGCGCGCGCAGCACGTACGTACCGCCGGAGGACGGCGGCGCCGGGCGTGGAGGCCGCCGCTTCACGCCGGAGGCCGCCATGGATCGACGAGGCCGGATCGCGCGGCGCCGGCGAGCGAGGGGAGAGAGCCGAGCCGAGCGCCCGAAGCAAACAACGGCAAGCCAGCCCCGGCCGGGCGAGTAGTCCAGTACCCGTGGTCTTATATGTGAAGCGAGTAACCGCCGCTTTCTGTGCACGGTCCAATCGTGTCAAACCGGCGCAAGCCACCGTGGGGCCCAGCCCACGTGCAAGGACCGAAAAAAATATCGCGTGGGGGCTGCGGCGTTAATGTGGAGAAGTCGTCCTGACGCGTGACGTGGCAGAAAGCACAGAAAAAAATAAATATGTAATATGTATACACATTTTCTATATAACAGTGAATACGTGACGAGCTGTTTGGATCAAGCCGGTTAAATTTTAGGGTCTGTTTGGTTCTTTTAGGGACTAAACTAAACTTTAGCATCATCTTTTTTGCGGGACTAAACTTTAGTTGAGGGTGAGGACTGAGAGGTAAGTAGTACTTTTAGTCTCTTTTAGTCCCCATGTTTGGCAATTTAGGGACTAAAAGGGACTAAAGTTTAGTCCCTAAACTTTAGCAACCCCAAACCAAACACTCTCTTAGTTCGTGTCTTATTAAATGTTTGGACATCAGTTTGAAAGACTAAACGTGAATTAATTATAAAAATAATTGCTGAATCGGAGGATAATTCGTGAGACGTATTTATTAAACCTAATTAATTCATGATTAGCAAATATTTATTGTAGCATCACATTGTCAAATCACGGCGGAATTGGGCTCGTTAGATTCGTTTCACGAATAATCCACCGATTATGAATGGATTTTGTAAATAGTCTACGTTCAATACTCCAAAATAGTATCCAAATGTCCCTTAACTCTTAAATATTTGACTATCGTTTTTATTTAGTTCTCAACTTTTATTGATCATCTATACTACTTTAAAAAAAGTCAGCGGTAGCGAATCTTTCATCACTACTAACTTCTCATTCACCATTAGTTTTTTATTAATATGTGGATTTTATTGTCATTGACACCTGATAATATGATATTCTTTTAATATTAATACCGGATGCACTCAATTTTCTCCCACGGCGCCAGATGGTGTAAGCACGAGGTATTGGCATTACTATATTAAACCTAGTTTTAGACAAAAAAAAAACGAAAGATTTTTTGCTTGCACGCCGTGAGTCAAACAAATTACGTGGCCAACCCCGGTTTTACGGCCACGAGATATGCTAAATTTGCTGATCCCTGCATCGTTTTCTGCTCGTGCCAGTCAACCAGATCCAGCGTTTGGTGCACCAGCAGCACCTACTCGTCCTCCTGCCTGCAGCATCTATCTACTCTGTTTCGGAAAAATAAACTGAAGTGTACGTTAGGATTTAATCAGTTTCAAGTGCTTAACTCTAATTTTAGTATGAATTTTATGATCCGAAGTTATACCAAACAGATCTTAAAACTTTTTATTTACTCCAAATCCAAATTCATAGTTTTTTTTCGGTCGAGCCCCTACTAGTAAACAATGCCATCCTGGGAAAATCTTACAACCTGTGTACTAAGCTATAAAAAAGTACTCCGTATATCACACTCACGTGCTTTCGCCTTTCGGTAGTGTCGGCTATATATATATATATATTCTATTATATAATGCATGAAAAATAGTTGTGTTCATACTCACTCATTTAAGAACTATTTGTTTTAGCTTCTGACAGCTGCAACTACTTCTAGAATCTGATGCGGAGACAAATAATTTAGATTCTGGACTCAGATTGTTAGAATCAGTAGCTCTATAGAATCTGGAAATTAACTATAATCCAGAAGCTGAAAAACACCAGCTACTCAGACTAACTAGCTACTGAGAATCTCTAGCCGCTAAAAGCTGAAACAAACAAGCCCTTAGTGATGATTAAAAATCAAAACACAAAATATATTGAACACTTTGTGTCATTAAACAACTTTAACTTGATATGCGAATTAAAGCGCATCTAGAAAGAAGTAATAGTATTTCTAAGCTAATATGTTTGGTTATTTAAATAGAGCTGGATGGGATCATCAAATAGCCATGGTTGAAGATGAGCTTATACTTGATAAAGGTAAGGCGAACTGTCGTCCTTTGAGACATGAGTATTAGGCTATTCACAATGGGAGTTTCATGGTATTAATTACTATGCTACATCAGATTTTTTTTGCTTACATGACATTCAATTAATGAAGAAAGAGAAGAAAATAGTTTCATCGCCATTACATGATGCTAACCTGTTTCCAAGACGGATGAAACGAAATGAAACAACAATTGAGAACTAAATTGTTTCATCATAGAGAGGGTATTTCATGAGAGCTAGTTGCATTTAATTACACTGATTAGCCTAGGAAATAGTGAAATGAAACTCTCCACTGAGAGAGAGTATTTCATTCAGTTGTAAAGCTGACATAGCATTCTAGGAAACAGTGCTATGAAACCCACCGTTGTGAATAGCCTTTTATCCATGATGCCGTGACCAGGGGCCAGCCGACAACATGATAATCTTGGAAGATGGCTAATAAGGCGCGGTATGGTCTTTTCTTGTTGAGCTCATTGTAAATAGATGATAATTTGCAAGGCGCTATTAAATTTCTGGTGGTTTCACTCTGCTGTGAATGCAATAAATCTTAACCCTATAAATATCCGTAACGTCACATACTTGCGCTCATATCCACAGACCATGAGCGGTTCTGCAACCTACTAATTCCCAAGGAAACAACAGATAACACTATAATTTTTCGGTAGCAAAAATGTCAAATCGCAACAAATTGGGGAAAGTAAAATTCCTGATCAAAACAAAAAGAAATATGTGGATAATAGATGAAGATAGACAATTGTTCAATCTAAAGTATTAATTGATTCTAAAACCTAGTCTGTCCCTTAGCTAGGACCGATCACCTTTATTTATAAGGGTTAGAGTTGTCATCCAAAATAGGGTAGAAAAATAAAAGGAATCCTACTAATTAGAGCCCTACTTTGATTTAAAATCTAATATATTTTGATTTGGAATCCTACTGTGATTTTAAAACCTAACCGAATACAAACCGACCCAAGGTATGGGTTCAACCAGAATTATGGGCTCGCTGGTCCAACTATCAAGCCGCACACATTTTAGGCAATCAATGGTGATTGATCTTACTGCATGTCTCCTCATGTACTACTAGTGTTGTCTTACCTGATCATACATAAATACATAGACTTAAGTAGTATAAAATTATCATTAATTAATATATCAGATTCAATTAAAAATAAGTTTACATCTTGATCAAGTAACTTTGGACGTGCTCTTGTGATTAACCCGATCCTGATTTCTCTAGGTTTATCTCATCCAGCAATATCCTCAACGGAGGAGAATGGTAAAGGGCTAAGGATGACCTCATCAATGGCAATAGGGTGTGAAATACTATTTTGGGCACAGCTATTGTGAAGAGTTTGCAAATCTTGTGAAGAGCATCCAATTAATGGGCTCCAACTGAATCAAAGACCTGCGATTAACGAGGCTCAAACTGAAAGGATAAGGAAGGTCAGTGGTAGTCGAACTCAACCATCAAACTACTTAAACCTGTCTGCTTGCAAATGGAGCACAATCTGAGTCAAATAAAGGGAGATTAAATTCCCTGGAAGCTGTTCAGCAAGTCGATCAGACAGTAGAAAATTCACAGATTAGATGAAAAAATGAGTGAAGATACAACCACAATCGTGCAATCAACTGCTTTTCTTTTTCTGGGATTACCACTTACCAGAGCCAAATAGCCAATGGCAAACTCTTGCGTCAATTGCCAATTTCTGATGAGTTTTTGACAAGACAGCTAAAGGTAACAAGGTGTGACAGACTGCAGCACGACGGCTTGTAACGTAAATGGAAGACATGGAGACCAAACATCATCAAGGCCAACTGTTTGGAAGGCTAATAAAACCTCTTCTGAAATCACATCATTGGGTGAGTAATGCAAAATAGCGCAATAGTAAAACACAAGAAACTGCATCTGGAATATTTCGCTGTTTATCCAATACCTTCCCCCCCCCCCCCCTGAAAGATGGTGTTCTTCTTGTGACGGCATTGTGTACAATTTTAGTGTTGTTTTTTTTTTGCTTTCCACTGATTTTTGTCTGCCACCGAAACAAAGTGACTCCAATTGTCACACCTTTTTCCTTTCTTCCATTTGGTGGAGTCAATATTCACTATCCAAGTGCTTAGAGATGCTGTTGGGTGTAAGAAGAAAACGAGTCAGCACAGCAAAATATCCCAAAAACTGGGAGGATGACAGTTCTGTATAAGTACTTAGCTTTCCAAAATACAAACAAGTCACAACTGATAATAGTTCATACCTCCATCTGTGTATGGTCTTTTCTAGAAACCCATACAAGTTAGCATCTTATATACTTTGTTAGTTCCTTACATTAGTGTTATATAATAATCCAGTATGGAGTAATAAAGTGTTGTAACTGTTGTTCTAGTATGATTTTCCTAAATGCAAATGCTAATTCTAAATATTGAGAGGCAAGGATGTCACAACTCATGGTGGTCTAACCAAAAATAATGTAAAAGTGCACCCTTGCCAAAATTTGTCAGCATGCATTGGGCTGCATCATCAGTAAGAAGATCAACTTATGCTATACAAAAACATGATCAAGTGAGCTTTAGCTAAGCTTGTGAGTGATATGTGGACGACACCTAGAGAGCTAAACCATCCATTTCAAATCCTGAAATACTGCCAACTAGCCAAACAGGCAAAAGTTTCTGTTAGACAGCTGTCATTTTGTATGAGCTGGATCTTTCTGTTTGGTTGTGTAGAAGGGCATGAGATTTCTGTTAGCTTTCTGTTAGCCAGTCAATCTCCTCATCCCTATAAATATGTACTGCTATCTACACAATTAACTAATCCACTATTCATCACAATCTTTCATGGTATCAGAAGTCTAAGATCCTCTCCTGTTTCTTTCTTCCGCTTCTCTTCTAGCATGCGCCTCTTCTCTCGACGCTGCTGCTCCATGGCGATCCCGCCTAGCATTACAGTTGATCCAGACAATGCTCACAACACCGTCGTCGTTGCATCCACTGATGATCCTCAGCTGGTCTACTACTCTGCTGGATGCCCCATGCTTTTTGCCATGCCTTTCTCCATCTCTCTCTTCCATGCCTCCTCCCTCTATGCATCTCCCTGCTAGCTGTTTCTTCCCCAGTTCCCCTCATTCTCTCTCACAGTGCTTGCAGGAGAGGTCAGCAGCTCCTCGCGACCAGCACAGATTAGGCGGAGGCGCAGTCCCAACGTGGTGGCGACACAGATCTAGCAGCGGTGACATGGATCCAGGCGGTGGGGCGTGGATCTAGGTGGCAGGGGCATAGATCTGGCATTGCTTCTCCACATCAGACACTTCATTGCTGCTACCGTCTGCCGTCCATGTGAAACAATATGGCATTCGTGCAACGCCAAACACGATGAGGCAGATGCCATACTCCCTGAGGCGGATGCCACACTCACTTGTGGTGAGTCGTCGTCTGTGGCGTCCGCCAGTGACCGCCTGGACACCTAATCATTGATTAGGCGATGATTAGGCAACGTCTTAACAACTATGGGTGCAGCTAGGGGCCAAAGGATATATGCGTCCATTATCATATCTAGGCATGTCTACCATCCAGGCATCCATCGCACTGATTGTCTGGCATCCGCCTTGAGCAATTAGATGTTCGTGAGATGCCATAGTCCATGAGACAGATGCCATATCACATTAGGTGGACACCACATTCCAATTTGTCAAGGCGTTAGCTGTGGCGTCTGCCACCATCCGCACGGACACCTAATCATCGATGAGGTGACGCCTTAACAACTATGTTAGTATCACATGCTGTGACACCACAAATACTGTAATGAAATGCAAATATTCATGACCTTACACGTTTGTGCATGCTACTAGCATGTGGTGTTACACCACAAAAACTATCTTAATTGAACAATTCAAGAACAATGTTAAATTGGTAATCTCTTCTACAAAAATATTGGAGAAAGCCATGAAAATTGTACCTCATTGGCTACAATACTCCTTTTAACACTATATGTTGTATGTTTGGTAGAGCTCCAAATTTGAAATGTGTCTAGAGCTGTGAAGCTGAGGAAAGGTAGCTCTACCCTTTCTATGTATTTTCTAGAGTGGGTTCACCTGCTTGGCACTTCAAAAAATTGAGAATCTAGTAATGTTTGGTTCAGCTCTAGCTCCACTAGACAAGAATCCATTGTCCTCCACGTGCTGGAAATATAAAAATATAAATAATGATAGAAAATGACGAAAGAAAAATGTCAAATTCAAGCCCATGTCAAAAGTTCACTAAAAATAGATTGTAGTCAGTGCCTCTACAGAATCCCGAGTCGTGTTGTGGAACGCCAGCAATTCTAGTGTTCATGACTTCATGCAGAGTCACCAAGCATCGGATCGGATCAAAAATCACTACGCATACATGTCAGATCACCCAATTCAGCACAAGACAGAATACCTTCAGGAGCAGGCGAGAGTGTGTGGTATGGAACCACAACCTCATTGGTCGGGGTCTGGATCTTACTCCACTCGATCTGCTCTGCTTTGCCACTGCAAACACCACCACCACCATCAAAAACCCCCATGCATGGGATGAAAAGAAAAACATGGAAAAAATCAGAACGAAATAACTGGGGATGAAACGAACGCACAGATAGATCCAGTAGGTGGGTGAGCAGATGACTCACCTGACCTGGTCAAGCTTGTCGACGATGGCGCGGACATTCCTGATCTACGTAGGGTGCTTCCGGAGCCACAGGTCAACACAGTCCTGGTGGAACAGATGGCTGCACACTGGCAGCATCCCGCACTCAGCCAACCGTGGAGTTTCTTGGCAAAACAAGTCTTGAACTTGAAGACTAACCCTACAAAGATTTCCTCCTCTCCGAGACTTTGGAGGAATAACCCATCATCCTGATTTAGTTATTGGATGGACCGAAAGCCAAAGATGTTCAGTCAGTCACAAAGAAAAATTGACAGAAATTATCCCATATCAGTAAACAGCCACACTGAAACAGCAAAAAAAAAAAATCCATTCTGATCCAGAGTATATAAAATAGTTTGTGGCAAAACATATGCAGACCATTAATGCAGAACAATAGCTTGACAACATGTTGTCTATCTTGGAATCAAGGACCCTCGTTATTTGTGATCACAATGATTGATAGTATCACATTCAATACCATTAATCTCATCATCCTCATTATCCTCCACAACATGCGCAAGGGAATTGGCTTGCATCTTCTTGAAATGGCTTATAAAGTCTGTTGCTTCTGAGATTAGAGCATTCCTTGCAGCCTTCATGCCACCTGTTTGTTGCTCAGAAAGAAGAGCCTTCGCAGAATCTTGGTTTTTGGAGCCTGCAGCATTTTTACAAGGTTGTTTTGTGCCTTCTCTACGGGACAACCGGTCAACATATTTCTCATGTAAGATAGCATTTTTTACAGGCTTCAGCACTGCTGGGCTCGGTTCAGCAGAGTTTATGCTAACATCTTTTACCGTTTTCAACTTTGCTAATGGTTTCTTCCAAGAACTGTCAGGAGTCCCAGGTGAATCCTGAAAAGAAATATTCAGTGGTAGAACGGTTGGTGATTTCTCAAATATTGAGAAGTGATCAGCCACTTGAGTTTGGTCAGTGAGGCAATGTTTCTTGAGTAAATGTCTCACTGTCTTCTGTGCTGCTAGGCTCTTCTGCTTGGCAGTTATTCGTCTGAAATTAGGTTCCAAGATATTTGGATGTTTTGGATCAGACAACGTGAAATGTCCTAGAGGAGAACAGTTCATATTACTTGTTCTGCGACGACGAGTAATTGGACTCGGAGTTGAAAGATCAGCATGAACTCTGCTCAGGCACTCTTCAGCTGATTTTCCAGGCACCTGAAAAGATTGTGTCAGAAATTGCTGAACTAATAAATGATAAAAGGTAATACATATGTTTCTTATATAAGTCGGTTGACTTTTTTAGTCAAACTTCTAAAACTTTAATAAAGTTTAAATAAAAATATATTAACATCTACGATATCAGATGAATACACTATTAAGACATATTTCATGATTAATTTAATGAAAGTAATTTGATGTTATAATCGTTGCTATAGTTTTTTATAAAACTGGTCAGAGATAGAGAAATTTGACTAATAAAACAATCAAACGACTTATAATATGAAACGGAGGGAGTAGAACTCTACATAAAAATACCAACAAAGTATTTCAATGAAGTGAAAATAATATTGTAAAAAAGGCGTCACATTTTCCACAACATATGTTAAATAGCACTAGGAAATTAACCGGAGAACTACTCCCTCCGTACAAAAATATAAAGCTTATTTTATCAAGACTCTTGTTGATGAATAATAGAGTGTGCATGTTTTCCAAAGCACCTTTTATGGTTTATTTACCACTAATACCCCTTACTTTTGTGTGTTATAAATGCACGGTGTTAGAGTAGTGCTACATTATGTTGTGAGTTGAAGGCTGGGATCGTATTGGGTACGAGTGGGACGTCGGTGGCCTTGGCTTGGGAGGCTTGCCCAACAACTTACCCATGTTGAAGAACTTGCGCACAGGAGAAAAGGGGTGAGAAACAGAGAACAAGATGAGAAGTAATTAGACTAAATTCTCATTGCCTTATTCCTGATTACAGCCATCCTACATATAGAACTTACAAACTTTATCTCTTTAACTACTTTAGATCTAATCTACAATTTTAAAAGAACTAACCTGCTAAATATATAATCCAACACAAGGACTCTAAGCATCCATAGCGCTGGCATTTTCCCCCCTACGGCTGTATACCTCACTGACCATGACACATTAATTATGGATATTTTGGTAAAAGAATAGGCTTCCTTGGTACATGAGCCTAGAAACTATATGCCTTATATTGTTCTACGAAAGTACTAGCAAAAAAGTAGTTTGATAGTATAAATTATAATTGTAATGTACGCCATGTGTTACCGGCCAGCATCTACAATTTACTTCTTTGACCATTGCCAAATCTGTGTACCTAGTTATTTCAAATGAATTTTGCATACTCGACATTACAGACTGGAAAACTACTGACTCTCATGTACTTTATTTCTTATAAAGAAGGGCAGCATCAGGACCATCATTACTGCTTTCCCTTTTAGTGCAGAAACAAAATGGCAGTAAAATGTTAAAATCCACATGATAATCAAGCTCTACATCTGTAACAGCCCATTATCAGGAAATGCATACATTACTGTTTATCTTGTTTCTCACTCAGAGATGAACGGTGTGTTGAGTTACACTATGGTAATATTTTGGACAAATGAGCCTTTTAGTTGATGTCTCCCATATGGTAGTTTTCTAAGAAGGGATAGCTGAAGATAAATTACAACAGAATGGAACAAGGCCTAGCACACTTAGCCATGAACAATAATGTCCATTGATGAACCATCCTGAAAAATGTAAAACGATATCAAGTGTTGAATTTCAACTACAGTTAGAATAATGTTTCTTGAGGCACCTCTTTGCAAATTATCAATCAGCTCTTGCAATTACAAATAAATGATAAAACCACTAAAGCACCAAAATGAAAGGATTGGCAATACCATTTTTGAAACTTTCTTCCAGAAATTTGGGGATGGTCGGGCAGTGAAGTACGCCTTATGCAAAGCCATATCCTGCTCTTCCGTCCAATTCTGTAAACTATAACGTTGTAGTATTTCTCCTCTTTCATTCCCATCTAGTTCTTCCTTGTTTCTCTTGGCATTCATCAATCTCTCATCACAATATTTAGGCTGTGACATAGAAGAGGAGTTATTTTCACTCTTTTTGTATTTGGGGTTTCTAGTCTTATTGCTAGGTGCAAGTTCTTGGCATTCCGGGGGCAATGATTTGTGATCCTGATGATTTTGCCTCTTTGATGAGGACCTTCCTTCAGTCCCTCTCTTCCTCTTTCCTGCCAGCTTCTCCCAACAACTGGAATTCACATCTTCCTTCTCACTCTGTTTGCGTGAGAGATTTGGAACCTTTGTTCTGGGAGGAATGTCATGGGAACCTTGACAACACAACTTTTGTAAATCCTTGTTCTTTTCAAAAGGCTTTAACACGGTATTGCTACCGCTTATTTTTGATGAATTCTCATGGTTTTGGTACATACTAATAGTATTTTGATTGAATTGGTCATGAGCACTTCCCTGCGAGATTAGTGGCAACTGCAGCTGTTTTTGGTAGCATAACACCTCGTGTAATTGCTCGTTTGAATTCTTGTCCTTTGAACAGAGCCGTAAAGAACTCCGAAGGGATGTAATTGTTGGCTGATTACCCCTGACCTTAGGATCCTGAAAGGAGTAGAAATTAAAACACTGTTTCTCTGAAGACATAAATTGTACATGAAATGAATTAAGCATTCTAATTACCAAAAACTTTAATATTAGGATTGGAAAGGCATAGAATAGATCCAACAAATAGAAAAGAGAAATCAAGACACAACAGTAGCACAAGAATTAGTCTTGGGATAAAGAACGGTAGACCAAGATTTTGCTTGGGTAGGCATGACTCACTAGAGAATGTTATTATTCATTGTTCATCATTTTGAGGAAATCCTATAAATAAAGAGAATGTAAATTTTGAGAAAGAAAATGGGGTTGTCTATCAAGTCAGAAAACAAAGAATAAAAAGCGGGTAAAAAGAAATGCCTTAACAACCATGAGTCCGTGACAATGTATAACAATAATGTATCATTATGTGACAAAATGATGTATTTGGGAATTGTTGTCAATTAAGTAAGAATCTATGACGCATTATAGATATCTTTCAAATATAATTAACATAAATGTGTGTTATGTAGAGGTCTAGAGTGCAAGGGACATCGTATTTGGGAGTTTGTAAATTTATATATTTATATTTTCTACAATCAGTAGTAAGATTGTTTCTAGCATAATGTATAACTTCTAACATATGATATTTTGATACTACTAAATGCAGCTTTTCCTTTCTTGGTGTTTAACCAAGGTTGGAGATAAAACATCAAGATGAAAAAACATCATTTCTGGTGGATTCTGTTTGCAGTTTTCATTAACTGCTTCTACCAAATAATGAACAATATAAGTCATTGATATGTTGACAAAATATACAGATGATACATCAATTTATTTCCGAGAAATAATGAACGCAATATTGTATAATTGAAATGTAAGCCTATCTGTAAAAGTTCTATGGCACATTTAGGTCACATTGTCGCAATTGACCAATATCACTATATCAGTACACAGCTGATATTTACATGTTCATCTCAATAGAAATGACATGGATGACTCTCAATAACAATCTGAAACCCCCTAAACAGGTCATAAATGAGACGGTTATTTTCAAAAATTGTTTCAAGGAAAATGGAGAGATTTGAATACTTCGATGGTTATTTCAAACAAATGGAATTCGTTTAGTATTGTTTCACATGATACAACTAGTATAACAAATCCACAAGATCATATCCCCCCTACCTTGCACAAATCATCGACCGAAGATGTGAGATTGCCAGCGAGGCGCAGGGACCGGCGGGGAGCACTCGGTGGGCGCTTCTCTTCGGCGCCCTCACTTTGGCTGCCGCATTTCCCCGTATTCTTGGCGTTCTTCCCGGCAGCTCGCTTCTTGAACGATTGGGCCGGCTGAGCCCCCTGCCGTTTCTTGGCTGAGGAAGGGAGCCGCGGCGAGGGCAAGCTGGGAGGCGTCGCGTGGTGGGAGCGCAGCCGCCCCTTCCACGGAGTATCGCTGCCGGCCGGGGTGGAATGTTCAAGTTTCTTGACCATGTTTCTTGGATGTATTTCCCCCTCGAAGAGCGAGGAGAAGGACGGCTGCGCTGTCCAGGTGACTGGGCGGCTGAACCCTACCACACGGGGCAACACAGCTGAGAGATGTGGGCGTCGCAGGAAGGGGGTGAAGGGCGACGGTGTGGCACTAGGGTTTCTTCCGATTTACGGGAAGGAAGAAAGGTTCACCGGCCTATGCGTCCGACACGGGGTTAGACAATCTGCGCCGGTAAATTTTTGAATTTTCATTAAACCGCTTTTTCACACGCTACTGAAGGTTGGAAGGTTTGTTTGGTTCGGCCGTGAATTATTGGAAATCTGATTTCTTTCGGTCGTAAAAAAATTGTTGTCAACTGATAGTTATCGAAAAACTAAAAATTATTTGGCTGAAACAGCTTTCAACTATGAATTTATGTAATAATTGTCAGTTATGCCCTAAGGGCCTATAATACTATTTATATACTGATTAATCGCATAGACATGTAGATGACTATTTTAAAAAATAAATTTATTGTGTTTGTCAATGTTTATATAAAAGATAAAATGATTTGCCAAGACAAGCATATAATTACTACAAAAGATATATGGATCTACCATCGATAATAATGGTTCTCATAATGACTCTCATACATATCATAACCAATAACAATGGTTTCATACACAATGCTTCCAATCACAATGGTTCTATAATAAGGAATCACTACAACAATCTAGAAAACTTCCGTCGGCCAAAGCCGACGGAAGTTAGCCCTTTCCCGACGGAAGAAGCTAACTTCCGTCGGCAAAAGGCTAACTTCCGTCGGCATTTGGCCGACGGAAGCGGGTAGACGGAAATTAGCTAACATCCGTCGGCCGCTGACGGAAGTTAGCTAACTTCCGTCGGCCAAACCTAGCCGACGGAAGTTACCAGGAAATCGGTAACTTCCGTCGACCAAATCCTAGCCGACGAAAATTACTTTTTTTGTTTTTTCTTTTTTCTGTCGATGGGCCAATAACTTCCGTCGGCTAATATTGGCCGACGGAAGTTAACTAAAAAAATCAAAAAAAAAAGAAAATTGTTACATTTTATTGTTAGACATCTACCAAGAACTAGAAAGTGACTGACTTGTTACATTTTGCCTAATCAATGAAATATAAAATCCATATTGGTAAACAATAGAACTAGAAAATTGTAAAGCGACTTCCAATTCAGTTTGGCTGTAGCCTGCATGCCCTACCTAATATTAATCACTAAAAAGAACTAGAGAGCTATAGCAATAACTTGTGCTTTTAATGTCGACATACTGTGTCATAATTGAACTATTGATGTGAATTTCAAAGTGCTTACATGAAATAACTAGAAACCCCGCCGCATAGAAAAACGATTGTGCGTGGGATGATGGCATTCCAGGATCAGACCGTAGAGCTGGCGTAGGCCTTTCATGGTTGAACATCCATTTAAGAAGTGATGACATCAGAGTGTTTACAAGAGCACCCATCAAAACCCACATAATTTCAGCATCATGCTTACAGAGGGCTGCAAAGGCAAAGCAACCAGACACCAGCCATTTACTCTAGCTTGGTAGATATAGAAAGATCCTACAATTAAATGAAACTGACCGTCCAAATACAAAAATAAAAAAGTTTAGTTCATAACAATTTATTGTTAGACATCTACCAAGATAGTGCTACTAAGGGATAACTTGAAATACTAAGCTTGTAAGAGTAAGCACTCATAGAAGCGCATTGGAGCACAGGCTCACAGCTCACGGCTAAACTAATGGCATCAAGAGAAATACAGAATCCATAGTTCAATACCACTGTGCACTAACCATCCGATTCAGGCGCGCCTCCACGAGCACCCACCCGATGGCCTGCCGCCTCGGGCTATCTCCGCCTCCCAGGATTCCGTCGCTCTCCCAGGGACGCCGAGGTTCCGCGAGGACCCGCTCCCGACCCTGGATGTCTCCGCCATGGCCCCGCCAAAAGGCCGCGGCGTTCTTGGCCTCGTCCGAGGCAGCAAGAATCGAGCTCCCAGCTGCGGAACTCGATTCAATTTTAGGCAGACGGGCTTCAGCGATGGAGACAAAAGATACAAGAGCATGGTTCTTTGGGTGCTGACCGCCGGCGAGAGAGGGCGGGAGAAGCAGTGCTAGAGGACGAGGAGAACATCTCTGAGGGCGAGGGCGGAGAGGGGATTTGGCCTTTGGGGTTGGGGGGCGGGGAGGCGGCGGGAGGACGGGGAGGTGGGCGGAGGCGACGGGAGGCCGGGGAGGCGGGCGGAGGCGGCAAGGCGGCGGGAGGCCGGGGAGACGGGCGGAGGCGGCGGGAGGCCGGGGAAGCGGCGGAGGCGGCGGGCGTAGGGGCGCGGAGGCGGCGGGGAAGAGGAGAAGTGATGGGAAGGGGAAAAACCTAGGGTTAAAAAGAAGGCGTCGGGGCTGCGGCTGGAAATGTAACTTCCGTCGGCCACATCTAAAGCCGACGAAAGTTAATTTTAACTTCCGTCGGCTTTAATTCTGGCCGACGGAAGTTAGGGAATTTATACCGGACGGGGAAAATTGCCTCTATCTTCCGTCGGCCACGGTAAAAAGCCGACGAAAGTTAGCTTAACTTCCGTCGGCTCCTCTAGGCCGACGGAAGTTATTTAACTTCCGTCGGCTTTTCAAAATGCCGACGGAAGATAAAATAGCTGACGAAAATTTTCCGTTTTCTTGTAGTGAATGCTTTCAATCACAATGAAAGGTTCCATACATAATCACAATGAAAATAATGGTGTTGTTGTCGGGGTAGAGGGCTGGGAGTTAGGGTGGAGCAGGGAGTTAGGGAGGGGAGTCCGACACATAGTGCCCTGTGGGGTGAGGGTCCTAGCCGAGAGTTGGTGTGGAGTAGGAGCCCTAGCCGGCATGAGGGATTCCGGGGCGAAGTAGGAGCCCAGCCAGCGTGAGGGAGCATAACTGGTGGTAGAGGGGTCGGCGAGAGGAGGGTCGCCGAGGGAGGGGTGGTAGGAATGGATCGTAAGCGGGGAGTGTAGTCATCCTCCCTTTAGGTCAGTCTTTTGGGATAGAGGGGGCTTTCCGCTTATAAGGGTGTGTTGGATGCGCATGAATGCTCGGACGTAGCACAAGGGTGGGTGGAACTAAAGGCTGGGTTGCTAACAACTGGTATCAGAGTCAGCATCGCCATGCCTACCTAGGGGGCTTCCTAGGGGGTGGGATGTTAGGGCATCTGGGCCGGGGCATTGCCTGCCACATTTAGTCCCACCTCCCTTACGAAAGGGGGCTACGAGCCTCTTATAAGGGAGATTAGTCATCCTCACTTCAGGTCGATCTTTTAGGATAGAGAGGGCTCTCCGCTTATAAGAATGTGTCGGATACACATGAACACTCACATGATGCGAGGGTAGGTGGAACTAAAGCCTCGGACGCTAACATGAAGCCTTTGATAGACTTCTTGCAAAGGACTAGATCATACCTCACGGTCAATCTCTATCCATTCCGCGCATTCGCTAATAAGTCTAACCAAATCTCTCGTGAATATGCAATGTTCGGCAACAATAATGGTGCCGTCGATCTCCGGGAACGACGTTACCTACAAGAGCCTCTTCGACACAAGCTTGACGTTGTTTACTATGCCATAAATAGTCTTTATGGTGGTAGCTCAAGAAGGGCCTTGTTGACCTAAGCAGCTGGGACTTGGGTTCTAGTGGGCTAGCATGGGCCGGCCCCTTCGGACCAGAACCTAAAATAGATCGGGTTGTTAGTCCAATAAATTTATGGGTCGTGTCGGACTGGGTCGAAGCAGTGTTTGCCAAGTCTAGGCACGTCCCAAAACACATCAGGTCTGGATGGGCTAGGTCGGCCCAGAAACATCCCTAACTTTGTAATATTGTTAGATTGTCTCTTAATATGGTTACAAAAATATTTATTTAATTTATCTTTAAATAATAAAAATTCTAGTTCACGATAAAATAATAGAACAACCCGTAAAATTAAGGGAAATGAATTTCATTAATAATTTACACATGATACTAGTTTATTAATACTACTTTCTTTACTCTCGAGCATATATATTTACATTTTGATTTGTCCTGCATATGAATGACTCAAATTTTGGTTTGTCCTACACATGATATAGAGTAAAGTATATTCAAATAGTAATTTGCAGTTTTTTTTATTTTTAATAACATGATGTAATGTTCTTCTGTTCTATTAGCAGACGTCTCCTCCCTATGGGTTGTGGACGGATAGGACTTCTCAACCCATGGACCTTTCCGTGCCGGCCGGCCCAAACACGACCCACTCTACGGACCATGTCCGTACCGCCCACCGGGCCTAACCGTTGGGCCCATGTCCAGCCCTTGTACGGGCCATACTGGCTTGGGCCATCCGTGGGTCGTACTAGACCATGCTTTGAGTGGAGCGGACCTTCATGCTTTGGGCCAGTCCAAAAAAATTCGGCCTAGAGGTCCCAACTTACTAGTTCTTGTGGCTCCAAGGCGAGTTGGTGCATGGCGAATGCGGCTGTGAGTATAGATGATCAAACGGGTGGCCTGGCACGGCACGGCACGGGCCCGTGGAGGCACGACCTGTTTACTAATGGCCCGGCCCAGCACGGTTAATTAACGGGTCGTGCTGCATCTGCTCGTGGGCCAGACGGCGAGCCCAAGCACGGCACAGAAGTGATTTAGCCGTGCCGGGCCGACGCGTTAAGCAAATCGAGTCGGATGGCCCGACAACAGGTGGCCCAGCGTGCTTTTCCTACAGTCATCAATTTTTCTACTTTCGCGTAGAGTCGCCTCTTTATCTGCGGCAGCGTTGCCTCGTTTCCCGTTCTGTGCACCGAACAGGCAGAACAGCTAGCTGCTAGCATGTATTCATGCATGCCCACTACATTTAGTGGGACCCACGCGTGGAGAGAGGAAGGAAAAAGCAGTAGGGAGCTAAGGATGCCGCAACTTTCAAAGAGAGGAGAGAGAGGAATCAAATGCGTAAATTTGAAAAATGAATGTGTATATTTGGAATTCAAATTTTGAACAGAATTTAATGGGCTAATCGGGCCTAACACTAATCGGGCCGTGCCCGTGCTAGCCCATCGTGCCGGGGTGGCGGCCCAAGCACAACCCGACCTTCGGGTCATGCTGACCCAGGCCCATTTGCTAACAGGTCGTGCCGTGCTTTCCAGCTGTGCTTTGGGTCGGCCCAATGGGCCAGGCCATTTGCTCATCTATAGCTGTGAGGGAACACACGACTCCAGGCAGTGCTAGTCTGCTAGACTGGGCATGCAAGCAGCAATGGTGCGGACTGCAACGCTATCCAACTGGGCAAAACGTGCTACGAGCCAAACACCATGGTGTGTCGCACATGCGTCTTTCGCATTCAACGGTTACTACCAGCGGAACGACAAGGCCAACAGCAACAGGACGTATGGAAACTCTAGTCGTGCCAGAGGTTAGAGTTAGATTGTAACCCTAAATTAACTCTGAAATAACTCTAACTTTTGAGGTGTTTGGATGCAAGGGTTAGAGGTTAAAATTAGTTACTTTTTCAATCATTTGACTACTTTCCAGCTTGATTTATTGTGGCCAAACTAGTCCCGCTGTGTGGGGATCCTGTGTGGCTGGAAATCCCTTTTTTGGGTGGGCCTCACACAAACTAGCCCCAATTAGCACCCCTTGGAGGTGCTAATTTTTTTAATGAGTTAGATTGAAATAGCCTAATTCTAACACTCATGTATGGGTATTTTAGGGTTAGTTGGGGTAAATCTAACCCAAACTAACTCTAACCCCTAGATCCATACAGGGCCTTTGTCGGCACCACTTCTATCATCTACCAGCCACCATCTGGTCAACCCAAACCCAAGCTGGGTGTTGCGAACTCGGTGGTCAGGGACGCGAGGCAGAGCTAGACTATGCCTGTGGCAGCTGTGCAAACTGTCGCGCTATCCAACCCGATGCACAATGCTTTGATCCATACACTAAGACAATGTTTGGTTGATTGTATCATTTTATTCATATATCATTATGTCCAGTATAGTTTCGTTCAAAGATTTTACTCGGATCACACGATACAAGATTGTTAGGGAATATTCTATAAATTTGTATCAGTTCATATATTATGGAATGGTTCAATGAAGCAACCAAACACATGTGGAGTATCAGATCCAGAACGAAATAGTACATGAATGAAATGATACAGACAACCAAACACTAAAGGGGCACATACATCATATGCATTCAATGACTCCCGCTGGCGTGTAGGCTGGGCTAGTGGCTCATATGACTTCAATTAATGGAACCAGTTCCACTGTCTACCAGGCACCAAGTGAGTATACATTATACAAAGCTTCAATTCTACTTAGACTTTGTTTGGATTAGGGTTGCTTATGTTTAGGGACTAAAGTTTAGTCTCATTTAGTCCCTAAAATCTTAAATATGACTGCTTATTGGGACTAAATTTTAGTCCCTAAAGTTTAGTCCATTAGTCCCTTAGATATTGCTTATTGGGACTAAAAGTGTCATGCACACTCTATCCTCGTTTATGAATCCCTTATTAAATGATGTTTAGTCCCTACATCCAAACAAGATGACTAAATTTTAGTCCCTACTAAAATAAGCAAGTTTTAGTCCCTAAAAATAAGCAAGGTCGTACAAACATAGCCTTAGAGGATGTTTGGTTCCACCTTGTTAAAATTTAGGGACTAAAGTTTAGTCATTTAGTCCCCATAAGGTTGCTAAAAGGGATTAAAAGAGACTATTGACATGGTTTGCCCCTCATTAATGCTCCTTAGCATGAGAAAAAGACTATTTGCGGGTATTTATTAAGGATAGTTTGGTCATTTTTCACACGCTTTAATAACCTTTAGTCCCTAGAACCAAACATGTAGTAACTAAAATTTAGTTAAGTGAATAAAGAGAGACTAAAATTTAATTTAGTTGTAAAGAAACCAAACAAACCAAACAGGGCCTTACTTTCTCATTTGGCTCGGTACAGATACAATGCCATTTTAGTTTTCAGGTAGTGTGTTCTCGAGTATTTAAGAAGTTTGATTTGTGATCTTAATAAATGTTTGTTCATCTATTTGGAGAGATTAGGAACTGTGTGCTTCCATCGACAGCTTGAACTTGTTTGGAAATATATATGTCTACCATCATCCAAGATTTTTATTTCTAACCGATCTACCGACTAGTTTGGTACATTAGAATCCTTACTTATTTCACGTAAATGGATTGGAATCTTGACCTATTAAACTAGACATGTATATTACAAGTAACGAGAAACTTAACCATAAACTGATTGGTATTCGTACATGAAGATATATAGCCTGATATAAAAACAAAAAGGCAAATTTTGCTGTAGGACACCGTGAAAACGTCAAATTGCCTGGCTCACATTGCAAACAGACTTCTTTGGCCAGTTCCATTGTCTACCATGCACCAAGTGAGTATACGAAGCTCAGATATCATCTTCCTTCACACTCTCGTTCAGTGCAAATACATGACATGCCACTTTAGTTTTCAGATAGTGTGTTCTTGAGTACTTAAGTAGTTTGTTCAACTATTTACAGAGATTGGGAACTGCGTGCTGCCATTGACGGTTTGAACTGATCCAGTAGTTCTGCTGACCAAAGAAATAAAGTCGAGTAGTGTGCTTGCTCAAAAAATAAAGAATAACTCTATAACTGATATGGAAAGAGAAATGAGGGTCTTCTAAGTAAAAAACCATGCCATCCTGTTGGATGAAATTCCACAGTTATGTATTAATTCCAAGACAATATATGTACTGCAAACACCTATGATGTATATTAGATGAGGAGTTTTACCATTCTTGAGTATGAAAAGTTACTAAACTTGAGCCGTTGATCACTATTATCCAATGATTTATATTATGTAGTACTTACTAGTACCTTTCTCCTCAAAAAATAACAACTCTAGTAGTGAAATGATATTTTGATACTTTCGCATAAAAATATCACAGCAACAGAAGTTGGCACCATCGGTGGGATGCAACGAGGCTAGCGCTGCTGCCAGGCCAACGGGGTGGTGCGGCGCGGCCGCCTAGGGCGACGGGGCTGGGGCGGCATTCCTTCACTCAGAACTTGCTTCAACCATGTGTGCCTACAACAAATGGATCAGTACAGAAAAACCTTCAGTTATAAGATGATAACTATCTGTCTATCTCAACACAACATCAATGATGAACTCATTCCTGATTCCAGCACCGTTGAAACAGCATTAATCAGTTCGTGAAGAAATACATTAGTGAGAAATCAATAGGTTATAATCCATATTTGGTGCTGTCTTGTTCAGTTGTACGATCACTTATTCCATCACGTCAGAATCAATATTATGTTAATAGGATATATAAGTAAATCTACTTAACTATTGCACGTCAATGTGTCAAGAGCCTCGATCCCTAGGACGGGAGGCCCTTGGCTGCGGAGTTCATACCTGGCGCAGGGCGGAGCCCCTTGTCGAGCTACGTTGGAGAATGGAAGAGACTTTAGAGAACGGGGAAGACTATAAACAGAATTGAGGGAGACTGCAAAATAATATTTCTCATTGCTTGCCTTTGCCTTAAGGGCTTACATCTTATTCATGGTGCTAAATAACTCTAATCAAGGAATCTAATCATCTAATCATGGAAATATTAATCAAAGGAATCCAATCATCTAATCATGGAAATACTAATCAAAGGATCCAATCTATAACTATCAATTATAAACTTTAACCAATATAGCAACAAATCTCCTAGGGCCGGTCGGGCCTTGTGCGGGCTAGGGGCTGCAGCTGGCTCAAGCCAGCCCATGACATCTCCCCCTCCTTTGAAGACCTACTCGTCCTCGAGCTGGGTGAGTGGGTGAGGTACTGTCGATGTCTTTTGATGCAGCGAATGGGAGAGACTGTGCCAAGAAACCTTATGACCCCCACACCATAAGGACACACTGAGGGTACTAACATCCCAAGTGATCAGTCCCAACGATGCAAGCCACTACGTTCCGAGCACCACGACGTATCCAACCAGAGGGAGGCGTAGAAGTCAGCCTCGAACTCTTCCTAGCCGATCTAGAACGAGGCGTCATGGTACATACTAGGGTAGGAGATACATTCATCAGTGGCCACCGAGACTATCATCTTCCCGTGCGGATGTAGGCATAGAGTGTTCCGACCCTCCGCCTCCTTGGAGATGAAGTTGTAGGTGGAGTCGGAGTCAGAGTCAGGGAGGGATAGCAATGAGTCGCCACCTTGCTGGAGGGGAACTTGCATCATCTCGCTTGTATGGACACTTGCGATGGTCTTCAAGGAAATCTATGGGTCGGCCTCCTGCTGCTCAACCGGCTTGGTGACATTGTCGTCATTGTTGAAGGCGAGATCGAGGAGGAAGAGACCTTGGCAGACCCAATTATGGTTGGGGCCCAATTTCTCGTCGTAGTTGCAGTAGAGTCTGAGGCGATGACATCCATCCATCTCTGACTGTGACATCCGTTTGACCAGCCAGCTCTCCACCATGGCCGCTGTTGTCGTAGAGATCGATGGCGGGGTGCCAATAGTATCAACTGGGTTAGCGACGAGGTCACAACTGCCCTAGTCCCCGAGGTAAAGTCCCCAAGATGCGGCAAGGGATGTCAAGCATGGTCCAAGCGTTGGATCGCTAGAGAGTAGCTGACGACAATGGTGGATAGGACGGTGACGACATCGGTGAGGTCCTTGATCGGGGCCATCATGTCGGCAAGGGTTGCCTAGACGTCTTCGGCGCCGAACATGGTGGCAAAGGTTTTGGTGTGAACAAATCCACCGATGGTAGGGGTGGATGAGGATCTTTTGGATGCTGGTGAAGACGACACGATGAAAGAACCCGAGGATCTTCTGGAATCTGATATCAAGTTGTCAAGAGCCTCGGTCCCTAGGACGGGAGGCCCTTGGCTGCGGAGCTCGTATCCGGCACGGGGCAGAGCCCCTTGTTGAGCTATGTTGGAGAACAAGAGAGACTTTAGAGAATGAAGACTCTAGACAAAATTGAGGGAGACTGCAGAATAATACTACTCATTGCTTGCCTTTTCCTTAAGGGCTTACATCTTATTTATAGTGCTAAATAGCTCTAATCATAGAAATACTAATCAAGGAATCTAATCATCTAATCATGGAAATACTAATCAAGGGAATCCAATCATCTAATCATGGAAATATTAATCAAAGGATCTAATCTATAACTACCAATTATAAACTTTAACCAATATAGCAACAAATCTCCTATGGCCGGTCGGGCCTTGTGCAGGCTATTGGTTGCGGCCAGCTCAAGTCAGCCCTAACAACCCATGACACGATGACTGTACTCGTTCTCACCAATTACTAATATGCACATATCAGTATCAGAATAATAAAATGGCAAATTACTTGCCCCATGTACTGATGGATACAAGTCTTCTGCATGTACATGAAAAAATGATACGATTTAACAGGAAAAAAAGTAAAAGGACAAAGAAAACATACCGGCAATCGAATTATACGGGTTTGTTCTAGAATAGATTTTTGTATTGCTTGTTTGATCCACCAATGAGATTATGCAGAGAATCGAAAACCCTTTGAAGCATCATACTTTTCAGCCCCTCGTGCAAGGCCCTGTATTCCATCCTGCAGAAGATACAAAAAGACCGTAAACATAATCGTAAATGGGTTATCCTTAATCGTAGAGAACGCAGGTAAAATACCTTAATAAGATCAGAAAACTTCATTCCAAGGCATTCAAACTCTCTAGCAATGGAGATTACAAGTCCCACATTATATTTTACCATCGTGTTCTTACTGTAAATTCCATAGTTCAGACTGGCCATTCAGCCATTGCATATAATTTAAAATTTACCAATCTACATACTTTATACATAAAATATCAAATTATTTTATCCGTAGAATACCTTTCTTACATATATCATAATAACAGAGGTAGTTATACATAAAGCATTCTTGACAAATATTCCTACAATCCTACTGCTTACTTAAACCAATTGGAAGTCGTAAACAGGATGGGATTGTGCTCACTTTGGGACCAGTGCAGCCCATGGTCATCCCAAGCCCTCCATTGAGCTTGAGCACCACAAGTTTGTCGAGCAGCTTCTTCGTCTCATTGAGATCTGCACCACATCCACATCAACGCATGATCTAGTGTTCACACAGAGTCACAAAGCATCGGATCGGATCAAAAATCACTACGCATACATCTCAGATCACCCAATTCAGCACGAGACAGAATACCTTCAGGAGCAGGCGAGAGATTGTCATATGGAACCACAACCTCATCGGTCGGGGTCTGAATCTTACTCCACTCGATCTGCTCTGCCTTGCCACTGCAAGAACCACCACCACCATCAAAAACCCCCACGCACGGGATGAACCGTCGAACTGAAGGACACCACACAGGCTCAGGAAGCTAATCTACTGGATCTCTGCCTTGCCACTGCAAGCACCACCACCAGTGGCAAGTCAACACTACATCACTGCCAATGTATTGCAACACATAATGGTATCAGCGCCATACTCCAATCAGCAGAATAATGTTGATTGATTTCTCCTTCAAAGTTCTTCAAGGAGCAAACGATCCACTCCTTCAAAGTTCTTCAAGGAGCAAACGATCCAACAGGAAAATGTGTTTACAAAAGGAGCAGCACTCTCCAGAAGTAACTTCATACATCTCGAAAATCAAGTAACAATGAAACTCAAACTCAATTGTCCTCGAGATTCTAGATTAACAAAGTTTTTTAATACTACTGTGCCTCCTGCAGTAACAGTGCAGAGTTGTATCATTGCTGAAGTAATTGAAGACATGTTAATCTGAACACAGAACAAATTAACAATGACAACACTTTCACCAGGAAAGGGTAAACTTACATGCTCGTGTTCATTTCCGAAGAGAGAACTGGAGCTTGGAAGCTACATGCCCATAACTACATGTAGCCCAGCAACAAGAGAAAACCAACTATATAATTTGTTGATGCCATCAACCACCAGCCACAAAAAGTAGATTATCCTCAATTAGGTTACCACTTTCTGCAAACATCCCACATTTGTAAAAGTACCGTAGTAAGCATGCCATACTGATGGCATCAAGGTCGATTCCTTCAACATTCATACGATAGACAACCATCTGGATAACTGAAGCATTGCTCTGCCTACAGGCTGCACAGAGGATAGTGTTGAAGGAGACTGAGTCATAGACAACACCAATCGACCTAAAATGGTCCAACATTTGCAATGCACTCTGAAGATCCAGCTCCAAACAGTACCCTTTCAATATAGTGTTATATGTCGTAGTAGATGGTAAAAATCCTCGCTGCACCAGCCTACTAACCAAAGCTAATGCTTTCCTAACCTGGCCATTGCAACATAAGCTATGGAGGTATATATTCCAAGTGACAATATCAACAAGACTGCTCCTGTTACATACCCTTTGTATAAAATCCTGACAGGTCTTGACATGCCCAGCTTTCAGAAAACCAGCAGCCAAAGCAGAAATGGTGAAATAGTCAGGGATTAAACCTGCTTCCTCCATCACATCAATGATCACAAGAGCTTCTGAGATTTTACCAGAACAGCAGAGTGCATGGAGTAGCACATTGCATATGATGTTATCAAGACGGCAGCCTTTTTCACATGCCATCCAGAGAATATGCATCGCATTATTCGTCTTCCCATCTTTACAGAGAAAATTAATAACCACAGTATATGTTACAACAGAGGGTTTGCACCCTTCATTGCACATCTTCACCAATGCCCTGTATGCTTCAGCCCACAGCTTCTCCTTGCAGAATCCAAAAACTAATGATGTATATGAATACACATTTAGAGAGAACCCTCTCTTCTTCAAGTTACAGAACAGAGCCAATGCCTTATTGCTGCAACCTGACTTGCATAAGCCAAATAGAATTTTGTTGTATATATAGACATCTGGCACAAATCTTCTATTTACAAGCACCATGAAAACCTCATATGCGGTCTCAGAGCGACCACTTTTCAGTAGAACCGAAACTATGGCATTAGCAATAGGCAGAGTTGGCAAGTAACGCAGTCTGAGCATTAGGTCGAACACCTTTAGTGCAAGGTCAGAGTGCGAACCACTGACAGCTTTCTTGATGAGTCTGTCCACCACGGTGAACGAGGGCACGAACCCGCAGCCCGACCTCATCTCTTCGAGTACCGCGTGCGCGGCATTGAGGCGGCCCAACCGGAGCAGCCCGTTGAAGGCGGTATTGAAGGTTAGGGCGTTGGGCGCCGGGCCGACGCAGCGCATGTGAGATATCACAACCGCGACGTGTTCTGGGACGGCATGGTTGGACCGGAGGTAGGCGTGGAGGAGGGCGTTGTAGTCGGGGGCGGCGGGTGCAGGCCGGAGGCGGCCAAGCGCGTCGAGCGCCGCGGCGAGGTTCCCAGCCGCCGCCGCCGCCCGCATGCGGTTGCGCAGAAGCCGGGCATCGTTGGGGCTGTGAGATTCGGGGTCGAGATCGGAGTCGGAGGTTGAAATGGAAAGGTCGGCGGGGGCTGCGGCGAGAGCAGAGACGAAGCTGCCGCGGCGGAAGCGTAGACGGACGCGGCGGCACGGGGAGAGCATAGGATGGGTATTTCTACCAGGTGTGATTCTAGATCACTGAGAAAGACCAGGAACGCCGAGGCGGAGGCGGGGGTGGTGGTCGGGCGACGCTGCCGTCGGTTCTGGCGGCGCTCGGCCGGAGGGTTTTGCAGCCTGCGCAATTATGGAATCTGTATCCAATCAAGATTATGAAAAAAATAAAAAAATATTAGGTTTCATATGTAACCATTAGATTTTGATTGGATGCACCAGATCGCACGATTACAAATTGCACAAGATATTTCCTCGTTTTACAGTTAAACTAGACGTAAATGCGTGGGTTAAAGCCGGAAAATTGCTCATTTACTCCAAAGTTGAAGGGCTATTGCAATTCAAAGATGGGAATTTTTTGCATAAATGCCTCAAACTTCTCATTTTATATTGTAGATTTGTCCCACTTTAAGTTTTCTTCAAATTTTAATTATTTTGTCTATTTTCTATCATGTAGTGTACCGGTTATACTCTTTGTCCGTTAATTATAATCTCTCCTTACCGACGGCAGCATTCGCCAGCCCACCATTGACGGCCACGCTCCTCTCCGCCGCCCTGCGCGGTGGCTACCGGCGACCCCCGTTCCCCGCCGCCCAAGCCAGTCTTGCGACACAGCATCTCTCCCTGGTCGTTGGTAGCGGCCACGCTCCCCTCCACCGCCCCCGCGCAGTGGTTGTCGGACACCCCTTCCCCGCCACCACCTCCAACCACGCTCCCCTCCGCCGCCCCCGTGCGGTGGATGTCAGACACCCCTTCCACGCCACCACCTCCTGGCACCGCTGGACTTCCTGTCCAACCTTCCCGTGGAGCCTGGCAGGAGGGAAGCGGGAGGAGGCGGCCGCCGCTGCGTGGCACCCACCTACATATATATCCCTACGCCCCGACTCCTCACTCATCTCGATTTAGCTCGTCCAAAAAAAGACTCGGCCAGCGAGAAGCAGTTCGGAAGCTAGCTTCCAGGCTTCCAGCCTTCCAAGCACAAGCAATTGCGAGGAATCGAAGAGATGGCAGTGAGCATCAGTGTAAATGTGTAAAATCATCTTGTAAATCCAATCGTTTGGAAGGCTTTGATGTTTCCTACACAAGCAAATTTTGAGCGAAATTACGAGTTAAGAATCTCAGGATCGCATCAGCTTTTCTTGCAAGGTGGAGCTTGTAACCGAGGCTCCGAAGAAATATGTGGTGCGTGAGTGCGTCGTCAGGGTATTTCGCTTCTTTACGAAACGATTTGCTGTGGAAATTTTCTAATAAATCTTGTAGACTCAGAATCAGAGATTTCAAGAGTGGACAGGCTGACAAAAAGAAATTTTTAAGAACTTTCTTCTTGCGCAATTACACACGTTGTTAAATCCATGTTATAAACTCATTTCGTAACAAATTGTTGTAGCCGAAGATCTCATCTCTACATACTCAAGAAACTCAAGAATTTGGTGCCTTAATTACTGCTACTCTAAGGACGACATGATTCAGGGGACACATCGCGTCTGGCACGGCGAGCTGCTAGCATGGCTGGAGACGGCGGCGACGTCATGGGAGCGGCGACGGGCGGACCCTAGCATGGGAGGCGTCTGCGGCCGTGAGGGTCTGGTGATGGGCGACAATGACCGTGGGTCCGGCAATCGGTGGCGAGAGGCGAACTACTGTAGAAATGGAATGAGAACGAAACGAGAGAAGATTGAACAATATTGGAGGGTATAACATGAATTTAGAGAAGGAGAAATATGCAAAACAATTAAAATATTTAGAAAACTTAAAGCGGGGTAAATTTGCAATTCAACTTGAGAAGTTTGGGGCATTTCTGCAAATTGTTTCAACTTTGGGGTACAACTGCAATGGTCTTTTAACTTTGGGGCAAATGTACAATTTTCCCGAGTTAAAGTTGAGCTTGTTTTGATGACGACGAGGTCCGACATGTGAATGGAAGATTGGTTTAATTTCAGTATTTTTTCTTTTAGTACGACATATAGATTTGTCAAGGAGAGAATGGGTCTTTTCTTTTTTGTCGCAAACACATAGTGGGTCTTTTTTTCCGAAAATGCTACTATCAGTAATTAATACTAATCTACCCTGCTATATAACTAACGAGTTGAGAGAGTGAACACATTACTCATTGATAAATCTCAATCATTCATCTATTATCATCACTTATCTAGTAAATCTTAACACTTCATCTTATAATCATCCATAATCATCTACCATATATATGAAGTAATTGTGCTCAAGAAAATTTTCAGAGGATTGGAAGTTTAGATATGGTATCGGATGTTCCGATGATTTATCGGATGTTCTCGTAACTATTGTCGCCCCATTTCCACCTTAACCCTCACTCTGGTCTTCTAGGGATAGGGTCTGAAGTGAATTTGCTCTGCCCCGTGCCCAGAGAGGGGCACTTATATGTCGACATGGCCTTGTTCCTAGGGTTCGAGACGGAGCACGTGTCATGGAACTATGAGAAGATGAGAAACCCCATGTATCTCAACATCGTGTCACGACGAAAGCCAGAGCCCAACGAGGTAGACTACCCTTTGAATAAGCCCACCCTATTGGGCATCGGTATGATTCCCTTATACGCTTATCAATACCATTTTTTATACTGTTAATTTTTAGACTGCATTAGTCGCGTGTGGAAGTTTTTCCTCATGGGAGTGTGTTGACACGAAAACATGCCCCCACACTTGGGTCAGTTCGACGATCCAAAAGCGTGTGGATACTTAAGAATGGACCTAAGCGTAACACAATACTGACGTCGCGTTTCGACTACCCTTAACAGTGGCAAGGGGGGTTGGAGTCGCTAGGTAATCAGATCACAAGTAAATAATCCAATTAACCAAAATATATAGATAAAAATAATCCAATCAGTCGAACGGAGCCTAACTGGATACAGAGTATACCGTGCGAAGGGTCACCGAAGGAGGGCCTTCGGCGTTTGATGTGAAGGGTGCGCCGAAGATAGCCTTCGGTGTTCGGACTGATCTGGCCGAAGACAGGCTCCGAACAGATCGTGATGTGTGATCGCCTCCGAATGACAGGGTTCGGCACGAAGCCTTCTAACACGACAAAATCCAACGCGGAGCGCTGACGCAACGTAATCCGATATGTAGCGTTTTGATGTGACGAAGTCCGATGTAGAGTGCTAGCGCAACGAAGTCCGATGCAGAACGTTCTGGCGTGACCCCAGCGCGAAGCAACCCCGACGCAAAGTGGCTCTGGCGCGTGGGACTTGACCACACCGACAATAGCGTGACGGGTCCGGCACAGACAGATGAAGCAGGGACTCACCAACGGGTGCACTGGCAGCCTCCGAAACCAGCTTCCTAGCTCCAGAAACCTTCGGCGAAGGGGGCTCCGAACGTTAAACTTGCAACAGAACAAAGATCAAGTGCCAATTCGGCCTGTAGACCGAATTGCTAAGTGTTGCAATATATAAAATGAAGGTAGCAATCTGTTATGTAGATTAACGGAGGGTTCACAAGCGAGCCAACAAGGTGATAGCAATATGTTACATAGATTAACAGATGATTCACAAGTGAACCAACAAGGCTTACCACTGTTACGGCGTGGCCGACGGAGGGCTTCCAACGCAAACCCACGAAGGTGTACAGAAAAGTAAAGAAAGTAAAGTACGCTTCAAACAAGGGTTTGAAGTTGATTTGTGTTGTGTGGGGTCCTATGAACCGGCCTCACCCTGTATTTATAGGGCTAGTCTTCTTATCTCTAACTCTAATATGATAAGATTCGACCTAATCAAGTTTAGGGATAAAAACAACCAGAATCTGTATTAGACTCTATCTCTGAAGCTTGCCCAAAGTGGGCCTTCGGCAGGCCCACCGAAGCCTGCTCCTCGGGCCGAAGCTTCGGCGAAGCAGGCCTTCGAAGGGCCTTCGGGCAGAAGCTAGCAGGCCGCTAAAAGGCCTCCGAGGCCTCATGAAGATGGGCCTCCGACACTATAAGGCTTTGTCCTATACCAGGACTTGTGTATTTCCGACCCAAATTACCAAAATTGATATTTTAACAATCTTGACCATTAGTGCTATTTTTTGCTATCAACAGAGTGGTACGATTACCATATTGTGTTTGGGTATTATGACCATTTCTGTCTAGATTTATTTATTATGGTTATTGGTTTGACAATCCTACATGAACAGGACTTGTTATATCTGAGTTCACATAATCTATTGCTATTGTGGCACAACTTCAGCAAGATAGGATAGGAAATCATATATTTTCTACTCCATTTGCTTTGTTGAGCGTTTGTAGTGTAGCAAATATTTGGTTTTGTATTGTTTTATTTGCTATTGTTTGGAAACAGAGATCATGGCATATCATTGATCATATTGTGGTTGTGTTGGTTAATTGTTTGTTTATTGATATTCTTTATGCTAAGTGTTTGTAGTATAGTAGTGCTACTTTGATGGCAAAGATTATTGATATATTTGAATTTCTAGAATAGAGATATAATCAAATGTTCCCCTGCTCGCAAAATAGATGAACATGGACCTATTATCAGTTGCCATCTTCACTAATGAGTTATGTTGAGGATTTAAACTATCATATAAATTGAGGATTTGGCCCTAGAATTTTGTCTTGGTGCTTGAGAGTTATGTTGACTTAAAGAAATATTAACTGTGAAATTCCAAGCAGTGGCTATGGGATTAACTGATTTCCTTGGTGTTATTAAAAGATACATTGGACCTGGGTTTTTTAGGACCATTTTGTTTGATCAGGTAAGTTTTTTCCAACAAACCAACACAATATATTTTTAAATACTTTGTTCACCATTGTTATGCTGAGGAGACTTCGATTCTTGATTTGCATTGCCTTTCCATTGTTTTCAGAGAGGTGCAATGCAGAAGTACTCATCATGCTTGCTTGTTTGGAATAAAACATTACTTGGGATTTGGTTGCTGACATTGATTGGCATCCCAGAGTGGTAGGCAATTATAGTCTTCTTCCCATAAGAATTTGTAGCTTATAAGTTTTACATTAGTGGAACTCATTGTTACCAACATAGTGTAGGTGTTTGGCAGTTTATGGGGAAGTACATTGTCTCTTGTTTACAACTAGACTCTAAGGAGGAGGATGGGGAGGAGAGCATCATGTCATGGGGTGTGCCCACTGCTTCTACGACAACTTCTCTAACATGTTTGAGGAGGTTAGGGTGTGCTCGAGTAGCAACTCTAGCCTGCTCCGAAAGGCCATGGACCATTGTGGAGGAGTGTTCGATGATAAGGTCACCTCACAACTGAGCCGGGGAGCGGTGGGAAGTCCTAGGATAACATGTGAGTAGAGGTACGAGTCATAGGCGCGTTCGTCGGGAAATGTTCAGGTGGTCAAGAACTTGTGGGCTCGAGTTTGCATGTAAGGATACTTTTACATTTTGTGACATTTTTTCACTATGACTGATGGTAATTCAACTCTATGGATCATCTGTCCTGTGGATCGAATATTTAAGATGTTTAACCAAACAAAATAAACTTGGTGCTCTCTGTAACACTCCATGACTCTATTTGTAGCTTCTTTATTGTCAAATGAAATCATGCACATACAAACTGATAGTGCACAATAGCATGCATGCTGGTATTGGTACATAAGCTTCCTTTTTTTGCTTCTCTACTAGAAATCGATGATCATTCTCACTCCCATAAGGAAACTCAATAGTAGAAATGTCTGCATAAATAATAGGGAATGATGAGGTCATGTGTATATATTTGAGTGCTATGTTGACATGTTGATAATGACCATTAAAATATATTCTAGTGGAAAATGCTGAGGGGAGGAACAAATAAAATGCAATTCGCTCGACTTTTACTTTTCTCTTCTATTTGTTATGCAATAACGTGATAGTGGATAATCAGCGGATGAGTACATCAATATATGTACTTTCTTTTGGACTATAGTCTTCATGTCTAGGTGTTTTGTAAAATGTGCATGTGTTTTATTTGCCAAAGGTAATGCACTATGTTGCGATGAAATTGTGAATAACATAATAAGTAAATTAGTTATGACTGATTACGATGATATTGATTTCGATCAATAATGACAATATAAATTCTTTCATATCATGAAGTGACGGACTAATGACAATATAAATTCTTTCATATCATGAAGTGATGGACTACACTTCACCCTGTTCAGAAACATCATTTTTTTGACTATTTGCTGGGGACACTAGAAAGTATTGGTTTCAGTCAAGGGAGTCTTCAACCAGATCTTCCTCTATTCCATGAAATCAACCCCAAGGACTAGATTTTCAACTAGAAAGTATTGGTTTCAGGCAATTTGTATTTCCATGTCTCACATAATAAATGGGCATGCCATAACACCGATTCAAATTCAATGATCCCTAGAAAATAATAGCCATTGGCTATTGTATACTATTTGTATATTTGCCATGAATTTAACAATATAATAATTCGTCGTTGATCACTTTTGGCATGAATATTAATTTATCAAATTATTTTCAAGTTAAATTTATTTATTGCTTTTTCAATTTTTATTGTTGCATTAGCATGAGCACACTACTAATATAGTAATGTTGGGGGAATATATTTCCCCTGAACAGGGGCCAAATGACGTCAGCCTCCAACAGCCTTCGGCCCGGAGTCCAACACTGTCGAAGCCTGATTCCTCCCCAAGAACTGTTCCCAAATCTCAAGGTTCATCCCGGAGCTTGCAGGGGCGAAGCCCCCGGGCCCCGTCGAAGCCCTCCGGAGCGAGGTCCTTCGGAACCCTCCGGAGCGAAGTCCCCAAGACTCCCTGGAGGTCGCTAGAAGCTGTCTCGGGCTGGCCTCGAAACCAGCCTCCAAGCCCGGTTCAGGGTTAACCTCCGAGCCTTGCTCGGGGTTAACCTTCGGACCCTGTTAGGGGGTGGCCTTCGAGCCCCCTCCTTCGGAGCTCCTCAGAGGCTGCCTTCGGACCTTGTCCGGCCGATTCGAAGCCAACTCTCCGAGACCCTAGTTCGGAGGCCCCCAGTTCGGAGGCCCCGGTTCGGAGGCCCCAGTTCGAAGGTCTCGGTTCGGAGGCCCCCAGTTCGGAGCCCCGGTTCGGAGCCCCGGATTCAGAGCTCCGGCCCTACTCCGAACCCAGAAGATATTTACGCCCCGCTGCAGTGTAGAAGTCGTACCAGGGGCCCCTCTGCCCATAGTTTGTCGTCTGGATGGTCAAGATGTGACGTTGCCTGACACGTCTATAAAGCTGTAAAGCACTTTTGTGCAGTAGCTAGCTCCTTTTTCCCTTTTTACCCCTGTGAGCCTAGGGCTCTTAGAGGGCATTTTGATCTTTTCCTTAAGGTCTGCGTGCCTATAAAAGCAGGGCCACGCCCTTGTAACAGGACACGCTCCAGGGGGCCATGAGACCCTGGATTTCTTTTCTCCACACCAAGGCATACCATGCCAAATCCACCGCAAACTGGACGTAGGGCTATTATCCCCTAGGGGAGGCCCGAACCAGTATAAACCCTTTCTCCTTCTGAGAGAACCCCTCGAGGTTCATTTTACACTCCGTATACACACATACTAAACCTGTGTTGTAGCTAACAAAATTGCTACAACAAGTAATATATGATAATATTTTTACGGTAACTAAAATATGACAATATTATGAACTCTAAAATTAGTATTAGAAATACAAAATTTAATTCTAAAGAACCCCACTCGCCCCGCCTCCATCTTTGTTCATTTTTGGAGGATAAGGAAATTTGTAAATAAAACAATATTATATTTTATGCATAAATATATTTGAAGTGATCATATAGCTGGCTATAGCCGGCAAGGAGAGATCATCTTGGCTCGCCGTGAGTCATGTGTTGAACAAGCTAGATCAACCAGCCTTGCAAGCTAAGAATGTGGCTCGACTCAACCGTGAGCTAGATCGACTTAGCCATGAGTCAGCTTGACTTAGCTCACTAGTCCGCAACAAATTAGCAAAAGCAAGCACCATGTAGCAGCAAATCATCAGGCAATAGTGGGCATAGGCTATTGGGGAATTCAATGGACACTAGTGTGTGGTGGTGGGCACTAGGTGTAAGGTACGGTGGCAGTGGGCGTTGGGGGGTTTGGTGGATGTGTGGGGTAGTGTGACAAACGTCATGGTATGACATAGGCTCTCGGTGATGGGTGGCATCAAATGCCATGGGTGGTAGCAGTGGCCTCCAAGTGAAGGGCATCGATTTGGGTTCTTGGTGAGAGACGGTGACATGGGCAACGAGCGATCAGGTGGAGGGTAGGAGGTGAGCACCGCCGCACGGGGCATCAGTAGCTAGGTGGAGGCGGCGAGGCACCAACAAGCACTGGGTAGAGGGTGGAGGCGAGTGCAAGGAGCAGGAGGCAATGGCGGGCAATGAAAGCTAGGCCTTGGAGAGATTTGTTGCCTTGCCTACTTGTTTGCCTACCTTGGATGGGGAATAGTGGATACTACTGGGGCCTAGGGCATAGATTGGTCGAGCCACCAAGTGGCTCACAAGCTAAGCCAGAGAAACTAGCTTGGCTTGGGCTCATTAACCCTTTGAGCCAAGATGAGCCATGATGAGCTATGTCATGCTTTAAACCCTAAATCCTAAACTCTCTTAGATGAGACAAGCTTCGAGTTGGCTCGTGAGCTCGAGCTCATTTTCCAGCACTAGATTGTATCGTCAACTAGTTTCAGTTTAGGCCTCCTCTTTTGTACAACTTTGGTAGTAACTTGGCACACATATCATAATAGAATTACTTTCCTATCTTAGAGTCACTCTATCTCTTTGAGTTAGTTTATCTCTAAAGAGTTAAAGTAAGACAACTTTGTGTACATCTTGTTAGCTAAAATATACTTCTAAATACAAGAAAGACAAGGCAAGTCTTTAAAGAGCAGTACACACATCAATCTCTCTTCATGTTTATTATTTATAAGTAGGACTGGCAATGAGTTTGGCTCGTACTCAACTCAGTCGAGTTGCACGTTGAACGAGCCGAGCCTGGCTCCACTTAGTGGACCTAACAATCTAGAAATGTGACTCCACTTGGGCACGGTCAAGCCATAAGCTAGCTCGGCCCGCCATGCAACAACTTGTTAGGTAGCAAATAAATCGCCAAAGGCTAGGGGTATATGGCGATCGTGATAGTAGGCGAAGGTGGTAGCAGCAGCTTGGCAGAATCGATACTTAGGAGATGTCGTGCGGTGCTGGCTGCCTCTTGCATGTGACTTTAATTCAATACCTAGATCTGGCGGGCTTAGTGGGCCAGGCATGACTGGCGAGTCTACCGATCGAGCTAGCGAGCGTCTTGCGAGTCGAGCCAGCTCTACTGGCTTAGCCAATGAGCTAGATAAACTGGTTTGACTTAGGCTCATCGACCCTTTGAGCCAAACCAAGATAAGCCATGAGCTGACTCATGATCTCAAGCCAGATTTCTAGCCCTATTTATAATAAGCTTATGACTAACTTATAGCTCTAAAAAACTATAAACTATCTAGAAAGCAAAACTTAGATGAATAGACCAACTCCAGTAGCATCCGAGTGCATATCGACTAAAAACACGACCCTGAACGTGGGTCCCATGCTTTCCACTTCATTCTTCTTCAACGTCTTCCAATGGCCTCCTAAAAGCAGCATGCATCGGTCGCCCTTTTAGGATGATCGTTGGCTTCCGCACCACCGAAGCGAAGTCGGGGGTAGAAGCAAACAGAGTGACCTACTCGGCAGTGCTTGGATGGCCGCTGCCCTAGCTCGGTCGTCCCCTGCTTTGACGGTCACAGTACGTCGGGAGCGACATCGACGTTGAGATCATCATGGAGAGTCATCGTTATCAATAGGTTATTACCTTGATTCTCTTCAATTTACCTCACTTTTCCTTTGATTTAGCTCCATTTGAGGTCCCCAACTTCAATTTAGCTCGATGTGACCTAGGGTTTTCTTCGGTTTCAGGGCGTGAAAAATAAGGGTGTGGGAGAGGCTACAACGACAGCGCCAAATGTTTGAAATGTATGTTGCTCAAGAGTCCATCCATATTCTTAACATCGCCCAACTAGTTGAGGAGGAAGAGGAGGAAGAAGCACGACACATCGTGGCTCTGTGTTTGGGTGTCGCATTATCTATAGGGATGGAAGTTATGGCTATTTTCGGTTGATGCAAGACTATTTTGTTGATTCCCCTATCTATGGGGACGATTTATTCCATCGACAGTGAGAGCTCATCAACTATTCTCTTGCATTTACCCATTTGTGACACTATTTGAACATTTATTTTATTTCTGATGATAGATTTCAGATAACAAAGCCTATGTTCAAGTACATTTATGATGCTATTGAATCGGCTAACACGCACTTCAAGCAGTCATGTAATGCCGCCCAACAACCTGGCTTTCACACGATTCAAAAGTTAAGATTAGGTATACGAATGCTTGCTTACGGTGGGCCAGCTGATAGTCTCGATGAGTATTTGCGTATGGGTGAGAGCACGATTCTTCAGACGGTTGGCCAATTCACTAGAACTGTTGTTAATTTATTTGCATCTAAGTACCTTAGGAAACCCAATGACAATGATATAGCATGCATTCTAGCAGTTGCAGAGGAAAGGAGGTTTCCTAGGATGTTAGACAGTATCGATTGCATGCACTGGGAATGAGAGAAGTGTCTAACTGCGTGGCATGGTAGTTACCGAGGGTAGCACAAGAAACCTACCCTAATCCTAGAGGCATGTTGGTGTGTTTTTAGTCACACTTTGACACACGTGTGGCCTAGGAGATCTACTGAACTCTAGTGTAGGTCCCAGGTTTTTAGAAAAAGGGTTCAAGGCGTGCCAATCAGTTTGACCCTACAACTGATAAGGTTAAATGGGAAAAGATGATTTGTAGCATGGCCTATCAGCTATCGAGCCGATGACCGCGATGATGATGGGATATTCGTGGAATATCATGCCTATCGGCCATAGGGTCGATGACCAGGGATGAAGCAATCATGCAAGCGTGCCATCGACCAATAAGATAGACAATTTACCACATAGGCTGATGAGTGCTTTTCTAATGGCTTATAAGATGTGGCATTGAATTGAAGATAACCCGTCGGCTTGTACCCCGACAAAAATAAATAAAATGTGCATGTTAACATGTCTATATCATGAAAATCATCACAATAACTAGATCGGACCTAACCAAGACAATAGCTAATCACGATGATCTTAATAATATGTCAAAGTATCAGGCATGCTTTATTTAGATGAACGATATACATCATGAAAAAGATACAATAGCAAGAGATGCCAGACTTAACCGATGAAGATCAGACCTAACCAAGACAGTAGCTAATCACGATGATCTTAATAATATGTCAAAGTATCGGGCATACTTTATTTAGATGAACGATATACATCATGAAAAAGATACAATAGCAAGAGATGTCGGACTTAACCGATGAAGTCTCAAACTACCACACCTAGATGACATCAATCTAAGAGATCAATATGATGTAGCCTTAGATCTAGCTAATACACCGAGAACAATCGGGGACCGTACTGTTTCGACATTCTCCTCAAGATATCAAAACTGATGCAGCCGTGAGGATACTGACCTAGTCGATACGGACGTCGGGGGTGGCGGGACTCACCTCTTCACCGGAGATCGAAACGATGCAGCCCAGTTCCGAGTGCCGAATCCCGTCGGGATAACCTTGGAAGCCAAGGGTGGCGATGCGCCGAGTAGTTGTTTGACAAAGTTTTGTGTTTCTAATCTAACTAGGGTTACATATTTATAGCCTGGAGACTTGTCCAAGCACTCTATCTTAACCAATTTTGGATTTATCTTTATATTCCTTTCATCTTTATCTCCATCGGCTCCTTTGCGTCTGATCATATTGTAATAACATGGATGGGCTTCATTGACCATCTTTGATCAGATCTCTTTGACCTTTGTTGACCATGTGGAATCCTTGTTTGCCCTGGGTTTTACCAAATCTTGGCGTCAACAAGGCAATAACTAGTCATGATTTTTGGATATGGCATGCTTTTTTGGGGTTTCCTAGTTCTTGCAATGACATTAATGTTCTCCATCGATCACATGTGTTTGATAATTTTGGTTCTGGTAATTCTCCTGCGGTTAACCACATTGTTAATGGGAGGCAATATAACATGGGATGCTAGCTCGCTGATGGCATTTACCCTCCCTAGGCCACATTGATTAGTGGTGTACCGGTGCCAGTCAACAACAAACAAAAGCATTTCACAACTAAGCAATCATAGTTTAGAAAAGATGTGGAGTGTTCTTTCGGGGTTCTTCAAGACCAAGGGCATCAAATGACATCAGATAATAACTAGTTGTGATGATGCTCTAGTTTTATGGTGTTGTAGCATGCTGATATTGTATTTTGGCAGTGTTGTTGTTTCATGGTGTTGTATTTTCACGGTGTTGTATTTTGACAAGAGCACAAGAACTCAATGTTATGTATGAGATGCTAGTTGCTACTATCTTGTTAAATTAATGGTTATGTGGTAGTGCACATCAAACATTCAAGTACCAGATTGGAACATAAAGATACAATTTGAAAGTTGCTAGGTAAAATCAAATGTCTAGAGCATCACGCGTCCTAGCTAAGATCTGTTTCTGCAGCTTGATGTAATACTCGTGAGCCAAAGGAGCCACCTTCTCCAGATCCATGTTCATGATGCAGTCCTCACGCTCCTGTTGCTGGAGCTTCAAGAGGTCCCTAGTTGCCTTCACTTGTCGTTCCTTAAGTGCAATCTTGATCTTTGATTCCTCACTGGTGGAGGCAACAACTTGTTCTTCATATCTAGCACAATCTTGTTGGAATTTTTGTAGCATCTCCAAACCTGCATTTTAGTTAGAAGTAGTGTTGTTGGTACGTTGCTTCCTGGCCCTATCCCTCCTAGGTGGCCTGACAATTGGTTCATGCATTGTGTCATTCCTCTCTTCATCATCCCTATTATCATTATGTTCCTCTTGAGCTGACTGACTTTGATTAGGCACCTCCAAACTAATTAGCCAAGAATTCCACTTCATCTCATGTCTTAACAGTGTAGAAACTTGAAGGGTTTCTTGAACAACCCCTCGTACATTTGAAGTGCATCTTTCACCTATCTAATAGACGAATGTTGTAAGGATATACTATTCCAAATGACAAAATAGACATTACAAACAATACCTTATCATTGTCGTTGTGTCCACTTTGGTTCAACCTTAGCACATTGTCATAGAACGCACAAAACTTAGTTGTATCCCTATGGATATACCCCCACGTGTGCTCCAATGAGTGCTGAGAGTGGGAATGGAGTGTCTTCTTATGCTCATCTATACTACTATATAATTGACAAGTTGGTTTACTCATTTAATCAATCTCAACCATTTATTCTGAGAAACCAAGGGTTGGTTTCGGTGTTTTGTGATGAGTGATTGACAGGATTTTACCCTCTGTTCGAAGGGTACCTCCGAAGGGGCTTCGGAGGTGGTACCTCCGAAGGCTGTTCGGAGGTGGTTCACCGAAGGGTGTTCGGTGGTTAGTTGCTGCAGTTGTGCAGCGGAGTGTGCTCGTCGGAGGGGTCCGACAGTACGCGATGACTGGGTTCGTACCGAAGGCTTCGGTACTTTGGGCGGTACACCGGAGTGTGTGCCGGAGGTTGCTAACCCGGAGAGGTCTCCGGAGTACTGGATACACTTGTCTGTTTGTCTGTGGTGCGCAGGGTCCTCGGAGGCGACGGACAAGGTTCGCAGCAGGTGAACCTGGGTCAAGCGGGAGGCTTGATGCCAGGGGAGCGGGGAGCTCCGTCACGGTGGCTGCGAAGGTGGTCCGGGTCGGTCCTCGGGTCGAGACGTGCCAGGTGAAGGCAGAAAGTGCGGAGCGTGGCTCCGTCTGAAGGTACTCCGAGACAAGTCCTCGGAGGTGAGGCACTTCGAAGGTACTCCGAATGGAGTGACTTCGGAGTTGGTGGAACAAGTCCTCTGCGGAGGCATGGAATTCGAAGTGTGCTCCGGAGAGAGACATTCGAAGGTGTACCCGACGAAGGTCTCAGAAGTCAAGGTGCATCGAAGGCATGGTCCGGGTGAGGCTCGTCGAGGAGTGTGCTCGGGGAGAGACACTGCGACGAAGTGCTCATGGAATGCTTCATGCGGAGGCCTTGGACAAAGGAGGGACTTCGAAGGGTGGTACTCCGAAGGTGGGGCTTCGGAGGGTGGAAGGCTTCGTAGCAAGGCCTGCTCCGGAGCAAGGTTGACTTGAGGTACTTCGGCCTGCATGGCTTCGGTACATGGACGGACGGAGTTCAAGCTGGGAGTAGCTGCGAAGCCGTGGTGGTCCACTCCGGAGGTGTTGGTGCGAAGGCCAAAGGGCTTTGACGGCTTCGGCTCAAAACCGTCAGTGTATCGGAGACTGACTTCGGTGGAGCGAAGGCCATCTGGCTTCAGGCTTCTCACCGAAGCTTCCGCACCCTCGCGTGCGAAGGGAGGATTCCAGAAGGTCAAAGACTGCAAAGGCTGACACTGTCTGTTCTGTAAAAGGCTGACACTGTCCCCTCTGCAAAGCTGACAGAGAAGCCTCCAGAATAAAGGTAGACTACCTTTTGTACCCCTTAGTTCTGTAGAGACAAATCTTTTGTAAACCCTAGGGGTAGTGTAGTCATTTCCTTTGGGTGAACTGTGGGCTATAAATATGGGGGCTCGGTAGGTAACATTTAACACTTTTGAGCATTTACTGTTGAGCTCCTGTAGCCACACACTTCGATTGTAATACATCCAGAGAGTTCATTTTTCTGTGTTCCTTGTTCAAGCGGCGAAGCCCTGTTTCCTGTGCTTTTGCTTGAGCTCGCATTGCATACCTCGCCTGTAGTAGTGCACCGAAGCCTGTTGAGGCGAAGGTTGTTTTTCGTGCGAAGTGTGTTTTTGTCAGTGTGCATTCGCTCTGTGTAACAGGAGGCGTGACCTCGCTGCTTACTAGCGAAGCCCTGATTGTTGCCCGTTTTGCTTCTTGTGTCGAAGCCCCTAGTGTAGTCTGTTTGTGTGCGTGTAGACCTTCGTGTACGAAGCTCAGCACAAGTTGCTGTTGCCAAGTACTTGGTCGAAGTCCTCAGAGGGCTGTCCACTCTTGCGAAGGGTGAAGTGCGAAGCCTGCTCGAAGCACCCTGTGTGCGGAGCCCGCACTGACTAAGCAGAGTTGATTTTCGAGGGTTGTAAGTGGAGCGAAGTCTTCTTGGCCTCGAACTTTTGCTCCTCCGAAGCCTGTGTTCGAAGGTGTCGAAGTACCTCCGAACCAGACCTTCGAAGGTAGTGTTCGAAGCCTGTTCCGCAGAAGACAGAACTGAAACCGAAGGCTAGTTTTTAGCCCGAAATTTTAAAAGCTCCCATTCACCCCCCCCCTTTGGTCGCCGTTTCCGGTCCAACAATTGGTATCAGAGCAGGTTAAGATCACCAGTTGACCTTAATCGGTTTTGTGATCTTTTGGCGACATGGATAGAGGCAGTAAAATTCCTCTGTTCGATGGGACAGATTTCGCATACTGGAAGGTGCGCATGGAGGCTTACTTGTTAAGCCAAGGAAATGCAATTTGGGAGATTGTGGACTCACAATACTCCATCCCTGAGACTCGCACCTCTCAGACTGAGAAGGATCAGTATAATGCCAATTCCAAGGCAAGAAACATACTGTTCATCGATCTGAGTAGAAGTGAGTTCGATAGGGTGCAGCACCTTAGGACTGCTAGGGAGATTTGGACAACACTCACTGCCTTTCACGAGGGCTCTACTCAGATTAAGGCCAGGCGCCAAAGCACATACAATCAACAGTATCAGCTGTTTGTGCAGGCACCTGGTGAATCGATAGATGCCATGTTTTCTCGCTTTGACGCGATAGTGAGTAACTTGCGATCCAACGGGACGCTTGCTTACAGTGATCATGATAGGGCTATCAAGCTTCTCTATGCTCTTGACCGTAGCATATGGGAAGTAAAGATATCCAGCATTGAGGAGTCCACAGGTTATGACACTTTGACCTGTGATGAACTCTTTAGCAAGCTGAAGTCCACAGAGATTGCCAAGGCATCTCTTGCAGTGCACAGAAGCTCTTTGCCACAACCATTGGCATTGGTTTCTAGCACTAGCCGTGGCACCAATGCAGAACCAAGCACATCTGGTACTTGTGTTTTTGCAGATGGTTTTGCTTTGTCCTCCCTGGTCTCCGTCACAAAGGAGCAGGTGGACACTCTAGCTGATGATGAGCTTGCTCTCATTGCCCGGAGGTTCACCCGTTTTCATCATGAGAGACGGGATCAGAGGAGAAGTGGTTTTAGTGGTTGTTTTGAATGCGGTGACACTTCTCACATCAAGGCAAATTGCCCAAAGATCAAGAAGAGAGATGAGAGTGACCGACCCAAATACCACAAAAAGGAGAGGAAGCCCTTTGTGAAGGGCAAGCGTGGCAAGATGGCTAAGAAAGTAGCCAAAGCCGCTTCCAGAGCATTTGTTGCTGCTCTCAGCGACATCGACACGTCCTCAACTGAGGAGTCGAGCTCTGAGGAGGAGGAGTCCTCAAGGAAGGAGGACAAGAAGGACAAGAAGGGACGTGACTTCACCGGCCTTTGCTTCATGGCCGACAGCGATCACAGCGGCGATGAGCTTGACTCATCTGAGGTAAACCTATCATCTGACCAGCTACTAAATAAATTAGATGAGCTGAATGAAGTAGTGCTTGGTCAGGATAGATTACTTGTGCAAGCCGCTAGAGAAAGAAAAGACCTTAGACTTAGGATAGAAAATGTTTCTACTGAATATGCCTTGCTTAAGTCTAAATTTGATGATGCTGAATGTGAATCATGTTCTGTTGTCATGAGTGAGCTTGCTCAGTTGCGTTCTGTACATGCTCAAACTCTCTCTGAGCTTGAGACTGCACAGAAGCAGCTTTTGGAGGTGGATTCTAGACCTCATGATATTATTGATTGCATGAACTGCTCTTTATTACGCGATAGCATTAATTTACGTGATAAGCATGTTCATGATTTAGAGGCTAGATTGGAGAGGGCCGGTAGTTCTAAGGATGTGCAACCTGTTTGTGACACTTGCATTACCCTTAAGGACCAGCTAGGCACTGTTAGAGAGCGAGCTGAGAACCTCATGTCAGAAAATGAATACCTTCTTTCCGTGGTAAACAAATGCACTGAGGGGAAGGGTAGGATGGATTTGCTCTTGGCCAAGACCAAGTTGTGTGCTGACAGAGCAGGGATAGCTCTAGGTTTGGGTTTTGAGAGGATACCTTCAGATAGTAAAACCAAAACTGTTTTTACCTCTCCCACCACCCTAGAGAAAGAGAGAGCTCTGTTGGACACCCCATCAGCCAAAAAGCCTACCCATCCACAAAAGAAAACCACTCCTCCTGCCAAGAAAAATCCTCCCAAGAAAACCACACAGAAGAAACCTAATGAGCCTGTGAGAGTTGCTCCTGTGACCCATGAGAGTGCCCCCAGGAGAGTTTTTCACTGTTCCTACTGTCAGCGGGCGGGTCATTTGGTTGGGTTCTGTTTTCGTCGCATCAAGGATGAGCGACGCTCTCAGGCGATGAGTTACCAGGACATGCATTACCCATCTTTAGGTATGCATGAGTTTGAGATGTACTATCGTCCTGCTTTTGAGGCTCCTCGTGCTTCTCGGAGAGGTTTTGCTCCTCGAGGTGTTCACCATGTTCCATATGGTAGTAGACCTCGGGCTAGCAGATTTGTACCTCGTCAGAGTAGGAGACCTCGACATGTTGTTCGTTCACAGCATGTAGGTAGACCTCGCACTTTGCATCATTCTGATTATTATGTGCGTAGACCGTCTGCTTTTACTGTGCCTACTGCTCGTGTCACTCAGTGCTGGATGCCTCGTCATTATTTCACTCACCTCAGCACTGAGCGATCGAGACATTCTTATCGTGTGTAGGCGACAGATCGAGGCTTGGAGGGCACGTGGATCATGGACTCCGGTTGTTCGCGCCACATGACCGGAGATGCAGCATGGTTCTCCAGCCTCACCACAACCAAGCAAAGGGAACATATCACCTTCGGAAACAATCGAAGGAGTAGAGTGAAAGGTAAAGGTGTGGTAAGAATTAACTCGAATTTCACTCTCAAAGATGTTGCTTTGGTTGAAAACCTGGGATACAACTTGCTGTCTGTATCTCAGTTGCTTGATGAGGGCTTCGAAGTGCGATTTCATCGCGATACTTCGCAAGTGCTCAATTCTGATGGCGTTGTGGTGTGTAAGATCTTTAGGGTTGGGAGAGTGTTTGGAGCTGATTTTTCAGAGTCATCTGGTTCTTCTCATTGTCTTGTTGCACATTCGACTTCTGAGATTTGGAAGTGGCATAGGAGACTAGGGCATATGAGCTTTGAGTTGCTCGCTCGTCTGAGCGCCCTAGGTCTGATCCGAGGATTGCCCAAGCTCAAGTTTGAGAAGAATTTAGTTTGTGCTCCTTGTCGACATGGAAAAATGATTGCTGCTTCGCACTCGCCAGTCACCACAATGATGACTGAACAACCCGGAGAACTTCTCCATATGGACACTGTAGGTCCTTCTCGGGTTAGTTCTTTAGGCGACAAGTGGTATGTTCTAGTAATTGTCGATGATTTCTCTCGCTACTCTTGGGTCTTCTTTCTTGCCAGCAAGGACGAAGTGTTTTCACACTTTCGGAGCTTGGCTTTGAGACTTTTCACTGAACTCCCTGGTGCATTAAAATTCATTCGAAGCGATAATGGCACCGAGTTCAAAAACAGTCTCTTTGTTGACTTTTGCATGGAGCATGGCATAGAACATCAATTCTCTGCTCCGCGGGTTCCTCAACAGAATGGTGTTGTTGAGAGGAAGAACCGTACTTTGGTTGAGATGGCTAGGACGATGCTTGATGAGCATAGGACTCCTAGAAAATTCTGGGCTGAGGCCATGAACACTGCTTGTTACATCTCAAACCGAATCTTCTTGCGCTCAATTTTAAATTTGACATCTTATGAGCTGCGTTTTGGGAGACAGACCAAGGTTACTCATCTTCGAGTTTTTGGCTGTCGCTGCTTTATCCTAAAACGTGGTAACTTGGATAAATTTGAGTCGCGATCTTCTGACGGGATCTTTTTGGGATACACAACACATGGTCATTCTTATCGTGTTTATAACTTGGAAACTAACACTGTCATCGAGTCATGTGATGTGACTTTTGATGAGTCAACCCCCTCTGTTAGTTCTGCTTTTGAACAGGCAAATGAACACGACATGGAACAGACCTTATTCGAAGAAGAAGATCCCGGAGAATTCGAGGATGAACCCCTACTACCCTCGACATCGACCCCCGAAGCTGACCCCGCTTCAACTACTTCGGCACGAGGTCCCGAAGCGACTACCTCAACATCGGTCATCTTGGACCACTCCAACGCACAAGTTGAGGGGGAGACTGCATCCCGCCGTGAGGCTCCACACCATGTTCAAAGGATGCACCCTCCCGAGCAGATCATTGGTGAGCTTGATCAAAGGGTAACACGTTCTCACGCTCATTTCACTAATTCTGCTTTTGTTGCTTCTTTCGAGCCTTTAGATGTTAGTCATGCACTTTCTGATTCTAGTTGGATCAATGCCATGCATGAGGAACTTGAAAATTTTGAGAGAAACCAAGTCTGGACTTTAGTTGATCCTCCACCAAATGTTCATTTCATTGGAACAAAATGGATTTTCAAAAATAAACAAGGGGAGGATGGGACTATAGTTAGAAATAAGGCTAGACTTGTAGCTCAGGGCTTTTCTCAACTAGAAGGGATTGATTTTACTGAAACTTTTGCACCTGTTGCTCGCCTTGAGGCCATTAGGATTTTGCTTGCCTTTGCGACATCCCGGGGATTCAAACTCTATCAAATGGATGTCAAAAGTGCTTTTCTTAATGGCTTCATAGGTGAAGATGTTTATGTAAAACAACCACCTGGTTTTGAAAACCCTAAGTACCCACATAAAGTCCTTAAACTTCATAAGGCTCTTTATGTACTCAAGCAGGCCCCTCGGGCGTGGTATGATAGACTTAAGTCTTTTCTGCTTGAGCGAGGGTACTTGATGGGCTCTGTTGATAAAACTTTGTTTACTCTCAAGCATGGCAAAGATTTCCTCCTAGTTCTGATTTATGTGGATGATATCATCTTTGGTGGCTCTTCTCATGCTTTGGTTGCCGAGTTTGCAGATACCATGAGCAGGGAATTTGAAATGTCAATGATGGGTGAACTCACCTTTTTCCTTGGTTTGCAAATCAAGCAAAGCAAACAAGGTACTTTTGTCCACCAGACAAAGTACACCAAGGACCTGCTCAAGAAGTTCGACATGTCCGATGCGAAGCCCCTCGCCACTCCGATGGCTACATCCGTAGCATTGGACCCTGACGAAGATGGAGAAGCCGTAGATCAGAAGGAGTTCCGGAGCATGATCAGCTCCCTCCTCTACTTGACTGCCACGAGGCCGGACATACACTTCGTTGTGTGTCTGTGCGCTCGTTTTCAGGCTTCACCACGAGCTTCGCACCTCCAAGCGGTTAAGCGCATCCTAAGGTATCTCAAACACACCCTTGAATTTGGCATATGGTATTCAGCGTCTTCATCTTTATGTCTGCGAGGTTATTCCGATGCGGACTTTGCTGGGTGTAGAATTGATAGGAAGAGTACCTCTGGTACTTGTCATTTTCTGGGTACTTCACTGGTTTGCTGGTCTTCCCGCAAACAGTCTAGTGTTGCACAATCAACGGTTGAGGCCGAATATGTTGCTGCAGCTAGCTGTTGCTCTCAGATTTTGTGGATGGTTTCCACTTTGCGGGATTTCGGGTTAGATTATAAGAGTGTTCCACTTTTCTGTGATAACACTAGTGCTATTTGTATTGCAAACAACCCGGTTCAGCACTCCAGAACCAAACACATTGATGTACGGTATCACTTTCTCAGAGATCACAATGAGAAGGGTGATATTGAACTTCAATATGTTGATACCCAACACCAGCTTGCCGATATCTTTACAAAACCCCTCGATGCTTCTCGATTTGCTTACTTGCGTGGGGAACTTGGCATTTGTCACCCTTACGGCATTTTGTGAGGGGGAGCTGTTTTAGATGGATGTGCCTTTGTCTATTTGTGTTGAAATTGCATTTACATATTTTGCACTTATATGCCTGCTTATAATTCATGCAATCATGTCAGCTCAGCTCTTGTTAATTCATCTGGAACATTCATGTGCATGGTGTTTTATTTTCAAAATCAAATCGTGCTCACTGCTTAGTCTTGAATCTAGCATGTTTAGACAGGACTGCTTTAGCTATCTTTTATCTGCTTGATAGCAAGACACATTTCTTTGGATGTTCAAAAATGCAACTTGGAAAATTGTTCTCATTTTCATGGATACTCATAAATGCCAAACAATTGGTTCAAATCAAAAACTCCATGATTTACATGCTTTAAGTTAAAGGATCCAGGTGGGTTTGTTTGTCGCACTACCCTATTCTAGACTGCTTACCATTGCACATTGGTGTGAACTGGAATAGCGTAGTGTTTGCCAAAATCATTGCCTTAAGCTTCTTATGGCTTTCATGGCTAGGCTTGGCCTGATTGGAAAGTATAAGGTGGACAAACAAATAACCCCTGGCACTAAGAAAAGAACAACAAAATTCATTGATTATCAAGTTTACTTTTCAAACTCCATTTGAACTGGACTTGTCTGTCTAGAGTAGAAATTGACTAGCCTTGCGCAGTCCTTGCTCTTACTTGTCTAGTATCTTTGACTAAGTGGTGATGCTTTTATTTCAAAAATGATCAAATCACATGCTTCATCATGCTTTTAGAGAATATTAATTTGAGCTGAGCCCATGATCATTGGTGTTATTGTTGGCATATTTTTGCTTCATATGTCTTTGCATCTTTTACATGCTTCTTGATGCTTGCATTGCCAAAGGGGGAGAAATTCCGAAGAGACTTGCTTCATTCTCTGCCGCAAGGGGTATAATTTTCAAAGAGGGAGAACATTTGACATAAAGGGGGAGAAGGTTCTTTATTGCCAAAGGAAAAATTTAACTCAAGGGGAGTTTTTATTGCCGAAGGGGCTTTTCACTCTTGTGAGAAAGGGGGAGGAAAATTCTTTTGTCAAGTGACATGGTTTGGCTCTTTTGTGAGTTTTTATGGTCACTTGTGTGCTGAAAATTTTTACACTTTCTTGAACTTCGATTTGGTTGTCAATGCACTCATCAAGGGGGAGATTGAGAAACCAAGGGTTGGTTTCGGTGTTTTGTGATGAGTGATTGACAGGATTTTACCCTCTGTTCGAAGGGTACCTCCGAAGGGGCTTCGGAGGTGGTACCTTCGAAGGCTGTTCGGAGGTGGTTCACCGAAGGGTGTTCGGTGGTTAGTTGCTGCAGTTGTGCAGCGGAGTGTGCTCGTCGGAGGGGTCCGACAGTACGCGATGACTGGGTTCGTACCGAAGGCTTCGGTACTTTGGGCGGTACACCGGAGTGTGTGCCGGAGGTTGCTAACCCGGAGAGGTCTCCGGAGTACTGGATACACTTGTCTGTTTGTCTGTGGTGCGCAGGGTCCTCGGAGGCGACGGACAAGGTTCGCAGCAGGTGAACCTGGGTCAAGCGGGAGGCTTGATGCCAGGGGAGCGGGGAGCTCCGTCACGGTGGCTGCGAAGGTGGTCCGGGTCGGTCCTCGGGTCGAGACGTGCCAGGTGAAGGCAGAAAGTGCGGAGCGTGGCTCCGGCTGAAGGTACTCTGAGACAAGTCCTCGGAGGTGAGGCACTTCGAAGGTACTCCGAATGGAGTGACTTCGGAGTTGGTGGAACAAGTCCTCTGCGGAGGCATGGAATTCGAAGTGTGCTCCGGAGGGAGACATTCGAAGGTGTACCCGACGAAGGTCTCAGAAGTCAAGGTGCATCGAAGGCATGGTCCGGGTGAGGCTCGTCGAGGAGTGTGCTCGGGGAGAGACACTGCGACGAAGTGCTCCTGGAATGCTTCATGCGGAGGGCTTGGACAAAGGAGGGACTTCGAAGGGTGGTACTCCGAAGGTGGGGCTTCGGAGGGTGGAAGGCTTCGGAGCAAGGCCTGCTCCGGAGCAAGGTTGACTTGAGGTACTTCGGCCTGCATGGCTTCGGTACACGGACGGACGGAGTTCGAGCTGGGAGTAGCTGCAAAGCCGTGGTGGTCCACTCCAGAGGTGTTGGTGCGAAGGCCCAAGGGCTTTGACGGCTTCGGCTCAAAACCGTCAGTGTATCGAAGACTGACTTCGGTGGAGCGAAGGCCATCTGGCTTCAGGCTTCTCACCGAAGCTTCCGCACCCTCGCGTGCGAAGGGAGGATTCCAGAAGGTCAAAGACTGCAAAGGCTGACACTGTCTGTTCTGTAAAAGGCTGACACTGTCCCCTCTGCAAAGCTGACAGAGAAGCCTCCAGAATAAAGGTGGACTACCTTTTGTACCCCTTAGTTCTGTAGAGACAAATCTTTTGTAAACCCTAGGGGTAGTGTAGTCATTTCCTTTGGGTGGACTGTGGGCTATAAATATGGGGGCTCGGTAGGTAACATTTAACACTTTTGAGCATTTACTGTTGAGCTCCTGTAGCCACACACTTCGATTGTAATACATCCAGAGAGTTCATTTTTCTGTGTTCCTTGTTCAAGCGGTGAAGCCCTGTTTCCTGTGCTTTTGCTTGAGCTCGCATTGCATACCTCGCCTGTAGTAGTGCACCGAAGCCTGTTGAGGCGAAGGTTGTTTTTCGTGCGAAGTGTGTTTTTGTCAGTGTGCATTCGCTCTGTGTAACAGGAGGCGTGACCTCGCTGCTTACTAGCGAAGCCCTGATTGTTGCCCGTTTTGCTTCTTGTGTCGAAGCCCCTAGTGTAGTCTGTTTGTGTGCGTGTAGACCTTCGTGTACGAAGCTCAGCACAAGTTGCTGTTGCCAAGTACTTGGTCGAAGTCCTCAGAGGGCTGTCCACTCTTGCGAAGGGTGAAGTGCGAAGCCTGCTCGAAGCACCCTGTGTGCGGAGACCGCACTGACTAAGCAGAGTTGATTTTCGAGGGTTGTAAGTGGAGCGAAGTCTTCTTGGCCTCGAACTTTTGCTCCTCCGAAGCCTGTGTTTGAAGGTGTCGAAGTACCTCCGAACCAGACCTTCGAAGGTAGTGTTCGAAGCCTGTTCCGCAGAAGACAGAACTGAAACCGAAGGCTAGTTTTTAGCCCGAAATTTTAAAAGCTCCCATTCACCCCCCCTCTGGTCGCCGTTTCCGGTCCAACATATTCCTTACTCATACTCATTGAAAGCCGTTCAAACAATCTGCAATCAGCACCGAAAATCATCCCAGAACCCTCCGCCTAACGCCCTCCCGCTACCACCGAATACCCACTCGCGATTCGCGCGATCTACCGCGTTCTACGAACAACCTCTACATCGCCCACACCGAGCGCCTTTGCCATGCAGCGAGATCGGTGGCGAAGGGGGAGCCGTTGCTCTGCCCTACCACTCCACCTCTGGTGGCTAGCCTGATCTAACTTGCTCTCCTAAGAGTCAAGATATTGGAAGTCAAAGAAAGGACCACCAGGAGTCGGGTCATCCGCTTCTGCAAAGTGCAGTGGAGCAATCATCCGGTAGAGGAAGCTACATGGGAAAAAGAAGATGAACTCAAGGCACGGCATCCTGAGCTATTCGAGGATTGATCCAAATCTCGAGGACGAGATTCTCTGTAAGGGGGATAGGATTGTAAAACCCCAAGAAATAAAAACAAATAAAATAAAAGAGAAATATTATTTAAATCATTTCTGGATTTATTATTAAAGGAAAATCATGAAAGAACCCAAATAAAGCCAAACAGGGAGAAATACCCAAAATATGGGCCTGAAAATTTTATGAGATAAACTAGAACCCAAGATATAATTTTAGGAATTTTTACAAATTTTTATCAACAGTAATTCAACCCTTAAACAAATATAAGAATTACTGGATTTATTTTAAATCAGAAAAGAATTAAAAATGCTTAATGGGCCTCAACCCCGAATTCGCCCGAGCCCTGCCGTCGCCGGAGACGAAGGGGGTACACGCCCCCTTACGTCGTGTCGTGCCGGATCGCGCCTCGGCCGTTCGATCGCGATCGGAGGGCTAGGATTAAATCCCTCCAGGATTTAATCTGGGCCCTCGGATCTGGTCAAAGGGGTATCGAGGCCTCTCGGCCGTCGATCACCACTTAAAACCTCCGAGCGGTCTGGTGCGTCCACGCGTACCGGTTCGACGGGATTTAATCGCAGCCGTCCATTTCCACTTAACCCCTCCAGCCTCGCGCCTGGCCGCCAGATCCAGATCCGACGGCTCTGGATCAACCGGTCCACGCGCATAGTGGCGCGGTCCACCGTGGGCCTGGCTCACCGTGGACCAGAGCCCATTTTCTGGTTTTAAATAAAATTCAGAAAATAGTTTAAACTTCAAAAATTCATATCTTGCTCATTTTAACTCCAAATTTTACCATTCAAATTTTGTTAAATCCAGAATAATATTCTCTACACATTAATGCCATAAAAACAGTATGTTACTGTTACCCAAAATATTTTTAACAAATAAAAGAAAAAACCCCTTAGGGATAAATTAATAATTCAGGAAAAGAATTAATAAAAGCCTCTAAAACTTAACTTTCAATATTATTAAAAGTAACAACAGAATAATAAAGTTCAAATCACATATTGAGATCATAAAATTTGTATGATTTTGTTTGGTGATGCTTTATTGAATGTGTTGTTTATTTATTTTTCCATATCGAGAAGACTACGAGTTCATCGAGGAGCAGGAGTTCTACCCCGAGGTTCCTCCATCCCCCTTTGCTGATCAAGGCAAGTCATCGACCACCTCTGTGGAAATAGTTGATCATATTTGAGCCCATGTTTTAATAAATTATCGCTATAACTCATAGGTTAATATTGCATTAGTCCAATAATCAAGCCTTACACTTATATTTATTAGATCCCCGTCCTTGTGTGCAAACCCAAGCCATGCTTATTGAGCCTTAACTCCTTGTCACTCTACTATAAAATTATTAGCTAGTGCCCAATGTACCTGCACAACTGCTATAGGATATAAAGAATGAGTCGTAGATAGATGGATTCTGGTATATGAAATACCCCGTTATTCTTGTCTCTGGACTCTGTTGGAGTTGGCTAGGTTATAAGTATGGTGGGTTCCGGGTGCAAGCTCGGGCATTGGTTTGTCGCACTCGGGGCACTATAAGGACCGGTCTGCGAGATCCGTTGCAAAGCACTTCCGTACCAACCACAAGTCTAATGGGTAAGTCCTAACTGGAAGTATGGAATACTCCGGCTCGATGCACCATAGAGGAGGGGGCAAGGGGCTAGCCTGCAGGCGACTTGTACCGACGAGGCTCAAGGGGGGTATGGTGGGGCTCCGATGCGTCGGGACACCATATGAAACCCATAAGAGGGTGCCGTTGAGTCGGGGAGGACTATATGGAAGGTTTTGGCACGAGTTCCCGTGAAATGGGTCATCTCGTTACACTTCGGTGTAGGTGATGAGTGCGTGCCTTGTGGGTACAGTGGTACATCTCTGATCAGAGTAATTTAATCTTTTTGAAAAGCCGAGCCCACGGTCAAGGGCGGGTTGTGTGACTACTCGCAGTTAGTGTGCAATTGTTTGAATGGTTGAGTTATTCATGGCATGTAAGGACTGTTGAGCGAGGTGGGGCTGACTGTACCCCTCGAGTTAGAAGATGATGATGCATTCACATGTTTACGTTTCAGTACCAATAACTTGTTCACATTAAATGCTTCACAAATTACTCGCTTCCGCAAAACTAGCCACTATCTCCCTTGTTATTATCTTGCATATTATTTGCATTCGGTGGCTTGCTGAGTACCCCTGTACTCACCCCGTTGACTTACAACATCAGAGCCCGTCTACTATGAGGAGGATGCAGGTCTGGAGTAGCGACCCAGTCAAGGCGTGACTGGAAGGAGGCGTTCATCTAGGACCTTTATTTTATTAGTTTCTCTTCACCTTTATTCACTTTTGTATTAATGCGGTCTACGAACCATGAATGATTGCCCGTATTGTACGTGGTCGCATGATGAACGTCTTGTTTTATTGATTTTCTATGGAATTTCAATAAAGTCATGATTTATTAAATCGGGGCGCGACAAGATGGTATCAGAGCCGACTTGACTGTAGGAAGCCAAACAGACCTGACCTTAGGACTTATACTTACTATATTTTCTTACACTACTTATCCTCTCATCTTCCGAGATTTTCACAAAAACTTTATCTCTTTTGTAGATGTCGATCCATACCATGAGCGGGACTCTTCGTGATGAGGCCGGATTCATCCGCGAGCTTCGCGTGCTCGTCGACTTCTTGGGGTTTCCCCATGAGCCCGCGTTCCACGGGATCTTTCCCGATGCGAACGAGAGCTACTGCGAGGTCACGGTTGTGATCCGCCCCTCCTCCACGCAGCCACCCTTTTACACCCATGGAATTGGAGGACCTTCATTCGTGGTGGCTAGCCAGCGAGCCGCTCTTCAGTCCCTCGCCGAGCTTCGACTGGTATACGACTGCCACCTCCGCGACACCGTCTACCGCTTCATGCCCATGCGCACACCCTGGAGTCACCGCAGCATCTACATCAGCCCCCTCACGCAGAGCAACTCCGCCATCACCCGCACAATGAGACTCTTGGAGGCCATGGCCAACCTCCACACAGAGGCCGTCCTCGACGCAGACAGCCAGCACGACACCATCGACTTCTACCGCCACACTTCTGAGAACCTGACCCGTGAGAATGCCGAGCTCCGTCGACAGCTTGAGCAGAACCCCCTGTTGACCCTCGAGGTGGAGGAATTAAGGCGCCAGAACGAGCTCCTACGCCAGGGCGCCATGGTCCACACCCAGCTCCGCCAACAGCTCAAAGAATTGAAGAAGGACATTGAGGAGATCGCGCCTCTTCCGCCTCGCAAGAATAAACCCCTTCGGATCCCTACCGTGAGGCCCAAGAGGATCTCCCACAGTGCACCACCCGCCGGACCATCCAGCTCCTCGACCCCGACCATCTCCCACGAGCCCGAGATTGAGCCGTCCCCCGAGCTACCCTAGACGTAGTTTACGATTGGTTGTTTTTCATTTTTGCTTGCTTCTATTACCATTCATGTCAAAACATAAGGCATGAATGAATAAATAAATGTAACCGCAAGAACGGTACCTTTTGAAATAAAACATAAAGAGTTCTCTACAATAAATGTTGTCTACTTTGAAAACTCCAGGATGACCAACACTCAGGGTTCCGACGCTCCCTAGAATGGAGGAGAGAGTGGCAACTTGCCACAATGGGGAGCCACTGGACAAAGGCAAGCCCCAATCGCTAATCACCCTACAGTGACCGAAATGATGGCCACCCAAAACCAGCTAGTCACTGCTTTGTTGAACCAGATGCAACAACAACAACAGCAGATGCAGGAGCAGCAAGCTCAGTTCTTCCGCCTCCACCAACAGCCCGAGCTGCATCGTCTCACCGCACCAGCTCCCGCTCCCGCCTCTCATCTCTCGGAGTTCCTCCGAGTTCGCCCACCGACCTTCTCAAGCACCACCAACCCCATGGAGGCTGGGGATTGGTTGAGGACCATTGAGAAGAAGCTCGATCTGTTGACCTGCACTGAGCAGGAGAAGGTGGCCTTCGCCACCCACCAACTCCATGGTCCCGCCACAGAATGGTGGGACAATCTTCGCGAGACCCTGCCAGAGGGACACGCCCACACTTGGGCGGAGTTCTCGGCCGCTTTCCATGCCGCTCACATCCCCGACGGCATTATCGCGCAAAAACAACAGGAGTTTAGAGACCTGCAGCAGGGGAGCAGGTCCGTAACAGAATATCTGCATGAGTTCAACAGGTTGGCCAGGTACGCACCTGAAGAGGTCCGTACTGACGCAGCCAGGCAGGCCAAGTTCCTCCGGGGACTGAAGGATGAGTTGTCCCTACAACTAATCTCTGGAGATTTCGCCAACTTTCAAAAGTTGGTGAACAAAGCTATTATGCAAGAGACCCAACAGAATAGGGTGGACCTGAAGAAGAAGAGGATGATTGCCTTCAGGCAGAACCAAGGCATGGCACAGAGGCCCCGATTCACCCCTCCTCTACCAGCATCGCAGTACCACCCCCGCCCAGTGTATCGTCTGGCACCACCTGCCGCCAATGCCGGAGCCGGACAACCTCGCCCCACTCCCGCCGCACCAGCCACCCCAGCTGCCCCGGCCAAGAAGCCAGAGATTCTGAGAGACAAGCACGACAAGCCTGTGGTATGCTTCAACTGCCGCCAGGAGGGGCACTACTCCCATCAGTGCCCTCATCCCAAGCGTACTCAAGGCATCGCCTCAAACCCCGCCGTCCGCGCCAAGGTCAACCACATCACCGCCGAAGAAGCCCAAGCCGCACCGGAAATAGTCATGGGTAAGTTTATGGTTCATTCATCACTTGCAGTGGTATTATTTGACACCGGAGCTACACACTCCTTTATATCAACTGCTTTTGTGGAAAGAAATACCCTGGACATAAGTGAACTACCCAGACCAGTATTGATAGCTACCCCGGGCAAGCAAACCCTCGCCTATTCTTTTAGTCCAAGGGTACACTACTACAAACTGTCACTGTAGTGGCGTTGGGCGAAACCACTGTAGTGGCGGGCCATTAGATGCCCGCCACTAGAGTTGCTGGTGCTGACGGCAGCACCAGCGCCCGCCACAACTGCTGGTAAAGTAGTGGCGGTCGGTGATGACGTCAGCCCGGACCGCCACTAATGTATCAATAGCAGTGGCGGGCGCTGGTGCTGCCCGCCGCTGCTAAGATGGCCGCCACTAAAGTAATGATGACATCACTTGCGACCGCCACTACTATTCTAGCTATAAATGCGCAGCGTCTTCCTCCCCGAGCTCTACTGGAGTTCGCATTCAATTTTGTCCGTACAATGGCGACAAAAATCTAGATAAAGAGGGGGGAGGCTTTGTTTTCGTTTCTTTTGAAGGATTTCATTCTAGGAGGTAAATCCATTCCGAATCTCACATTTATTTTGTATTTAATCATGTATACAATGAGTTATTATCGTTTTTCTAATTTAGGGTTTGTGAATAGAAATTTTCAAATAATCTTCCATTTACGGTGTTACCTTCTCCCAAATGAACAAATATGACCCTCCTCACAATTATTCATCACTTGTATATTGATTTACGTCATTTTAATCTCTTTTTTAATTTGATTTATGATTATAGATCTAGAGTTATGTTGTTTGGAGAGAGAGAGAAACCAATATAGTTAATTTATTTAATAATTTTTTCTGCTTAATAAGTAGTTTTAATTAAAGCATTGAGGATTTTTAATTAATGTTGTTATGAGCGATAATAAATCAATATATTTTCAATTTGTAAATTAATAAAATTAACAATAATGATTTTATTAATATTTTTTCAAATAATATATGTTTTAGATGGAGCACAGGTCCTGGATGTACTCGTCCAACGACGGAGATGTGGTGGCATATTTTAACAGAGTAACTGAATTTACTGAAGCTGCCGCACAATATGCTTCCCGTCAGAGTGAAGAGGCAATATATTGTCCTTGTAAAGTTTGTAAAAACGAAGCGATGTATCCGTGTTCTGATCGTGAAACCATACGATTTCACTTGTTGAAAAATGGTTTCGTGAAGAACTATTATATATGGACGAAACACGGTGAGATGGGCCAAAATCCTCCTGAAGATTCTGATGTGCCGCAAGATGCTCATCAACATAGAAGAGGTTGTGATCATACATCCGACATAACACATGATGATGTTGATCAACATGATGATGATGACGCCTTTGATGTGGAGGAACTGATGCGAAATGTTGCGCCTGAGGTGTTGTTGCAGAGAACTACAACCAAAGGATACGATAACTTTGAAGCACTTGACAAAGCATCAAAAAACCTTCTTTACGAGGAACGCCACGGATGCGATAAGCAGTATACTGTGTTGTACACAATTCTTGAGCTTATGAAACTGAAGGCCAGCAATGGATGGTCTGACACCAGTTTTTCAGATCTTTTACAACTCCTAAAAAAGGTTTTGCCAAAACCCAATGGTTTACCATCTGATACGTACCAAGCAAAGAAGATGATTTGTCCGTTGACTTTGGGCGTTCAGAAGATTCATGCATGCCCGAACCACTGTATCCTATATCAAAAAGAGTATGGATTGTTAGAGAGATGTCCGCAGTGCAACGCGAGTCGATACAAACGTCCAAATGACTGTGCGGAGGACTACAATGACCACCAGAAGAAGAATAATAAGAGGTTGCAGAAGAGGAATAAAAATGTTATTGAAGACCATCCTGGAAAAAAGATGGAGAGGAAAGTTCCGGCCTTAGTAATGTGGTACCTACCGGTGATTGATCGCTTGAAACGTATGTTCTCTAATCCTAGAGATGCTGAACTATTAATCTGGCATTTCGCTGGGCGAAAGAAGGACGGAAAACTTCGGCACCCTGCGGATGCTAGGCAGTGGAAATCATTTGACTTGGCCCATCCAGATTTCTCGGATGATCCTAGAAATATCAGGATGGGACTTAGCACGGATGGAATGAATCCCTTCGGTGAGATGAGGAACCCACATAGTACGTGGCCAGTCTTTCTATGCTTGTTCAACATTCCATCATGGTTGTGCCATAAAAGAAAATACCTTATGCTCACTACTCTAATTTCTGGTCCAAAACAACCTGGCAATGACATTGATATCTTTCTAGAACCTTTGATGGAGGATATGAAACGTCTATGGGAACATGGTGTCTGTGTGTGGGATGAGCACAAGAAAGAGCACTTCAATCTAAGAGCCATAATCTTTTGCACCATAGCTGACAACCCAGGACGCATGTCCCTAACAGGACAGGTTAAAGGAAAGACAGCATGTGTAGTGTGTGTGGACCAGACAGAATCTATGCATCTTCCATCATTCGTTAAGACGATATATATGCGACACCGCAGATTTTTACCAAAAAACCACAAATATCGAAGAAATAGGAACCATTTCGACGGTACAATCGAGCTTGGACAGCCTCCACGAAATCGAGATGGCAAATTTCTTTTCGAAATGGTAAAGAATATCAAAGTTGTTTTCGGAAAGAAGAGGAAGAAATCTGAAAAAAATTCAAAGGGCGCTCCATTTAAAAAGCAGTCGATCTTCTTTAGATATTTGCCCTATTGGAAGGAGTTGGAGATTGGTCATGCTATCGATACAATGCACGTTGAGAAGAATGTCTTCGAAAGCACTATCGGTATTTTGTTAGACATACCGGGCAAATCAAAAGATGGACTCAAAGTACGAAGGGACCTTCAAACTCTCGGAATTAGACCCGAGCTTCACCCACAGGAAAGGGCCAATGGAAAATTTTTCCTTCCGGCTGCTAGCTATAACCTCACAATTGACGAGAAAAGATCAATCTGCAGGTGTCTACATGGAATTAGAGTTCCAACAGGATTCTCAACGAATATAAAGAATATTGTCTCCGTAGCAGATTTGAGGATGAGCGGCTACAACACTCATGATTGTCATGTTATGCTTGGGCTATTCCTCGCCATCGCAGTAAGAGGAGTCAAACATTCATTTCTGAAGATGGTGATAACACGCATGTGTCACTTCTTCAATGTCATATCAAAGAAGGTGATCGACACTGAAGAGTTAAATGAATTACGTAAACAAATGAGGGAGACTATGTGTCAGCTTGAGATGTGCTTTCCTCCTTCATATTTTGATATTATGGAGCACTATATGATACATATAGCAGACCAAATCTTTGTTCTCGGTCCAACGTACCTGCACAATATGTATGCGTACGAGCGTCTAATGGTTATCTTCAAGGGTTACGTACGAAATCGTGCTTATCCAGAGGGTTCCATGATAGAGGGCTACACGACCGAGGAAGTCATTGAGTGCTATGCAGATTACATAAGAGATGGAAGACCAATAGGAGTTCCCGTGTCGCGGCACCATGGAAGACTCACCGGTAAAGGAACTAAAGGCAGGAAAATCATACGAGACAATAGTTATCAAAGAATAAGAGAATCACATTACAGTGTAATGCATCAGTTGGCGATTATGAGACCATATGTTGAACAACACCTACAAGAGCTTCGTGAAAAGAATGAAGATCACGATGAACAATGGATTATGAAAGAACACAAAATTTATTTCACATCATGGCTGAGGGATCTAAACCTTTCGATCGGAGAAACCGACGAAGAGATGATGATAAATAAATTGTCTTACGGTCCATTGAGCATGGTTAAAACATGGCAAGCGTATGACATCAATGGTTTCACATTCTATACCAAAGCAAAGGATCAAAGGAGTCAGCGCCAAAATAGTGGTGTCAGAGGAGAAGCAGAAGATAGCACTGGACAAAAGAATGCTTACTATGGATACATCGAAGAAATATGGGAACTTAACTACGGGAACTCTATAGAAATCCCTGTATTTAAGTGTCAGTGGGTGAGACATCCAGAAGGTGTGGAGGTGGATGATTACGGGTTTACGATAGTTGACCTTAATAAGGTGGCTTATAAAGATGACCCTTGGATACTCGCTCAATCCGTGGCACAAGTATTTTACATACTTGATCCTAAAGATGATAAAAATACATCGTTGCTCCAGGAAAACAAAGAATTGTTGGAGTTGATGGAGTCGAAGACGAAGAAGAATACAATCAGTTTGATGAGGTGCCGTTTTTCGTTGACATATCAAGGATCAATGTGGTTGAAGCAAAACTGTCATTTGGCAGTGTGATTCCTTATCTACGCACCAATGGCGATGGAAAATTAGTTCAAGGCTAGATCATTTATGTTTAGTTGTAAAATCAATTATGTCATTTATTATTAAAACATTTTCAAGATCAAATGAGGATTGAGTGTTGTGAATTATTTCATGTCTTGTAGTTCAAATTGAACTTTTTTTGACTTTGATCATAAAAACACACTTAATGAAATAAAAACAGTACACTAAGGGAGAAAAAGTAAAGTGAGGCAGAATAATTAATACCAATTTTTTAAATTTGATAAGTTATGATGTATTTTTATTGTTAAAAAAATCAAGTTCAAACTAGAATTTAATTATGAATAAAAAAGTCATGAAAATTAGAATAGAAATGTAAAAAAAATGTTTGGATGCTAGCAGCAAGGTTCGAACCTCAAACCGTCTGCAGGCAGCAAGGTTCGAACCTCGAACCGCATGGCACCAAAGCAACCCCCGCACCACTGCGCTACTAAGTCTTTCTCGACTTGAGTGGCAACGTATGCTAGATAACCCCACCAGCGTCGGATTAGTAGTGGCGGGCATGATGACGTCACCAGACCGCCACCGCTATCATTTTAGTAGTGGCGGGCATGCTGACGTCATCATGCCCGCCACTACTAAGACACCTATATATACTTTCCACTCCCGCCGTCCGAAAACCTAGTTTCATTTTCTAAACCCTAAACTCGCCCCCCTCCTCCCGTCGCCGCCGTCGACGTCCCGGAGCACGTCGCCGCTGCCCTCCGCCTGTCGCCGCCTTCCTCGGAGCCCGTCGGCGCCGCCCGTCGTCGCCGCCATCCAGTCGATCAGTAAATAATTATTAACCTACTTCTTTATTTGGTCTTATTTTATTCGAGCTTAGGGTTAAAATGATGGAGGATTGTTATATTAATTTATGCGTGATAATATAATTTAGTATAATATTACTAGTAGAATGCACTATAACAATAATGTTTTTTAATCTACTGTAAAAAATTTCTGAGAAAAAAATTTCCACTATAACAATAATTTTTTTAATGTACTATAAAAAATATCTGAGAAAACAAATTTCCACTATAACAATAATGTTTTTTAATGTACTATAATATTACTAGCTTAGGGTTTTTTAATGTTATATCAATGTGACAAAAAATGCAGATGGCTCCTCCTAAGATTGAACCAACAAACAGTCGATCCTCAGACTCTACATCAAGTGGCGTGTGTGAGGTTTGCAAATGCGGTAAACATAAGGTACATGATGGTATAGTTTGCAGTTGTTTGGCGAAGAAAGTGATTCTCATAATGGACTCCGACTCGGAGGACGACTCGCGATCGCCGCAACCAGATAGGGTAAGTGTTGTGCTACGGAAGAATGATGAGACAACCGGTGGTAGAGGGAAACATGCCGAGGCTAGCTGTGGAAAAGGGAAGCATGTAGAGCAATGCGGCAGCAAGAGGATGAAGGAGGCAAGATCCTCTTTTTATGCAAATTTTATATTTTTATCATCCAATTCAATCATTGATAATAAGTTGTTCTCACTATCGTCGCCGCGTGTATTTTCTTGTTCAGGAACATGGAGAGAAGTTTAGACTGCCTGATGATGCCGAGTTGGTTGAGGATTGGCAAGTTGAGGCTTTTAATCTGTTTAACCAGAAATAGGTTGGGTTTGTGCCGAGGAAGAAGAAGAAGCTCCAAACCATATCTTTCCTTTGGGTTTGACCAGTAGTGCGTTTCGATGTGTAAGCTGGTTTCCCCAGCCTGGACTTGTGTTTGTTTACTTGCTTTCAAATAAACATGATGTGTCAAAAGCGAGCCCCCGCACCACCGCGCTACAAAAGTCTCGATCATATCGTAACAACATGTAATAAAAACACACTTAATAATAAAAACAGTAAACTAAGGGAGAAAAATACCAATTTTTGCAATTAGAATATTGGTGTTGTATTTTTATTGTACAAAAGTTTCAATTTCAAAGGAAGAATAAACTATAGATAAGTTATGATGTATTTTTATTGTACATGTTTATTAATGAAATAAAAAAAAGTAAAGTGAGGCATAAAAATACATATTTTCTAATTTGATAAGTTATGATGTATTTTTATTTTTAAAAAATCAAGTTTAAACTAGAATTTAAACATGAATAAAAAGTAATGAAAATTAGAATAGAAATGTAAAAAAATGTTTGGATGCTAGCAGCAAGGTTCGAACCTCAAACCGCCTGCAGGCAGCAAGGTTCGAACCTCGAACCGCATGGCACCAAAGCAACCCCCGCACCACTGCGCTACTAAGTCTTTCTCGACTTGAGTGGCAACGTATGCTAGATAACCCCACCAGCGTCGGATTAGTAGTGGCGGGCAGGATGACGTCACCAGCCGCCACCGTTATCCTTTTAGTAGTGGCGGGCATCCTGACGTCAGCATATGCCCGCCACTACTATACTTTTTTCCACCCGCCCAGACTAAACCCTAGTAGTGGCGGTCGGTGACGTCAGCGGCCCGCCACTACTATGTCTTTGCCCGCCACTACTACGATAAATATCAGTGGCGGGCAAGATGACATCAGCGTGTGCCCGCCACTGCTAATCCGCCTATATAAAAGTTTCGCTCCCGCGTCTAAAACCCTAAGCCCTAATCTTCTCCTGCCAGTTATACTAACCGCTCCTAGTGCCCGCGCCGCCACCATTGGAGCCCGTCGTTGTCGTCCCCGAAGCCCGTCGCCGCCATCTCGGAGCCGTTGGTGTCCCCGGACCCCTCACCGCCACCTCGGAGCCATCGCTGCCATCCCCGTCCTCGACGCACGCCGCCATCCCCGTCCCGGAGCCCGCGCCGCCACCCTCGGAACCCGTTGCCGTCGTCGCCCCGAACTCCGCCGGAGCCCACGTCGCTGTCGCCAGAGCCCGCGTCCGCCGTCCCCGTCCCCGTCCCCGTCCCTCTGCAATCAGTCTGGTTAGATTCTCATTTAATTTTATATAGTCTCTTGAGTATATATCTGAGATGATAGTGGCAGTGGCAGTGCACGCATGGCCTGTGTTCTGCTGGCCCGAGCCGCAGTGAAAGAAAACCTAGCTGTGATTCTGTGAAAGAAAACCCTAGCTCAGTGATTCTAAGTTTTCTCTGTGAGAAAAATGTTTCTATGTGATTATGCT
>JAAALK010000285.1:4187175-4331104 GCA_019279435.1 Zizania palustris
TTCTTGACAGCATCTGCACATTGCATTACACAGACGGATGTATGAAACATAAAAGTGATATCAGTGTCAGTAGCCTATTTGAGCAGAGTGCCTCTTTCATTATGATGATTTAGATTGGACTTTCATCAATATCTACGTTTATGATGTTGATGCAGTCAAGGTAGGGATGAATCTTGTAAATTTTGGGAAATTGAGAAGCTTTTAATTCTTCTTATAACTCATTCATTTTTTCATGTTTTTAAAGGTAGCAAGGATATTATAGTGGAGGACTTTCAAACATGGAACTAGAGGACCTCAATAAAAAAATAGAAAGGAACTACTCCCACTTCAGTACTATCTTTCATTAAGTATCTCCCCAAGTAAGCTCAATTATGGGATAAATTAACTTCAATAAATGATAATATATTTATATTTGATTCTAATTTTTATAACCTTTTACCAGATTTTATTCCTACTGTTAGAAATGGAGATCCAAAAAAGAAAAGAAAAGTAGGTGCAATAGATGGAATAGTGATTGGTGCATCAGTTTTGGTATCAATAGATTTAGTTACAATCTTTATGTTGATAAAGAAGACAAGAAAAGCTTCACAGCATCGAGAAGGTATTATTTAAATATGTGGAATTTTGGATATTTAGACACTTACTTATGTGTTACAAGTACAAATGCACAATTTTATAAGATACAAATTTCAGAGACAAAATAATGTCATCTTGTCTGTGTTAATAATCCATACTCCCATGGCAATGCCATTCAGACATAGAGACTATAGAGGAAAATAAAGGTTGCTAGATTATTAGGTTAAGACTTTACATTCCATTTGCTCTTGAACTATTTGTAGTTGCTTTATCATGGTTAAGTACTTTCCATCTGCTTCAGAGCTGTATCATTAATCTAGCTATCACTGGCATCTCAAGTTTTAGTTGTAGTTTAGAGCCAATGTCCATGATCGAATTTGCCAAAAATAGACAATGCTTATGATAATTGTAGTTTCACAACAATTATGGTTTTTCAATTTTGGTCTGATAAACATACTTAATTTGCATGGTTTAATCTCACCTTTTTTGCTTCCTTAGCTAAAGTTGGTTTTGCTTTAGGCAGTGATGGTCATCACTCCCCTTTAACAAGTGTCTTTGCAAGGGACTACTTACACTACAAAAAAATGGTACACTTTCGTCGACTAATATAACTTTTGTCGGTTTTTTCTAAAACCGACAGAAATTACATAACTTCCATCAACTTGTTTATGCCGACGGAAAGTAACATAACTTTCATCGGTTTTAACAGTAGCCGGCGGAAGTTGCGTATCTTCCGTCGGTTTTTCCTGATGCCGACGGAAGTTACCAGGCTTAGTCTCTCAAACCCCCAAATGAGTGTGCCCTAGCTAGGTATAAATCTCAATATTCTCCCCTCCTCCTTGCCGCCGCCTCCACCTGCCCCGCTGCCGCCACCACACCGCCCGTCCGTCGCCACCTTCGCCCGCCCCATTTCGTCACCGCACCGCCCGTTTGCCATTGCCACTCGATCGGTCGCCTCCCCCGCTCGGACGGCCGCCGCCGCCTTCGCCCACCTCCTGGGCGTTCGTGGCCTCCGTGGAGAAGACGGCGGCCGGGGACCGACCTCCGCACGGCAGAGGCGGCGAGGGAGCCGCTCCCCTCGGGGCCCCAGAGCGAGGTCGGGCATCTCCCACTCTTCGCGCGTCCTTCTCTTTCCTCGAGGTATGCATCCCCATCTGCTTCTACTTCCCCCGAGCCCCACACGACGCACGCTGCCTACCCCCTCCGCCCCTCTGCACGAGCGCGACCGCGCTAGATTTTCCCTCTCTCCCCTCGTCACGTTTGTCGACGCAGTGGCAGCGCGGCTCCGCGGCTCCGCCTGATCGCCCTGGCGCCCCCTTCTTCGTGGAGGCCATGAGCCCATGAACTGTCGGCCACCCTCAAGCTTGCAGCCTGCAGGGTGTGAGCAGGGAGCAGCGGCTACCCTTCCCGTATTTCCCTCGAGTATTCTTTGTGTATGGAAGTCACAAGCAAATTTTCACTTATTTACATATAGCTCAGATTTGATATGGAAACTTGTTTTTCAAGAAGGGAAGTTCTAATTACTTGTTGTACAATGTCCTTCTGTATGACTAACTGCAATTCACCTGATTGATTATCTGTTCTAACAGGTGTGACACCATATTTTTATTTTGACTACCCAATAACATGACTGATCATGCCATTTTACTTCAAAATAATTTCATGGTGTACATTCCTTTTTCTACTATAATTATACTCTGAATGTACAAATATGGCATACTATATCCGAAATTTCATTGCATTACACACTTTGATAAATAAAAACATCCTATATATGTAGATGGAGGGAATATTAGATAGAATTGACAAAATTTGAGTTTATGCTGAGTTGCTTCAATTGATTTCAGAAGTTTGACTTAATTATGTTTTCATGCAGCAAATGCCTTGGATACATTTTTATTTGGTGGGAATCTAAAGCCTTAGACATCAAAGGCGTTTCAGGTATTTGTTGGTGTCCATAGTCTTGAATCAATATTCTTGTATTGCATTTAGCTTCAGATAAAAAATATTCGAAGGGCAACTTTCGCCTTTTTATTGAGTATATGGCCTCTGTTCTACTGTCATGAATATTATTTACCGCACATAGTTAACAATATTCAATGTGTTGTTTATGGTTTGTATATGGCCTCCGTATAATTTTCTAAAATAGTTTGATGTCATGTATTAATATGCGGAATAATTTCAACTTATGTATTTTTTTATCCATTCAACTTGACTGTATGTCACGAAAAACTTGTTTTTGTTTAATCTTACTAAATCTCATGAAAATCTCAGGCCCTTGGTGTTCTACTTCTTTGCCAATTTGAAGATAATCTTGAGGTGGTCCATTTGTATGTCTATTATCCATCTGAGCAATTTGAAGATAGTTTACCTCATGTTTTACATTAGAAAGGTGATTGAAATGTTTGGCCACCTCACTTTTGTATATTGATGTTGAGTGACTTGTAATATGAATACATGTTTGTTATGTGGCATGATTATTCATGTTGAGAGAGATTTGATTATATATGTATCATGCTTTTGTATAGTGTTGAGAGAGATTTGTGAATACTTGTAATATGAATTTGAATACATGTTTGTGATGTTGTATACTGAGGATGTATACTAAATATTTAGAAAAAAAAGAAAAAAGTTGTCGGTGATTAGTTTAGTGCATCTGCTGGAATGTATAGAAAAAAAGAAAAAAAAAGAAAATTTTCGTCGGCCATGTTTAGCCGATGGAAGTTAACTAACTTCCGTCGGCGACCGACGAAAGTTAGTCAATTTTCATCGAAACATCTCCGTCGACCAAAAACCGATGGAAGTTAGCGTTTTACCGACGAAAGTTAGTTTCTTCCGTCGGATTTTTCCTAACTTCCGTCGGCTTTGGCCAACGAAAGTTGTCTGGATTCTTGTAGTGTTAACTGAAAGTCTTAACATAAGGTTATAACACACAGCCTAGACCAACAGTAAGCTATTTTCTTCGTTGCTCGGGCAACCCAGGTTATGTGCCACCATTTGTAATTTCCAAAAATTTTAGTGATGCTGGACTTTGAACTCAGAATGTCTTGTTAATTTCTTTTGTGGGCAAACAAATTCGGCTCGCACTACTTGTTTGTATCTTGCTGTAAGCATGCTTTATAATAACATATGAAGTACTAATGTGAAAACTTACATTTTTTAGTTGCAAAACCAAAGTTTCCCCTTTTTTGAGGTTGTAATCTACTGATGATGCTTTCTCATAGTGCAGTACCATCTCTTCAGCAGTCCTTTTCTTGTTTAGATATCATTGATAATGTAAGAAATAACTAATTATTCCATAAAATTGGCCATCGGATAAACAATTTATCAGATAGCAATAGTGTCATCCTACAGGCGAAACTTAAAAAGGAAAGTTAAATTGAGTGCCCACATTTATTATTTTTATTTTATGATATTTTATATCTAAGTAATTACTTTTTTTAATAATGATACGTGAAATATATTTACGGACAGGAATGTCGTAAGAATCATGGTTTTGAATGGTTTTGAAGGGACAAACATATATGTTTCGTGTTTAACGAAATGATAATATAATTGTTTTTTGATTTTTAAGTTCAATTCATTTATTATCTTTTAATGTTTTTCTGTAGCGTTGATTTAATTGACTATTAATATAGTTGTTTTTTATTTTTACCGTTGCGTAGCACGGGCACACTACTAGTTTTAGTAATCACTGATCCTCCACTAGTAAGACTTGCTAGACTGGTTTGTTCCAACCATCGCATCCTTAAAAACATTCAAGTACACATATATAAGCACCTCATCCTCCGCTTGACTATAGTTTGAGTTGCGCTTAGCGAACCCCTTCTTTTTGTAGGGTTATTTTGGCTAGGATCTCCAATTGTTGAAGTGTTGTCATCAACAGAATAGGCATTTTGGGACACATTGTTCATCTCCATGCCCTGGCCGCATTGGCTTATGTCCATTCCTGGGGTGTAAGTGCACTCATAGTAGGTTGGGTTCCCCTCTGATGGTTGACATTGCCACATATGTTCCATTGTTATCTTTAAAAAACATAGTAATAACAACAATTAGAACACACAAGGTTGATAACATAGATAAAAGGGGCTCATATATATAATATATGTCTTAACAATTACATAACCATAGATATATAAAGAACTACACCAGATCACTACACCTAATTACAGAAGTTACTACAGCACAACACAACACCTAATTAGCATCCCCTCGACTGGTCACTATCATACTCGATATCATTCTCCTCAAAATGGAGCTAGGGAGGAATGCACTCGGGGCTTGGGATGGCCAGCATTTCAGCAAGAGATTCATGGTCCTCCGTGGTCGAGGTATCCAGTGCCTCCAAAGCTTCTTCACGCTTCCTTTCTGCATACTTCTTGATGGAAAGGGCACACTTCTCTAGCCGGTCATAGATATCTCCTATCTGGAACAGAGTGATCTTAAGGCCGACCACAGTTTGAGGCAGATTGGTTTCAACAACACCATCAGTAACAAGGTCCTAATGATTTCAACGTGACCTTGCATGACACGAACCGTGCTATCTACCATATCAATAGGGCTCCTTGTCCATCTGCGAACTGCAAAGAGCATGGGCACATGCATGAAATATGAGCAAGCGAAGGAAAACGAAGCCACGACAATGAAGCTAAATACCACACGACAGATCAAACATGTCAATAGTAGGGTCACCCATTTTATCCTAAATCAAAAACCAAACTAAATCCTTAATCTAGATCTAGAGATCCTATATGGAAGAGAACTAGATCCATACCATGGAATGGATGAAACCGGCAACGAAGATGAGTAGGTGCTCCCCGGAGACGTCGATCACCGCCTCAATTTTGACTTCGACCGTTGTGTCGATATGACGGTTTGCTCCAACTCCGCAGCAGTGATGTCCAAGAACCTCATCGGAACAACACGGAGGCGGATCTACAGGGGCTGGCACGACGGCTGCCGACTAGGAAGGCAAAATCGATGGGTAGGGCATCGACCACTCGCTTTTAGCCACTGTATTGGAGGAAAGGGATGTGCTTGGCCGTTGCTCTGTGGGGAGGAGAGAGAACACGACAATATACAAAGCATACCGGGATGCTTGCATTTTGGATACCGAGCTACGAAGTCTGCTGCGAGGTGAACAGAACCGACCTAACGTGGAAGCAGCGGATGCGGAGATGGATAGCCAGTCCACTGGAGTCGGTCTAAGCCTATCTCAAATCTTGTTAGTGCAAAAACACATATTTTAAGTCTTCCAAAGCTTGTTTGATGTCCGCTTCACCTAACGTCAAAAAATCATCGCAAATAATAATATTATTATCTAAACATCAAACAAAACAAATTTAAGTGTAACACAATATTTGTACCATATTACACAGATAATATGCTCAAATTTCATAAGCATTTAGAACATAATAACGAGTTATTGTTTTTTAAGTAGTCGTTATGTTTACTTACCTTATGAATGAATAAGGCAAAACCTTTTATAAAAGGGTTTATTGTTTAAATCTATTGTACGTGGCAAAAATAACCTGAAATCTGAAATCCGTATCAGATTTTTCGTTTTTGCATCTAAGAGCATTCACGATGCGAGGAACTATGGAACTGGAATTAGATTGATACGTAGAAAAATTGTTTCTTAGAAAAAATGCTACAATGTATAGTATTAGAGGTAAGACTCTTAGCAAAATAAAAAAATATAAAATAATGCATACTCTACCCAATGAACAACTAGCAAACCAAAAAATAGTATTATTTAATTTGAAATAGTAGTATCCATGCTTAGAACATATATCTTACTTAGCATTACCTTCTCGATGTATGAAACTAGTACTAAGGCAAAAAAAATTTCTTAGACACCTCTTATTTCACACTTTATGGTTGCTCTAAGAGCAACTCCAATAGTAGCCCTCAAATCAAGGCCCCTACTTTTAATTTGAGGGCTCTCCCTATTTTTAAGAGGCCTGTTTTCTGCGGTCCAGTCCAGCAATGGCTCTCAAAACAGAGCCCCTATTTTCAATATTCACCATTTCTTCACAAACAATACACATGTATTTGATAAAATCACAGTACACAATAAATTATTTATTATTTAATAATGAATGACTATATTTAAATATTAAATTTTTCAAATGCAAATACAAATATTCAAATTTAAATATAGGAACATAATCATCTACCGTATTAAAAAATAGGAGCAAAATCATCTATCATATTTAAATATTCAAAAATTTAAATTCAAATACAAATATTCAAATTTAAATATAGAAACATAATGATATATCATATTAAACAATAGGAAAATAATCATCTATCACATTTGAATATTCAAATTTAAATATTCAAAATTTTAAATTCAAATACAAATATTCAAATTTAAATATAGCAACATAATCATCTATCGTATTAAACAATATGAACATAATCATATATCATATTTGAATATTCAAATTTTTAAATGTAAATACAAATATTCAAATTTAATATAGCAACATAATCATCTATCATATTTAAATATTCAAATTTAAATATTCAAAATTTTAAATTTAAATACAAATATTTAAATTTAAACAAGCGGGAAGCACGCGTGTCCACGTGGCGCAGATAAGAGCCGGGATAAGAGGCCATGGGATGAGCGTTTGATGGCCTATTTTGAAAGTCATCATATTTTTGTGAGCCGAGTAGGAGCTTGTTAGAACTCAATTTTTCTCACAGTTTCTTAAAAATAAGTTTGAGAGTTCAAATAGAGACAAGAGTTCTTACAAATCGTAAGCTTACAAAACCCGAGGCGTTGTTTGATTCTTTGATTTTCGTTAGGGTTGACTCTGCGTAGAGAAGATGATGCTCGAAAGAACAAAGCAACTACATTTCATTAAGCCGCCGCTTCCATCCTTGTCCGGTGACCGGCGTTCGCCGGGATGGCAAGCGTGGAATCGTTTCATGTGGAGCTCGCCGATTATTGAGATAAGTTGACTTGGCGAGACTTGATCGGTGAAAAAAGCTATGCTTTGTTCCAACGAGGCAACGACACACGCTTGGTCAGCGGCTCAGAGCTCAATGCACCACAAGAAGCTAGGCGCGCGCGCGCGGTGTTCATCTCCCCGATCATCGTCAGCTCGATCAATCTGGTGTCTCGTCTCTCGTCATCTCGTCCCGGAGCCCAGATCGAGATGGCATCCGTGCGGCCGTGCACGGCGGCGCTGCGTGTAGCTACCGTCGTTTTCCTTGTCGCCGCGGCGAGCGCGCAGTCGCTGAGCCCGGGCGTCAAGCCGACCGACCCTATCCTGACGAACCCTGATGTGATCCCCATCTACATGAGCCCCAGCGGACCGCCCACCGTGGTGAGCTGCTACAACCATAGCGACCCGGTGCAGGACCCCCAGTGCACCGTCGTGGCGCGCGAGTGCCCGCGCGGCTGCCGCGACGCCTGCTACGTCCACTGCCCCTCCTGCAAGCTCGTCTGCCGTAAGAAACGAACAAGCACAATGCTGTCAGGGATCACCTAAGTAGTGATTAGTAGGAGATCAGTGGATGATTAGTAGGAAACATGAGTGTTAAGTTTAGTATTAGTAGATTACTTGAGAGTCAAGTTAACTTTACTTATATAAAGAGAGTATCACATATTGTATGAACAGAGAAGGAAAATAGAAGAACTGGCCGGCGGCTCTTGCTTGGGGGATTCCAGGCTTGAGATTTACCCTTCATTTTCTGTTCTTGTTCTTGGTGAATTAGGTCGCTGACAACTTGGTATCAGAGCCTCGTTGTTCATGGAGGGGGAGATAGAGTTGGAAGGAGAGATTGAAGACGCGACCCCACTCTCAGTCCTCAGCGTCGCCGAAGAAGAAGACCGCCTCGGGCATGAGGAGGACAAACTCGTGGCCCTTCCGGAGGATGCCATCAACATCGGCTTCCTATGCTCCACCGTGGATGGCGTCGTCGCCGTCGACTCCGTCGTGGACTACGCCATCGTCATCGCTCCGCGCAGCTCTTCACAGGCGACTTCCTAGGGGGGGTGGGATGTTAGGTTATTGGGCTAATTAGGCCGGACGAACCGGTGAGCTGCGTTTCCAGCCACCTTTAGTCCCACCTCGCCCACGCAGGAGGCTACGAGCTCCTTATAAGGGAGAGTAGCCATCCTCTCTCAGGCCGGTCTTTTGGGATGGAGAGGGCTCTCCGCTTATAAGGGTGCGTCGGATGTGCATGAACGCCTGAACGTGGGGCGAGGCCGGTATGGGCCGGTGTTGCGTGGGAGCTGAAAGGCCTAGGACGCTAACAATTGGTATCAGAGCCAGCATCGCCATGCCTACCTAGGAGGCTTACTAGGGGGGTGGGATGTTAGGTTATTGGGCTAATTGGGCCGGGCGAACCGGTGAGCTGCGTTGCCAGCCACCTTTAGTCTCACCTCGCCCACGCAAGGGGGCTACGAGCTCCTTATAAGGGAGAGTAGCCATCCTCCCTCAGGCCGGTCTTTTGGGATGGAGATGGCTCTCCGCTTATAAGGGTGCGTCGGATACGCATGAACGCCTGAACGTGGGGCGAGGCCGGTATGGGCCGGTGTTGCGTGGGAGCTGAAAGGTCTGGGACGCTAACAAATGCATCAATGGCTCGGGCGCATTTGGGGTTTTGATGATGAGTTTTGTTGATTTGCATTGGATGGATGAGCACTTGAGCAGTGTGTGACCTGACCGGCACGGGGTGCTACGACCCGCGGTTCGTCGGCGGCGACGGCAACAAGTTCCTCTTCCACGGCCGCAAGGACGCCGACTTCTGCCTGCTCTCCGACGCTAACATGCACATCAACGCGCACTTCATCGGCAAGCGCAACGCGGCGGCGGCGCGAGACTTCACATGGGTGCAGCCCCTTGGCATCCGCTTCGGTGACCACTGCCTCTACCTCCGCGTCAGGAGGACGGTCAGGTGGGACGCCGCCATCGACCGCCTCGTGATCACCTTCGACGGCGCGCCCGTCGAGCTGGACGTGGACCCCGCCACCAGCTGGAGCCCGTCCTCCGCGCCCGCACTGTCCATCTTCCGCAGCGGCGCAGCCAACGGCATGGTGGTGCGCCTGGACGGCCGGTTCCGCAGCTATACTTATGCTCCGAAACTAGCGGGTATGTGTTGACGACGAAATTTGGTTAAGGCCCAAGCTCACTAAAAATTTAGCATGGTCAACAAAGGTTAAAGAGTTCAATTAAAGGTTGGTCAAAAAAGCTCGTTCATGCTATTACACATGAATGGATATAAAGGAGCCGATAGAGATGGAGAGGTGGAGATATCCAGAATCGGTTACGATATGATTATGGAGGACGACAAGTCTCTGAACTATAAATATGTGCCTAGTAGGTAGATTAGAAAGACATACAAACACAACTACAAAAAACTACTTTCAGCACATCGCCGTCCTTGTTAATTCAAGGTTAATCATGGCGGGACTTGGCACTTGGAGCTAGGCTACATTGTCTCGATCTCCGACAAAGAGGTAAGTCTCGCCACGCCGACGATTGTATTAACTAGATCGGTGTTTTTCGAGGCTACATCGTGTCGATCTCTTGAAGTGTGTTGGTTCGATCAATATAATCGTTAGTTTATCTTGATGTATCAGTTAGGTCTAATGCTGCATCGCTACGATCTCTTAGATTGATCTAGATTAGATATCGTATTTTGAGGCTTCATCCGTTAAGTCTGACATATTGATTTATTGTATCTAATTTATTCTATACATCGTTCATTTGAATAAAGCATGTCCGATATGTTGAAATACTATGATTCATTCATGATTTGGTGACTGTCTTGGTTAAGTTCAATCTTGTTGTTATGGTGATTTAATAGTATGGATGCATTTTCTAGTATACTAGATTTAGATTCTATCAGAGTGCAAGTCGATAGGTTATCTTTAAATCCACGTTACGTCTCATTGGCATCGGGGATTGATGATCGGCTCGAGCGTATAGCGCACTGCTTTCCTCACTATCGACCTGATGGTGTGGGTGTTACGTATCGGCCGATTGCCTTATCGCTCCCGATGGTCCTTCGCCGATAAGTGCGTTTCAGCGCGTATCATGGTCATCGGTTCAATAGCCGATTAGTGTTGCTACTAACATTTTCCACGTCTTATCAGATGCAGGGTCAAACTAATTGGTACGCTAAAAACCCTAAATATTTAGAATCTGCACCGGAGTTAAGAAGATCTCTCAAGCCACGCGTGTGACCAAAAAACGATACTAACAAGTATACGTTGATGAACTTAATTACATGGGTCTCACACGTATGGGAGCTTGTGCTTGTGCATACGCGTTGTCTCGAGAGGTACCCGACCCTTTTATATATCCCAAGGGTTGGGACTACCTTTAAACTTTATATGTAATTAAGTCCCCTTACAACCGATAAATCTTTAAACTTTATATGTAATTAAGTCCCCTTACAACCGATAAATCATCAAAGATCGTGGCGAATAATCACAACATTATTCAATATCGTTATTAGTATTCCAATTCAACAGTTAGTTCTTAAGTTATTACCCCGTCGTCTTCTCCACCTCCCGAGTTCTTGCATTCGGGATATTGCCCGACTCCTGAGCTCAGAACTTCCTTTCCGAAGTTCCATTCACAACCGGTCCGATCGGCCTACTACGCTTTCACCATGCGAGCATGTAGAGCAGCATGGAATTACACCAGCTGCAGATCGATCGGATGTAGCTAGCAAACGCACGAGATTTGCTGGTTAACAGGGAAGCTCGCCGGGCTCTGCCTGCCTGACACGGCTAACGTGATGGATTAACTTTTGCTAGTTGCAGCCATGGAAAAAAGTTTTCCACGGGGCGAATTGATGTGCACAATTGACCGGCCCTGTTGCTGCCTCTCCTTTTTTTTCAAAGCCTATTCATCATATCTACCTTTCTGCCCATGTACTTCATTGCATCTGCCTTCTTCCATCATGCCTTTCTGCAAACCATGCAGCTCATTATTTGCACTGATTTGATCAGGCGACACCTTCGGTGTTGGTGTTTGGATCGAGGGTTAAATTTTAACAGTCTCGTGTCATATCGGATGTTTGGACATTAATTTGAAAGATTAAATGTGAAGTAATTATAAAAATAATTATATAATTGGAGGATAATTCATGAGACGAATTTATTAAGCCTAATTAATCCATGATTAGCAAATGTTTATTGTATCACCGCATTGTCAAATTATGACGTAATTAAGCTTATTAGATTCGTCTCGCGAATAATCACCGATTATAAATGAGTTTTGTAAATAGCCAAGATTTAATACTCCAAAATAGTATTTACACATTAGATGTGATAGAGGCTAATTTTAGCCCCTGATCCAAACAGCCCGCCCCTTCATGTGATAGGCACAGCTTTGTATATGCGTGTGTGGGAAATAAAGCGGGGAAGCTTCATCCAAATCCTAAAATTATTAGCATTAGACCCTATTTATTTTCCGGCTTATAAAAAAATAAGTTGGATTAAACTAGATTGTTGAATTATTAGAATCTATATCTTAAATTATAATAAGCTAGTATATTTATTTCTATTTATAAAAATAAACTGAATTATTATAATCTTCAATTAAAATAAACTCTGGTTCTAACATGAATGAAATTGCAAAAGGTTGCAACATATCCCTAAAATATGTGTCCCAACAATTTCTTTTCCAGGAATCTTTCTTTGAAGTGCATAAACTTTTTTCCAAGCCCTTAGAGATCAAAAAAAAGGGAAAACAAGCAGCACACAGTAGTTCAGCCTTGTCATATCGGATGTTCAGATGTTAATTAGAAAGACCAAATATAAACTAATTATAAAACTAATTGCATAATCCCTAGACTAATTCGTGAGACGAATCTATTAAACATAATTAGTTCATGATTTGACAACGTAGTGCTACAATAAAAATGTGCTAATGATGGATTAATTAGGCTTAATAGATTCGTCTTACGAATTATCTTAGGGGTTTTACAATTAGTTTTATAATTAATTAATCATGTTTAGTACTTCTAATTAGCATCCGAACATATCACGTGATCCCTTAAACATTTCGAGTAAGATTTGCTTTTTTATTTCTATTATCAATCTCGCTACCGCGTATAGTAACATTAGGGGTGCAATCGACTATTATCGGATATCACTATTTTTTTTCTTCTCTCCATATTACGTATTTTGCTTTAAATTTGAAACCGGGTATGAGCATTGTTGGATATTATATTAATTTTTTCATATCATATATCATATTTTTCTTTTGATTTAATTCGAGAGCGGATATATATTTGTATATCTAATACATATATTTATTAAACCTAAATATATAATTAGAGTGTGAAAAAATATTCCAAGATACATCAAGGAAACACGTGTAATATTCTTTGTTGGCTAGTAAATGACAATCAACTAATAATTTATTATGCTTACAAGAGAAATCCTAACAACATTTAAGGTATGTTTGATCCCGAGACATATATTCTAAAAAGCTACTGTTAGCAGTGAGTCATAAAAAAGCTAGTGTGAATTGTAAAAAAACTGAGAAGTTATTTGAATAGAATAACTATGGATTTATATTTTGATAGCTCATTACGTTTGGTTACATTATTAATATATATAATTTTGCATGTAAATCATTATAATCATGAATTTTTATAATGTTTATACTAAAACTATACATTTTTTAATTACACTAGAATAATATATTTTACTAAAGTAAAATTTTATATGAATTGATATGTTGTAATGGTATGATGTGTGATTTTCGCTCAAAGTTGAACTAGGAAATTGTAAAAGTTAGGGTCCAGCTTTTAGCTTGTACTACGAAAAAGCAGTTGCTTTTGAAAAAACTAGTTAATACTAGAACCTATTTAGTTCAACTTCCAGCTTCCACGCCAACAAACTTCCACGCCAAGAAACTGGTTGAAAAAACTGAACCAAACAGTCCAGCTTTTGACATCTGCAACTACTTCTAGAATCTGATGCGGAAACAAACGATTCAGATTCTAGATTCAGAATGTAAAAATCAATAGCTACAGAATCTAGAAATGAATTAGAATCCAGAAGATAAAAAACACCAGCTACTCAAACTAGCTAGCTACGGAGAATCTCTAGTTGTTAGAAGGTGAAACAAATAGACCCATAGATTAGAGAGAAACACAATCGGTAAAGATTTTTTTGGCGAGATTGGCAAGAGCACAAGATCTGGGAATCCAAATGATGATCGCTTTGCTTTTAATTGGCGATCATCGTTGAATGCTTGTACTCCCATGGAATCTTAACTGCCTGCAGTCTCCATGGCCATGGGCAGCATGCACCAGTTGCTTAGCAACTGCAAGGCGAGACGTCTCCATGCACACATTGAAGTGGAGGCTGCTACTGCTACCGTGCCACGTACAGGGAATCATTACAACGGTGGAAAATGATAGATTTTTTCCATTAGCAGCACATCTGAGATGGTACACAAATGTTACATATGTTAATGCCAACCTAAAATTTGATCTTAGAGTTTGAGTTCGAGGGTAGAGGGTAGACCTCTGAATGAAGTAATATCGAATACTCAGATGTTTAGTGTATTTTAATTAGGTGAAATAGTAACTTCTACCCCTCTAGCAATAAAAAAAGTTGTTTAGTCATAATTTATAGAGGGTATTACCCCATACTTATAATACCCCGTACTTATAAGTTACAACCGACTATACCTATGATACATAGTATAAATATACGTAGGGGTAAAGTAGTACAAAATTAATTATAATGTTGTAAAGTGTACATTTTATCAGATGGAACGTATACCCACAATATTATAGTTAAACCTCTGAAGCAGTTTAACAAAATAGAATCGTATAGTAGCCCATTTCATATAGATATAAGTCGGAATCTTAACCTATCAAACTAGACCTTAAATTTTAAACAGCCCATGTACTGTAGTTGTACTGTAGTCAAACTGATCAGATACCCGTATCTGATCGGTGTTCACCGGGTTGTCTGCTTCAACCCGGCCTCTTTTCTTGATTATTGATAAGACATGTAGATCTCCTGTCTGTTCTGAAAATGAAAAAAAGTAGTATTACCATGACCACTCGACCTGGACCATCATTCATTGTCGGCATGGCCTATCAGTACATTAGTGAATTGAAGATGATAATATAATTTCAAAGAAACCATGCAAATATGCAGTTTGATCCCTACACGAGAGATTTGATTATATATTCTTTTAGATAGAAAATCGAGTATTTATCCTCTATATCCCATTGACACGTGAAATCATCTCAAGTTAATGATATGTAAGCCAACAAAATAAAGGTTTATTTGGTAGAACTCCAAATCTTAAAATAGATCCATGTGTGATTTAGAGTATGGTAAAAATGTTTGGTTGAGTTAAGCTACTCTAAAAATTAGCTTCAACTTCGAGGAGATGCGGGTGGGGTAGTTCAGTAACATTTGTGGGTAATTTTTTAGACTTTCCTCGAGTAGAACAACTGAAGTTGCTTGAATCCCGTTCCACTGCGCTAGAGTATTTTTTAAGCGCTGATTTGAATCCAGAGCTTAGCAAATGTGTTTGACTCAACTCCAGCTCCATTGGACAAAAAAAACTGAAGCCCAAACCCTATCAAATGCATATTAAATTCTTAATTTTGACCTAAACAAAGAGTATATACCAAATTTTCCTATACAGATCCCTGCACGTGCCATCCCCTGCCCCCATCCTAGTTGGTGTCTCAACGGACCACATCAGATGCCTAGCTTAAGCTAAACTATCCCAGTCCAATGTGGCTTGCATTTGTGAGTTCCAAAGGGGCATAAGCGTAATCCAATCCGGCATGTCTCCACAAGGATCCCCTGTGTAAGGGGCCAAGCCTGTGGATTAGTCTCATATGTGCCGCCTAGAGAGTCCAGGCTGTCCAGCATCATTGCCTGCTCTTCTTTTTCTCCCCTCCCATTTCTCTGTCCAGATCCCATTTCTGGTGGCAGATCCTAGGATTTTCTTCACAGATTCTTCTGTTTATTGTATCGATCAAAGTATCACACCCCATCAAGGCGTTTTTAAAAATAATAAGTTTGTGGTACTGGCCAGAAACAGGGGGGAACAAAGGTAAGGTGTGATAAGCTTGCAGTAAAAAAATAGTGGTGAGAGAAGGGTAAGGAGAAGCCACAATTGTGAGGTATGGAATTGGGGATCAGGATCACATGAGGTGGTGGTATCAGAGTGTCCACAATGTGAAGTGCTATATGACTAGTATCAGATGTGCATGTAATCAAAATTATTTCTTACAAAAAATGTTATAATGTATAGTCCTAGAGATAGGGCCCTTAGCAAAATAAAAATTATATGCTTTACTCAATGGACAACTAGCAAACTAAAGAGTAGCCTATGCTTAAAATCCATATCTTATTTAGCACTATCTTCTCAACGTATGAAACTAATACTAAGATAAAAAGATTCTTTAAACGCCCCTTATTTTAATATCACCTGAATGATACATGCACAATGGCCATTCTTCTCCAATAGTGTGAGTTTGCATGAATCTTTTCCTCCTGCAACTTTCTCAAACACGACCAATAAATAAATATATTTTTTATTGTTAATGAGAGCGGACGAACTGATGTAAAATTATGCATCGATTCTTCTCTCTCCTATATGATTTGAGATCTTCTAGTGTTGAATCAGCTCGTACAGTTGTCATGTATGATGATGCATCGGTCTTAAAGGAAGGGGGTGCAGTAAGTAATAATAATCCGAGTAAAAGGCCGGAGAAGGGAAGAATATGAAAAGGGGAGAGGAAGAAAGGATGGTGTGTGATGATGAGCGAGGACCCGGAGATGAGCCATCATTACGAATCTTGGGCGGCCGAGGCCCATCGTCATCATCATTTGAAGCCTTCGTTCGTGGTACCTCAACTCGGCTCGCTCACACGATCCTTCTCACCCTCGTCGTCATTTGGCTTCGGCCAGCTGAATCAGTAATGCTCTACCAGCCAGCACATATTACTGCCGCTGTCGTCCCCTGTTACAAAGCTTCACAAAGTACGCAAAACGCCGAGATGCAACGCGCTTGGTGGTGACCATGTACGCACCTCGTGTAGTGGAGGCTTAATTTGTAGTGGATCAACTCATGCTCGGCTGTTGAGAAACAGTGGAGTGGGCATCTCTTGCGCATTGGCGTGGCAGCGCAGCGCGGCTCGGCGAGGCGAGGCAGGGCGACGGCGGAGGGAGGGAGGCATTGGACGTGCCGTGGTACAGCGGTGTGCTCGCGTGACGGTGCCGGCATGGTGGTGTGCAGCGCGGAAGGGAGAAAAACGCAGCCACTGTCACGTGAGGCCGAGCCCCTCGGCGCCTTGCCAGCCTCCTCATCATTAGCCACCATTTACGCCGTCCCCTCGCCTCCTCGCGTTCAAATGGCTCCTCTCCCGTCATAAATTCGTACGTGCGTGTAGGCCCGAGCGTCAGCGAGGGGCAAAACGGAGGGAAGAGTTTGACATCTATGGCTTTTCTGCGCCTATAAATAAGTCCCACCTCAACGAGCAAGCTAAGCACAGGCAAAAGCAAGCGGCCACATACCAGCAAGACTGCTTCTTGTTGTTCCTCGCCTTTTGCCTCTTGCCGCCTTGTTGTCCCACAGCGCGACGTCGTAGCCCTTCGCATCACTCACGCTCTGCCTCCTCCTCCGCTGCTGCTGCTTGAGCTCCCCTCCTATATTAGCCTCCAATTCCCCAGGCTTCCGGCCAGGTAATGCTCTCTCACTCCTGTCACCTTTTGCTTTCCTTTTCCTTTTCCTTGTTTCTTTAATGGTGGTGCGCTCTTCTTGCTTGCATGCAGCATGCACAATCTTTTTTTGAAGCAATGCATGCACAATCATAGGTAGGTGAAACGGCCAAATGGGGCCGGTTCTCCTTTTTGGGTGCAACAACACTCGTGCTTGGCGCACCTTTTTCTTTGTTGCTGCTCAATGCGACTGTCTTGCCATTGCATGCAATCTGCTGCTGCCTCCAATGCCTTTGGTTTGATTATGGCTTCTGCAAGCAGCTTTTGCGTTAGTAAATAGTAATTGCAATAAACATGTTAACAACATGGGTGCATGCAATTGTAAACATATGCACCTTTCTTTATTAGACAGAAGCTTCAGTGCATATTCTGTTTTGCCTCACAATGTGCATAAAGCATAGTGTAGCAGCTTACTAGCTTAGCTCATACTTCTGAGGAGTGAGGATGTTGCCAAAGCAGGGACACCCTGAGCACAATATACTTCACTGTTTGAGCTTCGACGTCTTTTTTCTTCTCTGCAGCCATGGCAGAGTGCATATAGCATGAGGCTCAAGCATGCAAAAAAGTAATATACTTCGTAGAAACAAACGTACCGAAACAGGGGCCCACGCAGTGATGCCACGTGGCTGCTAACTTTCGTTATCCTGTTGGTGGCAGGCGAAGATGGACAGACTGAACGCGAAGCTGTACCTGCAGAACTGCTACATCATGAAGGAGAACGAGCGGCTGCGCAAGAAGGCTCTGCTGCTGAACCAGGAGAACCAGGCTCTGCTCACCGAGCTCAAGCAGCGGCTCGCCAAGACTGCTGCTGCTGCTGCTGCTGCGGCCAAGGCTAACAGCAATGGCAATGTGACCGCCGGCTGTCGCGCACCCCTCCCCGACCTCAACTCCGCTCCGCCGGCGCACGGAGCCGGCCATGACAAAGGGGCACCCAAGACCAAGAAGGCGATCAAAAACTAATGCACCTTCGCACTGTCATGAGCTATGTAGTTTGTAGCCGTCAAGGGTTTAGCTCTGGTTGTTAGGAATGTTTGCTTAGTCTTAGCCATGGAGCTGTGCATGCATGCGGGCCTAGTGGTTTGTAGCAGGGTCCTTGCGGATGGATAGCTAGATCAACTAGGAGTATATATACATAGTTGGATCGCTGTGTGCTACATGGCAGTGGTGTTTCAGCAGCTTTTGCTAAGTTGCTTTCATGTCCTGGCTTTTCTTTATCATGTCTAGAGCCAGAATATGGCAAATGTCATCTACTGCTTGTTTGATCATAACGTGCCAGTCCAATGCATTATGCTACTTTGGATTCTGCCTTATCCTTGTGTTGAAAATATCACTGTGCAAATTAAAGCATGCGACTATAGATGGAGGTTCACTAATAGCTATGCAAACCCAAAAGGGCTAAAATAAAGGTTACATGATCTTATTTGAGATGACCTGATAAACTGTAGAGAAGATAGGATGATGGCCGAGCTGTGCAAGAATTGCTGGTTTCATTTATTAATAAATATGGAACTGGAGCCGATGCCCTAATGCTTGACAGATATATGTATTTCTAGTGTTAATCAGGAGACATATACCTCTCAATAGAGGTATTGTACCTCATGATTAATATGATGATATATCTACTTCTCAAGTCTAATGGACTGAAAAAAAATCAATTTCTAAACCTAGACAAGAAAACAAGTAACATCTTATGGAAAGTTGTGCAACAAAGCAACCAAATAATAATATACTTACCACCATCATAATACACTGCATTTGTACAGGGAAATCGAATCAAGGTCAAAGTAAGCACTAAGCAGTCCCCATCCGCACTAATATGCTAATGAGCAAAAAAGTAGAGTTGCAATCTCCAGTAACCTGTCAATGAAAAAAAAAAGAACATTTCAGCATGTGATACACAAAGATGTTGAATATTTCTTAAATCACAATAGCTATCAGCTGATAATAAGTTGAGACTGGCCATCAAATTGTAATAAGTTGACCACCTGAAACAACTACTAAAAAAATTGACTATACTAGAAAACACATATTGTGTGATTTTTTTTTTAAAAAAACACCAAGCCATTACTCCATCTTGGTGATGACTATTACTCCATCTTGGTGATGACTATATATCATTTGCAAATATCAGTAGAAGTGCAGTGCATATTTGTTCAAGCTTAATCAAAAGAGAAATTTGAAAAATATAACACTGTCTGGTGAAAAACATAAAATCATTTTTGTCATAGCATTATAATTGTTGAGTTCACATGTGTTTTCTGATTTGCACACAAGGCACCAAGTTGTATTAGAAGTTTAGAACAAATATAACAAACAATATAGTATAACTTCTATTAGCTCAACAATCCTGAGCTGCACATGCAAGAAACGTTGCACATTTCTTATAATGAGTTTGTTTTGTCCCACATATCCAAGAATCCAGGAGCTATTTGACAGAACATACATATCAACCGTTCCTCGATCACATCAACACATCATCCTCTGCTAAGCTGTTCACTTCAACAGTTTCACCACGAAACATGCCTCTGATTAATAGAGCCTTCCACTCAAAACTTCAGTCTGTGCTGTGACCTGTGACACTAGCACAAGAAAGATCCTGGTCTTAGAAGAATCTTTTATGATACTTTGACCCATTACAGACTCTTTAAGCAATTAAAACTGGTGTACAGAAAGAAGGATCTATATGACACAATCAAGTATACATAAGTTGGATGCTGATAACAGTCTCAACCTGCTTCTCGTTTCACCCCATTGATTCAGAAGACATCAAAGGAATTCTAGATCAAGGCTATCCAAATGGGGTGAAACTATTATTATCTTTCACAAAAGATGAAATGCATGGCTAATATGTGGGACCTCTTGCTTCCATGGACCATGGTTTTGGCTTGCATTCCCAAAATATACCACATGAACATATTAAAGAGTTCAGTTCGGGACCATCTGATCTGGACAGCCTATGCAAGAGGCCAAACAAAAATATGAATGCAACCTGGCACCTGCCAATTCTGTAAAAATACTGGCTATTCACTATGAAAATGATGGTTTTGGCTGTCAACAGATGTACATCATGAACAAGGACAAGTAGAAATGAGTACAATTGTACAAGATCATTGCAAAACAGTGCCAGCCACGTCTCATGTATCCCTTACAATCAAATGCATCCCAGCACATAACATGTAAATCATTTTCTGTCAGTAAAAAAGACTGTAATCCCATTTTTTGGAAGATTATATCCAATTGATATTGTGCGTACCTAGTAGCATCTAACAGTTGTAGATGGCAGTCATGTACCATATACGCACTGACATGGTAGAAATGCACAATAAGCACACTCCAAGAGGGTAAGCCAACTAGAAGAACTGCATTTCAAGACTTGTCTTATCCATTAAAAGTGAGTTATAATTCTTAAGTAATTCCACTGATTCACAGCAGGAATGACAGAACTACAAGTAGTGGAAGAATCAGTTATCATCCCTGACTCCAATCAGTTTGTTTAGACTGTTTCAAGCAAAAAAATATCTGAAACTACTTGACATGAATAATGCTAGTTTCTTACAAGGGAAATGCTCTGGTACCCCTAAACTAATATCTCGTTAAAACTACCAATGCTGTGCAAAAACCAGGATGAGTGGAAACTACATGTGTCAAAAGCTACATTTATAACCTCACCGATCAAAATAGAGGCATCTTGTCTTGCCAAAAGTGTTGTTACATAAAGTAGGCTAATATGAAAAATAAACATATTACAACAAAAAGTTCGTAAGGTAGAGAATTATCTTACCTTTCACCATAAAAAAGCTACATTATAGTAAAGTGCCATCAACTTGTTGAAGTGCTGAACGCCAACGGCCAACCAACACCAGAGAATCAATACGTAAATGTTCTACAGAACTATAGCTAGCACAAATAAATTTCGTCAGATCCAACGAATAGAAGTCCCTCATACAACAAGCCGCAACTAAGCGTCGATGTGCTACGATTCTAACTTGGCACAAGCCGACCGAGGGCAAGGTCAGCACATGTAAGGTAGCTGGACCAAGCTAGGTAGACGGAGAAATACGTATTGATGGCAACACCACGAGAACACCTGATTAATTGTTTGAACCATCTCGGCTGCAGGGCTACTGCTCTTCTACGCCCACTAAGACCAGAAGCATAATGATCACCCGTATGCAGGCAGGACGCGCAACTTGAGCAATGCAACAAGCGGGACGGAGAAACACGATCCCCTTTAGTTTCCCCGCGGAATCATTCGGCACGGCGGCACTCGCGGCGGGCGCTTCTACCGCTCCCGGAACCGATCGCGACTGGGGTAACTGGAAGGCCATGTGATCAAGCCGGTGAGAGAGATTCGTCGCGGAGCACTTACCAGGTCGATTTCTCCGTGGCGTGACGCCGGCTGTCCTCGCAACCGGCTGCCGGCTAGGAGGGACCGCCGCCGCCGATTCGTCGCCTCCATCTCCGGTTTGCGGCGTCGTTCCCCCTTCTCCGCCGCACCAACTGCCTGGCCTGCCCGAAGAATGGGCTAGATGGGCTCTCAGTGAAATGGGCCGGAAAAGGCATTGCCACCGACGTGCGGCCCATGTAAACAAATTAAATATTAGAAATTTAAATTTTTGATTTAATTTTTTATAAGAAATTACTATAAAGAAATAAAATATTCCTTTGTTGAGTACCTCGAGAAGTGTGCCAATTGTTGTGAAGCGATATGATTCTAGGGACAGTTTTATTGCTACCTCTTAAAATCATTGTCTTGAGAAAATCATTGTTTCGAGAAAGTAGACAATGGTTGTTATCAGTGGCGGAGCTAGAGAAAAATTAAAGAAGATGTACCGTTTTAAGCGGTATATCATATTGGACTCAAGGAGGTGCACAAAAGGTAAAAATTTGATACTGATAACTAATTTTTTTCTCTTGAACCGGGTTCCTATGATCCCACACCTAATACTTTGGCTCCACCCCTGATTGTTGTGGATTCTATCTAGATGGTGGTTTTTTAAGTCTATCTTTTAGCACCGGTTGAAACTATTAGCCTATACTAAGGAGGAAAAAGATGAACGATCGATCGCGAGTAGAAACTTAAAAGATATTTAGTCTAGGCATAGAAGTATTAGTATTAAATAATAGGTACATAACCAGTACTAGAAGTCTTCTCTTCAATATCGAGTGGGGACACCGTACTAAATACATTAGGACCGTTTGAATGGACTTAAACTAATTGTTAGGTAGAACTAATTATTAGTAAGCTAATAACTAATTAGCTAATAATTAGTTAATATATGTTTGGATACTTCGGACTAATACCTGAAAAAGTAGTAAAGGATCTCTATTAGCTCCCATTAGTCCGTGGACTAATGGCTAACCATTAGTTGATCTATGAACTAACAATTAGTTTAATAATTAGTTAAGTTGTTTAAATAAACCAAGGATAAAAATTAACTACTAACAATTAGTTCATGAGATCCAAATAGGGTCTTAGTCCTCCCTGCACTAGGTGGAAACACAGCTCGATACTAGACCCATTATTATTGGTAGAAGATAAGTTTTACAATCGGGTATAACTAATCTCAATAATTTTCAGTCTATTTTTTATGGTTGTAGGGAACTTTGATATCGACTCTAATTATGATAGCTACATTCTAAAAACATTCGTTAAATTTATTCCGTTTTCTTCGTCGGAAGAGAAGAGAAGAGAAGTCTGCAGAAATGTATGCACCCAAATCGGCTCTTCTCTTTATGTAGGCTGCCATTTTCAGCTCGTAACCGTGCATGGCCTAGTTCTAGTTTAGAAAACATGATTAATAATGATCCGATTTGTGGTTTCAAAGAAGAAAACCCCCCTAAATTAAAGTAAAGTAACTTCTTCCGATCCATCGGACATCTATCGCCGACGTTGGAACTGAACTGTAAAGTGGGAGTAGAAAGTAGCAGCTTGGCCAAAAAAGACACCACTATATTTGTTTAGGCACACAGGGTTTTTGCTTGTCAATCACCGTACGAGATCTGTCATTCGTGTCAGCTGTAGGCCAGGCCATGCCATGATATTTGCATATGCTAGGTAGGTTCAGTGGACACACTGTAGATCCGTAGTGCATGCGCCTGGCAGATGGCAGCCTTTTGCATGCAGTACGTACGCCTCAAACTGTTAGAAGGGAAATCTGCAGTACTACTAGCAGGCAGGCATTTGCTGGTAGGGATGGATTCGGATCGGATACGGATGGAAACGAATCCGGATAGTACTATTTACCACATTTTAATTCGAATACGAATACGGATTCGAATGTTCTCGAATACGAATACAAAACGGATGTTTCGAATACGAATATGTATTCGGATGTTTACTCGGTTTAACTCCAAATGTTCGTTGTTTCACAAATTTTTCAAAAATCCAAAGGGTCCAATATACCAAATTAGAATTATAATTAATAAGAAACAATGATACACAATAAATCATGCACAAACTAAGTTTTTAAACAACACTAACTAAAATTCATCATACAGAACAACCAACAAGAACTATATAAAGTCTTGAACTGAAATTCATCATACATGTCAAAAAACAGGCGGCAATTTGGAAATAATTGGCTGAATTTTATTGTTTTAAAAAATTAAACATTTTTAAAAATTTCTCAAAACATTTTAAAAAATTTATCATGGTATCTACGTATAATATTATAGTACTATGACAAGTCTCGTATTTTTCAGACTTTATTTGATTTTTTTATAATTAAAAAGCCCTTAAGCTCCACATTACCAATGAAGTGTCGTAACATGGTTTTCTTAACATTTATTTAAATTTAGTGGATAATAACTAAAAATGGAGACAAAATAGTGAATATGATTTTTCTATAAATTTTAGTGCATTATTTTAAGTACTTGCAGGTCAAATTTCACATATCCCAATTTAAATCCTAGAAACACAATTAATGAATTAAAAATAGAAAATGGGTCTAGAAAAATACAAAACAATTATATGGAATGATATATTTTTGTATTTTGATTATATAAAAAAATTCAAGTTCAAACAAATATTTAACCATAAATTTACTTTAAATCATAACCTATTCCTTCTCAAAACTATATTTCCTCTTAAGAGAATCTCATATTTCTTAACATTCTATATGATAAATTTCTCGAAACATTTTCAAAATTTTATCATGGTATCTACGTATAATATTATAACACTGTGATAAGTCTCGTATTTTTCAGACTTTATTTGATTTTTTTATAATTAAAAAACCCTTAAGCTCCACATTACCGATGAAGTGTCGTAACATAAATTTTTTAACATTTCTTTAAATTTAGTGGATAAGAACTAAAAATGTACACAAAATAGTGAATGTGATTTTTGATAAATTTTAGTGCATTAGTTTAGGTACTTGCAGTTCAAATTTCACATATTCCAATTTAAATACTAGAAACGCAATTAATGAGTTAAAAACAGCAAATGGATCTGGAAAAATACAAAAACTTTATATGGTATGAGATATGTTGTATTTTGATTATATAAAAAAAACTCAAGTTCAAAGAAATTTTTAACCATAAATTTACTTTAAACCATAGTCTATTCCTTCTCAAAACTCTATTTCCTCTTAAGAGAATCTCAGATTTCTTAACATTCTATATGATAAATTTTTCGAAACATTTTCAAAAATTTATCATGGTATCTACGTATAATATTATAACACTTTGATAAGTCTCGCATTTTTCAGACTTTAATTGATTTTTTATAATTAAAAAACCCTTAAGCTCCACATTACCGATGAAGTGTCGTAACATAATTTTTTTAACATTTCTTTAAATTTAGTGGATAAGAACTAAAAATGGACACAAAATAGTGAATGTGATTTTTTGATAAATTTTAGTGCATTATTTTAGTTACTTTCGGTTCAAATTTTACATATTCCAATTTAAATACTATAAACACAATTAATGAGTTAAAAATAGCAAATGGATCTGGAAAAATACAAAAAATTTATATGGTATGAGATATGTTGTATTTTTATTATATAAAAAAATTCAAGTTCAAACAAATATTTAACCATAAATTTACTTTAAACCATAACATATTCCTTCTCAAAACTCTATTTCCTCTTAAGAGAATCTCAGATTTCTTAATATTCTATATGATAAATTTCTCGAAACATTTTCAAAAATTTATCATGGTATCTACGTATAATATTATAAAACTGTGATAAGTCTCGTATTTTTCAGACTTTATTTGATTGTTTTATAATTAAAAAACCCTTAAGCTCCATATTACCGATGAAGTGTCGTAACATAATTTTTTTAACATTTCTTTAAATTTAGTGGATAAGAACTAAAAATGGACACAAAATAGTGAATGTGATTTTTCGATAAATTTTAGTGCATTGTTTTAGGTACTTGCAGTTCAAATTTCACATATTCCAATTTAAATACTAGAAACACAATTAATGAGTTAAAAATAGCAAATGGATCTGGAAAAATACAAATAATTTATATGGTATGAGATATGTTGTAGTTTGATTATATAAAAATATTCAAGTTCAAACAAATATTTAACCATAAATTTACTTTAAACCATAAAAAATTCCTTCTCAAAACTCTATTTCCTCTTAAGAGAATCTCAGATTTCTTAACATTCTATATAATAAATTTCTCGAAACATTTTCAAAATTTTATTATGGTATCTATGTATAATATTGTAACACTATGATAAGTCTCGTATTTTTTAGACTTTATTTGATTTTTTTATAATTAAAAAACTCTTAAGCTCCACATTACTGAAGAAGTGTCGTAACATGATTTTTTAATATTTCTTTAAATTTCATGGATAAGAACTAAAAATGGACACAAAATAGTGAATGTGATTTTTCTATAAATTTTAGTGCATTATTTTAGGTACTTGCATTTCAAATTTCACATATTTCAATTTAAATCCTAGAAACACAATTAATGAGTTAAAAATAGCAAATGTATCTAAAAAATACAAAAAATTATATGAAATGAGATATGTTGTATTTTGATTATAAAAAAATTAAAGTTCAAACAAATATTTAACCATCAATTTATTTTAAACCATAACTTATTAATATTCACTAACTTAAGTATTCCATAATTATATAAATAATAAATAAACCAGTAATATAGTCATAATATATTATCTTGAGTCTAAGTTTAATCTGTGTGAAATCCTAAAACGAATACGGATGTATCCATTTCCATATCCACATTCAGCAGAATTCGGATATCCGTTTCCATATCCACATTTGTAAAACGAATTCGGATATTTCCGAATGTCATCCATATTTAATTCGAATACGAATACGGATATCCATATTTACAGTAATTCGAATACGAATACGGATAATTCGGATATTCTGACATCCATATCCATCCCTATTTGCTGGTACAGGGATTCAGATTCTGATATCATGAGATGTGTGTTTGGTTGCTCGCCGTTGATAACAAGATTGCTATGTTGTTTTGGTGGTATTATTATATATAGTTTCGGCAGGATCGACCTTGATCGTATGTTTGAAATGATAAGTTAGTAGTTTTGATCGATCATGTTTCGTATGTAATAATCTTGATTAGCGGATTTGTAAATCTTGAGGGGAATATACACTACCGGAAAAGAGAAGTCACGTACACTCGGCAAACCCCAGGGTGAACGGCACTCGACAAACAACACCTCTACGTCCACTTGTTTTGCCGTTCTTCAGGTGTTTGCCAAGAGTAACACTCGGTAAACTTTCAACTGTTTGCCAAACGTAAACACTCGGTAAAGAAAGAAACCAAAAATTAAAAAAAAATAGGACAGGGGACAATGGCATTTCGTTGAACAGTTGGCGAGCATGGCACGACACTGTAGGGCCGGGGCGAGGCATGCCACGGTGATGATGCGGCACTATGTGGTAGGTCGGGGCGAGGCACACCGCGGCAACGGCACAGCGAGTCGGGACGGGGCCGCAACGTGCGGGCGGGCGGAAATAGGGACGCGACGAGACTAGGACGTGTAGGCGGCGATGGGGGCACGACACTAGTGGTGCCAGTGCGCGACACTAGCGATGGTGAGCGAGGGCTGGCGGTGTTGATGGCTGTTGTGAGGAGGGAGAACGGATTAGAGATGAGAGGGAGATATGGGAAATTTAAAGGGAGAGGCAAAATTTTTGGCATCCAATTCAAACTTTTGGCACCGGAAATGAAAATTTCAAAATTTTAGCACCCGCTATTAAAAAAAGGTTTGCCGAGTACCAAATTTGAAAAAATGTTTTCTGAGTACAAAATTTGTGACACTCAACAAAAAAGGTGTTGGTGCATTTTTTGGTCACACTTTGACACACGTGTGGCCTAGGAGATCTATTTAACTTTAGTGCAGGTCCTACATTCTTAGAAAAAGGTGTCAATCCGTTTGACCCTGCAACTGATAAGGAAATAAGAAAATGTGATTAATAGCATAGCCTATCGGCTATCGAGCCGATGACTACGATGAGGATGGGATATTCGTGGAATATCATGCCTATCGGCTATAGGGTCGATGACCAGGAGTAAAGCAATCGGCGAATGTGCCATCGGCCGATAAGATGGACAGTTTTACCACATAAGCCGATGGGCGCTTTTCCGATGGCAAATAAGTTATGGCATTGAATGGAAGATAACTTGTCGGCTTGTACTCCGACAGAAATAAATAAAAAGTACCATATAACATGTCTATATCATGAAAATTATCACAATAACTAGATCAGACCTAAAAAAGATAATAGCTAATCACGATGATCTTAATAATATATCAAAGTATCGGGCATGCTTTATTTAGATTAATGGTATACAACATGAAAAAGATACAATAACAAGAGATGTCAGACTTAACTGATGAAGTCTCAAACTATCACACCTAGATCACATCAATCTAAGAGATCAATCTGATGCAGCCATAGACCTAGCCGATACATCGAGAACCGACGATCGTACTGTTTCGATGTTCTCCTCAAGAGATCAAACTGATGTAGTCATAAGGATACTGACCTAGTCGATACTGTCGTCGGGGGTGGCGAAACTCACCTCTTCGCCGGAGATTAAAACAATGCAGCCTAGCTCCGAGTGCCGAACCACGCCGAGATAAACCTTGGGGACCAAGGGTGGCGATGTGCCAAGTAGTTGTTTGATATAGATGTGTGTTTCTTATCTAACTAGGGGTACATATTTATAGTCTGGAGACTTGCCGTACAAGCACTCTATCTTAACTAATTTTTGATTTATGTTTATCTTCTCTTCATCTTTATATCCATCGGCTCCTCTGCATTCAGTCAAGTTGTAACAGCATGGATGGGCTTCCTTAACCATCTTTGACCGGACTCTTCTTGACTTTTGTTGACCGTGTGGCATCCTTAGTGGGCTTGGGCTTTACCAAATCTTGGCGTGAACACATGCCCCCTAGTTTCGGAGCATTAAGTGACTTTTGATGCTTCAAAATTATGGCCCATCACTATCCCCTACCACCACGTCATTCCGCACGATCTCTTCTCTTTAATTGCCAGCCGAACTATTCACCTTCTATCACCTTCATATCTTCACCTAGAGCTCCGACCTTACAACTTCCCTTGCCTCTTCATCTTCGGCCATTCACAGCGCTTGACGCATTTACTCTTGATGGCATTGTATCGTTCTTTCCCATCGGACGCCGTGAATGGCCCCTTCATCTCCTTCGGGATTAACCTGACTCTACAATCGAAAAATTTTCCTGGTCTATAAGTATTCGACTTTTCTTCATTTTAGCTTTCACGCTTTTCACCCATTTGCTTGCCACAATTATCGTTTGCTTCCCTTTCTTGTTCGGTTAAATCTTTACTTCGGCGACACCAGAATGGCTACTCTCAATGCAATCCCTGAGGTAAGTCTTATTTCCCGCTATCTTTTCTTTTCCTTTCGTGGCTTCTTATCACATCTCCTTTTCTTCCTCTTGTACAACCTGCGGGATCAAATTCTAATCCCCATAGCCACTCATCCTTCTAGTTTCTTCCTGGGCCCTTTGGGCAATCCAGACCCTGTTGACTTAATAAACGCTGAAACTCATAAAATCCCTTTCAAATGTTCCCCATGCGTCCCTCTGATTGGGGTTGTGGTCCCAACTCTTTTCCTTCTCCTATCCCTGCCTGGCATGACTGGTATCTTAGGGTATCAGTCGTCTACCGCCCCCTCTGGGATGACATCGACATTGGTCATTACATCAGCCTTTCTTTGGCTGAGCCGTATTTGAATGAGTCGATGCTAGCCGCGTTATGTTACTTCTGGTCCGATGCCTTGAATGCCTTCATTTTTGGTCATGGGCCGATGAGTCCCGCTTTGCATGATATCTTTTTTTGACTTTTCTTAATATTGATTCACTAGCCAATTCATTCTCTTTTCGTTTCCAACCATCCCATCGCCTCAGCATCACGCCGGTTAATGGCTGGGGCCGATTTATTGTGAGGCACAACGGGAAGACCAGTCCTGTAGATACCGTTGAACATATCGCTTTTCTAAACCTCTAGTTGGAAGAGTTCGTTTTTTGCATACGGGACCCAGCCCCAACTTTCCAATTTCGGTTTTTAGCCGAAAAGCTTGCTGCCCGTGTGCGGATTCCTCTTGGTCGCTATCTCATTGGAGTGACCTACCGCCTCCTTCACCTTGTATCGGCTGACTTGTCGGCTAGTAACGTTGCCGACTTTGGCTTAATGTTTATGTGGTCGACGTCGTTGGAGGGATCCCTCTTGCTTAGTCGCGTTTTTGACTGATTTTCTAGAATCGGTCGTCCCCGCATATCGCTGTTGCTCTTCCTTGGGTGAAGCGGCAACATCCATCCCTGCTTTCTCCTTGTCTTCTGAGGCTTTGGTCGTTTTCTTCAAGAGCATCTATCTTGGATTCTCCAATCGGACCATCTGGTTCCCCTTCGGGTATTACTCGGAGTATGAACGCCCTCATCGGCTAGTCTTGCCTGATGTGTACCAGGACGAAGAATCCCTTTGTATATTCTTAGCCGGAACCTCTCCTTGCTTGCTTCCTATCAACTTTACCGATGAACATCCTCATTAGACCTCCTATCTTTAGCGGCTTCACCTAGATGACGCTGATGTAGGGCCCAAGGTAAAACGCCCTGACTCCCCTTTTTCATTTGCTTTCTATCATCTTCTATTCCACCTAATTGAACTTGCCTTCTACAGGATGTCGATCGCGATGCCCCCTGGTGAGCTTCAGTGGCCGATCGATACAATACAGACCGATATCAGCCACTACAAACCTAGGTGCTAGTGCCCCACTCCCACGACATGGGTGAACGGAAAACGAGCCTAGATCGCTGATCACACTAAGGAACTTCGAAAGGCTGCTAGGTGAAGAAGCTGATTCAAAAGTGAAGCCGACGGCAGCTCGCTAAGCAATTTTTTCTTTATTTCGTAAACTTGTGTACCACCTTTGCCTCATAGTTTGGGATATTGGATGTATCTTATTAATTTCGTATGTCTTGACTTCGAACTGTGTTCTGTGGCATATGATGCTTCTACATCGAGCGTCTGAAGGCGATACCACTGGTATCGGCTTTTTGGCGCGTAGATCCATAGGCATTGATCCAAATGCTTGGGAAGTATTTCCCATTCAATGCTTTCCCAAATACTTCTCTGTCCAGTCCCTTGAGTAAATAGGCGTTGTCGGGCACTACTCGATGTATCCTAAATGGTCCCTCCCAATTTGGGGACCACTTACTGAACCGATTGTCTTTAGATCTAATCGGCACAATAAGTTTCCATACGAGTTATCCTTGTTCAAACAATTTCGGCACCACTTTTTTATTATAGAACCTAGCAATCCTTTCTTTGTTTTCTTCAACTTTTTCTACGGCTCTCAATCGGACCTATGCTAGATCGTCTAGGCCTTTCGTCATCAAATTATAATAATCATCAGTTGTGAGTTGGTCTTGTAACGTGATCCTTCTTGAGCCGATGTTATTTTCCCACGGTAATACTACTTTGTGGCCATAGACTAACTGATATGGTGGCACTTGAGTGGATCTGTGACGCGCCATTCGATAAGCCCAATGTGCTTTTGATAAGGACTAATGACAACACTTTGGCAGTTCATTGATCTTATGCTTTATTAACTTGATCAAACTTTTATTGGATGCTTCTGCTTGACCATAAGCCCGTGTGTAATATGGCGATGAATTTAAGAGCTTGATCCCCATATCGGCTGTGAACTGCTATAATTCCTCCGATATGAAGATTGTCCCTTGATCCGTGGTTATAGTCTGTGGGATTCTGAACCGATATATTATATGCTCCCTCATGAATTCGATGGCATCGGTGGATGTGACTTTCTTGAGTGGAATGGCCTCTACCTACTTTGTGAAATAATCGAAAATTCCTCTGATACGAAGATTGTCCCTTGATTCATGGTGATAGTCTATGAGATTCCTGTAACACCCCAGGAAATAAAAACAAATAAAATAAAAGAAAATGATTATTAAAATCTTTTCTGAATTTTATTATTAAAGAAAATCCTAAAAGAACCCCAATAAAGCCAAACAAGGAGAAATATTCAAGATATGGACTTGAAAATTTTATGAGATGAACCAGAGACCAAAATATAATTTTAGGAATTTTTCCAAATTTTTATCAATAGTGATTCAACCCTTAATCAAATAAATGAATTACTGGAATTATTTTAAATCAGAAAAGATATTAAAACCTTAACGGGCCTCAACCTCCAAAGCGCCTCGGCCCAACCCAGCCCAACACTCGCGTCGCTGACATGTGGGACCCGCCTGTCGGCGCTCGCGTCCCGCCTCTCACTCCCACCCGCACCCCGCCTGGCCCCACCGGTCATTCCCCCTTCTGCCACCGACCGCTCGGGCCCGCCTGTCAGGCTTTCCTTTCTCGTTCGCCCGCCGACAAGTGGGGGCCACCTGTCGGATCCATCTTCTCCGATGGAAACCCTCTCTCCCCTTTCCTTCCCCGGCGATCACCTTCCATTTTCCTCGCCGCCGGCCGCCCGCGTTCGCTTGATTCACCCCGGATCGCCTTCCCCGAACGCCGACGACCCCATTCCTTCTTTAGCCACGCGTTTTCACGCTTATGGCAGTGCATCCGAAGCTTTTGGAAACCTCGCCGGAGTTCTCAGGAACCCCTCGGATTCCTTCCATCCAGACGCCGACGAACCCCCTATATAAACCCCCTTCGGTCACCGCCCTCAGCCACACCGTAGCAACCCAAGCCGAGCGAGAACAGAGCGCCACCACCTTCTTTTCGGCCTTCGGCTCTGCGTCGCCTCCGGCGAGCCCTCGCCATCGCCTCGGACATCCCCCGTCCTAGCCACCGCCACCGATGAGACCGCCGGAGCCCGCTCGTCATCGGCCACCCCTCCGTCGGTCGTGAAGACCACCGGATCGCCGTCGCCGTCGAGCACCCGAAACCCCTCCACCGTCTACGCTCGCCGCCGGTCACCTCCGGGCCCCCATCGTCACCACCGAAGGTACTGTCAGGACCCCCTTCACCTCCGCGTTCCATTTTTGGCCCTAGCTAGGCCCCTAGGCCCTCGTCGCCGCCGTTGTAGATGCACCCGAGCCCGCCGTCGCCGGAGACGAAGGGGGGTACGCGCCCCTTACGTCGTGCCGTGCCGGATCGCACTCTGGCCGTCTGATCACGATCGGAGGGCTACGGTTAAATCCCTTCGGGATTTAATCAGGGCCCTCAGATCTAATCGAAGGGGTACGGTGCCATCTCGGCCGTTGATCATAACTTAAACCCCCGGAGTGATCTGGTGCATCCACGCATACCCCTTCGCTCCGTTTTAATCCTGGTCGTCCGTTGCCACTTAAGGATCCTGCCTCGCGCCTGGCCGCCGGATCTGGATCCAACGGATCTGGTGGATCCGGTCCACGTGCATAGTGCCACGGGCCACCGTGGGCCTGGCTCACCGTGGACCAGAGCCCATTTTCTGTCTAAATAAAATTCCAGAAATTGATTTAAACTTTGAAAATTCATAACTTGCTCATTTTAACTCCAAATTTCACCATTTAAATTTTGTTAAAACCAGAATAATATTCTCTACACATTAATGCCATAAAAACAGTATGTTACTGTTACCCAAAATATTTTTAACAAATAAAAGAATAAAAACCCCTTAGGGGTAAATTATTAATTCAGAAAAATAAATTAGAGAAGCCTTTAGAAATATAAGTTTACTGTTTATTCACCAAACATCAGAATAATGAAGCTTTATTCCACATAATAAAACCCACAAATATGTATGTTTATTATTTGGTGGATTTTATCTGTTTATTGAATGTGTTGTTTATTTTCCGTATCGAGAAGACTACGCGTTCGTCGAGGAGCCGGAGTTCTACCCCGAGGTTCCTCCATCCCCCTTTGCTGATCAAGACAAGTCATCGACCACCTCTGTGGAAACAGTTGATCATCATTGAGCCCAAGTTTTAATAAATTATCGCTATAACTCATAGGTTAATATTTCATTAGTCCAATAATCAAGCCTTACACTTATATTTATTAGATCCCCGTCCTTGTGTGCAAACCCAAGCCATGCTTATTGAGCCTTAACTCCTTGTCACTCTACTATAAAATTATTAGCTAGTGCCCAATGTACCGGCACAACTGCTATAGGATATAAAGAATGAGTCGTAGTTAGATGGATTCTGGTATATGAAATACCCCGTTATTCTTGTCTCTGGACTCTGTTGGAGTTAGGTATGTTATAAGTATGGTGAGTTCCGGGTGCAAGCTCGGGTATTGGTATGTCGCACCCGGGGCACTATAAGGACCGGTCTGCGGGATCAGTTGCAAAGCACTTCCGTACCAACCACAAGTCTAATGGGTAAGTCCTAACTGGAAGTGTGGAACACTCCGTCTCACGGCACCATAGTGGAGGGGGCAAGGGGCTAGCCCTCAGCGTGCCTTGTACCGACGATGGCTCAAGGGGGGGTATTGTGGAAACTCGACATGGCGAGACACGATACGAAACCTATAAGAGGGTGCTGTTGAGTCGGGGAAGACCATATGGAAGGTTTTGGCACGAGTTCCCGTGAAATGGCCGAGCCCACGGTCAAGGGCGGGTTGTGTGACTACTCGCAGTTAGTTTACAATTGTTTGAATGGTTGAGTTATTCATGGCATGTAAGGACTGTTGTGCGAGGAGGTAAAACATACTCCTTAAGTTAGAAGATGATGATGCATACACATGTTTACTTTTCCGTACTAATAAGTTGCTCACATTTAATGCTTTACAATTATGCTGCTTCCGCTAAACTAGCCACTATCTCCCTTGTTATTACCTTGCATTATATTTGCATTCGGTGGCTTGCTGAGTACATCTGTACTCACCCCGTTGACTTACACCATCAGAGCCAGTCTACTACGAGGAGGATGAAGGTCTGGAGTAGCGACCCAGTCAAGGCGAGACTGGAAGGAGGCGTTCATCTAGGACCCTTATTTTATTAGTTTCTCTTCATCTTTATTCACTTTTGTATTAATGCGGTCTACGAACCGTGAATGATTGCCCGTTTTGTACGAGGTCGCATGATGAACATCTTGGTTTATTGATTTTCTTTGGAATTTCAATAAAGGTCCTGATTTATTAAATCGGGGCGTGACAAGATGGTATCAGAGCCGACTTGACTGTAGGAAGCCAAACAGACCTGACCTTAGGACGTATATATATTCACTATATTTTCTTACAAAAACTACTTATCCTCTCATCTTCCGAGATTTTCCCAAAAACTTTCTCTCTTTTGTAGATGCCGGTCCATACCATGAGCGGGACCCTTCGCGACGAGGTCGGATTCATCCGCGAGCTGCGCATGCTCGTCGGTTTCCTCAGATTTGAGCACGAGCCGATGTACCATGGAGTCTTCCCCGACGAGGAAGAAAGCTTCTATGAGGTCACCGTCGTTGTCCAGCCCTCCCCTCAGACAACTCACACCTATCGCGGAGGAGGACCTACCTTCTTGGTTGCCAGTCAGCGCACCACCCTCCAGACACTCACAGAGCTCCGGATGATCTATGACAGTGAGCTCTATGACACGGACTTCCGCTTCGTGCCTCTTTGCACTCCAGGGAGTCCCCACAGCGTCTTCGTCAGCACACTCTCCCAGCGTCATTCTGCGATTGGTCATGCCATGCGCTTATTGGAGGCCATGGATGATCTCCATTACGAGGCACTGCAGGACGCCAATGGACAGCGCGACACGATCAGCTTTTACCGACACTCTTCTGAGGATCTGAACCGCGAGAACGGAGATATTCATCGCCGTATCCAGTAGGGACACCGTTTGGCTGCTGAGGCAGAGGAGTTACGGCGTCAGAATGAGCTCCTTCGGCAGCGCGTCGCCACCAACCCACAGCTCCGCCACCAGATTGAGGAATTAAAGAAGGACATCAGAGTAATTTAATCTTTTCGAAAAGCCGAGCCCACGGTCAAGGGCGGGTTGTGTGACTACTCGCAGTTAGTTTACAATTGTTTGAATGGTTGAGTTATTCATGGCATGTAAGGACTGTTGTGCGAGGAGGTAAAACATACTCCTTAAGTTAGAAGATGATGATGCATACACATGTTTACTTTTCCGTACTAATAAGTTGCTCACATTTAATGCTTTACAATTATGCTGCTTCCGCTAAACTAGCCACTATCTCCCTTGTTATTACCTTGCATTATATTTGCATTCGGTGGCTTGCTGAGTACATCTGTACTCACCCCGTTGACTTACACCATCAGAGCCAGTCTACTACGAGGAGGATGAAGGTCTGGAGTAGCGACCCAGTCAAGGCGAGACTGGAAGGAGGCGTTCATCTAGGACCCTTATTTTATTAGTTTCTCTTCATCTTTATTCACTTTTGTATTAATGCGGTCTACGAACCGTGAATGATTGCCCGTTTTGTACGAGGTCGCATGATGAACGTCTTGGTTTATTGATTTTCTTTGGAATTTCAATAAAGGTCCTGATTTATTAAATCGGGGCGTGACAAGATGGTATCAGAGCCGACTTGACTGTAGGAAGCCAAACAGACCTGACCTTAGGACGTATATATATTCACTATATTTTCTTACAAAAACTACTTATCCTCTCATCTTCCGATATTTTCCCAAAAACTTTCTCTCTTTTGTAGATGCCGGTCCATACCATGAGCGGGACCCTTCGCGACGAGGTCGGATTCATCCGCGAGCTGCGCATGCTCGTCGGTTTCCTCAGATTTGAGCACGAGCCGATGTACCATGGAGTCTTCCCCGACGAGGAAGAAAGCTTCTATGAGGTCACCGTCGTTGTCCAGCCCTCCCCTCAGACAACTCACACCTATCGCGGAGGAGGACCTACCTTCTTGGTTGCCAGTCAGCGCACCACCCTCCAGACACTCACAGAGCTCCGGATGATCTATGACAGTGAGCTCTATGACACGGACTTCCGCTTCGTGCCTCTTTGCACTCCAGGGAGTCCCCACAGCGTCTTCGTCAGCACACTCTCCCAGCGTCATTCTGCGATTGGTCATGCCATGCGCTTATTGGAGGCCATGGATGATCTCCATTACGAGGCACTGCAGGACGCCAATGGACAGCGCGACACGATCAGCTTTTACCGACACTCTTCTGAGGATCTGAACCGCGAGAACGGAGATATTCATCGCCGTATCCAGTAGGGACACCGTTTGGCTGCTGAGGCAGAGGAGTTACGACGTCAGAATGAGCTCCTTCGGCAGCGCGTCGCCACCAACCCACAGCTCCGCCACCAGATTGAGGAATTAAAGAAGGACATTGAGGAGATCGCACCTCTTCCGCCTCGCAGGAAGAAACCCCTTCGGATCCCCACCGTGAGGCCCAAGAAGATCTCCCGCAGTGCCCCACCCGCCGGACCATCCAGCTCCTCGACCCAGACCGTCTCCCACGAGCCTGTGATCGAGCCGTCCCCCGAGCTACCATAGACGTAGATTTACGGTTGATTGCTTTTCTTTTTACTTGATTGTATTACCATTCATGTCAAAAATAAGGCATGAATGAAGATATAAATAAAATGTAACCGCAAGAACGACATTTTTGGAATAAAAGCTTAATAATAATATCCTCTAAGACAATGTTGTCCACTTTGGAAACTTCAGGATGACCAACACTCAGGGCGCCGACGCTCCTCAGAACGGAGGAGACAATGGGAACCTGCCTCAATGGGGAGCAACTGGGCAGAGGCAAGCCCCGGTTGCCAACCACCCCACTTTGGCCGAGATGATGGCCACTCAGAACCAGCTGGTCTCAGCTCTTTTGAACCAAATGCAACAGGAGCAGCAGCAAATGCAGGAGCAGCAGGCTCACTTCTTCCGCCTCCATCAACAGCCCGAGCTGCCCTGACCCGCCACTCCAGCTCCCGCTTCCGCCTCCCAACTCTCAGAGTTTCTCCGAGTCCGCCCACCGACCTTCTCGAGCACCACCAACCCCATGGAGGCCGTGGATTGGTTAAGGACCATCGAGAAGAAGCTCGATCTCCTTACCTGCACTGAGCAGGAGAAGGTGGCCTTCGCCACCCACCAGCTTCATGGTCCCGCCGCAGAGTGGTGGGACAATCTTTGCGAGACTCTGCCCGAGGGCCACGCCCATACTTGGGCAGAGTTCTCGGCCGCTTTCCGTGCCGCTCACATCCCCGACGGCATCATTGCGCAGAAACAACAGGAGTTCAGGGACCTGCAGCAGGGGAGCAGGTCCGTAACCGAGTATCTGCATGAGTTCAACAGACTGGCCAGGTACGCACCAGAGGAGGTCCGTACAGATGCAGCCAGGCAGGCCAAGTTCCTCCGGGGACTGAAGGATGAGCTGTCCCTACAGCTTATCTCTGGAGATTACACCAGCTTCCAAAAGCTGGTGAATAAAGCTATCATTCAGGAGACCCAGCAGAATAAGGTCGACCTGAAGAAGAAGCGAATGATTGCCTTTAGGCAAAACCAGGGCATGACTCAGAGGCCCCGTTTCACACCTCCTCCACCGGTGCCACAGTACCACCCCGCCCCGTATATCGTCCGGCGCCACCCGCCGCCAACGCCGGAGTAGGACAGTCTCGCCCGCTCCCGCCGCGCCAGCTGCACCAACCGCCCCGACAAAGAAGGCGGAGACCCTGCGCGACAAGCATGGCAAGCCCGTGGTATGCTTCAACTGCTGCCAGGAGGGGCATTACTCCAATTCTTGCCCCCACCCCAAGCGCGTCCAAGGAGTTGCAGCGAACCCCGCCATCCGCGCCCGAGTCAATCACGTCACCGCGGAAGAAGCCCAGGCCGCACTCGAGATCGTGATGGGTAAGTTCTTGGTACATTCAGCACTTGTAGTGGTTTTGTTTGACACTGGAGCTACGCACTCCTTCATATCAACTGCCTTTGTGGAAAAGAACAATCTAAACATAGAAGAACTACCAAGAGTCGTGCAAATAGTCACCCCGGGAAAACAAACCCTAGCTCTAACCTATAGCCCTAAGGTATGGATAGATATCCACGACACCATATTTTGGGCCGATCCCATCCTTATTGAATGCCAAGGCTTGGATCTCATTCTGGGAATGGATTGGCTCAATAAATACCAAGGAATAATAGAGTGTGCCCAGAGAAAAGTGACTGTGACCAGTAAAGAAGGGACTGTCGTCACATTTCAGATGCCAAGCATGAAGATCAGAAGACCAAGACTACATCAGATTACCTTAGAGGAGATACCGGTAGTCAGTGAATGCCCGGATGTATTTCCAGAGGATTTACCCGGAATGCCACCCAAGAGGGACATCGAATTTAGGATTGATTTAGTGCCCGGAACCACCCCTATTTATAAGCGACCATACCGAATGGCCGCTAATGAGTTAGCTGAGATGAAGCAGCAATTGGAGGATCTCGAGAGGAAAGGATACATCAGACCAAGTACCTCACCATGGGGTGCCCCCGTCATCTTCGTCGAGAAGAAAGAAGACAAGGCTAAGCGTATGTGTGTAGATTACCGCGCTTTGAATGAAGTGACCCTCAAGAATAAGTACCTGTTACCTCGGATCGATGATCTCTTCGACCAGCTGAAGGGAGCTACGGTATTCTCGAAGATCGACCTGCGGTCTGGTTATCATCAGTTGAGGATTCGAGAAGAAGATATACCCAAGACGGCCTTTACCACCCGTTATGGATTGTACGAGTGTACGATTATGTCCTTTGGATTGACCAACGCCCCTGCATTCTTCATGAACATGATGAATAAGGTGTTCATGGAATATTTGGACAAATTCATCGTGGTCTTTATAGATGACATCCTAATTTATTCCAAGGATCAGAAAGAGCACGAGACTCACCTCCGGTTAACCTTAGGCAAGCTAAGGGAACACCAGTTATATGCCAAGTACAGCAAGTGTAAATTCTGGACGGCAGAAGTGAAGTTCCTTGGACACATTATCTGTGCACAAGGCATTGCAGTAGATCCTGCCACCGTGGAAGCAGTTACAGATTGGTTGCCACCCACGAACGTATCTGAGATACGAAGTTTTCTGGGTTTGGTCGGATATTATCGGAGATTCATTGAGAATTTTTCCAAGATAGCCAAGCCTATGACTAAGTTACTGCAGAAAGGAGAGAAGTTTGAATGGACTCCTGAATGCGAGGAAAGTTTCCGCACCCTCAAGACCCGTTTGGTGTCAGCACCCATATTGACCCTACCCGACATCCGGAAAGACTTCCATGTCTATTGCGACGCATCTCGCCAAGGATTGGGATGTGTTCTTATGCAAGATGGAAAAGTTATCTCTTATGCCTCCCGTCAGCTGAGACCTCATTAGTTGAACTACCCGACTCACGATTTGGAGTTAGCCACGGTAGTGCATGCCCTTAAGATTTGGAGGCATTATTTGGTCGGAAATCGCTGTGAGATCTTTACGGATCACAAGATCCTGAAGTACATCTTCACACAGCCAGACCTCAATCTGAGGCAAAGACGATGGTTGGAATTAATAAAGGACTATGACCTAGGTATTCACTACCACCCCGAAAAAGCAAATGTGGTAGCTGATGCATTAAGTCGCAAGGGATATTGCACATCCATTATGATTCAGGATCACGCGCCCTTGCTATGTAAAGAGATGGAAAGTTAAATCTCGGGTTGACCACCGGAGCATACCTAGCAACCTTGGAGACTCAACCTGTCTTGTTCAAACAAATCCGAGAAGCTCAGACAGAAGACCCTGATATTGCAGCCACTAGAAAGAACATGAGACAAGGAAAAGCCCCAGGATTTTCAGAGGACGAGAAAGGCACCATATGGTTTGGAACCCGGATATGTGTGCCGGATAAGCCGGAAATAAAGACCCTCATCCTGAGAGAAGCCCACGAGACGATGTACTCCATTCACCCCGGCAGTACCAAGATGTACCAGGACCTGAAGGAACGTTACTGGTGGGTTAGCATGAAGAGGGAGATTGCACAGTTCGTCGCTGAATGTGACACCTGCAGAAGAGTAAAAGCTGAACACCAGAGACCCGCAGGGCTGTTACAGCCATTTTAAGTGCCTGAATGGAAATGGGAAGAGATCAGAATGGATTTCATCACCGGACTTCCAAAGACCCAACTTGGGTATGATTCTATTTGGGTGATCATCGACCGGCTTACGAAAGTAGCGCATTTCATAGCCGTCAAGACGACCTTTAATGGCCCTAAGCTTGCAGAACTATACATGGCCCGCATTGTGTGTCTTCATGGAGTGCCCAAGAAGATAGTGTCTGATAGAGGAAGTCAGTTCACCTCTCGTTTTTGGAAGAACCTTCAAGAGGAGATGGGAACGAGATTGAACTTCAGTACTGCCTACCACCCTCAGACGGATGGACAAACATAAAGAGTAAACCAGATATTGGAGGATATGCTACGGGCATGTGTCTTGGATTTTGGAGCCACTTGGGACAAGAGCTTACCGTACGCTGAGTTTTCATACAACAACAGCTATCAAGCCAGTCTACAGATGTCTCCGTTTGAAGCCCTATATGGACGTAAGTGCAGAACGCCTCTACTTTGGGATCAAACCGGTGAATCTCAAGTATTCGGAACGGACATCCTTCGAGAAGCTGAAGAGAAAGTACGGATCATCAGAGACCGACTCAAGACAGCCCAATCACGACAAAAGAGTTACGCCGACAATCGACGCCGAGACCTAGCCTTTGAAGAGGGAGATCATGTCTACCTTCGAGTTACGCCTCTCTGTGGCACTCAACGGTTTAACATGAGAGGAAAGTTGGCCCCTCGATATGTTGGACCATTTCCCATTGTTCGACGCCAAGGCGAAGTTGCTTATCAGTTGGAACTACCACCCTCATTAGCTGGAGTACATGACGTGTTTCACGTTTCCCAACTCAAGAAGTGTCTTCGCGTCCCGACAGATCAAGTGGATCTACAGCAGTTGGATGTTCAAGAGGATCTGACCTATGTGGAAAAGCCTGTCAAGATATTGGAAGTCAAAGAAAAGATCACCAGGAGTCGGGTCATCCGCTTCTGCAAAGTGCAGTGGAGCAATCACCCTGTAGAGGAAGCTACATGGGAAAAAGAAGATGAACTCAAAGCACAACATCCTGAGTTATTCGAGGATTGATCCGAATCTCGAGGACGAGATTCTCTGTAAGGGGGATAGGATTGTAACACCCCAGGAAATAAAAACAAATAAAATAAAATAAAATAAAATGATTATTAAAATCTTTTCTGAATTTTATTATTAAAGAAAATCCTAAAAGAGCCCCAATAAAGCCAAACAGGGAGAAATATTCAAAATATGGACTTGAAAATTTTATGAGATGAACGAGAGACCAAAATATAATTTTAGGAATTTTTTCAAATTTTTATCAACAGTGATTCAACCCTTAATCAAATAAATGAATTACTGGAATTATTTTAAATCAGAAAAGATATTAAAACCTTAACGGGCCTCAACCTCCAAAGCGCCTCGCCCCAACCCAGCCCAACACTCGCGTCGCTGACATGTGGGACCCGCCTGTCGGTGCTCGCGTCCCGCCTCTCACTCCCACACGCACCCTGCTTGGCCCCACCGGTCATTCCCCCTTCTGCCACCGACCGCTCGGGCCTGCCTGTCATGCTTTCCTTTCTCGTTCGCCCGCCGACAGGTGGGGGCCACCTGTTGGATCCATCTTCTCCGATGGAAACCCTCTCTCCCCTTTCCTTCCCCGGCGATCACCTTCCGTTTTCCTCGCCGCCGGCCGCCCGCGTTCGCTTGATTCACCCCGGATCGCCTTCCCCGAACGCCGACGACCCCATTCCTTCTTTAGCCACGCGTTTTCACGCTTATGGCAGTGCATCCGAAGCTTTTGGAAACCTCGCCGGAGTTCTCGGGAACCCCTCGGATTCCTTCCATCCAGACGCCGGTGAACCCCCTATATAAACCCCCTTCGGTCACCGCCCTCAGCCACACCGTAGCAACCCAAGCCGAGCGAGAACAGAGCGCCGCCGCCTTCTTTTCGGCATTCGGCTCTGCGTCGCCTCCAGCGAGCCCTCGCCATCGCCTCGGACCTCCCCCGTCCTAGCCACCGCCACCGACGAGACCGCCGGAGCCCGCTCGTCATCGGCCACCCCTCCGTCGGTCGTGAAGACCACCGGATCGCCGTCGCCGTCGAGCACCCGAAACCCCTCCGCCGTCTACGCTCGCCGCGGTCACCTCCGAGCCCCATCGTCGCCACCGAAGGTACTGTCAGGACCCCCTTCACCTCCGCATTCCATTTTTGGCCCTAGCTAGGCCCTTAGGCCCTCGCCGCCGCCGTCGTAGCCGCACCCGAGCCCGCCGTCGTCGGAGATGAAGGGGGGTACGCGCCCCTTACGTCGTGCCGTGCCGGATCACACTCTGGCCGTCCTATCACGATCGGAGGGCTACGGTTAAATCCCTTCAGGATTTAATCAGGGCCCTCAGATCTGATCGAAGGGGTACGGTGCCATCTCGGCCGTTGATCATAACTTAAACCCCCGGAGTGATCTGGTGCGTCCACGCATACCCCTTCGCTCCGTTTTAATCCTGGCCGTCCGTTGCCACTTAAGGATCCCGCCTCGCGCCTGGCCGCCGGATCTGGATCCAACGGATTTGGTGGATCCGGTCCACGCGCATAGTGCTACGGTCCACCGTGGGCCTGGCTCACCGTGAACCAGAGCCCATTTTCTGTCTAAATAAAATTCCAGAAATTGATTTAAACTTTGAAAATTCATAACTTGCTCATTTTAACTCCAAATTTCACCATTTAAATTTTGTTAAAACCAGAATAATATTCTCTACACATTAATGCCATAAAAACAGTATGTTACTGTTACCCAAAATATTTTTAACAAATAAAAGAATAAAAACCCCTTAGGGGTAAATTATTAATTCAGAAAAATAAATTAGAGAAGCCTTGAGAAATATAAGTTTACTGTTTATTCACCAAACATCAGAATAATGAAGCTTTATTCCACATAATAAAACCCACAAATATGTATGTTTATTATTTGGTGGATTTTATCTGTTTATTGAATGTGTTGTTTATTTTCCGTATCGAGAAGACTACGAGTTCGTCGAGGAGCCGAAGTTCTACCCCGAGGTTCCTCCATCCCCCTTTGCTGATCAAGGCAAGTCATCGACCACCTCTGTGGAAAGAGTTGATTATCATTGAGCCCAAGTTTTAATAAATTATCGCTATAACTCATAGGTTAATATTGCATTAGTCCAATAATCAAGCCTTACACTTATATTTATTAGATCCCCGTCCTTGTGTGCAAACCCAAGCCATGCTTATTGAGCCTTAACTCCTTGTCACTCTACTATAAAATTATTAGCTAGTGCCCAATGTACCGACACAACTGCTATAGGATATAAAGAATGAGTCGTAGTTAGATGGATTCTGGTATATGAAATACCCCGTTATTCTTGTCTCTGGACTCTGTTGGAGTTAGGTATGTTATAAGTATGGTGAGTTCCGGGTGCAAGCTCGGGTATTGGTATGTCGCACCCGGGGCACTATAAGGACCGGTCTACGGGATCTGTTGCAAAGCACTTCTGTACCAACCACAAGTCTAATGGGTAAGTCCTAACTGGAAGTGTGGAACACTCCGTCTCATGGCACCATAGTGGAGGGGGCAATGGGCTAGCCCTCAGGGCGCCTTGTACCGACGATGGCTCAAGGGGGGTATTGTGGAAACTCGACATGGCGAGACACGGTACGAAACCTATAAGAGGGTGCTGTTGAGTCGGGGAAGACCATATGGAAGGTTTTGGCACGTGTTCCCGTGAAATGGGTCATCTCGTTACACTTTGGTGTAGGTGATGAGTGCGTGCCTTGTGGGTACAGTGGTACATCTCTGATCAGAGTAATTTAATCTTTTCGAAAAGCCGAGCCCATGGTCAAGGGCGGGTTGTGTGACTACTCACAGTTAGTTTACAATTGTTTGAATGGTTGAGTTATTCATGGCATGTAAGGACTGTTGTGCGAGGAGGTAAAACATACTCGTCAAGTTATAAGATGATGATGCATACACATGTTTACTTTTCCGTACTAATAAGTTGCTCACATTTAATGCTTTACAATTATGCTGCTTCCGCTAAACTAGCCATTATCTCCCTTGTTATTACCTTGCATTATATTTGCATTAGGTGGCTTGCTGAGTACATCTGTACTCACCCCGTTGACTTACACCATCAGAGCCAGTCTACTACGAGGAGGATGAAGGTCTGGAGTAGCGACCCAGTCAAGGCGAGACTGGAAGGAGGCGTTCATCTAGGACCCTTATTTTATTAGTTTCTCTTCATCTTTATTCACTTTTGTATTAATGCGGTCTACGAACCGTGAAATATTGCCCGTTTTGTATGAGGTCGCATGATGAACGTCTTGGTTTATTTATTTTCTTTGGAATTTCAATAAAGGTCCTGATTTATTAAATCGGGGCATGACAATTCCAAACCGATATATTATATGCTCCCTGATGAATTTGATGGCATCAACAGATGTGACTTTCTTGAGTGGAACAACCTCTACACACTTCGTGAAATAATCAGTGACTGCTATTATGAATTTGTGGCATTTTCTTGATGTCGTGTAGATTTGGCTGATCATATCCCATCCCTTGAAGGGCCAAGGTTTTATTATTGGGTTCATTGCTGATGTGGGTGCCCTTTGGATGGATCCAAATTTCTGACAATACTGACACCCCTTATAATATCTTATGCAGTATTCCACCATAACCGGCCAGAAATAATCTGTTCTCTAAAGCAACCACTTCATCTTCTGGGCCGACTGGTGTGTCCCACTTATGCCATCATGTACCTCACACATCACCACTTTAGCTTCTTCGATGCTTATGCACTTGAGGAGAACCCCATCGATTGTCCGGTGGTACAAGTCTTCACTGAGAAGGACGTATTTTGTTGCTTGATATCTGAGTTTTCTTGGCGACGACGTCGAGGGATTCTTCAAATAGTTGATGATGTCATGCATCCAATCATTGGATTTTATTTCCGTGATTTCCACTTCAATTGACCTAGCCATCGGCTTGTATCCTGACGCTGTTTAGGCCAAATCGTTTGCCTCTAAGTTCTGCTCTCTTGAAATATGAGTGAAAGTCACGCTTCGAAAACTTGTCATTATGGCTTGGCACCGATAATGGTATTCTCTTAGTACATCATACTTGCATTCATATTTTTCTGATAGTTGTCTCATAATCAGTGGAGTCCCCAAGAATCTCTATTGTGTCAGCCACTGCTTCTTCCAATAACTACAATCCTTTCAGCACAGCTTCATACTTGGCCAGATTTTTGGTGGTGAACATCTTAATGGTGTAGGAAAAGTCAAATGATGCCCCCTGATGGGACATGATCGTCAGGCCAATACCACATCTGTGTCGGCACACCGACCCATCAAAGAACAACGTCCATGGTGTTGGCTCCGCATGGGTTATCGTCTTCATCCTGTGCTGAACTATGAAATCGGCTATCGCTTGACTTTTTATGGCTTTAGACAATTCATACCTGAGATCAAATTCGGTTAGAGCTAGGATCCATTTTTCGATGCGTCCCTTCAACACCAGGGCCGATAGTATATATTTGATGACATCGGACTTGCATACTATGGTGCACTCCATCAAAAGCATACAATGTCTCAATTTAGTGCATGCAAAGTACATGCATAGACAGAGCTTCTCCACTATCGGGTATCGGGTCTCGGCGTCTAGGAGCCTCCTGCTGAGATAGAAAATTACCCACTCCTTCTTGTCGACTTCCTGAATCAGAACTGCGCCGATCACTTCATCATCGGTCGATAAATATAACTTGAACGTGACCCCTTTCTATGGCGGCATTAGTATAGGTGGTGAACATAGGTATTCTTTTATTTCGTTAAAAGCTCTCTGCTGCTTGTCTCCCCATGTGAATTTCTGGCCGGGCTTCAACTTTAGAAACGGAGTGAACAACTCTATTTTCTTCGAGAGGTTTGCTATGAACCTTCTAAGGAAATTTATCTTCCCGATCAATGACTGCAATTCAGTTTTATTGATAGGTGGTTGAGTGTTCTTTATGGTCTTGATATTGCGCTGGTTGATCTCGATCCCTCTTTCGTGCACAATAAAACCCAGGAACTTTCCCGCCGATACACCAAAGGCACATTTTTTGGGATTCATCTTCAATCCGTATTTTGGAGCCCTCTCTAGAACTTGTCGTAGGTCGGCCACGTGGTCTTGGACGCTGCTTGATTTAACCACAACATCATCAATGTATATCTCTACTAACATGTTGATCAGGTCATGAAAAATATAATTCATGGCTCTCTGGTAAGTTGCTCTGGCGTTCTTCAAGCCGAAGGTCAGCACTACCCACTCATATAACTCGATAGCTCCCAGGCACCGAAATGTCGTTTTATGAATATCTTCGTCAGCCATGAAAATCTGATTATAGCCTTCATTTCCATCCATGAAGATGATGATCTTGTGACATGATGCGGCATCTACCAACAAATCTACGATCGGCATTGGGAACTCATCTTTTGGGGTCGCCTTATTTAGATATCTGAAATCAACACAAATCCTGAGCTTCCCCCTTTTCTTCCACACTGGTACTATATTCGACACCCATTCTGCATATCGACGCGGTCTTATGAACCCTGTGTCTTATAGCCTTGTTACCTCGGCCTTGATATCTAGCTATATTTCTGCCTTGAATCGCCGAGGTGACTACTTGAATGACCGATATCCTTGTTTTATCGGCAGTCGATGTTCTATGATCGATCGACTTAAGACTGATATCTCATGATACTACCATGCAAAGCAATCCCTATATTCATGTAGCAACATGATTAGTCCACTCTTTATCTCATCGGGAAGTTGAGCACTTATGAAGGTTGGCCTCAGCTAGTCACCGGGTCCGATGTCTACTTCTTGAAGTTCATCGGCCGCGACGAAACCATGACCGAGTTTACCCTCTGTTTCATTGATGTCATCTTCATAGAGTGAACTTGGGTTGTTCACTGTGGATTGGTCCAACCCTGTCAGGACCTTTATTGAAATTTCATAGAAAATCAATAAACCAAGACGTTCATCATACGACCACGTACAAATACGAGCAATCATTCACGGTTCGTAGACCGTATTAGTACAAAAGTGAATAAAGATGAAGAGAAACTAATAAATCAAAGGGGTCCTAGATGAACGCCTCCTTCCAGTCTCGCCTTGATTGGGTCGCTACTCCAGACCTTCATCCTTCTCGTAGTAGACGGGCTCTGGTGGTGTAAGTCAAAAGGGGTGAGTACAAATGTACTCAGCAAGCCACCAGATCCAATATAATGCAGAGTAATAACAAGGGAGATAATGGCTAATTTTGCGGAAAAGCATAATTGTAAAGCATTAAATGTGATCCATTTATTAGTACTGAAATGTAAACATGTGTATGCATCATCATCTTCTAACTCGAGGGGTACAGTCAGCCCCACCTCGCTCAACAGTCCTTACATGCCATGAATAACTCAACCATTCAAACAATTGTAAACTAACTGCGAGTAGTTACACAACCCGCCCTTGACCGTGGGCTCGGCTTTTTGAAAAGATTAAATATGTAACATCCCAGAAATAAAAAGGAATTAAAATAAAGGAAATATATTATTAAATACATTTCTTGAAATTATAATTAAAGAAAATCCTAAAAGAGCCCTAATAAAGCCAAACAAGAAGGAATATTCAAAATTTGGACTTGAAAATTTTATGAGATAAACTAGAGGCCAAAATATAATTTTAGGAATTTTTCCAAATTTTTATCAACAGTGATTCAATCCTTAATAAAATATATGAATTACTGGATTTATTTTAAATCAGAAAACAATTAAAAATCTTAATGGGCCTCAACCCCGAATTCGCCCTCAGCCCAGCCCAACCGTGAGTCACTGACCAGTGGGGCCCGCTTGTCGGCGCCGCTTCCCTCCTCTCTCTCCCGCGCCCGTCCCCGCCTGGCCCACCAGTCAGCCTCAGCCGCGCCCCCTTTCTCCCGCTGGCAGGTATGGCCCGCCTGTCGGTGCCATTGGCCTCGCGCTCGCTCACTGACAGGTGGAGCCCACCTGTCAGGATCGTCTTCCTCCCGGGCAGGGGATCCCCTTTCCTTTCTCCGGTGATCTCCTTCGGATTCCCTGCCGCCGGCCGCCCGATCCCGCCCGATCGACCCCGGATCACCTTCCCCGAGCACCACCGCCCCCTTTCCTTCTATAACTGACGCATCTTCGCGCATAAGGAAGCATACCCGAGGAGATAGGAAACCTCGCCGGAAAAGGAAGGAGCCCTCTCGGTTTCCTCCAATTACCCTGCCATATCCACCGCCGGCGACCCCTATAAGAACCCCTCCCCTCACCGCACTCAGCTCACACCGGCAGAGCCCACCCCGAGCAAAAACAGAGCGCCATCGCCCTCTTTTCGAACTTCGGGTCTGCTCCACCTCCGGCGAGCCATCGCCGTCGACTCCGGCCCCCTCCGTTCGCGCCACTGCCACCGTCGTGACCGCCGGAGCCCACCCAACCTTGGCCACCCCTCGGTTGGTCGTGGAACCCGCCGGATCACCGTCGTCGACGACCACCCGAGAAGACCTCGCCGTCTACCCTCGCCGTCGTCGCCGTCTGTCGCCCGTCGTCGCCACCGAAGGTATGGCCAAGACCGTCTCGACCTCCTCTTTCCATTTTAGCCAAAAACTAGGCCCGTAGGCACTCGCCGGCGCCGTCGCCACTGCAACCGAGCCCTACCGTCGCCGGAGACGAAGGGTGCGTGGCCCCTTTTCGCGCGTGCCGTGCCAGATTGAATCCTGGCCGCACGATCGCAATCGAAGCGCCTATGTTTAATCCCTTCGGGATTTAATCACAGTCGTAGATCTGGTCAAAGGGGTACGGAGCGATCACAGCCGTCGATCATTACTTAAAACCCCCGATCGATCTCAAGCGTCCACGCGTGCCCGTTCGCCCTGTTTTAATCTGAGCCGTCCATTTCCACTTAAAGGATCCCGCCTCGCGCCTGGCCGCCGGATCTGGATCCAACGGCTCTGGATCGGCCGGTCCACGCGCACAGTGTTGCGGTCCACCGTGGGCCTGGCTCACCGTGGACCAGAGCCCATTTTCCAGTTTAAATAAAATTCCAGAAATTGAGTTAAACTTTGAAAATTCATATCTTGCTCATTTTAATTCCAAATTTCACCATTCAAATTTTGTTAAAACCAGAATATTATTCTCTACACATTAATGCCATAAAAACAGTATGTTACTGTTACCCAAAATATTTTTAACAAATAAAAGAATAAAAACCTCTTAGGGGTAAATTATTAATTCAGAAAAATAAATTAGAAAAGCTTTAAAAAAATAAGTTTACTGTTTATTCACCAGAATATTGAAACTTTATTCCACAAAATAAAACCCACAAACATGTATGGTTATTATTGGGTGGATTTTTATCAGTTTAATTGAATGTGTTGTTTATTTTTTCCGTATCGAAAAGACTACGAGTTCGTCGAGGAGCAGGAGTTCTACCCCGAGGTTCCTCCATCCCCAATTGCTGATCAAGGCAACTCATCGACCACCTCTGTGGCAACAGTTGATCATCATATGAGCCCATGTTTTAATAAATTATTGCTATAACTCATAGGTTAATATTGCATTAGTCCAATATCAAGCCCTACACTTATATTTATTAGATCCCCGTCCTTGTGTGCAAACCCAAGCCATGCTTATTGAGCCTTAACTCCTTGTCACTCTACTATAAAATTATTAGTTAGTGCCCAATGTACCGGCACAACTGCTATAGGATTAAAAGAATGAGTCGTAGATAGATGGATTCTGATATATGAATTTCCCTGTTATTCTCGTCTCTAGACTCTGTTGGAGTTGGCTAAGTTATAAGTATGGTGGGTTCCGGGTGCAAGCTCGGGCATTGGTTTGTCGCACCCGGGGCACTATAAGGACCGGTCTGCGGGATCTGTTGCAAAGCACTTCCGTACCAACCACAAGTCTAATGGGTAAGTCCTAACTGGAAGTATGGAATGCTCCAACTCAATGCACCATAGTGGAGGGGGCAAGGGGCAAGCCCGCGGGCGACTTGTACCGACGAGGCTCAAGGGGGGGTATGGTGGGGCTCCGACGCGTCGGGACACCATATGAAACCTATAAGAGGGTGTTGTTGAGTCGGGGAGGACTATGTGGAAGGTTTTGGTATGAGTTCCCGTGAAATGGGTCATCTCGTTACACTTTGGTGTAGGTGATGAGTGTGTGCCTTGTGGGTACAATGGTACATCTCTGATCAGAGAAATTTAATCTTTTCGAAAAGCCGAGCCCACGGTCAAGGGCGGGTTGTGTGACTACTCGCAGTTAGTTTACTATTGTTTGAATGGTTGAGTTATTCATGGCATGTAAGGACTGTTGAGCGAGGTGGGGCTGAGTGTACCCCTCGAGTTAGAAGATGATGATGCATACACATGTTTACTTTCCAGTACTAATAAATTGATCACACTTATGCTTTACAATTATGCTGCTTCCGCAAAACTAGCCACATTCTCCCTTGTTATTACCTTGCATTATATTTGCATTCGGTGGCTTGCTGAGTACATCTGTACTCACCCCGTTGACTTACACCATCAGAGCCTGTCTACTACGAGGAGGATGCAGGTCTGGAGTAGCGACCCAGTCAAGGCGAGACTGGAAGGAGGCGTTCATCTAGGACCCTTGATTTTATTAGTTTCTCTTCACCTTTATTCACTTTTGTATTAATGCGGTCTATGAACCGTGAATGATTGCTCGTATTGTACGTGGTCTCATGATGAACGTCTTGTTTTATTGATTTTCTATGGAATTTCAATAAAGTCCTGATTTATTAAATCGGGGCGCGACAAAATGGTATCAGAGCCAACTTGATTGTAGGAAGCCAAACAGACCTGACCCTAGGATTTATATTAACTATATTTTCTCACAAACATTACTTATACTCTCATCTTCCGAGATTTTCACAAAAACTTTCTCTCTTTTGTAGATGCCGGTCCATACCATGAGCGGGACTCTTCGTGATGAGGCCGGATTCAACCGCGAGCTTCGCGTGCTCGTCGACTTCTTGGGGTTTCCCCATGAGCCCGCGTTCCACGGGATCTTTCCCGATGCGAACGAGAACTACTGCGAGGTCACGGTTGTTATCCGCCCCTCCTCCACGCAGCCACCCTTCTACACCCATGGAGTTGGAGGACCTTCATTCGTGGTGGCTAGCCAGCGAGCCGCTCTTCAGTCCCTCGCCGAGCTTCGACTGGTATACGACTGCCACCTCCGTGACACCGTCTACCGCTTCATGCCCATGCGCACACCAGGGAGTCACCGCAGCATCTACATCAGCCCCCTCACGCAGAGCAACTCCGCCATCACCCGCACGATGAGACTCTTGGAGGCCATGGACAACCTCCACACAGAGGCCGTCCTCGACGCAGACAGCCAGCACGACACCATCGACTTCTACTGTCACACTTCGGAGAACCTGACCCGTGAGAATGCTGAGCTCCATCGACAGCTTCAGTAGAACCCATAGTTGACCCTCGAGGTGGAGGAATTGAGGTGCCAGAATGAGCTCCTACGCCAGGGCGCCATGGTCAATACCCAGCTCCGCCAACAGCTCAAAGAATTAAAGAAGGACATTGAGGAGATCGCACATCTGCCGCCTCGCAAGAAGAAACCCCTTCGGATCCCCACCATGAGGCCCAAGAGGATCTCCCGCAGTGCACCACCCGCCGGACCATCCAGCTCCTCTACCCCGACCGTCTTTCACGAGCCCGTGATCGAGCCGTCCCCTGAGCTACCATAGACGTAGATTTACGGTTGATTGCTTTTCTTTTTACTTGATTGTATTACCATTCATGTCAAAAATAAGGCATGAATGAAGAGATAAATAAAATGTAACCGCAAGAACGACATTTTTGGAATAAAACTTAATAATAATATCCTCTAAGAAGATGTTGTCTACTTTGTAAACTTCAGGATGACCAACACTCAGGGCTCCGACGCTCCTCAGAACGGAGGAGATAGCGGCAACTTGCCACAATGGGGAGCAACTGGGCAAAGGCAAGCCCCAGTCGCCAACCACCCCACACTGGCTGAAATGAGGGCCACACAAAACCAGCTGGTCTCAGCCCTTTTGAACCAGATGCAACAGCAGCAGATGCAGGAGCAGCAGGATCATTTCTTCCGCCTCCACCCACAGCATGAGCTGCCCCGACCCGCCACACCAGCTCCCGCTCTCGCCTCTCAGCTCTCGGAGTTCCTCCGAGTCCGCCCACCAACTTTCTCGAGCACCACCAACCCCATGGAGGCTGGGGATTGGTTGAGGACCATCGAGAAGAAGCTCGATCTTCTGACCTGCACGGAGCAGGAGAAGGTGGCCTTCGCCACCCACCAGCTCCATGGCCCCGCCGCAGAGTGGTGGGACAACTTGCGCGAGACCCTACCCGAGGGACACGTCCATACCTGGGCGGAGTTCTCGACTGCTTTCCATGCCGCCCACATCCCCGACGGCATTATTGCGCATAAACAACAGGAGTTTAGAGACCTGCAGCAGGGGAGCAGGTTCGTAACAGAATATCTGCACGAGTTCAACCGTCTGGCCAGGTACGCACCTGAGGAGGTCCGTACAGACGCGGCCAGGCAAGCCAAGTTCCTCCGGGGACTGAAGGATGAGCTGTCCCTACAACTCATCTCTGGAGATTTCGCCAACTTCCAAAAGTTGGTGAACAAAGCTATCATTCAGGAGACCCAACAGAATAAGGTTGACCTGAAGAAGAAGAGGATGATTGCCTTCAGGCAGAACCAAGGCATGGCACAGAGGCCCCGTTTCGCCCCTCCTCCACCAGCACCGCAGTACCACCCCCGCCCAGTTTATCATCCGGCACCACCTGCCGTCAATGCCGGAGCCGGACAAACTCGCCCCGCTCCCGCCGCACCAGCCGCCCCAGCTGCCCCGGCCAAGAAGCCGGAAATTCTGAGAGACAGGCACGGCAAGCATGTAGTTTGCTTCAACTGCCGTCAAGAGGGGCATTATTCTCACCAGTGCCCCCATCCCAAGCGTACTCAAGGCGTCGCCTCAAACCCCACCGTCCGCGCCAAGGTCAACCACGTCACCGCCGAAGAAGCCCAGGCCGCCCTGGAAATTGTCATGGGTAAGTTTACGGTTCATTCATCACTTGCAGTGGTATTATTTGATATCGGAGCTACACACTCCTTTATATCGACTGCGTTTGTGGAAAGAAATGCCTTGGACATAAGTGAACTACCCAGACCAGTGTTAATAGCTACCCCGGGCAAGCAAACTGTTGGACCGGAAATGGCGACCAGAGGGGGGTGAATGGGAGCTTTTAAAATTTCGGGCTAAAAACTAGCCTTCGGTTTCAGTTCTATCTTCTGCGGAACAGGCTTCGAACACTACCTTCGAAGGTCTGGTTCGAAGGTACTTCGACACCTTCGAACACAGGCTTCGGAGGAGCAAAAGTTCGAAGCCAAGAAGACTTCGCTCCAATTACAACCCTCGAAAATCTACTCTGCTAAGTCAGTGCAGGCTCCGCACACAGGGTGCTTCGAGCAGGCTTCGCACTTCACCCTTCGCAAGAGTGGACTGCCCTCTGAGGACTTCGACCAAGTACTTGGCAGCAGCAACTGGTGCTGGGCTTCGTACACGAAGGTCTATACACACACAAATGGACTCCGCTAAGGGCTTCGACACAAGAGGCAAAACGGGCCTCGGTCAGGGCTTCGCTAGTAAGCAGTGAGATCACGCCTCCTGTTACACAGAGCGAACGCACACTGACAAAACACACTTCGCACAAAAAACAACCTTCGCCTCAACAGGCTTCGGTGCACTATAACTAGCGAGGTATGTAACGCGAGCTCAAGAAAAAAGCACACAGAAGTAGGGCTTCGCCGCTTGAACAAGGAACACAATAAAATGAACTCTGGATGAATACAGCGAGGTATGTGACTACAGGAGCTCAACAGTAAATGCTCAAAGTGTTAAATGTTACCTACCGAGCCCCCATATTTATAGCCCACAGTTCACCCAAAGGAAATGACTACTTTACCCCTAGGGTTTACAAAGGATTTGACTCTACAGAACTAAGGGGTACAAAAGGTAGTCCACCTTTATTCTGGAGGCTTCTCTGTCAGCTTTGCAGAGGGGACAGTGTCAGCCTTTTACAGAACAGACAGTGTCAGCCTTTGCAGTCTTTGACCTTCTGGAATCCTCCCTTCACACGCGAGGGTGCGGTAGCTTCGGCGAGAAGCCTTGAGCCTGGTGGCCTTCGCTTCGCCGAAGATGACCTTTGATACAGTGACGGTTTTGAGCCGAAGCCGTCAAAGCTCCTTGGGCCTTCGCACCAACACCTCCGGAGTGGACCACCACGGCTTCGCAACTTCACCCAGCTCGAACTCCGTCAGTCCGTGTACCGAAGTCATGCAGGCCGAAGCACCTCAAGTCAACCTTGCTCCGGAGCAAGCCTCGCTCCGAAGCCTTCCTCCCTCCGAAGCCCCACCTTCGGAGTACCACCCTTCGAAGTCCCTCCTTCGTCCAAGGCCTCCGTACGAAGCATTCCATGAGCCCTTCGTCGCAGTGTCTCTCCCCGAGCACACTCCTCGATGAGCCTCACCCGGACCATGCCTTCGATGCACCTCGACTTCTGAGACCTTCGTCGGGTACCTTCGAATGTCTCCCTCCGGAGCACACTTCGAATTCCTTGCCTCCGCAGAGGACTTGTTCCACCAACTCCGAAGTCACTCCATTCGGAGTACCTTCAGCCGGAGCCACGCTCCGCACTCTCTGCCTTCACCTGGTACGTCTCGACCGAGGACCGACCCGGACCACCTTCGCAGCCATTGTGACGGAGCTCCCCGCTCCCCTGGCATCAAGCCTCCCGCTTGACCCAGGTTCACCTGCTACGTTCGTCCGTCGCCTCCGAAGTCCCTGCGCACCACAGTCAAACAGACAAGTGTATCCAGTACTCCGGAGACCTCTCCGGGTTAGCAACCTCCGGTACACACTCCGGTGTACCGCCCAAAGTACCGAAGCCTACGGTACGAACCCAGTCATCGTGTACTGTCGGACCCCTCCGACAGGCACACTCCGCTGCAACAGCTGCAGCAAGCAAACACCGAACAGCCTCCGGTAAAACCACCTCCGAAACCCTTCCGGAGGTACCCTCCTCCGATCACCTTCGGAGGTCCAACCTCCGAACCCCCTTCGGAGGTACCCTTCGAACAGAGGGTAAAAGCCTGTCAATCACTCATCACAAGCACCTAAACCAACCCTTGGTTTCTCAATCTCCCCCTTGATGAGTGCATTGACAACCAAATCCAAGTTCAAGAAAATGGAAAAATTTTCAGCACACAAGTGACCATAAAAACTCACAAAAGAGCCAAATCATGTCACTTTGACAAAAGAATTTTCCTCCCCCTTTCTCACAAGAGTAAAAGCCCTTTCGGCAGTAAGAGCTCCCCCTGAGTTAAATTTTCCCTTTGGCAATAACGAACCTTCTCCCCCTTTATGTCAAATGTTCTCCCCCTTTGGAAATTATACCCCTTGCGGCAGAGAACGAAGCAAGTCTCTTCGGAATTTCTCCCCCTTTGGCAATGCAAGCATCAAGGAGCATGTAAAAGATGCAAAGCTTCGAAATGAGCAGAATTGCAAAGACATATGAAGCAAAAATATGCCATCAATAACACCAATGATCATGGGCTCAGCTCAATTTATTCTCTAAAAGCATGATGAAGCATGTGATTTGATCATTTTTGAAATAAAAGCATCACCACTTATTCAAAGAACCTAGACAAGTAATAGCACGGACTGCGCAAAGCTAGTCAATTTCTACTCTAGACAGACAAGTCCAGTTCAAATGGAGTTTTGAAAAGCAAACTTGATAATCAATGAATTTTGTTGTTCTTTTCTTAGTGCCAGGGGTTATTTGTTTGTCCACCTTATACTTTCCAATCTGGCCAAGCCTAGGCATGAAAGCCATAAGAAGCTTAAGGCATAGATTTTGGCATACACTACGCTATTCCAGTTCAGACCAATGTGCAATGGTAAGCAGTCTAGAATAGGGTAGTGCAACAAACAAACCCACCTGGATCTTTTAACTTAAAGCATGCAAATCATGGAATTTTTGATTTTAACCAAGTGAACCAATTGTGTGGTACTTTTATGAATATCCATGAGAATTGAGAACAATTTTTCAAGTTGCAATTTTTAGCATCCAACGAAATGTGTCTTGCTATCAAGCAGATAAAAAGATAGCTAAAGCGGTCCTGCCTAAACATGCTAGATTCAAGACTAAGCAGTGAGCACGATTTGATTTTGAAAATAAAACACCATGCACATGAATGTTCCAGATGAATTAAAAAGAGCTGAGCTGACATGATTTCATGAATTATAAGCAGGCATATAAGTGCAAAATATATAAATGCAATTTCAGCACAATTAGCAAGAGCACATCCATCTAAAACAGCTCCCCCTCACAAAATGCCGTAAGGGTGACAAATGCCGAGTTCCCCACGCAAGTAAGCAAATCGAGAAGCATCGAGGGGTTTTGTAAAAATGTCGGCAAGCTGGTGTTGGGTATCAACATATTGAAGTTCAATATCACCCTTCTCATTGTGATCTCTGAGAAAATGATATCGTACATCAATGTGTTTGGTTCTGGAGTGCTGAACCGGGTTGTTTGCAATACAAATAGCGCTAGTGTTATCACAAAAAAGTGGAACACTCTTATAATCTAACCCGAAATCCCACAAAGTGGAAACCATCCACAAAATCTGAGAGCAACAGCTAGCTGCAGCAACATATTCGGCCTCAGCCGTCGATTGTGCAACACTAGACTGTTTGCGGGAAGACCAGCAAACCAATGAAGTACCCAGAAAATGACAGGTACCAGAGGTACTCTTTCTATCAATTCTACACCCAGCAAAGTCCGCATCGGAATAACCTCGAAGACATAAAGAAGAAGACGCTGAATACCATATGCCAAATTCAAGGGTGTGTTTGAGATACCTTAAGATGCGCTTTACCGCTTGGCGGTGCGAAGCTCGTGGTGAAGCCTGAAAACGAGCGCACAGACACACTGCGAAGTGTATGTCCGGCCTCGTGGCAGTCAAGTAGAGGAGGGAGCCGATCATGCTCCGGAACTCCTTCTGATCTACGGCTTCTCCATCTTCGTCAGGGTCCAATGCTAAAGATGTAGCCATTGGAGTGGCGAGGGGCTTCGCATCGGACATGTCAAACCTTTTGAGCAGGTCCTTGGTGTACTTCGTCTGGTGGACGAATGTACCTTGTTTGCTTTGCTTGATTTGCAAACCAAGGAAAAAGGTGAGTTCACCCATCATCGACATTTCAAATTCCCTGCTCATGGTATCTGCAAACTCGGCAACTAAAGCATGAGAAGAGCCACCAAAGATGATATCATCCACATAAATCTGCACTAGGAGGAAATATTTGCCATGCTTGAGAGTAAACAAAGTTTTATCAACAGAGCCCATCAAATACCCTCGCTCAAGCAGAAAAGACTTAAGTCTATCATACCAAGCCCGAGGGGCCTGCTTGAGTCCATAAAGAGCCTTATGAAGTTTAAGGACTTTATGTGGGTACTTGGGGTTTTCAAAACCAGGGGGTTGTTTTACATAAACATCTTCACCTATGAAGCCATTAAGAAAAGCACTTTTGACATCCATTTGATAGAGTTTGAATCCCCGGGATGTCGCAAAGGCAAGCAAAATCCTAATGGCCTCAAGGCGAGCAACAGGTGCAAAAGTTTCAGTAAAATCAATCCCTTCTAGTTGAGAAAAGCCCTGAGCTACAAGTCTAGCCTTGTTTCTAATTATAGTCCCATCCTCCCCTTGTTTATTTTTGAAAATCCATTTTGTACCAATGAAATGAACATTTGGTGGAGGATCAACTAAAGTCCAGACTTGGTTTCTCTCAAAATTTTCAAGTTCCTCATGCATGGCATTGATCCAACTAGAATCAGAAAGTGCATGACTAACATCTAAGGGCTCGAAAGACGCAACAAAAGCGGAATCAATGAAATGAGCATGAGAACGTGTTACCCTTTGATCAAGCTCACCAATGATCTGCTCGGGAGGATGCATCCTTTGAACATGATGTGGAGCCTCGCGGCGGGATGCAGTCTCCCCCTCAACTTGTGCGTCGGAGTGGTCCAAGATGACCGATGTTGAGGTAGTCGCTTTGGGACCTCGTGCTGAAGTAGTTGAAGCGGGGTCAGCTTCGGGGGTCGATGTCGAGGGAAGTAGGGGTTCATCCTCGAATTCTCCGGGATCTTCTTCGAATAAGGTCTGTTCCATGTCGTGTTCATTTGCCTGTTCAAAAGAAAACTAACAGAGGGGGTTGATTCATCAAAAGTCACATCACATGACTCGATGACGGTGTTAGTTTCCAAGTTATAAACACGATAAGAATGACCATGTGTAGTGTAACCCAAAAAGATCCCGTCAGAAGATCGCGACTCAAATTTATCCAAATTACCACGTTTTAGGATAAAGCAGCGACAGCCAAAAACTCGAAGATGAGTAACCTTGGGCTGTCTCCCAAAACGCAGCTCATAAGATGTCAAATTTAAAATTGAGCGCAAGAAAATTCGGTTTGAGATGTAGCAAGCAGTGTTCAGGGCCTCAGCCCAGAATTTTCTAGGAGTCCTATGCTCATCAAGCATCGTCCTAGCCATCTCAACCAAAGTGCGGTTCTTCCTCTCAACAACACCATTCTGTTGAGGAACCCGCAGAGCAGAGAATTGATGTTCTATGCCATGCTCCATGCAAAAGTCAACGAAGAGACTATTTTTGAACTCAGTGCCATTATCGCTTCGAATGAATTTTAATGCACCAGGGAGTTCAGTGAAAAGTCTCAAAGCCAAGCTCCGAAAGTGTGAAAACACTTCATCCTTGCTGGCAAGAAAGAAAACCCAAGAGTAGCGAGAGTAATCGTCGACAATAACTAATACATACCACTTGCCGCCTAAAGAACTGACCCGAGAAGGACCTACAGTGTCCATATGGAGAAGTTCTCCGGGTTGTTCAGTCATCACTGTGGTGACTGGCGAGTGCGAAGCGGCAATCATCTTACCATGTCGACAAGGAGCGCAAACTAAATTCTTCTCAAACTTGAGCTTGGGCAATCCTCGGATCAAGCCTAGGGCGCTCAGACGAGCGAGCAACTCAAAGCTCATATGCCCTAGTCTCCTATGCCATTTCCAAAGCTCAGAAGTCGAATGTGCAACAAGGCAGTGAGAAGAACCAGATGACTCTGAAAAATCAGCTCCAAAAACTCTCCCAACTCTAAAGATCTTACACACCACAACGCCATCAGAATTGAGCACTTGCGAAGTATCGCGATGAAATCGCACTTCGAAGCCCTCATCAAGTAACTGAGATACAGACAGCAAATTGTATCCCAGGTTTTCAACCAAAGCAACATCTTTGAGAGTGAAGTTCGCGTTAATTCTTACCACACCTTTACCTTTCACTCTACTCCTTCGATTGTTTCCGAAGGTGATATGTTCCCTTTGCTTGGTTGAGGTGAGGCTGGAGAACCATGCTGCATCTCCGGTCATGTGGCGCGAACAACCGGAGTCCATGATCCACGTGCCCTCCAAGCCTCGATCTGTCGCCTACACATGATAAGAACGTCTCGATCGCTCAGTGCTGGGGTGAGTAAAATAATGACGAGGCATCCAGCACTGAGTGACACGAGTAGTAGGCACAGTAAAAGCAGACGGTCTACGCACAGGAAAATCGAAATGATGCAAAGTGCGAGGTCTACCTACATGCTGTGAACGAACAACATGTCGAGGTCTCCTACTCTGACGAGGTACAAATCTGCTAGCCCGAGGTCTACCACCATATGGAACATGATGAACACCTCGAGGAGCAAAACCTCTCCGAGAAGCACGAGGAGCCTCAAAAGCAGGACGATAGTAAAACTCAGACTCATGCATACCTAAAGATGGGTAATGCATGTCCTGGTACCTCATCGCCTGAGAGCGTCGCTCATCCTTGATGCGACGAAAACAGAACCCAACCAAATGACCCGCCCGCTGACAATAAGAACAATGGAACACTCTCCTAGGGGCACTCTCATGGGTCATAGGAGCAACTCTCACAGGCTCCTTGGGTTTCTTCTGTGTGGTTTTCTTGGGAGGATTTTTCTTGGCAGGAGGAGTGGTTTTCTTTGGTGGATGGGTAGGCTTTTTGGCTGGTGGGGTGTCTAACAGAGCTCTCTCTTTCTCTAGGGTGGTGGGAGAGGTAAAAACAGTTTTGTTTTCACTAACTGAAGGTATCCTCTCAAAACCCAAACCTAGAGCTACCCCTGCTCTGTCAGCACACATCTTGGTCTTGGCCAAGAGCAAATCCATCCTACCCTTTCCCTCAGTGCATTTATTAACCACGGAAAGGAGGTATTCATTTTCAGACATGAGATTCTCAGCTCGCTCTCTAACAGTGCCTAGCTGGTCGTTAAGGGTGATGCAAGTGTCACACATAGGCTGCACATCCTTAGAACTACCGGCCCTCTCCAATCTAGCCTCTAAATCATGAACATGCTTATCACGTAAATTAATGCTATCGCGTAATAAAGAGCAGTTCATGCAATCAATAATATCATGAGGTCTAGAATCCATCTCCAAAAGCTGCTTCTGTGCAGTCTCAAGCTCAGAAAGAGTTTGAGCATGGACAGAACGCAACTGAGCAAGCTCACTCATGACAACAGAACAAGATTCACATTCAGCATCATCAAATTTAGACTTAAGCATGGCATATTCAGTAGAAACATTTTCTAGCCTAAGTCTAAGGTCTTTTCTTTCTCTAGCGGCTTGCACAAGTAATCTATCCTGACCAAGCACTACTTCATTCAGCTCATCTAATTTAATTATTAGCTGGTCAGATGATAGGTTTACCTCAGATGAGTCAAGCTCATCGCCGCTGTGATCGCTGTCGGCCATGAAGCAAAGGCCGGTGAAGTCTCGTCCCTTCTTGTCCTTCTTGTCCTCCTTCCTTGGGGACTCCTCCTCCTCAGAGCTCGACTCCTCAGTTGAGGATGTGTCGATGTCACTGAGAGCAGCAACAAAAGCTCTGGAAGCGGCCTTGGCTACTTTCTTAGCCATCTTGCCGCGCTTGCCCTTCACAAAGGGTTTCCTCTCCTTCTTGTGGTAATTGGGGCGCTCACTCTCATCTCTCTTTTTGAGCTTGGGGCAATTGGCCTTAATATGAGAGGTGTCGCCACATTCATAGCAACCACTAAAACCACTTCTCCTCTGATCCTGTCTCTCATGATGAAAGCGGGTGAACCTCCGGGCAATGAGAGCAAGCTCATCATCATCTAGAGTGTCCACCTGCTCCTTTGCGACGGAGACCAGGGAGGACAAAGCAAAACCATCTGCAAAAATACAAGTACTAGATGTGCTTGGTTCTGCAGTGGTGCCACGGCTAGTGCTAGAAACCAATGCCAATGGCTGTGGCAAAGAGCTTCTGTGCACTGCAAGAGATGCCTTGGCAATCTCTGTGGACTTCAGCTTGCTAAAGAGTTCATCACAGGTCAAGGTGTCATAACCTGTGGACTCCTCAATGCTGGATATCTTTACTTCCCATATGCTACGGTCAAGAGCATAGAGAAGCTTGATAGCCCTATCGTGATCACTGTAAGCAAGCGTCCCGTTGGATCGCAAGTTACTCACTATCGCATCAAAGCGAGAAAACATGGCATCTATAGATTCACCAAGTGCCTGCACAAACAGCTGATACTGTTGATTGTAGGTGCTTTGGCGCCTGGCCTTAATCTGTGTAGAGCCCTCATGAAAAACAATGCGTGTTGTCCAAATCTCCATAGCAGTCCTAAGGTGCTGCACCCTATCGAACTCACTTCTACTCAAACCGATGAACAGTATGTTTCTTGCCTTGGAATTGGCATTATACTGATCCTTCTCAGTCTGAGAGGTGCGAGTCTCAGGGATGGAGTATTATGAGTCCACAATCTCCCAAATTGCATTTCCTTGGCTTAACAAGTAAGCCTCCATGCGCACCTTCCAATATGCAAAATCTGTCCCATCGAACAGAGGAATTTTACTGCCTCTATCCATGTCGCCAACAGATCACAAAACCGGTTAAGGTCAACTGGTGATCTTAACCTGCTCTGATACCAATTGTTGGACCGGAAACGGCGACCAGAGGGGGGTGAATGGGAGCTTTTAAAATTTCGGGCTAAAAACTAGCCTTCGGTTTCAGTTTTGTCTTCTTCGGAACAGGCTTCGAACACTACCTTCGAAGGTCTGGTTCGGAGGTACTTCGACACCTTCGAACACAGGCTTCGGAGGAGCAAAAGTTCGAAGCCAAGAAGACTTCGCTCCAATTACAACCCTCGAAAATCTACTCTGCTAAGTCAGTGCAGGCTCCGCACACAGGGTGCTTCGAGCAGGCTTCGCACTTCACCCTTCGCAAGAGTGGACTGCCCTCTAAGGACTTCGACCAAGTACTTGGCAGCAGCAACTGGTGCTGGGCTTCGTACACGAAGGTCTATACACACACAAATGGACTCCGCTAAGGGCTTCGACACAAGAAGCAAAACGGGCCTCGGTCAGGGCTTCGCTAGTAAGCAGTGAGATCACGCCTCCTGTTACACAGAGCGAACGCACACTGACAAAACACACTTCGCACAAAAAACAACCTTCGCCTCAACAGGCTTCGGTGCACTATAACTAGCGAGGTATGTAACGCGAGCTCAAGCAAAAAGCACACAGAAGCAGGGCTTCGCCGCTTGAAAAAGGAACACAATAAAATGAACTCTGGATGAATACAACGAGGTATGTGACTACAGGAGCTCAACAGTAAATGCTCAAAGTGTTAAATGTTACCTACCGAGCCCCCATATTTATAGCCCACAGTTCACCCAAAGGAAATGACTACTTTACCCCTAGGGTTTACAAAGGATTTGACTCTACAGAACTAAGGGGTACAAAAGGTAGTCCACCTTTATTCTGGAGGCTTCTCTGTCAGCTTTGCAGAGGGGACAGTTTCAACCTTTTACAGAACAGACAGTGTCAGCCTTTGCAGTCTTTGACCTTCTGGAATCCTCCCTTCGCACGCGAGGGTGCGGTAGCTTCGGCGAGAAGCCTTGAGCCTGGTGGCCTTCGCTTCGCCGAAGATGACCTTCGATACAGTGACGATTTTGAGCCGAAGCCGTCAAAGCTCCTTGGGCCTTCGCACCAACACCTCCGGAGTGGACCACCACGGCTTCGCAGCTTCACCCAGCTCGAACTCCGTCAGTCCGTGTACCGAAGTCATGCAGGCCGAAGCACCTCAAGTCAACCTTGCTCCAGAGCAAGCCTCGCTCCGAAGCCTTCCTCCCTCCGAAGCCCCACCTTCGGAGTACCACCCTTCGAAGTCCCTCCTTCGTCCAAGGCCTCCGTACGAAGCATTCCATGAGCCCTTCGTCGCAGTGTCTCTCCCCGAGCACACTCCTCGATGAGCCTCACCCGGACCATGCCTTCGATGCACCTCGACTTCTGAGACCTTCGTCGGGTACCTTCGAATGTCTCCCTCCGGAGCACACTTCGAATTCCTTGCCTCCGCAGAGGACTTGTTCCACCAACTCCGAAGTCACTCCATTCGGAGTACCTTCGAAGTGCCTCACTTCCGAGGACTTTGTCTCGGAGTACCTTCAGCCGGAGCCACGCTCCGCACTCTCTGCCTTCACCTGGTACGTCTCGACCGAGGACCGACCCGGACCACCTTCGCAGCCATCGTGACGGAGCTCCCCGCTCCCCTGGCATCAAGCCTCCCGCTTGACCCAGGTTCACCTGCTACGTTCGTCCGTCGCCTCCGAAGTCCCTGCGCACCACAGTCAAACAGACAAGTGTATCCAGTACTCCGGAGACCTCTCCGGGTTAGCAACCTCCGGTACACACTCCGGTGTACCGCCCAAAGTACCGAAGCCTACGGTACGAACCCAGTCATCGTGTACTGTCGGACCCCTCCGACAGGCACACTCCGCTGCAACAGCTGCAGCAAGCAAACACCGAACAGCCTCCGGTAAAACCACCTCCGAAACCCTTCCGGAGGTACCCTCCTCCGATCACCTTCGAAGGTCCAACCTCTGAACCCCCTTCGGAGGTACCCTTCGAACAGAGGGTAAAAGCCTGTCAATCACTCATCACAAGCACCTAAACCAACCCTTGGTTTCTCACAAACCCTCGCCTATTCCTTTAGTCCAAGGGTATGGGTAGATATCCAAGGCACGATATTTTGGGCCGACCCCATTCTAATAGAATGTCAAGGTTTGGATCTCATTCTAGGGATGGACTGGTTAAACAAACACCAAGGGGTAATAGAATGTGCCCAGAGGAAAGTGACCATGATCAGTGAAGAGGGGACTGCCGTCACATTCCAGATGCCAAGCATGAAGACCGGAAGGCCAAGACTACATCAGATTACTTTGGAAGAAATACCAGTCATCAGTGAATACCCAGATGTATTCCCAGAAGATTTACCAGGAATGCCACCCAATAGGTACATCGAGTTCAGGATTGATCTGGTGCCCGGAACCACCCCTATTTACAAGCGACCATACCGAATGGCCGCTAACGAATTAGCTGAGATGAAGCAACAATTGGACGACCTCGAAAGGAAAGGCTACATCATACCAAGTACATCACCATGGGGTGCCCCCGTCATCTTCGTCGAGAAGAAAAAAGACAAGGCAAAGCGTATGTGTGTGGATTACCGCGCTTTGAATGAAGTAACCATCAAGAATAAGTACCCGTTGCCTCGGATCGACGATCTCTTCGACCAGCTAAAGGGAGCTACGGTATTCTCGAAGATCAACCTACGTTCTAGATATCATCAGTTGAGGATTCGAGAAGAAGATATACCCCAGACGGCCTTTACCACCCGTTACGAATTGTATAAGTGTACGGTTATGTCCTTTGGATTGACCAACGCCCCTGCATTCTTCATGAACATGATGAATAAGGTGTTCATGGAATATTTGGACAAATTCATCGTGGTCTTTATAGACGACATTCTGATTTATTCCAAGGACCAGAAAGAGCACGAGACTCACCTCCGGTTAACCTTAGGAAAGCTAAGGGAACACCAATTATACGCCAAGTACAGCAAGTGTAAGTTTTGGATGGCGGAAGTAAAGTTCCTTGGACACATCATTTCTGCGCAAGGAATCGCAGTGGACCCTGCCACCGTAGAAGCAGTTACGGATTGGCTGCCACCCACGAACGTATCTGAGATACGAAGTTTTCTGGGTTTGGCCGGATATTATCGGAGATTCATTGAGAATTTTTCTAAGATAACCAAGCCAATGACCAAGTTGTTGCAGAAAGGAGAGAAGTTTGAATGGACTCCTGAATGCGAGGAAAGTTTCCGCACTCTCAAGACCCGTCTGGTGTCAACACCCATACTGACCCTACCCGATATCCGGAAAGACTTCCATGTCTATTGTGACGCGTCCCGCCAAGGATTGGGATGTGTTCTTATGCAAGATGGAAAAGTTATTTCTTATGCCTCCCGACAGTTGAGACCTCATGAGTTGAACTACCCGACCCACGATTTGGAATTAGCTGCAGTAGTGCACGCCCTTAAGATTTGGAGGCATTATTTGGTCGGAAATCGCTGTGAGATCTTTACGGACCACAAGAGCTTGAAGTACATCTTCACACAGCCGGACCTCAATCTGAGGCAAAGACGATGGTTGGAGTTAATAAAAGACTATGACTTAGGTATTCACTACCACCCCAGAAAAGCTAATGTGGTAGCTGATGCATTAAGTCGCAGGGGATATTGCACAGCCATTATGATTCAGGATCACGCACCCTTATTGAGTAGAGAGATGGAAAAGTTGAATCTTGGGTTAACCACAGGAGCATATCTAGCCACCTTGGAGACCCAGCCAGTTCTATTTGAGCAGATCCGTGAGGCCCAATTGGAAGACCCGGATATAGCTGCCATTAGGAATAACATGAGACAAGGAAAAGCCCTAGGATTTTCAGAGGACGAGAATGGCACCATATGGTTTGGAACCCGGATATGTGTGTCGGATAAACCTGAGATAAAAACCCTTATCCTGAGAGAAGCCCATGAGACATTGTACTCCATTCATCCCGGCAGTACCAAGATGTACCAGGACCTGAAGGAACGTTATTGGTGGGTTAGCATGAAGAGGGAGATTGCACAGTTCGTCGCGGAATGTGACACCTGCAGAAGAGTAAAAGCTGAACATCAGAGACCTGCAGGGTTGTTACAGCCACTTAAAGTGCCTGAATGGAAGTGGGAAGAGATCGGTGTGGATTTCATCACCGGACTCCCAAAGACCCAACTTGGGTATGATTCTATTTGGGTGATCATCGACCCGCTTACGAAAGTAGCACATTTCATAGCAGTCAAAACGACTTTTAGTGGCCCTAAGCTTGCAGAACTATACATGGCCCGCATTGTGTGTCTTCATGGAGTACCCAAGAAGATAGTGTCCGACAGAGGAAGTCAGTTTACCTCTCGTTTCTGGAAGAACCTTCAAGAAGAGATGGGAACAAGATTGAACTTTAGCACTGCCTACCACCCTCAGACGGATGGACAAACAGAAAGGGTGAATCAGATATTGGAGGATATGCTTCGGGCATGTGTCTTGGATTTTGGAGCCACTTGGGACAAGAGCTTACCGTACGCTGAGTTTTCATACAACAACAGCTATCAAGCCAGCCTTCAGATGTCTCCTTTTGAAGCCCTATATGGACGAAAGTGTAGAACGCCCCTACGTTGGGACCAGACTGGTGAATCCCAATTGTTCGGAACGGACATTCTTCGTGAAGCTGAAGAGAAGGTACGGATCATCAGAGAACGACTCAAGACAGCCCAATCACGACAGAAGAGCTACGTGGGCAATCGTCAACGAGACCTAGCCTTTGAAGAAGGAGATCATGTCTACCTTCGAGTTACGCTTCTCCGTGGTACTCAACGGTTTAACATGAGAGGAAAGTTGGCCCCTCGATATGTTGGACCATTTCCCATTGTTCGACGCCAAGGCGAAGTTGCTTATCAGTTGGAATTACCGCCCTCATTGGCTGGAGTACATGACGTATTTCACGTATCCCAACTCAAGAAGTGTCTTCGCGTCCCGACAGATCAGGTGGATCTACAGCAGTTAGATGTTCAAGAGGATCTGACCTATGTGGAAAAGCCGGTTAAGGTATTGGAAGTCAAAGAAAGAATCACCAGGAGTCAAGTCATCCGCTTCTGCAAAGTGCAGTGGAGCAATCATCCGGTAGAGGAAGCTACATGGGAAAAAGAAGATGAACTCAAGGCACAGCATCCTGAGCTATTCGAGGATTGATCCGAATCTCGAGGATGAGATTCTCTATAAGGGGGATAGGATTGTAACATCCCAGAAATAAAAAGGAATTAAAATAAAGGAAATATATTATTAAATACATTTCTTGAAATTATAATTAAAGAAAATCCTAAAAGAGCCCTAATAAAGCCAAACAGGAAGGAATATTCAAAATTTGGACTTGAAAATTTTATGAGATAAACTAGAGGCCAAAATATAATTTTAGGAATTTTTCCAAATTTTTATCAACAGTGATTCAATCCTTAATAAAATATATGAATTACTGGATTTATTTTAAATCAGAAAACAATTAAAAATCTTAATGGGCCTCAACCCCGAATTCGCCCTCAGCCCAGCCCAGCCCAACCGTGAGTCACTGACCAGTGGGGCCCGCTTGTCGGCGCCGCTTCCCTCCTCTCTCTCCCGCGCCCGTCCCCGCCTGGCCCACCAGTCAGCCTCAGCCGCGCCCCCTTTCTCCCGCTGGCAGGTATGGCCCGCCTGTCGGCGCCATTGGCCTCGCGCTCGCTCACTGACAGGTGGAGCCCACCTGTCAGGATCGTCTTCCTCCCGGGCAAGGGATCCCCTTTCCTTTCTCCGGCGATCTCCTTCGGATTCCCTGCCGCCGGCCGCCCGATCCCGCCTGATCGACCCCGGATCACCTTCCCCGAGCGCCACCGCCCCTTTTCCTTCTATAGCTGACGCATCTTCGCTCATAAGGAAGCATACCCGAGGAGATAGGAAACCTCGCCGGAAAAGGAAGGAGCCCTCTCGGTTTCCTCCAATTACCCTGCCATATCCACCGCCGGTGACCCCTATAAGAATCCCTCCCCTCACCGCACTCAGCTCACACCAGCAGAGCCCACCCCGAGCAAAAGCAGTGCGCCATCGCCCTCTTTTCGAACTTCGGGTCTGCTCCACCTCCGGCGAGCCATCGCCGTCGACTCCGGCCCCCTCCGTCCGCGCCACTGCCACCATCGTGACCGCCGGAGCCCACCCAACCTCGGCCACCCCTCGGTTAGCCGTGGAACCCGCCGGATCACCGTCATCGACGACCACCCGAGAAGACCTCGCCGTCGTCACCGTCCGTCGCCCGTCGTCGCCACCGAAGGTATGGCCAAGACCGTCTCGACCTCCTCTTTCCATTTTAGCCAAAAACTAGGCCCGTAGGCACTCGTCGGCGCCATCGCCACTGCAACCGAGCCCCGCCGTCGCCGGAGACGAAGGGTGTGTGGCCCCTTTTCGCGCGTGCCGTGCCGGATTGAATCCTGGCCGCACGATCGCAATCGAAGCGCCTATGTTTAATCCCTTCGGGATTTAATCACAGCCGTAGATCTGGTCAAAGGGGTACGGAGCGATCACAGCCGTCGATCGTTACTTAAAACCCCCGATCGATTTCAAGCGTCCACGCGTGCTCGTTCGCCCTGTTTTAATCTGAGCCGTCCATTTCCACTTAAAGGATCCCGCCTCGCGCCTGGCCGCCGGATCTGGATCCAACGGCTCTGGATCGGCCGGTCCACGCGCACAGTGCCGCGGTCCACCGTGGGCCTGGCTCACCGTGGACCAGAGCCCATTTTCCAGTTTAAATAAAATTCCAGAAATTGAGTTAAACTTTGAAAATTCATATCTTGCTCATTTTAACTCCAAATTTCACCATTCAAATTTTGTTAAAACCAGAATATTATTCTCTACACATTAATGCCATAAAAACAGTATGTTACTGTTACCCAAAATATTTTTAACAAATAAAAGAATAAAAACCTCTTAGGGGTAAATTATTAATTCAGAAAAATAAATTAGAAAAGCCTTAAAAAAATAAGTTTACTGTTTATTCACCAGAATATTGAAACTTTATTCCACAAAATAAAACCCACAAACATGTATGTTTATTATTGGGTGGATTTTTATCTGTTTAATTGAATGTGTTGTTTATTTTTTCCGTATCGAAAAGACTACGAGTTCGTCGAGGAGCAGGAGTTCTACCCCGAGGTTCCTCCATCCCCAATTGCTGATCAAGGCAACTCATCGACCACCTCTGTGGCAACAGTTGATGATCATCTGAGCCCATGTTTTAATAAATTATTGCTATAACTCATAGGTTAATATTGCATTAGTCCAATATCAAGCCCTACACTTATATTTATTAGATCCCCGTCCTTGTGTGCAAACCCAAGCCATGCTTATTGAGCCTTAACTCCTTGTCACTCTACTATAAAATTATTAGTTAGTGCCCAATGTACCGGCACAACTGCTATAGGATAAAAAGAATGAGTCGTAGATAGATGGATTCTGATATATGAATTTCCCTGTTATTCTCGTCTCTGGACTCTGTTGGAGTTGGCTAAGTTATAAGTATGGTGGGTTCCGGGTGCAAGCTCGGGCATTGGTTTGTCGCACCCGGGGCACTATAAGGACCGGTCTGCGGGATCTGTTGCAAAGCACTTTCGTACCAACCACAAGTCTAATGGGTAAGTCCTAACTGGAAGTATGGAATGCTCCGACTCGATGCACCATAGTGGAGGGGGCAAGGGGCAAGCCTGCGGGCGACTTGTACCGATGAGGCTCAAGGGGGGGTATGGTGGGGCTCTGACGCGTCGGGACACCATATGAAACCTATAAGAGGGTGCTGTTGAGTCGGGGAGAACTTTATGGAAGGTTTTGGCACGAGTTCCCGTGAAACGGGTCATCTCGTTACACTTTGGTGTAGGTGATGAGTGCGTGCCTTGTGGGTACAGTGGTACATCTCTGATCAGAGAAATTTAATCTTTTCGAAAAGCCGAGCCCACGGTCAAGGGCGGGTTGTGTGACTACTCGCAGTTAGTTTACTATTGTTTGAATGGTTGAGTTATTCATGGCATGTAAGGACTGTTGAGCGAGGTGGGGCTGACTGTACCCCTCGAGTTAGAAGATGATGATGCATACACATGTTTACTTTTCAGTACTAATAAATTGATCACACTTAGAGCATCTCCATTGTAATTGCTATTTTTGACTTGCTATTCATAGCAATAGCAAGTCTCCCTATTTCAATTGGCTTGCTATATTGCTACTCACTCCATTGTACTTGCTATTTGACTTGCTATTTTAGAAAACTTGCTATTTCTCTCATCAAACTTGCTACATGTAGCAAGTTTGGTGAGAGAAATAGCAAGCCCCCTAAAATAGCAAGTCAAATAGCAAGTACAATGGAGACAACTTTTTGACAATTCTTGCTATTTTTAAGGATAGCAAGTTGGATAGCAATTACAATGGAGATGCTCTTATGCTTTACAATTATGCTGCTTCCGCAAAACTAGCCACATTCTCCCTTGTTATTACCTTGCATTATATTTGCATTCGGTGGCTTGCTGAGTACATCTGTACTCACCCCGTTGACTTACACCATCAGAGCCCGTCTACTACGAGGATGGAGGTCTGGAGTAGCGACCCAGTCAAGGCGAGACTGGAAGGAGGCGTTCATCTAGGACCCTTGATTTTATTAGTTTCTCTTCACCTTTATTCACTTTTGTATTAATGCGGTCTACGAACCGTGAATGATTGCTCGTATTGTACGTGGTCTCATGATGAACGTCTTGTTTTATTGATTTTCTATGGAATTTCAATAAAGTCCTGATTTATTAAATCGGGGCGCGACAAAATACTCTGATCAGGGATGTACCACTGTACCCATAAGGCACACACTCATCACTTACACCAAAGTGTAACGAGATGACCCATACCACGTGAACTCGTGCCAAAACCTTCCATATGGTCCTCCTCGACCCGACAACACCCTATTATGGGTTTCATATGGTGTCCCGACGCGTCGAGCCTCACCATACCCCCCCTTGAGCCACGTCGGTACAAGTCACCCGCAGGTTGCCCCTTGCCCCCTCCACTATGGAGCATCGAGTCGGATTGTTCCATACTTTCAGTTAGGACTTACCCATTAGACTTTTGGTTGGTACGAAAGTGCTTTGCAACAGATCCCGCAAACCAGTCATATAACAGATTCCAACTATCTACGACTCATTCTTTTTATCCTATAGCAGTTGTGCCGGTACATTGGGCACTAGCTAATACTTGTATAGTAGAGTGACAAGGAGTTAAGGCTCAATAAGCATGGCTTGGGTTTGCACACAAGGACGGGGATCTAATAAATATAAGTGTAGGGCTTGATATTTGACTAATGCAATATTATCCTATGAGTTATGGCGATAGTTTATTAAAACATGGGCTCAATGATGATCAAAATGGGGGTTCTGACTTGCCTTGATCAGCAAAGGGTGAAGGTGGAACCTCGGGATAGAACTCCGGCTCCTCGACGAACTCGTAGTCTTCTCGATATGGAAAAATAAACATAGCATTCAATAAACAGATAAACATCACAAAAGGATAAACATACAAGTTTATGGGTTTTTAATATGTGAAATAAGGTTTTATTATGCTGAATTTTGGTGAAAAACATTAAAGATTAGTTTTTAAGGCTTTTCCCAATTTATTTTATGAATTAATAATTTTAATCCTAAGGGGTTTTTATTCATTTAATTAATAATATTATTTTGGGCAATAGTAGCATACTATTTTTATGGTATTAATGTGTAGAGAATAAAATGCTGAATTTAATAAAATTGGAATGGTGAAATTTGGAGTTAAAATGAGCAAGTTATGAATTTTCAATGTTTAAATCAATTTCTAGAATTTTATTTAAACCGAAAATGGGTTTTAGTCGACGGTGAGCCAGGCCTACGGTGGACTGGGTCACTGTGCGTGTGGACCGTATCAACCAGAGCCGTTGGATCTGGATCCGGCGACCAGGCTTAAGGTGGGAGGGGTTAAGTGAAAATGGACGGCCACGATTAGATCTCGTGAACCGGTATGACGTGGACGCGTGAGATCACTCTGGGGATTTAAGTTGCGATCAACGGCTATGATTGCCTGGTACCGGTTTGACTGGATCCGAGGACCCGGATTAAATCCCGAAGGGATTTAATCGTAGCCCTCCGATCGCGATCGGACGGCTAGGGTGTGGTCCGGCACGACACGGATGTAAGGGGGCACGTACCCCCTTCGTCTCCGGCGATGGTGGCCTCGGGTGCGGTGACGATGGTGGCGGCGGGGGCCTACGGGCCTAGATCTCGCCGGAAATGGAGAGAGGGGAAGATGGCGGTCACGATGGTACCTTCGACGGCGGCGGCGAGCGGTGGACGGCGACCGGCGACGAGGGTAGATGAAGGGGGGTCTTCGGGAGCTCGACGGTGATGGCGATCCGACGGGTTCCACGACCAACCGAGGGGTGGCCGAGGATGGGCGGGCTTCGGTGGTCTCGACGGTGGCGACGGCGAGGGCAGAGGATGTCCGAGGGGATGGCGAGCGGTGGTCGGAGCTGAAGTAGGAGAGGAGACCGAAAAAATGGAGCCGGGCGCTCTGGTTTGCTTCGGCTAGGGCGTTAGGGGTGTGGGCGGAGTGCGGTGAGCCGAGGGGTATAAATAAGGGTCGCCGGCGGTGAGGATGGAAGGCTTTATCGAGGAAACCCGAGGTGGTTTCCTAATTTCTCCGGCGAGGCTTCCAAAGGCACGGGCTAGCTTCCTTAAGCGCGAAAACGCATCGGCTATAGATGGAAAGAGGGCGGTGGTGCTCGGGGAAGGTGATCCGAGGTGAATCCGGGCGAACACGGGCGGCCGGCGGCGAGAAATCGGAAGGGGGTCGCCGGATAAGGAAGGGGGGATCCCCTTCCAACGAAGAAGACGAAACTGACAGGTGGGCTCCACCTGTATGCGGGCGGATGGAAAAGAGAGCGCCGACAGGCGGACCCTAGTGACCAGAGAGCGAGGGACGGGCTCGGGTGGCTGACGGGTGGGCTAGGCGGGGGACGGGCGTAGGGAGGAGAGAGGGGACGCGAGCGCCGACAGGTTGGTCCCACCTGTCGGTGGCTGGCGGTCGGACTAGGCCGGGCTCGGGGCAGATTGAGGGTTTAGGCCCATTTAAGTTTATAAATGTTTTCTGATTTAAAATAAATCTAGTAATTCATTTATTTGATTAAGGGTTGAATCATTGTTGATAAAAATTTGTAAAAATTCCTGAAATTATGTTTTGCCTCTAGTTTATTCCATAAATTTTTCAAGTCCAAATTTTGAATATTTCTCCCTGTTTGGCTTTAATAGGGCTCTTTTAGGATTTTCTTTAATACATAATTCCAGAAATTCCTTTAATAATATATTTCTTTTATTTTATTTCTTTTTAAATCTTGGGGTGTTACAAACCCCACCATCTGTTACTCCAATGGTATTACTGTTCTGAGTCTTGTTTGACCGATGGGGCAAAATCCGTTGTCCCACCGGGCGTGCCAAAAATCATGTTGGTGCATTTTTTGGTCACACTTTGACACACGTGTGGCCTGGGAGATCTGCTTAACTCAAGTGCAGGTCCTATGTTCTTATAAAAAAGAGGTTCAAGGTGTACTAATCAGTTTGACCCTGCAATTGATAATGAAACAGAAAAATATGATCAATAGCATAGCCTATCGGCTATCGAGCCGATGAACGCGATGAGTATGAGATATTCGTGGAATATCATGCCTATCGGCCATAGGGCCGATGACCAGGGGTAAAGCAATCGACGAAGGTGCCATCAGCCGAATAGATGGGTAGTTTTACCACATAGGCCGATGAGCGATTTTCTGAAGGAAAATAAAATGTGGATAAGGACTAATGTAGCGCCCCGATTTAACAAATCAAGACATTATTGAATTTCATAAGAAAAACAATAATACAAGAGGTTCATCATGCGACAATCGTACATACGACAGTGTTCATGGTACGCAGACCATATTTATTACATCATTGTTTTTAATAAAAACAGTAAAGTAGAATAATTAGAAAACGGCATGACGAACATCTTCTTCAGGATTTTTCTTCCCGACTGGGTCGCTACTCTAGACCGTCTTCGTAGTAAGCATCCTCTGTGGGGTCCAACGGGTATGAGTACAAAAAGTACTCAACAAGCCACCGCAAATGCAAATAATAATGCAGGATAATAAACAAGGAAGGATAATGGCTAACATTGCAGAATAATGCAGTTGCAGTTATGGCATTTAGTGTAATCATATTTTAATCATGCGGAAAGTAAACATGAACATCATCAACATCGACTAACTCGAGGGGTACAGTCAGCCCCACCTCGCTCAACAGTCCTTACATGTCAATCCATCATGCACATACATATTCAAAATAAACTAACTGGGGGATGTCACGCAACCCGCCCTTGACCGTGGGCTCGGCTTTTCGAAAAGATTTTAGACTCTGATCAGAGATGTACTACTGTACCCACAAGGCACACACTCATCCCAAACGAGATGACCCATTTCACGGGAACTCGTGCCAAAACCTCAATATGAGATGTTCCAAGCGATAACCACCCGCTCTAGGTTTCGCCGGCGCGCCGGGCCGCATCCCGGCTAACGTCGCACCTCCTTTTGCGCCACGTTGGTACAAGTCACCCGCAGGTGCAACTTGACCCATCTCCAAATGGTGGCCTCGGTTTGGAACAACCCATACCTTAGTTAGGACTTACCCACTAGACTTGTGGTTAGTACGTAAGTGTATTGCAATGGATCCCTCAGACCGGTCCTTATAGTGCCCCGGGTGCTATCGACCAATGCCCTAGCTTGCACCCGGAACCCACCATGCATACACTCACAACCATAACTCATCACCAACAGAATTTCCAAGGATAAGAAGTAACGGGGATCATATAATAGAACCATTTTGCTACGACTCATTTTTATCCTATAGCGATCGTGTCAATACATTGGACACTAGCTAATATCATTGATCATATGGTGACAAGGAGGTTAGGCGAGATAGCATGGCTTGGGTTGCACATCAAGGTCAGGGGATCCTAAATAAATATATTATAAGGGTTTCATTTGACTAATGCATATATAACCTATGGATTTTAGCGATAGTTTAATCAAACATGGGTTCAATATGCTCAAAAGATTGGTTTGGTGACTTGCCTTGTTCAGCGAATGGGGAGGGAGGAACTTCCGGGAAGTACTCCGGTTCCTCGGCGACGTCGTAGTATTTTTAATATAATAAAGCAAAATAAAAAGAGCACATTCAATCAAACAATATAACATTACATTAATAGCACATAAGTTACTGTTGGTTTGATTAAAAGTAAAATAATTTCCATTGTTAAGGTTCTGAAAGTTATTTCATAAATAATTTTAAAGGGATTAAAATGAAGGGTTGTCCTTTTTAGAAAACAAATGCTTAAATGTGAATAGTCCCATATTAAGTTCCCTAATAAGTTTTGAAATGAAAAGTTCATGGTAATTTAGTGTTTTGCAGTATATGAATAGAAAGGAATAAATATGAATTTTTCTGAAGTTCAAACATTTGAATTCATATTTTAATCCTAAAGGCATTTAAATATTTATTTGAATAAACATGAAAATGTCAAAGTAAACCCACTGTTTTTATTGCATAAACATGTAGAGAATAATTTTATGAATTTTCTGAAATTGGAATGGTAATTTTTAGAGTTCAAATGCATTAGATATGAATTTTACAAGTTAAAAAGTATTTCTGAAATTCATTTTCAATTTTTAAACTCCTCGGGTCCACGGTGAGCCAGGCCCACGGTGAACCCGCGCACTGTGCGCGTGCGCCGGGTCGATCTGGACTGTCGGATCCAGATCCGACGCGCGAGGGCGAGGCGGGATGCGTTAAAGTGACGTGGACGGCCATGATTAAAACGTTTGAACCGGTACGCGATGGACGGCTTAGATGCGATGCGGGGTTTTAAAACTAACGGACGCACGAGATTAAAACGTACCCCTTCGCCGAGATCTAACGGATCAGATTAAACCGCACGCGGGGATTAATCATCACCGTCGGATACAGATCGCACGGTCGTGCGTGAATCCGACACGGCACGGGTACTCGACCCGTGCCGGTCGTCTTCTCCGACGACGGCGAGCGGGCCAGCGGCCACGGCGAGCGACGGCGATCAAACCTAAGGCCTAAAACGGAACGAGGGTGGCATGGGGATCATGGGGGTACCTCGGCGGTGAGAAAAGGTCGACGGGGTGAGGCCGGCGACGAGGGTAGACGGCGGAGTGGTTCGGGCTCCTCGTCGGCGATGGTGTTCCGGCGGGGTTCGACGTCGGCGGAAGGGTGGCCGAGGTCGGGGTCGTTCTTGCGGTCACGTTGGTGGCGGAGGCACGGGCGGAGGTGGTCCGAGGCGACGGTGAGCGGTGGCCGGAGGAGAAAAAGAGGGAGTGCGCTAACAGGCGAAGTGCGGGCGCTCGGTTGGGTCTAAGTGCGAATGGATGCGTGAACCGAACGCGGCGGAGGCAGGGGGGTTTAAATAAGGCGTCGGAGGGGGCTCGCATGCAAGGAAACCGGGGGAGAGCTTTTACTCGCCGGCGATGGCTCGGCCATGCACGCGTAGCGGCGATCCCGTGGCGTAAAGGCGCTGTTTAACGGGGGGGAAAACGGTCGGCCAGGCGCGGGGGGTCGTTTAATGGCGCCAATTCAATGCGGGAGGGGCCAGCAAGGCGGATCCGAGGCGGGGGTCGTCGGCCGGCGTGATTTGGGGGCGACGGCGCGAGGTAGACGATGACTCTGACAGGTGGGGGGCACTGGCCAGCGGGCGTGAGCGAGCGAACGGGAAGGCTGACGGGTGGGGCCACGATGTCGGGTGCGCGCGCGAGGGGAAGGGTTCGGCGCCGACAGGTGGGGTCCGATTGTCAGTCTGAGCGCGCGGGTTGAGTGGGCTGGGCCGGCCGGGTGAGGGAGAATGGAGGGAGGGGAGCCCAATACTGTTTTTCAAGGTTTTCTGATTAAAATAATTGCAGAAAATAGTTTAAACCTTTTGGGGCATTTCCAAAGTGGGTAAAAATTTGCAAAAATTCTCAAAAACATTTCTTGGCCTTGGGAGTCTATACAAAAATTTTCAGCCACTGGTTTGGCCATATACTCTATGTTGTAGTTCAAAAGTGTATAAAAGAGTATTAAAAGTATTTTCAGAAATATATAATCCCAGAAATTGAATTTAATAATATATTTATTGTTTTGAAAATTTGGGGTGTTACAAACCTACCCCCCTTACAAGAATCTCGTCCTCGAGATTGGAACGTTACTCGAATAATTCGGGATAATGGGCCTTCAGTTCGTCTTCCTTTTCCCAAGTGGCTTCTTCGGCGGGATGGTTATTCCATTGGACCTTGCAGAAGCGAACAACGTGACTTCTGGTTACTCTCTCCTTGGTTTCCAAGATCTTGATGGGTCTTTCTATGTAGGTCAAGTCTTCTTGGACATTGAGCTGCTGAAGGTCGGCTTGCTCGGTGGGTATACGGAGGCACTTCTTCAGTTGGGAGACATGGAACACATCGTGAACGCCTGCCAAGGATGGGGGCAGTTCGAGTTGATATGCCACTTCTCCCTGTCGTCGGAGGATCTGGAAAGGTCCGACGTAGCGGGGTGCTAGTTTGCCTTTCATGTTGAACCTTTGAGTGCCACGGAGGGGAGTGACTCGGAGGTAGACATAATCGCCCTCCTCAAAGGCTAGGTCTCTTCGACGGTTGTCGGCATAGCTCTTTTGCCTGGATTGGGCTGCCTTCAATCGGTCTCTTATGATCTTAACCTTCTCTTCAGCTTCTCTCAATAAATCAGTCCCAAACAGTTGTGACTCTCCGGTCTGGTCCCAGAGCAACGGCGTTCTGCACTTACGTCCATAGAGTGCTTCGAACGGGGACATTTGCAGGCTGGCTTGATAGCTGTTGTTGTAGGAGAACTCTGCATATGGTAAGTTCTTGTCCCACATTCCGCCAAAGTCTAGAGCGCAAGCTCTAAGCATATCCTCCAATATCTGGTTGACCCTTTCGGTTTGACCGTCGGTCTGTGGATGATAGGCGGTGCTAAAGTTCAGCCGGGTGCCGAGTTCCTCTTGAAGGTTCTTCCAAAACTTGGAGGTAAACTGACTCCCACGGTCAGATACAATCTTCTTAGGAACTCCGTGAAGGCATACGATCCGGGTCATATACAACTCAGCCAACTTGGCGACGGTGTATGTTGTCTTGACCGGGACGAAGTGAGCTACCTTGGTGAGTCGGTCGACGATCACCCAGATGGAATCATGACCAGCTTGGGTCCTGGGCAGTCCCGTGATGAAGTCCATTCCTATCTCTTCCCACTTCCATTCAGGGACCTTGAGAGGTTGAAGAAGTCCGGCAGGTCTCTGATGCTCCGCCTTGACTCGTCGGCATGTGTCGCACTTGGCCACATACTCAGCTATTTCTCTCTTCATGCTGACCCACCAATATTTTTCCTTTAGGTCTTGGTACATCTTTGTACTCCCGGGATGGATGGAGTATAATGTATCATGGGCTTCTTGAAGGATGAGGGTCTTCAACTCAGGTCTGTCGGGTACGCAGATCCGGTTTCCGAACCAGATGGTACCATGCTCGTCCTCGGAAAATCCGGGGGCTTTACCCTTCCTCATGTTCTGCTGGATCTCCAGGATGTCCGGATCTTCCTTCTGCTTTTCTCGGATCTGGTCTATTAAGACAGGCCGAGACTCCAAGGCAGCGAGGTACGCTCGAGTGGTGATCCCTAGGTTTAGCCTTTCCATCTCCTTATACAGTAAAGGAGCTTGGTCTTGAATCATGATGGCATTGCAGTATCCTTTTCGACTAAGGGCGTCTGCCACCACGTTTGCTTTGCCCGGATGATAATGGATGCCCAAGTCGTAATCCTTGATCAGTTCCAACCATCTCCTTTGCCTGAGATTCAGATCTGGTTGGGTGAATATGTACTTGAGGCTCTTGTGGTCGGTGAAGACCTCGCACCGATTCCCCACAAGGTAATGTCTCCATATCTTCAAGGCATGAACCACGGCTGCTAGTTCCAGGTCGTGGGTTGGGTAGTTCAGCTCGTGCGGTCTCAGTTGCCGGGAGGCGTAGGATATCACTTTCCCTTCTTGCATTAAGACGCATCCCAATCCTTGACGAGAGGCATCACAGTAGACGTGGAAGTCTTTCCGGATGTCTGGCAGAGTCAGAATGGGAGCTGATACTAGCTTCTTCTTGAGGGTCTGGAAGCTTTCTTCGCAGTCGGGGGTCCATTCAAACTTCACTTCCTTCTGCAGAAGTCTGGTCATAGGCTTGGCGATCTTGGAAAAATTCTCGATGAACCGGCGGTAGTATCCGGCTAATCCGAGAAAACTCCGGATCTCGGTCACCGTTGTGGGCTGCAACCAGTTGGTTACCGCTTCAACGGTGGTTGGGTCCACTGCTATTCCTCCGGCAGATATAACATGGCCGAGGAACTTCACCTCAGACGACCAAAATTCGCATTTGCTGTATTTGGCGTACAGTTGCTGCTCCCTTAACTTTCCGAGGGTCAGACGGAGGTGAGTCTCGTGTTCTTCCTTTGTCTTGGAGTAAACGAGGATATCGTCGATGAATACCACGGTGAACTTGTCCAAGAACTCCATGAATACGTTGTTCATCATGTTCATGAAAAAGGCCGGGGCATTCGTGAGTCCGAACGACATCACGGTGTACTCGTAGAGTCCATAGCGGGAGGTGAAGGCAGTCTTGGGTATGTCTTCTTCTCTAATCCTCAACTGGTGATAACCTGACCTGAGGTCAATCTTGGAAAACACCGAGGATCCTTTCAGCTGATCGAACAGGTCGTCGATCCGAGGCAATGGGTACTTGTTCTTGATGGTTACGTCGTTCAGGGCTCTATAGTCCACGCACATCCTCTTGGTTTTGTCCTTCTTCAAGGCAAATATAACCGGTGCACCCCAGGGTGAGGTACTCGGTCGGATGTAACCTTTCTGCTCTAGGTCTTCGATGTTGCTCTTGACTTCAGCTAGTTCATTGGCGGCCATCCGGTACGGGCGCTTGGAGATTGGAGTGGTCCCGGGGACAAGTTCGATTCTGAATTCGATGTCCCGCTTGGGAGGCATTCCGGGTAGATCTTCAGGGAAGACATCCGCAAACTCCTTGACTATAGGCACCTCTTCAAGAGCTATCGAGCGAAGGGATGCTCCGAGTGGTTTGCGACTGGTCATCCGAAAGGTGACAGTTGTGCCTTCAGGGTTGGTCACCCTGACGGACTTGTTGGCATAGTCGATCACTCCCTTGTGCTTCATCAACCAATCCATCCCTAGTATAAGGTCGAGTCCGGTGCATTGGATGAGGACAGGCTCGGCCCGAAACAGTACTCCTTGGATATCAATTTGAACCTTAGGGCTATATAAGCGGGCTGAGGTCCTATTGCCGGGGGTGGAAATCACCATGGGAATGGGTAGAGGGAGCACGTCCAGTCCGTTTGTTTTCACAAAATCTTTCGAGATGAAGGAGTGGGTTGCTCCAGAGTCAAATAATATGACGGCCGGTACGGAATTCACAGTAAACGTACCGAGCACGACTTCAGGAGCCTCCTGAGCTTCCTCCGCGCTGATGTGGTTGACGCGGGCACGAACCGCCTGGTTGGGTGCCACGCCTTGAGCTTGCTTGGGGTGGGGACACTGGTGTGCATAGTGCCCTTCCTTGCGGCAGTTGAAGCAGACGACCGGCCTCCCTTGGCGATCCTTTAAGATCGGGGCCTTGGCGGCTAGTGTCGGCTGAGCGGCCGGAGCTGGTGGAGCGGGGCGAGGATGCCCGGCGTTGGATCCACCGGCGGCGTGAGGTGGCCTGTAGGCGGGCCGAGGATGGTAGGCGGGCGCTGGTGGCGGAGGGACGAAGCGGGGCCTCTGAGAGTTCACCTGCTGATGCTTGAAGGCGATCATCTTCCTCTTCTTGAGGTCCAGCTTGTTCTGCTCAGTCTCTTGGATGAGCGCTTTGTTGACCAACCGTTGGAAGTCGGCGAAGTCGACGGTGACGAGCTGGATGGACAGCTCATCCTTAAGTCCCCTGAGGAACTTGGCTTGGCGGAGGGCGTCGGTGCGCACTTCCTCCGGCGCGTAGCGGGCGAGGCGGTTGAACTCATGGAGGTACTCCATGACGGTCCTGTTGCCTTGCTGCAGGTCGCAGAACTCCTGCTGTTTTACCGCGATGACACCGGCGGGGACGTGAGCGGCGCGAAAAGCGATGGTGAACTCCGCCCAAGTCACCACGTGGCCCTCTGGCTGGGACTCACGGTAGTTGTCCCACCATTCAGCGGCGGGACCCTGGAGCTGGTGAGTGGCGAAGGCCACTCGCTCCCGGTCGGTGCAGGGGAGGAGGTCGAGCTTCTTTCCGATGGTGCGAAGCCAATCTCCGGCCTCCATCGGGTTGGTGGTGCTCGAGAAGATGGGCGGGCGCACGCGCAGAAACTCGGAGAGTTGCGGAGTGGGCGCGGGTGCTGGTGCGCGAGGGGCGGGTTCCCCGTTCTGCAGACGGTCCAACTGAGCCTGTTGGTTCTGCATTTGGGTGAGAAGGGCGGTGATCAGGTGGTTCTGATTCGCCATCATCTCCGCCAAGGTGGGGTGGTTAGCGGAAGGCGACCCAGATTGACGAGGGCCCGTTGCACCCCAGTTGGGTACAACACCCTCGGGCGCATCACGGCTCCCTCCTGCTCCGTTGTTGGAACCGGTGTTCTGGTGATCGGCCATCTTCTGAATATACATAGTGATAAAGCAAAAGATGACGAAACCATAATACAACCAAAAATATCATATAAGATTCAAGCACATAAATATATCAAGTGGTATAAATTGTTCATTACATCCAAGCTCTTATTCCATCTACAACCCAACTCGTTGCAGACGGCACCACATACAAAATTATGATTTTTATTTAAATAGTGTCTCCTAACGCCTACTCGCCACCGGAGGCGGTCTCCGTGCTCTCGGAACCACGAGTGCGCGGCTCCAGAGAGATGGTGGGCTCGAGAAAGTTCTCGATGATGGAGTCGGAGACGAGGCCGGGGCGTGGAGGAGGGGCGCTGGTAGAGGGCCTGGCGGGGGAGGGTCGTGGCGGGATCCTCTTGGGGCGAGGGAGGGGCTCACGGATGGGCTTCTTCTTCCTTGGAAGAAGAGGAACCATCTCCACGATATCCTTCTGCAGCTGCATAATCTTGCGCTGCAACTCACCGTTCTGCTGGATCAAGTTCTTCGTTTCTTCACGAAGGAACTCAACCGCCCCATGGTGCTCGTCGGCGTCGAGCACCGCCTCGGTGTGGAGATCATCCATGGCCTGCAGAAGACGCGACTGCCGGGCCATGACCGGATCACGCACGGAGTGAACTCCGAGGTAGCTGCTACGGTGGGCTCCGGGAGTGCGCTTCAGCACGAGCCGAAAGGACGAGTTCTGAAGACGATCGTCGTAGATCATCCTCAGCTCCATGAGGGCCTGGAGGGCGACCCGTTGGCATGCGACGTCGAAAGTCGGGCCTCCAAGTGCGGTGGTGTAGGGCGGCAGGTGTTCTCCGGAGCCGTGGACGGTGAGGGAGACGTCGCAAGGCCCGGCGAACTCATCGGGGTACACTCCTTGAAATTCGGGCTCGAAGAGGAACCCGAGGAAGGTGAGCATCATACGGAGCTCCCGGACGAAGCCCTCGTAGTGGCGGCAGTAGCTGTGGACTTGGTAGACCGGCATCTACAAAACAGTAAGTTGAATAAAAGTGAGGAGAGGAACAAAGTTTATGAAGTAGATTTTCGAGAAATAATTTCCTGCGGCTAATGGCTAGGTGGGTATGTTTGGCTTCCTACAGTCGAGTCAGCTCTGATACCATCTTGTAGCGCCCCGATTTAACAAATCGAGACATTATTGAATTTCATAAGAAAAACAATAATACAAGAGGTTCATCATGCGACAATCGTACATACGACAGTGTTCATGGTACGCAGACCATATTTATTACATCATTGTTTTTAATAAAAACAGTAAAGTAGAATAATTAGAAAATGGCATGACGAACATCTTCTTCAGGATTTTTCTTCCCGACTGGGTCGCTACTCCAGACCGTCTTCGTAGTAAGCATCCTCTGTGGGGTCCAACGGGTATGAGTACAAAAAGTACTCAACAAGCCACCGCAAATGCAAATAATAATGCAGGATAATAAACAAGGAAGGATAATGGCTAACATTGCAGAATAATGCAGTTGCAGTTATGGCATTTAGTGTAATCATATTTTAATCATGCGGAAAGTAAACATGAACATCATCAACATCGACTAACTCGAGGGGTACAGTCAGCCCCACCTCGCTCAACAGTCCTTACATGTCAATCCATCATGCACATACATATTCAAAATAAACTAACTGGGGGATGTCACGCAACCCGCCCTTGACCGTGGGCTCGGCTTTTCGAAAAGATTTTAGACTCTTATCAGAGATGTACTACTGTACCCACAAGGCACGCACTCATCCCAAACGAGATGACCCATTTCACGGGAACTCGTGCCAAAACCTTAATATGAGATGTTCCAAGCGATAACCACCCGCTCTAGGTTTCGCCAGCGCGCCGGGCCGCATCCCGGCTAACGTCGCACCCCCTTTTGCGCCACATTGGTACAAGTCACCCGCAGGTGCAACTTGACCCATCTCCAAATGGTGGCCTCGGTTTGGAACAACCCATACCTTAGTTAGGACTTACCCACTAGACTTGTGGTTAGTACGTAAGTATATTGCAACGGATCCCTCAGACCGGTCCTTATAGTGCCCCGGGTGCTACCGACCAATGCCCTAGCTTGCACCCGGAACCCACCATGCATACACTCACAACCATAACTCATCACCAACAGAATTTCCAAGGATAAGAAGTAACGGGGATCATATAATAGAACCATTTTGCTACGACTCATTTTTATCCTATAGCGATCGTGTCAATACATTGGACACTAGCTAATATCATTGATCATATGGTGACAAGGAGGTTAGGCGAGATAGCATGGCTTGGGTTGCACATCAAGGTCGGGGGATCCTAAATAAATATATTGTAAGGGTTTTATTTGACTAATGCATATATAACCTATGGATTTTAGCGATAGTTTAATCAAACATGGGTTCAATATGCTCAAAAGATTGGTTTGGTGACTTGCCTTGTTCAGCGAATGGGGAGGGAGGAACTTCCGGGAAGTACTCCGGTTCCTCGGCGACGTCGTAGTCTTTTTAATATAATAAAGCAAAATAAAAAGAGCACATTCAATCAAACAATATAACATTACATTAATAGCACATAAGTTACTGTTGGTTTGATTAAAAGTAAAATAATTTCCATTGTTAAGGTTCTGAAAGTTATTTCATAAATAATTTTAAAGGGATTAAAATGAAGGGTTGTCCTTTTTAGAAAACAAATGCTTAAATGTGAATAGTCCCATATTAAGTTCCCTAATAAGTTTTGAAATGAAAAGTTCATGGTAATTTAGTGTTTTGCAGTATATGAATAGAAAGGAATAAATATGAATTTTTCTGAAGTTCAAACATTTGAATTCATATTTTAATCCTAAAGGCATTTAAATATTTATTTGAATAAACATGAAAATGTCAAAGTAAACCCACTGTTTTTATTGCATAAACATGTAGAGAATAATTTTATGAATTTTCTGAAATTGGAATGGTAATTTTTAGAGTTCAAATGCATTAGATATGAATTTTACAAGTTAAAAAGTATTTCTGAAATTCATTTTCAATTTTTAAACTCCTCGGGTCCACGGTGAGCCAGGCCCACGGTGAACCCGCGCACTGTGCGCGTGCGCCGGGTCGATCTGGACCGTCGGATCCAGATCCGACGCGCGAGGGCGAGGCGGGACGCGTTAAAGTGACGTGGACGGCCAGGATTAAAACGTTTGAACCGGTACGCGATGGACGGCTTAGATGCGATGCGGGGTTTTAAAACTAACGGACGCACGAGATTAAAACGTACCCCTTCGCCGAGATCTAACGGATCAGATTAAACCGCACGCGGGGATTAATCATCACCGTCGGATCCAGATCGCACGGTCGTGCGTGAATCCGACACGGCACGGGTACTCGACCTGTGCCGGTCGTCTTCTCCGACGACGGCGAGCGGGCCAGCGGCCACGGCGAGCGACGGCGATCGAACCTAAGGCCTAAAACGGAACGAGGGTGGCATGGGGATCATGGGGGTACCTCGGCGGTGAGAAAAGGTCGACGGGGTGAGGCCGGCGACGAGGGTAGACGGCCGAGTGGTTCGGGCTCCTCGTCGGCGATGGTGTTCCGGCGGGGTTCGACGTCGGCGGAGGGGTGGCCGAGGTCGGTGTCGTTCTTGCGGTCACGTTGGTGGCGGAGGCACGGGCGGAGGTGGTCCGAGGCGACGGTGAGCGGTGGCCGGAGGAGAAAAAGAGGGAGTGCGCTAACAGGCGAAGTGCGGGCGCTCGGTTGGGTCTAAGTGCGAATGGATGCGTGAACCGAACGCGGCGGAGGCAGTGGGTTTAAATAAGGCGTCGGAGGGGGCTCGCATGCAAGGAAACCGGGGGAGAGCTTTTACTCGCCGGCGATGGCTCGGCCATGCACGCGTAGCGGCGATCCCGTGGCGTAAAGGCGCTGTTTAACGGGGGAAAACGGTCGGCCAGGCGCGGGGGGGTCGTTTAATGGCGTCAATTCAATGCGGGAGGGGCCAGCGAGGCGGATCCGAGGCGGGGGTCGTCGGCCGGCGTGATTTGGGGGCGACGGCGCGAGGTAGACGATGACTCTGACAGGTGGGGGCCACTGGCCAGCGGGCGTGAGCGAGCGAACGGGAAGGCTGACGGGTGGGGCCACGATGTCGGGTGCGCGCGCGAGGGGAAGGGTTCGGCGCCGACAGGTGGGGTCCGATTGTCAGTCTGAGCGCGCGGGTTGAGTGGGCTGGGCCGGCCGGGTGAGGGAGAATGGAGGGAGGGGAGCCCAATACTGTTTTTCAAGGTTTTCTGATTAAAATAATTGCAGAAAATAGTTTAAACCTTTTGGGGCATTTCCAAAGTGGGTAAAAATTTGCAAAAATTCTCAAAAACATTTCTTGGCCTTGGGAGTCTATACAAAAATTTTCAGCCACTGGTTTGGCCATATACTCTATGTTGTAGTTCAAAAGTGTATAAAAGAGTATTAAAAGTATTTTCAGAAATATATAATCCCAGAAATTGAATTTAATAATATATTTATTGTTTTGAAAATTTGGGGTGTTACAACTAAAAATATACTCAAAATCATAAATATGTTTTTCTAGTAATTTAGTTCAATATTTCATGCACTTGCCGTTCAAATTTGATATGTTTCAATTTAAATCCTAAAAATACAATTAATAAATAAAAAATGGCTAACTTTCCTATAAAAATGATAATTTTATCATGGAATAAGATATATTGTACTTTGATTATAGAAAAAAATTTGAATTCAAAAAAATATTTAATCATAAATTTGTTTTCAAAAATAAGCAATTCATTCTCTCTACACTAATTCCTCCTTGGAGAATATCCAGATTCTTAACATCCTACATTATAACTGTATTGAAATATTTTTAAAAATTTCACAACATCTACTTATCATATCATAATATCATGACTTGCAATTCAAATGGTATTTTAATTTAGAAGAGAATAACTTAAAATTAACTTTAAGACATGAATATGAATTTTATATAAATTTTGGTTCATTATTTCATGTACTTGCAATTTAAATTTGACTCATTTCAATTTATATGGTGGAAACACACTTAATGAATTAAAAATAGTAAACTGAATTAAAAATACCGTTTTTTATGAGATAAGTTATGTTTTATTTTGACCGTAGAAAAAATAATTCAAGTACAAACAAAGAACTGATCATCAAATTGCTTTCAAACATAATCCATCCCTTCATTAAAACCAATCTACTCCTAGGATAATCTCGGGTTTCTTAACATCCTATGTGAAAACTTTATCGAAATATTTTTATTTTTATCACAATATCCATGTATCATAGCATAACACCATTATAAATTTCATATTTTTCAAACTTCATTTGATTTTTTAGAATAAAAACTATTAAGCTCCACGTTGCTGATAGAGTGTTGCAACTTGTATTTTTCAAAAATTCTTTAAATTTAGTGCATAAAAACTAAAAATATACTAAAAAATATGAATATGATTTTTTTAAAAAATTTGGTTCATTATTTTAGGTACGTGTAGTTCAAATTTCACCTATTTCAATTTAAATCCTAGAAACATACTTAATAAATTAAAAATAACAAAATAAACGAAACAAATGTGAAACTTTTACATGAGATAATATATGTTGTATTTTGAGTGTAGAACAAATTTCAAGATAAAACCAAATTGGAAATATCACATAGACTTGAAACAAGGCTTCACACACAAAAAAGAAGCGTAAATATATCATATTGTCGATCATATCTGGTCCTAAAAAACCTGGTAATGACATCAACGTGTACTTTAGACCATTGGTGGATAATATGAAAAATCTATGGCAAGTAAGTGTTGAGGATTGGGACGAGTACATCATATCCAGGAGTACGTACTTCTAGCTACGTTAAGGTCTTTCGTCTCTTAATGTTTAGAAATTTGTTCATTCCTCTGTCTGGTCTTCTAGCTCCACCGATGATGTCGAGCTAGCAATCAAAAATCCAAGTATGCAAGCAAAGTGATCGATAGACAAGCTAACCATCAAGGTGGTTGATAGTGATGGTCTACCAATAGATAAAGCGGCCTTGCAATGGTTGAGGAAGCTTGCGGGACTTATTGCATGGGAGAGGGTCCCATTGACCCTAAAGAAGTTCAATGATATCAATCGAGACTAAAAGACTAAACTCTTCAATGATGGGATCAACAATTTCCTCGAGTTTCTCGAGAAAATAAAGGTGACAACTTTAAGAACTGCGATGAAGAGATTCAGTAAGTTCAAAGCAAAAGGCTCTACCAAGAAAGACCTCCGGGCTAGAAATAAGCTACCCCACAATCTTTTCACAAAAGGTTATGTGGGGAATAAAAAAGTGGTTGGCCGAATATGGCAAGATAGATAGTGAGGGCAAAGAAAATCCATGGTAGCAGTTTCCTAATAGAGCACAATCATTTCTAAGGGCCTAGGGAACACTAACATATAGGGCGATGAAGTCACGTGGACCTCAAGCGAAGTGACGTCAGTGGCTTAGAAGGTTAGAGATCTTGTCGTGAAGTTGTTAGAAGGATCATTAACTGTTGTGCAAGAGTAGGATGAGATAACAATTGTTTTTGGCAACCTAGTGCACCCTTGTCCCGTGCAAGGCGTCTCTAGCTCTCAAGGATGGAAGCATGGTTTCTCATACAATTCTGACATGTATAAAAAGTGAAGAAGGTCTGAGGGAATCGATGTGATGCAGAAGCGCTCTCACAAAAAATTAAGAAGGATTTATATGTAGATATGGTGAGGAGCTTAGCTCTACAGGGTATCGTCCTTCTAGATCAAGCTAATTTGGATATCACTACTTGTGTTAGAAAGAGCATTTGTGCATCAAGAGAGGTCGAGAAGCAATGACTACAAGTGACTCCACAATATTGCAATAGTTTAGAAGACACGATTAAGCGACTAACTGAACCAACCCTGTGCAAGTTTATCTTAAAGCCTAGGGGATATCAGATTGAGGTGGCAAGGGATGTGGTCTACTCATATCAGTACGAGGGATGTGCAGTAGTGTATATTGATTTTGTGCACCCTAACGTGGAAGACATTGCACTATCATTTTCTCCAAATAACAAAATCATCACTCTATACGATGCACATCTAACAAGGATACAATAGAACCAATTGGATATTTCCGTTGATGCTAAGACTTTTGTAAGCCAGGCTCATGCTAAAGCTCCAGATCCTCGACCTCGTGTTGCTCAACCTCTTGTTGTACCTTCTTCTCATCCTCCCGCACTTGTCGAGCAAGTTAAAAGTGCCACTGTTGTGCCACATCTCAAGAAGCCAATGGTCACAAAGACCAATACAAAGAACACCACCGGCAAAAAATTCAAAAATGTTGTGAAGTCTAATATTGTGTCAACCCGGACTCAGACAAACCATAAGTTCTAAGCTGGCAAGGCTCTGCTCCCTAAGATCAACTAAGGAAGGTTGGGCATGTCGTAATAGACCTTCACGCATTCTACCTAAATGGCTGCAACAACAATAAATTTTTAGTTACTATAGTGTACAAGCAACATAATTTCTAGACCACCAACAATTATTTTTTCTTTGCTTCGAGGATCTATATGATTTTTTCAATATGGACACTCTCAACATCAACTTGTTGTAGTGCTAGACGGTGTAAGTCACCTAACCTAGTTTTTAATTGAAGTCAACACATAATTATGTGGTATTAATTATTTTTTATATCTGCAGGCCTATGTGGCAAGAATGCAAGAAGCGACCATTCAAATTTCTTGACCCACAGATGTTGGGAATGGCAGCCATCGAGAATGATAGGGAGTCATGTGTCGACTACATAAGTAGGATATTCTCCAATTGCACCAACGCAAGAGAACGAATTTTAATGGACATACACCACTTGAATAGATATTATGTCCTACTACTCTTTACCCCCAAGTGAAACATTATATGGTACATTGACTTGACAAGACCTTTGGAACCAAATAGAGATTGCCTCGTGAGGCACTACTCGGTAATTAGAAGTATAAACGACAAATAAGGTTTTCTTAACTTTATTACTATAAGTTCAACCTTTAACTTGTTCTTACTTAACTCACTTTTGTTGTACCTTGTTATAGAGCTTTCAATGTTGGTCTTAGGACATCAAATGAAATAGAACACTACGGTTGGTGCATAAAAACCGCAATGTTGTTAAGTCTCTAAATATTTTCCTTTTCAAAATTAAATGTGTCTGTGCAAACTAATCGTGTACTCCCTCCGGTTTACAAATAATAATCGTTTTGGTGTTTAGGTGAGAGTGTAAAAATATTAATCACTCCGTCAACCAAAGTGTTTCTCCTCTTCTCCCAAAATAACCAGTTGGAATAGCTTGTGTTGTTCTATTTAATATCACCTTGATACGTGTAATCTTGTCTAAGATACTAATATTTGTACACCAGAGTGAGTATTTCCATGACAATTCTATGCTCAACCTTCTGGGAACCAATACAAGTATTATGTCGCACACCATATAATATTAGCCCTAAACATACCAGATCTTAAATCACCAACATCACCAATTAATTATTGTATCCGATCTATTAATTAACCTACGTCTTCTCAGACCGATTCTCCTCCTCCAGAATACAGCATCTCACCGCCGCTTAAAATCAACCAAACACAACTAAAAAAAACTTCAGCGCGCGCGTGCACTGCTAAACGTAACACGATTTCATGGCCGGCCGGCAGTACGTAACACAGAGAGGCTGAGCAGGCAGGACTGCTGCTTCCTCCTTCCTTCATGGGCGCAATCATGCCAAGGAGTAGTGGCCGGGGGAGGAATAGAAGAAAGGAGTCCTCTCGTATTCCGACGGGCTGCGACGGGGAGGGGGGGTTAAAGCTCCAAAGATTAACACGGCGGCCTGGGCTCGACACGTCGGCGAGCCTACCCACACGAGTCCTGGAGTGGCGGCTCCAACACCGAGGAACATCCTGTTTGTTGCATGACTTATCGATCCTGTGACTGTGAGTGCATGCCGTGCTCGACCCCTAGCTATCAGATTTGTCAATTGTGTTGCATGTTTAGCTTGTCTTGTTTGCTACTCCCCCTCCCTCCAAAAATCTACTATCTATCAGGGCAATCCCAACCCTCCGACTATGATAGTGTCTTCACACCATCCAAAATAAAAGTGAAAATAGATTGGTTGAGAAGTAGAGAGATGTATAAAAAATTTACTACATGATAACATAGGAAATCATCTAAAAAACTATAGGTTAAGAGTATAGTTTTTAGAGATGATATCTTACTGATATGGCAATATAAGACATCATCTAAGAAATCATGGTTGGGATTGCGCTTACACTTTTAGGTTTTCTAAAAATCTTTTACCTATTTGTAGTTTACCTAGACTCAAATATTAAATGAGCTTTGTTTATAGCACTAACTATATGGTTTCATGTATGCAATAGTAGTACTATTTAATACATTAGGATGAATATATAAGAAATTTAATTCAGTAATAATATTATTTAATATATTATTGTTCTTATGTAAAAAGTAATAGGTATAATATTTTTAAGCGGAGGGAGTGTAATTAATGTCAGTTTATATATTGGACGAAGGACTGTACGTGCTAGCTAGCAGCTGCTTGACAATTCAAATTCTGCTACGTCCATGTAATACTCCAAAAATCTTAAAAAACTTAGACCTATTATATTTATAATTTTTTTCTAAAAATATTAGGCATATTTATAGTTTATCTAGACTCAAGTATTAAATGAGGTTCATTATATTAGTGATGGTAGTCATGTGGTTTCATGTATAAAATAGTAGTACTATTTAATGTATTAGAATGAATATGTGAGAAATTTAATAGTCACGTAGTTTTATGCATATAATAGTAGTACTATTAAATTTTTTTCTTAGTCTTGGTGCAAAAAATAATAGATCTAACATTTTTAGATGGAGGGAGTACTTAGCGAAAACCGGGAAATATATATGGACGGGGAATTAACGATAACGCAAGGGCTTAGTGCAATATTTTCCCGTTTCATATTGTAATACTTTTTGGCTTTGCTTAAGATTATATATATATATTAATGAATCTATATATATGAATTTAGCCATGGATAGAAAGATTTATTACATTTATGAAACGGGGGGTAATGTAAACTTAACTGATTGCTTTGGTTAACTCATTTTGGTATTAACTCTGTAACTGTAACTATATGTTGTTGGTGCAATAAAATTAGCAACATAACAATAGAGTTGATAATGTCTTGGAAGAGGGGATGACTCGAAGGGTTTATATAGGTTCAGACCTCCGAATGGAATAGATAATAGTCTTACATCTTGTGTTCTGAGTATTTGATCCTAGTCTGATCAGTATAGAGGTTTCGTCAATCCCCCGTACCGTCTTAAAGGGGGCAATATTTATAGATAAAATCCTAATGGAAAAGTATGAAAATATCCCCTGCATATACCCGACTATATCCCAAAATAATAATGATCGTTGCAATATTTTTGAGGAAAAAATGCTTTTAGAAAAAATAACAAGTTGTTGTCCTCCTTTCATTATTACCACTGTTGTCATTTCCATAATGAGGGAATTACAGAAAATAATTAATTAATGAGTACAAACAACAAAATAGCAAGCATTGCACAACAATATTATTGATGTGTACTAAAATAATCGGTATTTTATCACCGAGGTAGTAGTACAAATTAGGGTCTATTTGGTTTAGATTTTTGAATCAGCTTCCTGACTCGGAAGCTGGAATCTAAACCAAACAACTTTTTTGGTCACCTAGCCTTTCCAGAATCTGTAGATTCTCGTAGTACAAATTTGAAAGTTGGTATAACCTAGATTTCACATATTCTCAATTCAACTTTGAATGAATATTACCTACCATACTATTAAAACATATCAGTTCTTGTAAAATTTTAAAAAGAAAAATTTTAGTAAAATATATAATTTTAGTGTAATTTAAAAATATATAATTTTAATATAAATTTTACAAAATTTCGTGATTAGAATGATTTACATGTAAAATTACACATTAATAATATAACTAAACATCACAAACTACCAAAATATAAATCCGCAATTATTTCAACCAAACAACTTCTCAGCTTTTCTACGGCTCACAACAGTTTTTTCACAACTCACAGCTCACAACAGTTTTTTAGAATCTACGGCTCAACCAAACACACCCTTAATGCAAACAAACCGTAATCGTTTGGCCACACACAGATGTATATATTATTGGCTGTATAGTAGAAGGGCCGGGGGCACGGATAGATCGATATGGTCGTACGTTGTAGTAGAAGGAAGATAAAGCCACTGCACAGTACGTAGGTAGCAGATCGATCAGTGGTCACAGTGTGCACTACTGTGGACATTGTGAGTGAACACAGTATACAATTATTGGCCCCAGCTGATGAACATGAGTACATGTAAGATATATATGCACTTTTAATTTGGTCAAGTGAGGATAGGGTAAAATAAAAAAAGTACATTGGTCTTGCTAATTAATGTGCTTTGGAGCTGAAGGCCTTGCTTGACAGTAAATTAAAGAGACAATGTACTTTGGCATATATAGGATTTAAATTAAATCAACTAAAGTCGCATGCATATATTATTGTTTTTACTATGCTAGAGAAAAGTACCATTAGTTAAGAATACAAAATAATTTCTAGTGTAGTAGCAAATTAGCAGTGGTCTAATAGTTTCATATAGGCCTGGAGATCGAGAGTAGTACAGAGACAATTAATGTACTCGTTTTGTGAGGCTTTGGCAAATTAGATCAGCTAAAGTTGCACACATTATTTTGTTACTAGCTAGGCTAGGGAGAAAACCATTACTTATTACTTAATAATGCATAAAATAATTGCTAATATAAAAGCAAATTAATAGTGGTTTAATATAGTTTCATAGAGGCTATATGTGTGTGTCTTTGTTGGTGCATAAAATTATGCCAAACCATGCACACACCATGGATTGCGTGGCTACAATTCAATTCATCACTGCCTGTTCAGGCATATATAACTAGCCACAACGATGGTTCAGGTGAGTGCATGCATGCAAACACTCGAGTACTATATATACATTTATACACACACCATCGAGGTATATAAATAGCAAAGCATGTCTAGTCATATGAAAGCTGCAGGGACAGCTAGCTAGCTGCAGATCGATCGATCGAAAAAAATATATATTGGTCAAACACTTACGAACACAGCAAGAAGCAAACGAAAACCAGACTGCTAGGATCAGGCAAAAAAGTACCAAACACACGTTAGCTACTGCAAGCTGCAGAAGTGCAGGGGTAGCAGCAGCCACACGCACAGAACAGGATATATATAGCAGCTTGTAACTGGCATGCAAGTAGCTAGGGGAGTATACTAGTAATAGAGACATGGCCACTGCCACTTCCCGCCTTCGCCGCCCGACACGTCGACGGTCAGTTCGGATCGACCATCGATTTAACTAGCTGTTTTGCCGGTGTGTCCCGGCAAACGCTGCGTCTTGCATAGTTGCATCCCAGATACACGGGAGCTTGGATTGACTCTAGCTAGCTGCGAGCGAGCTAGTGTGTCACACGTACGAAACGAGTACTTCGCACGTGTCTAGACTCTAGACTAGATAGCTAGCGGCGGAACTGTTGACACGAAAACACGCCTACATACTTGGGTCAGTTCGACCGTCCAAAAACGTGCGGATACTTAGAAATAAACCTAAACGTGGTGCGGTGCCGACGTCGCGTTCCGACAGATCCTTAACGGTTGTAAGGGTAACGTACGGAGTCGCTAGGTAATCAAACGAATATTAAGAAATAAAATTCGATTAGCCGATGTATGAGAAAATAACTAAAAATAATAAAACCTAATCAGACCGGCCAGAACAGGGCCGATTCTGATATGCAAATAAAGCGGCGGTCGGACTAGAGGTATACTCCCGGTCAGCCCGGTGATGCGAAGTATCGCCGAAGGGGGGCCTCAACATTCTGTTGCGAAGGGGTCACCGAGGGTGGCTTCAGTGTTCTAGTGCGAAGCGGTCTCCGGGTGGTCGGACCGATGGAGGGTACCCTGTCAGACCGACGGTGAAGCCTCGGTCAGACCGGGGCTTCGGCGTCGTGATTCATTGCGGAGAGGTTCTCGCTGAAGAGGGCTTCCACGTGATGGCGAAGGGGTGTGAAGACCGTGCCGACAACAACCTGACGGCCCGGCACAGCAACGTCCGGTCAGACCGGCAAAGCCCTGTCGGCCGGACCGACAGGCTTCAATCTGATCGCCTAAGGGCTCCGACGACTTTGTAGATGAATAGCAATCACCCCCAAACTTCTTGACGATGATTTTGAAGATGTTTCTCTTGCAAAACAGTAAGAGATCAAGTGCAATTCAGCCCAGAGGCCGAACTTCCAAGAGTAGCAGGAGAAAACCGATAAAACAATAAAAAAACTGTTTCGTGGATTAAACAGGATATTCACGAACGAATAAACAAGGGATACCGTGATTTCGACGCGGTTAACGGAGGGCTTTCAACGCAAACCCACAAAAATAGACGCTACTTAGCTAACCCTAGGACAAGGAAGTAGATTGAAAGGAAAAAGAACGATTCAAAGCGAGGGCTTTGTGTTGATATGAAAGCGGGGGTCCTCTTGAATCGGCCTCATCCCTCTATTTATAGGGGCTGGTCTCACCTAATCTGAGTAGGATTCGGCCAAGTGGTTAAGATTTGGATAAGAGATCTCACCTAATATGAGTAGGATTTAGCAAAGTGGTTAAGATTTGGATAAGAGATCAAAAACAGCCGAACTATACTAATCTGATTCGAACTCTACTGGCCGGAGTGGGCCTCCGCGGGCCTCGCCGAAGCCTATAGGCCGCCGAAGGGGCCCACTAGGCCGAAGCCTGCCTGAGAAGCAGGCCTCCGAAGGTGCTGCCGAAGTCCAACGTAGGACGGGCCTTCGGCACTTCAGGGCTTCGGCCTGTGCCGAAGATGGCATAGTTTCGGCCCAAATTACAAAAATTGATATTTCGACAATTTCGACTATTAATGCCAAATTCGAGTGTCAACAGCAACACGGACATATATAGATCAATAGATATACCAAGTACGTACTGACGAACTAAACTAAACAGTTGCTCCGTGCTAGCCGCCTCGCCCTAACTGGGCGAGTTCTTATTTTGGATCACACACAGTCACAGTACACACGCACACACATTCAGGTCGTCACTACTAGCTAGCATATGTAGTGGTAGGTTTTTGTTGCAATGCATGCTAGAAGCTCGACGATCGATCTCGCGCGGCCGGATCGGAGAAGAAGCAGGCGGCCGGCCGGGCCGGCGTGGTTATTGGCATGCATGCAGCAGTATGCATGCATGGTCGTCAGCGGCGGCGCGCGGCGGTCTCCCGCTGCGCGTTGAAGTAGACTGCGGCGACGGGGAGGCCGAGGTCGTTCTCGGAAGCGAAGTGGCGGGTGCTGAAGTAGTCCCTGGAGGAGGGTGGTGGGGTCACCGCCTGCCGGCGCTTCTGCTTGAACAGGACGAACACGAACCTGTGGATGCCGATGCTCGGCTTCGGGCTCTCGTAGCTCACCACCTCCCTTCCTGCATATATACATGTCCGTGTACGTACGTACGTACGTACGTGTGTTTGTTCATAGATATTAATTAGAGATCACAACTCACAAGACAATCACAGCATGTTTCATGCATGCAAAGACATGTGCTCGATCCTCAGCTCGATCTCGCATATATAATCAATTAAACTTGCAAAAGCTAAAGCAAGGTGCACACATATATATTTTCGAAAACTGAAGGACGTACTTACCAAAGGAAGCATCAGTGGTGCCAGGAATATCAGTGACTATCCTGCCAGGGTCAATACTCAATATATTAATTACTTTGTAGCTCCAAATGACAAGTTGTACTTGTAACTTGTAAATTAATGTGATATTTACCAGTGGAGGTGCTCTCTCAAGTATGGATCACTTGGCCCTGGCACGTCTGGATCTGTCATAACCTGAAGAGAACACACAACCACACAAGCAAGCACACACTCACCATTAGCTAGCTAGACGTCGTCACACTACTGCACGGTGTGTGTGAGATAGATTGAGATGATATATATATGTTGAGATGAGGCGGCGGCGGTACAGACCAGTGTGAAGAAAGACCTCATGTCTTCGCCCTGGACCTGGACGCGTGGCTTGGAGACGACCTCCGACGGGAAGAACTCGTGGCCGTTGAACACCTGTTTGTTGGAGCTGTAGGTCGCCGTCATCTTCACCGTGGGGGTGAAGTTGTCGATGACCTCTCCGATCACCTTCCCGACGACGAGAGGTTCCAGCACCCTAGGCATGGCTAGCTGCTAGCTTGGCCTTGAACTGAAGAAGCTATAGCTAGGCGGGCGTACTAATGATAGATGATGAGAGAAGAAGGCGTGTGTTGAAGTAGCTCGTGGTGCAGGTACACATGCACGAGACAAACAGTCTGAGTTGTTGATAACGATGGGAGGCGCAGGGGTGCTCTATTTATAGCTGCCTCGAGGCTAGCTGGAGCTGATCGAGCTGATGAAAAAGTGTTAGTAACGAACTGTTTGGATTAAGGAACTAAATTTTAGCCCGTGTGCCGTGTCACATTGGATGTTTTGACATCAATCTAAAAGATTAAATGTGAACTAATTATAAAAATAATTGTAGAATCGGAGGATAATTCATGAGACGAATTTATTAAGTCTAATTAATCCATGATTAGCAAATGTTTACTGTAGCATCACATTACCAAATCATGACGTAATTAGGTTTATTAGATTTGTCTCGTGAATAATCCACCGATTATAAATGAGTTTTATAAATAGTCTATATTTAATACTCCAAAATAGTATCTAAACATTGGATGTGACGGGGGCTAAAATTTAGCCTCCGTATCCAAACGGCCCCTAAATTATTAAATTGTATAAATATATATAATATATGTAAAGTCGTAGTAAATTCTCAAATTGTCTCATCTTAAAAAGCACTACTAGATAAGTAGGCTTTTATTCACTTCTTTTAGTATTCATTTCAATTTAAGTTGGTACTAGTCCTATGCAATAGTCAAAAAGTGTGAAAGCCTTTTCTGATTTTCTACCATATCCGCAAAACCCCTTGTCTTATGTATTTATAAATCGTGGACCCTAAGGCTATTCACAATAGAGGTTTTATGGGGTGTTTCATAGTATTAATTGCAATGTCACATTAGATTTTTTATTGACATGACATTCAATTAATAAAGAGAAGGATGTAGTGTCATCACCATGACATGGTGCTAACCCGTTTCTAAGACGAATGAAACAAAATGAAACACTCATTGAGAGCTAAATCGTTTCATCAGAGAGAGGGTATTTCATGAGAGCTAGTTATATTTAATTACACTGGTTAGCCTAGGAAATAGTGAAATGAAACTCTACACTGAGAGATGATATTTCATTCAGTTGTAAAGCTGATGTGGCTTTCTAGGAAACAGTGTTATGAAACACACCACTGTGAATAGCCTAATAGAATACTTCATGGAGCATTTCCCTATTATAAAACACTATTTCTAATCTTATCTCTAATAAATAATACAAGCAATGGACTAGTACAGATGGTATACCAATATTCAGGCAATGACTAGTGAAAATGTGACACATATTAAGCTAGTCGTTCCACTGAATTCGTTTATTAATTCGTCTCCAGGTTTTAATCCATCAATGAACAGGTGAGTTTCCTCCATACTACTTAGGTTCTTCCTGTGTCCTAAATCTTCAGCAACTGTTCATGCCGCTTCCCCTTGCTCCTCAGATGGAGCAAAGGGTTAGGGACAGGGAGACTCCTAGAGCAGGCTCAGTACCAGCTTGGATGAGCTACATGCAATCATCGGCGATGATTATGTAGCGATAGCTACACCTGTTCACATATATCGAACCATTTGTTTTAATTTCCGTCGGAAGAAATAGCTTACCCTAATAGGAGCCAAATGACAGTAAGCTTCGAAGTTTCTAAAAACCGAAGCCTGCTAGGCCAACGAAGCCCATAACGGGCCTAAGCCCCCGTCGTCTCAGACGAAGCCCGCTCCGAAAGTCACTACGAAGATTACTTCAAGAATCCACAAGACCGGAAGCTAAAGCACTGAGGTTCCCTCCGAGGCCTTCCCCGAGGTCCCCTCCGAGGCATTCTCCGAGACCCTCTCCGAGAGACCCTCCAGATCGAAGCCTCCGGCCCATGCTCTGGCTCAAATGTAAAATATCTCAATACCACTACAGTATTTTTTACCAAACCAGGAGCCCCTGCCCTTGGTATTGGCACATGTACTAGCATAGACTTTATCCTTTTTACCCCTACGAAGCTATGTAGCCAGAGTCCTGTAAGTAAAGGGTAAAGTAGACTTTTTCTTTTATATTTGCCTATAAAGGCAGGGCTCTACCCTTGAAAGAAGAGGGGGGAGACCATCCTAAAGTAACTATAAACTGGATGTATGACTATTATCCCTCAAGGAGGCATGAACCAGTATAAAACTGTTGGACCGGAAACGGCGACCAGAGGGGGGTGAATGAGAGCTTTTAAAATTTCAGGCTGAAAATAGCCTTCTGTTTTAATTCAGTCTACTGCGGAACAGGCTTCGGACACAACCTTCGAAGTTCAGGTTCGGAGGTATTTGATGGCTCCGAACACAGGCTTCGCAAGGAGTAAAAGTCCGAAGCCAAGAAGACTTCGCTCCACGCACAACCCCTAAAAACAACTCTGCTAAGTCAGTGCAGGCTCCGCACACAGGGTGCTTCGAGAAGGCTTCGCACTTCACCCTTCGCACGAGTGGACTATCCTCTAAGGACTTCGACCAAATACTTAGCGACAGCAACTGGTGCTGGGCTTCGTACTTCGAGGGACTAAACGCACACCAACAGACTTCGCTAGGGGGTTCAACACGAGAAAAGAGTCGGGCTTCGATCAGGGCTTCACTAGTAAACAGCGAGGTCTAGCCTCCAGTTATACAGAGCGAACCGCACACTGAGAAGCACACTTCGCACAATACACACTTCGCCTAGACAGGTTTCGGTGCACTACTACTAGCGAGGTATGCAAGCAAGCTCAAGCAGAAACTTGACACAGAAGCAGGGCTTCGCTGCTTGAACAAGGAACACAATAAATGAACTCACATGATGAATACAACGTGTGGTGGCTGGTACAGGAGCTCAACAGTAAATGCTCAAAGTGTTAAATGTGACCTACCCAGCCCCCATATTTATAGCCACTATTCACCCAAGTGAATTGACTAATTTACCCTAGGGTTTACAATGGTTTTGTCTCATCAGAACTGAGGGGTACAAAAGGTAGTCAACTTTATTTGGAGGCTTCTCTGTCAGCTTTGCAGAGGGGACAGCGTCAGCTTTTTGCAGAGCAGACATTGTCAGCCTTTACAGTCTTTGACTTTTCTGAAGCCCCCCTTCGCACGCGAGGGGTGCGGTAGCTTCGGTGACCAACATGGGCCTTCGCACCAACACCTTTGGAGTGGACCACCACGGCTTCGCAGCTTCTCACAGCTCGAACTCCGTCAGTCCGTGTACCGAAACCATGCATGGCCGAAGTACCACAAGTCATCCTCACTCTGGAGCCAGCCTTGCTCCGAAGCCTGCTTCACTCCGAAGCCCCCCTTCGGAGTACCACCCTTCGAAGTCCCTCCTTCGTCCAAGGCCTCCGCATGAAGCATTCCATGAGCACTTCGTCGCAGTGCCTCTCCCCGAGCACACTCCTCGATAAGCCTCACCCGGACCATGCCTTCGATGCACCTCGACTTCTGAGACCTTCGTCGGGTACCTTCGAGTGTCTCCATCCGGAGCACACTTCGAACACCTTGCCTCTACTGAGGACTTGATCCACCATACTCCGAAGTGAGGAGCCATGCTGAATAGCGTGGGCCTCATGGCTCCAGAAGTGATGAGTCATTGTCAACGATAGTCAAAGAGGACTGAAGGAGAGAAGAGATTTGCTGTTTCGTGGGTCGCGTGTGACTCAGGTACACGGGCAGCAAGCGACTGTCGGGCTGAGGAGGCTGCGAAGTCGGGCTGGCCCAATCCGGGTGCATGGGCCAGAAGCAGTAGAAGACCCACTAGGCTGTTGACCAGGACTGACTCAGGTACACGGGCGGTAAGCGATTGCCGGGATGAGAGAGCTGCGGAGTCGGGCCGGCCCAATCCGGGTACCTGGTGCAAAGCCGGTGGAGGCTTTGTCAGTTTCGGCGCAAAACTGACAACCGTTGATCTTGTATCTGACTGTCCAGAACAGAAGTCGTAGTCGCTACGAAAGCTGAGCTTCCGGATAAGTCATCTGTAACTCTAGGCCCACAGTCAGTCAGTCGTGTCTGTAAAAATACCTAAGGGCAGTAGAGTCTTTTCCTTTATTCTTGAGTCTGTAAAAACCCTAAGGGACTGGTAGAATATTCCTAGTGTTGGGCTGCCTATAAATAGGACCCCAATCCCTAGGATTTGGACTACCCTTTTGGCTGATATCAAATCCACTCTATTGGGTCACTTTTTGTCTCTTGCCTTGCCTCTCTCTCTTCTCCTGTTCCTTGCTTGCGCCGCCAAGAAGTTTTTGCTCCTGTGTTTAATGTCTTGCACTTAATGTTGCAGTAAAGGCCCTATTTCGTTGTGTGCAGCATCTGCAAAGTTTTTAATGGCTACATTTCATTAGCATAGCAAGTTTTCCCATGATTTTTGAGGCTTTGGAAGCTTCGGCTGGGTGTGTTCTTCACGCTAGTAGTACTAGTTCTTGATGTTGCAAGTAGTACTGCTTTTCTGCAGCTACAGTGTTCTGTGCAGCTTTTCACCTTCTACTGCACAGCTTTTTGATCGAAGCTGACAGGCTCTATCACCTTTTCTGGCTGTGTTTCTGGCGAAGCCCTTCTCTGTTCGAAGCCCCTCAACTCCGTGAGGCAGGCTTCGATCTAACATCTTCGAAGGCTTCGTTCGATCTTCGATCTTCGGTTTGCGTCCTGTGTTGCTAAGCTTCGAAGTATTTACTGAACGGACAACATCGCATACTTCGAACGACAGTGCGAAGGGGCTTCGGCTCTAGCTGTTCGAAGTCCATACCTCGATAGATTTCGACGTTGGGTTCGAAGCTTGTAGTTCCGCTAGGCATCGCATTGACTTTTGTGTGGTGTGTCACCCTTCGCTTCTCTTTTCGAAGCTTGCTCTTTTCGGAGGTAGAGCCTTGGCTTCGAATTTGGTTTTCTGTCGTCTGACAGGCTTTGCTTCTTTGTTCGAAGGTAGTCCGTCTGTGTGTTACATTCGAAGTTTCCTGTTCGACGGTTTAGGTTCGAAGTGCTCGGTTCGAAGCTGTGTCCGAAGCCTTGCCTTCGAAGTTCATACTTCGAAGCAGGCTCCGGCTCTGTCGTACTTCGCTTCGAAGCATACTTCGCTTCTTGCCACTTCGAACTAGGCTAGACCAAAACACCTTCGGCATCTCGGACAAGCTTCGCAGCTGACCTCCGAAGCAAGCTTCGTCACCATCTCTGAAGCAGACCTCGACGGGCGAAGCAGGCTTCGCCAAGTTTCGAACAGGAGACAAATTTGGACAGTAACTTCTCATTTCACCTTACATATACTTAGATCATTTCATTGGGAAGTTTTAGGCCTGACTTACTTTTGCTTATCTACCTAGTTGCACTTCTTTGATAGTACTCTGTTTAACAACAATTGCTTCTAGGTTAGATACCTTTAGACTTAGGCCTTTTGTTTATTTTCTGCTGCTTAGTTTTTTGAGGTGCGTTGGGTATTGGGAACAGGCCATTGATTCGAAAGAATTTTTAAGGCGCTCATTCACCCCCCCTCTGGTCGCTACTTTCGGTCCTACACGAAGTCACTCCATCCGGAGTACCCTTCGAAGTGTCTCGCCTCCGAGGACTTTGTCTCGGAGTACCTTCACCCGGAGCCACGCTCCGCACTTACTGCCTTCTCCTGGTGCACCTCGACCCGAGGTCCAACCTAGACCCCTTCGCAGCCACCGTGACGGAGCTCCCTGCTCCCCTGGCATCAAGCCTCCCGCTTGACCCAGGTTCACCTACTACGAACCGTCCGTCGCCTCCGCAGTCCCCTGCGCACCACAGACAAACAGACAAGTGTATCCAGTACTCCGGAGACCTCTTCGGGTTAGCAACCTTCAGCACACACTCCGGTGTACCGCCCAAAGTACCGAACCCTTCGATACAAACCCAGTCATCGTGTACTGTCGGACCCCTCTGACAGGCACACTCCGCTGCAACAGCTGCAGCAAGCAAACCACCGAAGCCTTCGGTGAAACAGCCTCCGAAGTCCCCTTCAGAGAACCAACCTCCGAACCCCTTCGAAACAGAGGGTAAAAGCCTGTTAATCACTCATCACAGACTCCAAAACCAACCCTTGGTTTCTCAAAAAACCTCTCTCTTCATGAATCCCTCTAGGGGTTTACATTCTTTCATACATTACCCTCATTACAGAAACATATTTGTAGCTAAAGCAAGTGCTACAACAGTTGGCGCCGTCCGTGGGGATCCTAGTACTAAAAACTAGCGTCTCTACCACTACCTACATCCTGGAGTACACCTATGAAGAAAGCCACGAAATCCTACGGACTTCGCTCACTCTTCGACAAAAGGCTTCAAGTACACACTAAAGGCCTCCAAGTCTTCTCTTCTGGTCTCGAAAGCCTCAGGGGCTACGAGGCAGACTTTCCACTCTACTTCGAAGCCCGTGGTCTCTGGACCGTGTTAGGCCTCCGAAGGTATGCTTAATATTTTTCGCTACCTAGAACCGAAGCCTTGCTTCGCCTTGAGGAAAACTAAAGCCTTGCTTCGCCTTATGAAAAAATGAAGCCTTCCTTCACCTTATGAAAAATCGAAGCCTTGCTTCGTTTTATAAAAACCGAAGCCTTGCTTCGTCTTATGAAAAAACCAAAGTCTTGCTTCGCCTTTTGAAAAACTGAAGTCTTGCTTCGCCTTATGAAAAATTGAAGCCTTGCTTCATTTTATGAAAAATTGAAGCCTTGCTTCATTTTATGAAAAATTGAAGCCTTGCTTCGTCTTTCAAAAGAAAAAACCGAAGCCCTACTTCGTGAAGCTACACAGCGCCTTTGGGCCCATAGTGATGAAAGTAAAGATACACAGCGTCTTCGAGCCCGTAGTGATGAAAAATAGGATTCCAAGCTTGCAACTTGAAGCATCCTAGGACTTCGAGCTTGCAACTTGAAGCGTCCAAGGATTCTGGGCCCTGACCCGAAGCATCCTAAAAAGAGTCGAAGGTGGCTCAGAGTCGAAGGTGACTTAGAGTCGAAGGTAGCTTAGTGTCGAGGTGACTCAATAATCCGGTGTGATCCGCACCATCCTCGCTTTAAAACAAGCTCCGAAGCCTTGCTTCGATCGTCTATATCGAAGCCCAGCTTCGTGTAAAAATAAGTCTTGAAGCCCTGCTTCGGGCAAAAATAAGTCTTGAAGTCTTGCTTCACATCATTAAATAAACTTCGAAGCCTTGCTTGGCTTATCATAATCAAAATCCCGAAGCATGTCAAAATTTTCTCACCACCCACACAGGTTAAAAATGAAATCAGGCGTTTGAAGCCCTCGGACCTAGCGCATCCTCTGTAATATACGTTGTGTTGAGTCAATGCATTATAATTGCACGCGTCGACTGCGCCAAAGTCCCCAGCCGCTACAGGAAAGGGGGATCGTTAACCATGCGTTCAGAGTGTGCTTACGCGTATGAAGCATACTTCATCATTCATTTTCTCCAAGTCTAGCGATCAAAGCACATACATGTTAAAAAGCGATCTAAAGTTTGAAGCCCATGAGCCGAACGCACCTCTCCGCATTCTAAGCTACGTTGAGCCATCGCATGATTGCACGCACCGACTAAGCCGAATTCCCTAGCCACTACATGCAAGGGGGGACCGGTAACCATGCGTACGAAGTGTTTTTCATTTGTTCAAAGTACGAATAAAAATGAATTTCATTCATAGCGATTTGCGAAGTGTACATTTGCGAAGTGCATTACAGTTGCGAAGTACATTAGCAGTTATGGATATATGACATACTTCGAAACTAAAATACTACGAATAAGCGCTATCAAAACCTAAGTAAAAGTGGGCCCGAGACCATGAGAAATTCAAATCCCGCTTCCTCCTTCTTCGACGAGGGCCCCCTCAGCTGGAAGAACCCTCGTTCGAGCTAGACCTCCCGCGGTCGGTCCGTCCGTGCCTCGAAGCCCGAAGGGCTCTTCTTTCATCTTGCAGGTCAGCCCAAGTCCGAAGTGCAGGGGGCTCCATGCATATCAAATGCAGAAAAATCCAGGACTTCATCTCCACCTTGTAAAGATGCGCCAGAAGGTTGAGCCCCTTCGTCATCCGAAATTACTTCAAAATTGCTTAAGTCTGGTGAAGACGAGGAGCTCCGAAGGGGCTCAACCTTTACAAAGGTTAATAACTCCTAGGCTACCTCGGGTACGACTTCGCCCCTAGGACCCCTTGGTAATTTGGACCGAGGGAGGCCTTCGGACCTAGCTACTTCGAGCACTACCCAGTGTTGGCGGAGCACCTCCGAATCCTCAAGCACTTCGACGTAAATATCCGAAGGCTGGGTATGGGTAGGTACAAAACACCCCCACATTTTCATTAATAAACTGATAAGTTCACATTACAGGCCTACGGCTAAATATTACAAAACAAAGCCTAAGAGATCTACACCTTCGGAGACGAAGGGTTCGATCCCGAAGGAGGGCTCCGCTGCCCCGCCCGGCATGAGCGGCTGGCCCTCTGGAATTCGAGGGCTGCTTCGCAAGCCTGAGCCTTCCAAGGCTCGTGAAGCCAACGCCAAGCTTCACGTACTTCACGGGCTAGCAAAGTCAGGCGTGGCCCTCCGAAGGTTTCGCGCCCCGATTTAATAAATCAGGACTTTATTGAAATTCCATAGAAAATCAATAAAACAAGACGTTCATCATGCGACCACGTACAATACGGACAATCATTCACGGTTTGTAGACCGCATTAATACAAAAGTGAATAAAGGTGAAGAGAAACTAATAAAATAAGGGTCCTAGATGAACGCCTCCTTCCAGTCTCGCCTTGACTGGGTCGCTACTCCAGACCTTCATCCTCCTCGTAGTAGACTGGCTCTGATGGTGTAAGTCAACGGGGTGAGTACAGATGTACTCAGCAAGCCACCGAATGCAAATATAATGCAAGGTAATAACAAGGGAGATAGTGGCTAGTTTTGCGGAAGCAGCATAATTGTAAAGCTTTAAATGTGAGCAATTTATTAGTACGGAAAAGTAAACATGTGTGTGTGCATCATCATCTTCTAACTCGAGGGGTACAGTCAGCCCCACCTCGCTCAACAGTCCTTACGTGCCATGAATAACTCGACCATTCAAACAATTGTAAACTAACTACGAGTAGTAACATAACCCGCCCTTGATCGTGGGCTCGGCTTTTCGAAAAGATTAGATTACTCTGATCAGAGATGTACCACTGTACCCACAAGGCACGCACTCATCACCTACACCGAAGTGTAACCAGATGACCCATTTCATGGGAACTCGTGCCAAAACCTTCCATATAGTCCTCCCCGACCCAACAGCACCCTCTTATGGGTTTCATATGGTGTCCCGACGCATCGGAGTCCCACCATACCCCCCTTGAGCCTCGTCGGTACAAGTCGCCCGCAGGCTAGCCCCTTGCCCCCTCCACTATGGTGCATCGAGCCGGAGTATTCCATACTTCCAGTTAGGACTTACCCATTAGACTTGTGGTTGGTACGGAAGTGCTTTGCAACGGATCCCGCAGACCGGTCCTTATAGTGCCCCGGGTGCGACAAACCAGTGCCCGAGCTTGCACCCGGAACCCACCATACTTATAACTTAGCCAACTCCAACAGAGTCCAAAGACGAGAATAACAGGGAAATTCATATACAGAATCCAGCTACCTACGACTCATTCTTTTTTATCCTATAGCAGTTGTGCCGGTACATTGGGCACTAGCTAATATTTTTATAGTAGAGTGACAAGGAGTTAAGGCTCAATAAGCATGGCTTGGGTTTGCACACAAGGACGGGGATCTAATAAATATAAGTGTAAGGCTTGATTATCGGACTAATGCAATATTAACCTATGAGTTATAGCGATAATTTATTAAAACCTGGGCTCAATTATGATCAACTGTTTCCACAGAAGTGGTCGATGACTTGCCTTGATCAGCAAATGGTGATGGAGGAACCTCGGGGTAGAACTCCTGCTCCTCGATGAACTCGTAGTCTTCTTGATACGGAAAAATAAACAGTACATTCAATAAACAGACAAAAATCCACCAAATACTAAACATACACATTTGTGGGTTTTATTATGTGGAATAAAGTTTTAATATTCTGAGGTTTGGTGAATAAACAGTGAACTTGATTTCTTAGGGCTTTTCTAATTTATTTTGCTGAATTAATAATTTATCCCTAAGGGGTTTTTATTCTTTTATTTGTTAAAAATATTTTGGGTAATAGTAACATACTGTTTTTATGGCATTAATGTGTAGAGAATATTATTCTGGATTTAACAAAATTTGAATGGTGAAATTTGGAGTTAAAATGAGCAAGATATGAATTTTCAAAGTTTAAATCAATTTCTGGAATTTTATTTAAACTGTAAAAGGGTTCGGGTCCACGGTGAGCCAGGCCCACGGTGGACTGCGCCACTGTGCACGTGGACCGGATCAACCAGATTCATTGGATCTAGATCCGGCGGCCAGGCGCGAGGCGGGAAGGCTTTAATGAAATCGGACGGCTGTGATTAAAACGTGGCGAAGAGGTACGCGTGGACGCACCAGATCGCTCTAGGGATTCAAGTTACGATCAACGGCCGAGATGGCACCGTACCCCTTCGACCAGATCTGAGGGCCCTGATTAAATCCCGAAGAGATTTAAGGTAGCCCTCCGATCGTGATCGGACGGCCAAGGTGCGATCCGGCACGGCACGACGCAAGGGGGCGCGTACCCCCTTCGTCTCCGGCGACGGCGGGCTCGGGTGCGACCACGGCGGCGACGGCGAGCGCCTACGTGCCTAGCTAGGGCCAGAAATGGAACGCGGAGGTGATGGGGGTCACGATGATACCTTCAGCGGCGAAGATGGGCGACGGACGGCGACGATGGCGAGGGTAGATGGCGGGGAGGTCTAGGGTGCTCGGCGGCGACGGCGATCCGATGGTCTTCACGACCGACGGAGGGGTGGCCAATGACGTACGGGTTCCGGCGGTCTCGTCGGTGGCGGTGGCTAGGGTGGAGGAGGCCGGGATCGTCGGCGAGGGCTCGCCGGAGGCGAGGCAGAGCCGAAGGTCGAAAAGGAGGCGGCGACGCTCTATTTTTGCTTTAGGATGGCTGAGAGGGTGTGGGCTGAGGGCGGTAGCCGCAAGGGGGTTTTTATAGGGGGTCGCCGGCGTCTGGATGGTAGGGAACCGAGGGCTCCCGTGAGCTCCGGCGATCTCCTTCCAAGCTTCGGGTAGCCTTCCTAAAGTGCGAAAACGCGTGGCTCAGGGATGGAAGGGAGGCGGTGGCGTGCGGGGAAGGCGATCTGTGGGTGATCTGGGCGATTGCGGGCGGCCGGCGGCGGGAAACCAGAAGGTGATCGCCGGGAAGAAGGAAGGGGGCGATCCCCTTCCATGGAGAAGACGAAACTGACAGGTGGCCCCCACCTGTCAGCGGGTGAAACCAGAAAGGAAGGGCCGACAGGCGGGCCACAACTGTCAGAGAGAGGGAGGCGGTAGTGAGAGGCTGCCATGCGGGGCCAGGCAGGACGCGGGTGGGAGGAGAGAGGGGGAAGCGGCGCCGACAGGCGGGACCCATGGGTCAGTGACTCACGGTTTAGACTGGGCTGGGCTCGGTTACTTTGGAGGTTGAGGCCCGTTAAGCATTTTTAATTCTTTTCCGATTTAAAATAAATCCAGTAATTCATATATTTGGTTAAGGGTTGAATCATTGTTGATAAAAATTTGTAAAAAATCCTAAAATTATATTTTGGGCTCTAGTTCATCTCATAAAATTTTCAGGTCCATATTTTGTGTACTTCTCCTTGTTTGGCTTTATTTGGGTTCTTTTCTGATTTTCCTTTAATAAATAAATCCAGAAATGATTTGATTAATATTTTTCTTTTATTTTATTTGTTTTTATTTCTTGGGGTGTTACAGAAGGTCACCAGCGTCACAAAGGTCACACCTTTGAGGTGTTGGCACCCCGCTTCATGAAACAGTTGTAGCACTTCTTGGCCAGCCACTCGCCCTGCGGTCCGCACGAAGCCCACCAAAGTGTCATCCGTAATAAGGGCAACCATATGAAGAAACGCAAGTCGATCTCTGACCGGGTCCCAGACGCTGAAGTCCAGAGTCTTGCAGGTGGTTCCCGAGCGCCCCAGAACTCCGGTCAAGGTGGAGGTGGCTTCGTCGACCCCCCGATGACTTTAGACTCCAAGGCTTGTCTAACGGCATGGAGCTCAGCATTCTCCACCGTCAACTTCTCGATTGCCTCATCCGAAGCCCTCTTGGCGGTGCGAAGCTCGGTATTCAGCTTCGCCAGCTTCGAGCTCCCTTCCTCTGAAGCCCAGAGCGCTCGCCGAAGATCTTCGATCTCAGAGGCCATCTTCGCTACGTCCTCGCGCACATGAGTCGCTTTGGCCCTCAACGCTTCGGTTGCCTCTTTAGCTTGTTATCGCTGTTGAGTAGTGTCGGAAGCCTGGCCTCGAAGATTTTCGATGGTCTCCGTGTCCAGGACTTCCTGACAGTCCACGGAGATGGCAGTCCCACGGACAAGTGCGAAGGCCTAATAAAAGCAAGGAGTTAGTCAGAAGCAATAAAATCTAAGGAACTAACGAAGCCATGTGCAAGACCCAATTCACCTAAAGAAGAGCCTCCTCGGCCACAGCGGTGAGGTCTCCGTGGTGATAGCGGACGAGCTCTGCCACCTAGTCATTACTGGGGAGGCCCTCGCCGCTCTGGAGGTACTAGAATATCAATTCTCCAGCGGGCACCTCCGACGAGATGATAGGCCTCAACAGGGGCACCCGGCTTGAAGATGCCTCCGGAGTAGGGCTCTGGTCGACGACGTCTACGACCTCCACGATGTCATCCGAAGGAGCCGAGAGAGTGTCTTCATCGCCAGCCCCTTCATCGCCCCCTCCCCCGAAGGGTCCTCGTTAGACCCTTCGCTGCTACTACTACTGCTGCTACTGCCTTCACTATCTCCGGAGGACCTTTCTGTGTCGGTAGCTTCGAGCTTAGCTCCGGCAACATCTAAAAGATAATTCAAAGACAAGTTAAAATGGAAGCATGAGAAGAAGACTAATCTAGAGGGGTACCTTCGTTCTCCTCTGCAATAGGAGAGATGTCTAGACACTCTGAAGCCATGAAGAACCCCGCCTAATCTTTTCGGTCGGCCTAAGAGGCCCCAGGCTCCGAGTCCGCGACGACCACTTCCGATGCCCCAGGCTCCAACCGCTCGATTATCGTGCTTGGCACTACCTCGGATCCCCCTCCGGGTGCAGGGCTCGAAGGTATGTGCTCCTCCGTGCGAGGGGCTTCGGTGTCCAAAGCCTCCAAAAGGGGTCCCTGAGGGCTCCGCAGACTCTAAGGGTCCCCTAGAGCGTCTAGGCGATGAACCCTTTGATTTTTCATCATCCGCTCTCTTCCGCTTAGAACCCCCACCCGAAGGTGCTGGGTCCATGAGCTCCGGGAGGGTCAGTACTTCTCTAACACCGATTCGGGTCCATACTCGGTTGTACCATTCCCAGGTTCCTACCAGGGAAAGCCTCCTCCGGCATCCGCACTTCGCACGTGGCTACAACGACGAAGTCCCACAATCAAGATCCTAGAGCGAAGTATCAAGAAAGTATAAAGACACAATTCGAAGCCTTACCAAGGTACTTCAAAGATATGTCCTTCAGGCCGCCCGTGTCAGAGTCCACGAAAATGGTCTTCAGCCAAAAGCGCCCGAGGGTAGGGATGAAAATGGATCGGATACGGACAGATATCACTGATATCATATCATTTTTCATATTTTTTTAGATTCGGATTCGGAATCGTATACTCCAGATATGGATACGGAATCAGATATTATCGGATACAAATACAGAGTAGATACGGAGCGGATACGGAGCGAATACGAATACAGTTACAAATATTTACCGGATATTATCAGTAATATAATTTTTGATTCATAGTCAGTAGTCACAATACACAAGTGACGAGTACTAGTTGATAAATCACAATGAATAGAAAATTCACCACAGGTAGAGTTCACATACAAATGTAAGAAATAATGAACCAAAATTTGTAGAAAAATCATATTCATAATTATGAGTCCATTTTTAGTTCTTATCCACTAAATAGAATTTTTAAAAAAAATCTAGGATTTAAAAAAATCACGTCCGATGTTAAGAAAACCACTCATTATTCAAAAATGAATTAGGATTGAAAGAATGAATATATTGGTTTTAAAAATAAATCAACGATTAAATCTTTTTTCAACTTGAAAATTTTTCTATGATCAAAATGCAATATATCTTATATCATATAAAAATTTAGTATTTTTCTAGACAAGTTAACCATTTTTAATTTATTAAATGTGTTTTTAGGATTTAAATTGAAATAGGTGAAATTTGAATTGCAAGCGCTTGAAATAATGAACTAAAATTTATAAGAAAATCATATTCATGATTTTTAGTTCATTTTTAGTTCTTATTGACTAAATTTAAAGAATGTTTGAAAAAAAAACTAAGTTACGACACTCGATGGACAATGTGGAGCAAATGGTTTTTTAATTCTAAAAAAATCAAACAAAGTCTGAAAAATATGTGACTTGTCATGGTATTGTGATATGATACATATATTATGTAATAAAAATTGAAAAAGTTTCAAAAAAAATTATCATGCACGATGTTAAGAAAGTTGAAGATTCCACGAGAATGAGCTAATTATAAAGAAAGAATATGTTGGGTTTAAAAGCAAATCAATAGTTAAATCTTCATTTGAACTTGAAACTTTTTCTATGATCAAAATGCAACAAATATTATCTAGTATAAAAATTCAGTATTTTTATGGATAAGTCAACTATTTTTAATTCATTAAATGTGTTTCTAGGATTTAAATTGAAACGGGTGAAATTTGAAATGCGAGTGTTTGAAATAATGAACCAAAATTTATAGAAAAATCATATTCATGTTTTTAGTCCATTTTTAGTTCTTATCTACTAAATTGAAAGAAGTTTCGAAAAAACTAGTTACGATACTCGATGGACAATGTGAAACTTAATGGTTTTTTAATTCTAAAAAATCAAACAATATCTAAAAAATATGTTACTTGTTATGGTGTTGTGGTATGATACATAGATACTGTGATAAAAATTTAAAAAATATTTCAAAAATATTATCATATACAACGTTAAGAAAGTTGTAGGTTCTACAATGATGAGTTGTGATATATAAAAGAAATGTGATGAGTTTAGAAACAAATCAATAGTTAAATCTCCGTTCCAACTTGAAATTTTTTATACGGTAAAAATTCAACATATCTTAACTCATGTAAAAATTTGGTATTTTTATGAATCGGTTTACTATGTTTAAGTCATTAACTATTTCTAGTTAATTAATCATGTTTCTAGATTTGAATTGAAATAATTTAAATTTAAACTGAAAGTGAACGAAGAAAATAAAAGTATAGATTAAGGAAAATATAAATTGTATGTATAACAAACATGCAATATTCTTAGAAAATATTTATATTTTAAAAATATCCTTTTCCTTTCACCGCCGGCAAAAATGAGCAATAAAATGCCAGTACGGAGCTGCGTGCTAGTGATAGGAAACAGACCATTGGGCCATGACAAACTTCTTATATTTCTTCGGTTTAGTTCTTCATATTTGGGCCGCCCTGCGCGCTGGCGCAGTAGTGGTTTAGTATCACCTTGTTAGTTTAGAGTAGTATAGAGCACAAGGTTGTCTATAAAAGTGGGGAGGGCTCTTCCTTGAGCATGACAAATCTAGTGCAAATGCATCAGTATTAATATATTCGGGCATTCGAATAAATTTTATCTGAATTTGTATTAATTTTTTTAATGATTATTGTTGGGGGAAATTACTTCATTTCCAAGGCTTAAAGGCTAACCCTCCGTGGGATCCAGGAAGATCCCGAAGGTGGCGAACTGATGTTCGAAGCATACGTCAGCACGGTCGGAGGGTGTCATGATGTGAAGTCGCGGAGGACCCTCCGAAGGGAAGAAGGAGGCCTCGAACCAGGAAGACGTGATTGATTGGATGCCCTGCTTATCCATCTACCCTACGGCACTTTACCGTGTATAACCTTGTTTATAATATTGGATAAATTCTATCATGTCAGTCATAATATAGGGGTAAATAGGTCTATTCCTTAAGCCTTTTTTCCCTATAAATACCCCCCATTGTACCTTGTAAGAAGGATCCAGAACTAGTTGTTCAAGCATATACATTCGGACCTCTTGAGTTGTTATCCTTTACGGAGGCTCAAGTTTGTCCTAAAACACAAACCTCTTGTTTGTTTGTTCTTGATTACCGAGAACCTGTTGGTGTAACTTTTACGCCAACAGTTGGCGCCGTCCGTGGGGATCCAAGTTCTAAAAGCTTGTTCTCTACCGCTGACTGCACTTTGAAGAAAACTTACGGGGGGAGCCTCGGAATCTCGAGATTCCGCGCACCCTTCAGTTAAGGGCTTCTTAGTGCAGCCCGAAGGCCTTTTCTCGACCCCCTCGAGTCGTCTGAAGCCTTCCATTTCCAAGACACCTCATCGACTAGCCATGCCTCCGAAGCGTGGTCAAGCTTCAGGTCCCCTTCGAAGGTCCCCTCGGACCAACGGAGCCGGACCCTCAGCTAATCCGACGGTTCCTGCCGGAACCGATGGGCGTCGAGCGCCCCGGGGCCCTCTACCCCCTCCTACAATGCTTCAGACCGACTACGCAGCAAGCCAAGATCCAGAAGTGCCCTCCGACGAAGACGAAGGCCCTCCCGAAACCGAGGCTACACAGCTAGCCAGGCTTCAGGAGGAAGTATCCAGATGGAGGCAAGAGGCCGCCGACCGACTCCGCACTCAAGCTTCCACCGAAACTCCAAGGGGGCCTCAAGACGATGGAGCCCGCAATCCCCCAGAAGTTATACAAGTCCAAGAGGAGGCCGAGAATGCCTCCTTCGACAATGAGTCTCCGTTACACCCTGATCTGCAGAGAGTGCCTTTCGACCCCAAGTTCAAGGCCTCGAAGCTGCACAAATACTCCGGGGGGTCGGACCCCGGAGAGTTCGCCCGCTCTTACGCCCTGGCTATAGAAGCAAGCGGAGGGGTGCGAAGCACCATGGCAAAATGCTTCCCACTCGCTCTCGAAGGCGTGGCGCTCCGATGGTTCTGGTCCCTAAAACCAGGATCGATCAAGTCATGGGAGCTACTCAAAAAGAAGTTCGTGAGCAACTTCCAAGGCACTTTCGTGGCTCCAATGTCCACAGGAAGTTTGTTCCAGGTAAAGCAGCGGGCGGGGGAAACCCTCCGAGAGTACTTCACACGCTTCGCCCACACCAAGTCACAGATCAAGGGCCTTACTACCTCTTCGGTAGTTGATGCTGCCCGCGAAGGAGTGCTGAACCCCGACCTCCTCAGCAAACTCCATCGGAAGCCGGTAACATCCGTAGCGCAGCTCATGGCATACTTCGAGCAATATGCCAAGGCAGAGGAAGGATGTCTTCGGCGAGCTGAGGCAACACTACCCACCCTCCGGGAAGTCAAAAGGGAGCCAGAAGCCACCGCTCCACCTCAACCTCCACAAGACAGCCGCCCTAGCGAGTACAGGCGAGGGAAGAAGCATTTCCGTTCGGAGGTACTAAACATTACACCTTCAGCTTCGAAGGCACCTGCCAATCCCCCGCAGGGAAAAAGTTTCAAGGTTGGGCCTCCAGGACCTCAAGAAAGGGTGCCTGGAAGGCGCCAGAGTCATTTCTGCTGCGTGCATGGCGATAATAGAAGCCATGACACGAGGGACTGCAAGACGATATTAACCCTTCGGGGTGAGTACATTGACCGAAATACCAGGAGGGGTACTTCGGACCGAGCTCCACCTACGACACGATCGGAGCCTGTTCAAGCTGTGGCCCGAGCTGGTGCCCTCGAAGCCCCCATACGGCTACCGGTGGCCAGTATTATGCCACCACCAAGGCACGAAGATCCACAAGACCGCGGCAAGAGAGTGGTCCTGCCCATCTCCGGAGGGGGGACCCTCGGCAGCATGTCCAAGAGACAGCGCCGCGAGTACGTCCGCGAGGTTGGGCACATTGGGACTTCAAGTTCCGCTGAGGGGATGCCAGAATGGTCCCGTGTGCCCATCTCATTCACAGCCAGCGATGCAGTAGGGGTGAAGTTTCCCCATGCTGACCCATTAGTCATCTCTGCCGATATAGCAGGGGCAGACGTTCGGAGGATCCTGGTGGACGGCGGAAGCTCCGCAGACATACTCTTCGTCCAAGCCTTCGACCAGATGTGTATACCCCGGAAGCATCTGCTCCCAGCAGCCCGGCCGCTTCAAGGGTTCTCAGGACCGCCTCTCGATGCCCTCGGCCAAATAGGCCTCGAGGTTGCCTTCGGAGAGGGGCCGCTGGCCCGAGTAGAAGAGGTGATTTTCGACGTGGTGGATGCCCCTTACGCTTACAATGCTATCTTCGGTCGAGGGATGTTAAACCAATTCGGGGCTATAGCGCATCACAACTACCTTTGCCTCAAAATGCCCACACAAGGTGGAGTGCTCACTATTTCAGGAGACCAAGCTATAGCCAGAAGGACAGAATATGGCCACAGGCAGCCATTGGACCCTCGACAAGTGCATAATGTGGCGGAGAGCGCCAAAGAAGTACCGGAGGCCTTGAGCCCCCCGAAGGGATCCTCGCTCAAACCAAGCTCGGAGGGTGATGTCGAGACAAGAATAATCTCAGAAGACGGCAAAGAATACCCAATAAAATTCGGCAAGGGGCTATCTCCGGAGATAACCGCCTCATTAGAAGAAGTCGTCAAGAAGAATCTAGACATGTTTGCTTGGACTGACGAAGATATCACGGGGGTCAACCGAAGCATCATCGAGCACAGTCTGCTCGTCAACCCGAAGGCCAAGCCGGTGCGCCAGGGGCTCCGAAAGCTATCAACAGAAAGAGCAAATTTAGCCAAGGCCGAAGTGGAAAAGTTGTTAAAAGCTGGCATTATCAGGGAGGTGGCCCATACTGAGTGGTTGGCCAACCCTGTTTTTGTAAGAAAGAAGGATTCCAGCAAATGGCGCATGTGTATTGACTTCACATCATTAAATAAAGCATGCCCGCGAGACCCCTACCCAATGCCCCGAATAGATCAATTAATAGATTCCACAGCCGGCTCCGAATTATTAAGCTTCCTCGACGCCTACTCCGGGTACCATCAAGTATGGCTGAAACGCGAAGACGAGGCCAAGACAAGTTTCATAACTCCTTCGGGAGTATTCTGCTATGTAAGAATGCCTTTTGGTTTGCGGAATGCCGGAGCCACATTTTCTCGCTTAATAGCTAAGGCTTTAGGTCATCAGATAGGCCGCAATGTCGAGGCCTACATGGACGATATTGTAATAAAAAGTGCTCAAAAGCACCAGCATAGCATAGATTTAGATGAAACTTTCGAGAGCCTCCGAGCATGTGGAGTACGCCTCAATCCCGAAAAATGTATATTCGGGGCACAAGCAGGGAAGCTGCTAGGGTACTTAGTTTCGAGCAGGGGGATCGAAGCCATCCCAACGCAAATAAGTGCACTGCAAAGAATGGCTCCACCCGAGAATTTGAAGCAAGTGCAGAAACTAGCAGGAAGGCTAGCGGCACTCAGCAGGTTCCTGTCCAGGTCGGCAGAGCGAAGCCTCCCAATTTTCAAGGCGCTCAAAGGCTCCGAAAGCTTCAGCTGGACGCCGGAGTGTCAAAAGAGCTTCGAAGAAATAAAAGCATACCTCGGAACATTATCAACTTTAACCGTTCCTCTTCCAGGGGAAACATTGCTTCTATACCTTGCAGCAACAGGTTCAGCAGTAAGCGCAGTACTGGTCCGAGAAGTCGAGCTTAAAGAAAAGCTGGTGCAAAACCCAGTTTATTTTGTCTCGGAGGCATTATCGGGAGCCAAGATCAGATACTCCGAGCTCGAAAAGTTTGCTTATGCTTTAGTGATGGCCTCGCGAAAGCTAAGGCATTATTTCTTGGCGCATAACCTCATTGTCCCTACATCGTATCCTCTTGGAGATATGCTCCGAAACAAAGATTCCACAAGCAGGGTTGGAAAATGGGCAGTCGAGCTGGCACCCTTCGAAATCTCCTTCACAGCAAGGACGGCCGTTAAATCTCAAATTATAGCAGATTTCGTGGCAGAATGGACTCCATCCGCAGTATGGACTCCGGAAGAACCCTCCGACGGTTTCTGGACAATATTCTCTGACGGAGCCTATCAAGCATCAGGTGCCGGAGCAGGGGCAGTAATCTTGTCACCATCAGGGCAAAAGGCAATGTATTCAGCAAGGCTTAACTTCCGAACCACTAATAACGTTGCCGAGTATGAAGGAATCTTGCTAGGCCTCCGAAAGGCTAAAGCACTCGGAGCTACAAGGATAGTGATCAAGACAGATTCCCAAGTCGTCGCGGGGCATATTGACAAAAGCTTCCAAGCAAAAAACCCACATCTCGCGCAATACCTTCAAGAAATCCGCAAGGCAGAAGCAGCATTCAAAGGGTTTACAGTTCGAAGCATACCTCGGGCAGAAAATCAACTTGCAGATATCCTTGCAAAGGCTGCAGCAGGAGCAGTGGACCTCCCAGAGGGCGCTTTCTACGAAGAATTAGAGCAACCAGCAGCTGACCAAGTACCCTCGTCAGAAGTAATGTGCATTCCAGCTGCAGATTGGCGAGCTCCGATAATAACTATGTTGCAAGGTAGCAATGACCCTCCGGAAGGCCCAGAAGCTCGAAGATTGCAATCAAGAGCTCGAAATTACAAACTTATTAGGGAAATACTATATAAGGCCGGAGTATGCTCACCACTGCTTCGATGCATCTCTCAACCTGAAGGACAAGACATACTTCGAGGCATCCACGAGGGGCTGTGCGGAGGTCATCTAGCTCCTAGAGCGCTAGCAGGCAAGACGCTCCGACAAGGTTTTTATTGGCCGACAATCGTCAGAGACGCCGAAGACCTAGTTCGAACATGCCAAGGCTGCCAATGGATGGGCAGAAGGAGCCATCGCCCACCAGCTCAACTTCAAGTTATTGCCCCGGTATGGCCGATGGCTAGATGGGGCATAGACCTCATAGGCCCTTTCCCACCAGCAAAAGGCGGTTTGAAATTTGCGGTCGTAGCAATAGAATACTTCTCAAAATGGGTGGAAGCAGAGCCGCTAACAGCCATCACATCGAAGAACGTACAAAGGTTCTTCTGGCAGAACATTATATGCAGGTTCGGAGTCCCAGGAGAATTAACGGTGGATAATGGAACCCAGTTCGAAGCTGATACCTTTCAAACATTTTGTGAAGAACTGGGCATTAAGCTATGCTTCGCAGCAGTGCGACATCCGCAATCCAACGGAGCCGTCGAACGAGCCAACGGGAATATCCTCTCCGGGTTAAATCGCCGAATTGTGGGATTGGCCAAGGGCCTATGGGTGGAAGAGCTACCTAAAATTTTATGGTCTATCCGAACCACGCAAACTAGATCGACCGGCTTCACGCCATTCAGATTGCTCTTCGGAGACGAAGCCATGACCCCTACGGAGCTCAAAGGGGAGTCACTTCGCGTAATTCAACACGAAGACGAAGATGATCGGAGTGCTTCAATAGACTTGTCAGAAGAAACAAGGCTTCGAGCTGTCGCCAACCTGACGAAGTACCAAGAGCACACAAAAACGTGGTATGACCCGAAGGTCAAGTTAACTGAGTTAAAACCAGGTCATCTAGTATTGCGAAATGTAATAGCTCCGGGGAAGCTAGGAAACAAATGGGAAGGACCATATGTTATCTTACGCTCAGGATGCCCCGGATCGTTTAAATTAGCTAATTTAGAAGGAGAAGAGTTGAAACATGCGTGGCATGCGGAGCACCTTAAGAGATATTACGCTTAAGGCTTCCTTGTAATCACTTGTAACACTCCTTTTATAAATAAAGATAAGGGTGGAAATTTGTTTCGCCCTTCGAACATCCCATCCTCCTGATGGACGCATTCGGAGGTCGGTGATGCTAGTAGAGCCAAGCATTTTTTCGAAAAAACCCAAGGGGCTGACTACGAACCATTGGTTCAGTGGCTCCGCCAACCTACGGATTCTAGGCTCCGGCTTGTTAGGATCCGTAGAAGAGTCTAAGGACTTTAAACAAGACAGAATTTCAAGCCTCCGGGTGCGAAGTATCTGTAAAAGAGCCGTAGGTGGCCAACCTACGGATTCCAGGCTCCGGCTTGTTAGGATCCGTAGAAGAGTCTAAGGACTTTAAACAAGACAGAATTTCAAGCCTCCGGGTGCGAAGTATCTGTAAAAGAGCCGTAGGTGGCCAACCTACGGATTCCAGGCTCCGGCTTGTTAGGATCCGTAGAAGAGTCTAAGGACTTTAAACAAGACAGAATTTCAAGCCTCCGGGTGCGAAGTATCTGTAAAAGAGCCGTAGGTGGCCAACCTACGGATTCCAGGCTCCGGCTTGTTAGGATCCGTAGAAGAGTCTAAGGACTTTAAATTTTTTATTTATTATTTTACTTATCGATGATGGGATGTACAAGTTCGAAGCATGCAGTCGTTCAGACCATCATTGTGCCTAGCGAACCCTTCTTTATGATGAAGACCCCGCCACCCACAAGGGGGGTAGGAGGATAGGAGTCACACGGCATACTGTCGAAGCATCCCACATTAAAATATTATACTCATACATCAAGAGAAATTGTTATCTAAACCCAAATAAAAACGGAGACCCTTTCGACCCCTACGGCTACTTTGCCCTTCGGAGCTTGAAGTCGTCTTTTCAGGCCGGGAACTTCTCTTTTTTCTCGAGGCTCGCAGTTTCTTCTGCTCCTCCTGAAGTTCGGCCCATGTCAAGAGCCTTTCGGAGCCGGCCTCGGCAAGGTTTTTGGCTTGGTACTCCGAGTCAGACCAGTCGATAGGCTCGGAAGACGAAGACCCCTCCTCCTTTTCTTCCTCTTTAATATAAAACAAAACGTCCCTTCGTACTTCAAGGGTAACCTCCCCCCCCCCCCCGTCTCCACGGGGAACAAAAAAGCGGGAGCGGCGGTAAGGTCTCAAACTCTCAAGAACTGCCCACTCCTTTCGAAGCTCGGCAGTACTTTCCAAAAGTTCGAAGTCAGGGCTCGAAGGGCACGACAGAACCTAGAAAAGAGCAGAGCACCCAAGACAAGTACTGTTTATAACTTTCTCATTAATTAAACAAAGTTTACAAGACCACAGGTACACAACAACCCTAAGCGGCTAGACCTGCGGGTCGGTTGGCGGAGCTGGGACCGAAGGCGCTGGCGAAGTTGGGAGTGGTGGCTTCGCTTGAGCTTGCTTTTGCCGGCGGGCCTCGTCGATCCAAGCCTTAGCAGCGACCTTATGGTCCGCCTTCCATACTGATCGGAAAGCTTCCCAAGCCGAAGCCACCTCCGAAGACGGCCGCAGCAGGTCATCATCCGCGAAGCCTCCAGGAGACGAACCACTAACCGAATCGAAGGGAATCCGAAGAGATTCGAGGTGGCGAAGAACCCCGATGCCGGCACACTGTCCGGAGATCTCTCCGTACCGGACTCCGGAGTTCTTCATCAGCGACGAAGCTACCTGGATCCTCGTCAGCTTCCGGTCGAGCGGCTCGTAGGCTGCAGCAGAGGTCGAAGGGCACATGGTGCCAAAGTACTCTAACGTACCCTGAAGAGCCTCCAAGGTACGGTCAGCAGTACTGGAATTCTTTCTCTCTGCTACTTCCAAGTTTGCAATAGTCGCGTCCAACGCGGCCACCCGAAGCATCAAGGAACTCTTCTGAGCCATTGCCTGGCTAAGAGTCCCTTGAAGTTCCACCAGATGTGCGTTCGAAGCAGCCGCATCCTGGCGAAGCTTTTCGACCTCCGTACGAAGGACCACTCGTTCAGCCTCGGCTTCTTGGGCATGAGAGCGGAGGGCTTCAAGGGCTTCGTCAGACGCTGCCTTAGCTTTCCGTTCTTCCAGAATCTCTTCATTCAGCCTGAGAGACCTCCCGGTGGAGTCATCAAGAGCTGTTTGAAGGGCGGTAACCTTCCGATTAAGTCGATTAATTTCGACCTCGTTGGAAGTCGCTGCCGCTCTAGCAAGGGCGAATTGCTGCAAGGAAAACAAGGTAAGTGCTAAAAAAGTTTTGACCATTAAAATGCGACAACTGTGTTGTCTTTTTCATACCTGAAGGGCAGCCCTTTCGAGGGCCGTGTTGAGGCTCGAAGCCCTAGCCTCGCTCAAAGCGGAGATCAACTCCGAATTGGCAATATCTTGGCTTCTCTCAGCCAGGGGCTCCAGGAGCCTTCGAAGGCCGCTCCGATGTTCCAAGAAAAGAGCCAGAAGAGGGAGCCAAGACAAGGCTCGGGCGTCGTCCTCTGCAGCCTCGTCCTCTGAATTGCCAACGGAGGGCGCAGCTTGGTCAACCCGAAGGCCCAGGCTGGAAATACTCTTACCCCTCCCCGGCACGAAAGGGGGAGAAGCAAGAACATTCCGACCCTCAGCCGCCACATCTCCGGCTGGAATCACGTTGTCGGAGGCGCCTTCAGTGGTCGAGGTCGCCACGGCCGGAGCCAACTCCGTCCCAGGGAGCACATCGTCCGCCCCGAAGGATACGTTCTCCACCACCGGGCTCGGAGCCCCCAGGGGAGCCGGAGGGTCCGCTCGGGTAACCGTCTCCGAAGAAGCGGGGACGTCGGGCGCCACCAAGGCTTCGGTACCCGAAGAGGTACCTATTTCAAATATCAAGATTAATTAACATATTCTACAGATAGCAAGCGAATGTCGACGAAAAAAGAAAGAGCTCTAGGAAAAATACCTCTAAGAGCCTCGTGAGGAAGGATCGCCGGATCCTCCAGGACTTCGTACATCTGGAGGATGTTGTCGAAGTCATCCCCCGAGGTCCTACCCTCGGTTTCGTCCATCGGGACCACGACCTCCGCGGGAACCCCTTCGGGTGCAGGCAAGTCGGAGGTAGAGTATGACTCCACTTGCACGTTGACGGGTGCAGGAGGAGTCAACAGAGTTACACTAGCACCCTCCCTGTCGGAGAGGTTTGGGGGGACCTCCCCCATGTCTTCGTCAATCAAAAGGTAGGCTTCGAAGGCCTTCGCTGTAGCACCTTCGGAGTCTTCTACCTCTTCGGGAGTCGGGCTCCGCTCATCCGGCGACGAAGAAGATGAAGCGGGTATCAAGTGGGGAGATTGCTTCGCCGCCTTCTTCTGAAGCGGTTGCTTGCCAGCTTTTTTAGAGGGCTCGGCCGCTGCTTTCCTCTTGCGGCCCGCCGCTCCGGCTGGGGCGAAGTCGGGAAGCTGCGGGGGCTCCATGCCGAGGGCTCTCCACACCCTATTCGAGCGCTCCCAACTCCCCACCAACTCCAGCCTTCTCTGCCTCTCGGCCACCGAAGGGGCTCCGAGAATTCGTTCGGTAGCCCGGACTATGTCGTCCGGAGCTAAGGCCAGAGGCGCCGCTGAAAAGAAAAAGGTATAAGAAGCATAAGTATAATTAATGTGTTCATATAAAATGATGCCGCAGGAGAAAGATGTACCTATGTTTCGGAGGTCCCCCTCCGAGGCTTGCGGGATGGAGATTGGCCAGCTGGCTCCGAGGGGTGAGATCCGAAGGCCGACGAACTCCTCGGCCAGGTCGCGCATGCTCATGCGACGAGCCACTGAAGCAAGCAACCCTAGCCTCGTCGTGAGCAAGCTAGGGTTCGGGGAGATGTCTGCCTCCTTCCGAAACCAGATTTCTTGAAGAGGGCCCGAGAGAGGGGAGTCTTCTCCTACTTCGGCGTAAAACCACCGAAGTATCCAGTTCGTATACCATCTGTCGTTTATGGCCTTCGCATGGAAATGGAGAGCATGCTCTCGCCGCAGCTGGAAGTTAACGCTGCCGAAGGCCACCGTCACCTTGGAATCCCCCGGCCCATCTTGAGGCTTCGGCTGGCAGATGGCTTCGTGGGTCGCTGCGAAGATCTCGGAGCGCCCTTCGCACCCCTCCGCCCGAAGAGCCCACTCGAAGACGGCCAGGCGGACGATTGCGTTGGGGGACAGTTGAGGCAGGGTTATGTGGAACAAGTCCAGTACCTCTGCCAAAAAATCCACGGCTGGTAGCCCCAGACCCGCTTCGAAGAACGCCTCGAAGACAACCACTTCTCCGCTCCGGGGCCGTGGAGTCGACTCTGTCCCGGGAACTCGAGTCCTCATCCCGGCTCCCAGCTTCCCGTCTACTGCCTCCTCAATGGACTCCGCGGTGCTCACAGACTGACCAATGACAAAGCTCTGGGCCATCTTCTTCTTGGAGGGCGGCCGGAGCGCTCGCGGATTCTTGGGCCAAGCACCGCCCGGAGCCCCCGCCATTGCCGTTGCTGCCGATGCGGCCCACGCCTGCCGCTGCGCCAGGGTGTTGGCCGCCAATGGAGTGGTGTGGCTGGTTCTCGCCATTACGCTCAAAGTGCTCGAGGGTGCGGAAGATTGAAGGAAAAGGTGAATCGCAAGAGCAGTGAATGCGGTAAAAAACTTCCAGTAATCCCTATTTCCCCCTTTTATAACCGCACGACCTATACTGCTCTTCGAGAAGTTTCACATTGCAGGTTCGGCTTCCGTCACTGACACGTGGGTCTGGTAATTGGAACGGCGCGCAACCGCTGAAGAAATCGACCGTTACTTTTTTTACAGAGAGTAACGGTTATCTGCGCAGTAACGATCATATTGACGGTACCCCACGACGTTCGCACTCCGTAACCGTCTCCACGACAAAGGGCACTCCGTAACCGCTTTCGCGACGCTTATGCTCCGAAACCGTTCTACTCCCCGAGAGTTCTCCCACTGTGCCAAAACTCGGGGACGAAGGTTTTAAAATATTGGGCTCAAAATCCTGAGCTAAGTCATAATATCTTCGAATTCCCTTTAAGCCTTAGAAACTAGAAATGTTCCTTTCGTATACTGCCTTCTTTCTAAAAATAGGTTATCTACAGAAAGGCGTATTCGAGGGGCTACTGTTGGGGGAAATTACTTCATTTCCAAGGCTTAAAGGCTAACCCTCCGTGGGATCCAGGAAGATCCCGAAGGTGGCGAACTGATGTTCGAAGCATACGTCAGCACGGTCGGAGGGTGTCATGATGTGAAGTCGCGGAGGACCCTCCGAAGGGAAGAAGGAGGCCTCGAACCAGGAAGACGTGATTGATATGATGCCCTGCTTATCCATCTACCCTACGGCACTTTACCGTGTATAACCTTGTTTATAATATTGGATAAATTCTATCATGTCAGTCATAATATAGGGGTAAATAGGTCTATTCCTTAAGCCTTTTTTCCCTATAAATACCCCCCATTGTACCTTGTAAGAAGGATCCAGAACTAGTTGTTCAAGCATATACATTCGGACCTCTTGAGTTGTTATCCTTTACGGAGGCTCAAGTTTGTCCTAAAACACAAACCTCTTGTTTGTTTGTTCTTGATTACCGAGAACCTGTTGGTGTAACTTTTACGCCAACAATTATTTTTTATAAATAATCGGGTTTAATTGACCTAAAAATTTGGATATACGAATAAGTTTTATCCGGATTATCTGAATATGTATTCGTTTTCGTCGGATACCATCAATATCATATTCGTTTTCATATCTGAAAAAAATATTCGTATCCGAAAAATCTGAATCTGAATTAAGAAGATTCGGTTTCGAATCCGTTTTTTTCGGATGCGGACGGTGACTATCCGAACCATTTGCATCCCTACCTGAGGGGGCTGATCTGAAGGGTAATGAACTCTTCGGCGAGGTCCCCCATGCTCATCCTCCGAGCCACCCTCCGCAGCAATCCAATTTGAGACTTGGCGGCGGCAGAGTCCAGTACCCCTCGGGCTTGGCGGCGGTAGGAGATGAGATCGTTAGTGCTTCGAAGGGGAGAGTCCGCTCCAACACTAACGTAGAACCAGCGTTGGTCCCATCCCGAGTACTAGCGGTCATTCGCTGCCCTCATCGGGAAGAAGTCTGCAAACTCCTTGCGAAGTTGGAAGTTAGCACTCACGAAGGCCAATGCCCTCTCCACGCCATCCCTGTTTGTCCTCTTCGGCTAGCAACTGACGTCGTGAAGATATGCGAAGACATCCACGCACCCTTCACACCCCTCAGCTCGCATGGCCCACTTAAAAAATAGCGAGACGAGCCACAATGTTCGGATACAGATGAGGGAGTTCGAAGTTGTACATCTCCAACACCTCGCCCAGCATGTCTTCGGGTGGGACCCCGAGTTCGGCTTCGAAGAAGGCCTCGAAGACCACTGCCTCGCCGTCCCGTGGCGTAGTAATAGTTTCACGCTTCGGCACCCAGATGTGTACCTTCTTGGAGACCCTCCCGGCGCATACCCGATTGATGGACTCCACCGTGGACATCATCGCCCGCAGCTCCAAAGACTGTTCAAATTTGTATGATGGCGAACGAAGGTCGAACACCCCGAGGCACTTCGTCGGAGTCTTCGCTACAGCCACCGCCGCTGCCACCGCTGCCTGGGCTTGAACGGAGACCGACCCTCCGTTGAGGGCGAGGGCGATCTTTGATGAGCACTTCTTCAGCATATCGCTAGGGGCTTCGGTCACGAAAGCTGGGAGCTCCGAAGGTGAGGGAGCTAAGGGCTTCGAAGGAGGCTAGAGGATTCGAAGAAAGAAAGCAAGGCATGAGCACATAATGAGCCCTAGGGTGTCGGTGGGCTTTTATAGGCAGTAAAAAGCAGCAGCACTCCCCTTGGTCGTATTTTTTGTTACCTAGAACCACCTCTGCAATCTATGACCGGTGGGGCCAAGGTAAAAACCGAAGCATCACACCTCGTGCGACAACGGTTCTATTTCGGGCTATTGGCTCCCGACGTCGGTTGGATTTTCAAGGGCATCCTATCCGCTCTAGCCAGGCAATAAATGTTTGTGTGGTTCGAGGCTAGCCTCCGAAGCCAAGCTCTGAAGGCCTACCGTTTGAAGGAACCAATCTACGAGCGCCATTTGCCCCGGGTCGCACGCACCCCTTCGCTAAGAAGGGCTATGTGCGAGGGGCTACTGTTGGGGGAAATAACCTACCATAACAGGGGCCAAATGACAGTAAGCTTCGAAGCTTCTGAAGGTCGAAGCCTGCTGAGCTAGCGAAGCCAATAACGGACCTAAGCTCCCGTCTTCTCGGGCGAAGCCTGCTCCGAAGGCCACTACGAAGATTACTTCAAGAAACCACAAGACCAGAAGATAAAGCACCGAGGTCCTCTCCGAGGCCTCCCCGAGGTCCCCTCCGAGGCCCTCTCCAAGAGCACCCCGGATCGAAGCCTCCGGCCCATGCTCTGACTCAAATGTAAAATATCGCAATATCACTATAATATGAAGACCAAAACCAGGGGCCCCCACCCTGGTATTAGCACATGTACTAGCATAGACTTTATCCTTTTTACCCCTATGAAGCTCTGAGCCAGATCCCTGTAAGTAGAGGGTAAAGTAGACTTTTTCTTTTATATTTGCCTATAAAGGCAGGGCTCTACCCTTGTAAGAAGAGGGGGGACCATCCCAAGGTAACTATGAACTGGATGTAGGGCTATTATCCCTCAAGGAGGCTCGAACTAGTATAAATCTCTCTCTCTCTCTCTCTTCATGAATCCCTTTAGGGGTTCACATTCTTTCATACACTACCCTCATTACAGAAACTTGTTTGTAGCTAAAGCAAGTGCTACAACAGCTTCTACGAGCTACAATTGCTTCTAGAATCAAGCTAGAAAAAACGACTCAAATTCTGAACTCAGATTGTAAGAATTAGTAGATACAGAATCTAGAAGATGAAAAATATTAGCTACTCAGGCTAGCTAGAAGCTAGCTACTAAGGCCCTATTTGGGAAGATGTAGATTCTCAGAATCAGCTAGTCCGAGTATCTAGCTGGTTGGTTGGAGTGGTTTGGCTGTTGGGTGTGGGTAGGTTTTATTCAATGGCATGGTAAGTAAATAAGGTCCTGTTTGGGACCGCTCTGCTCTACATTTTATAGCTCGACTCTACAAACATCTAACCAAACAAGTTTAGATCTCGGTTTTTGGATCCACGAAAAATACAAATCCACAACTCCCTTTCACTTTTTTGTGGAACAACTCAGAAGGTGCTCTGCGGATTTAGTTTTTAAAATAAAACGTGGAGTTCAGGGTAATTTATCCACCAATGCCATTATAAACTTACCGGTTAACTTTTTAGTTGATATTTATTACTTTTTCATGTAGTACTAAGTTAATACATCTCACATAATAGACATGAAAAATAATATAATAAAATATCCATGAATAAACTCAAGGGTAAAATGATATATTCCTATCAAATTCTACCATTCTTGAATCTGAATCCTCTCTGCAAGCCAAACAAATGTAAATACTCTACAGTGGAGCAATAACTCCACTCTAGATCTGATTCTTAAGTGAATTTCATGGAGTGGAGCAAATTTTAAGGGAGTAGAGTAATCCCAAACATATCCTAAAAATCTACATAATCTAGAGAAGTTGGGATTGACGAGCTTTTCAGGTAATAGGCTTGAAAGTACTAGCTGTTTCTACAGATTTTAAAAATCTGACCTATCAAAGATACTATTTGGGGAAGCTTCTAGATAATAGAAGTATCTAGCCAACCAAAAACTCCCCAATACATAACCTAAGAATCTCTAACTGCCATAGACTGAAACAACAGACCCACATAATTGTAAATTGGTATCCCAGAGTCTTCAAAATAGTATATGTTCCCAGCATGTTTTGTACAAACGTAGCTATGCTTTCAAGAACCGGGTCAGAATTTCTGGGGTATTTGAAAATTGCATATGACCCAAATGAATAATCGAAGTGATTTATCATCTCGTTGCCAAGTGGCGAAAATTGCATACAGCTTCATAGATGAGTCTGTTGACAGAATTCTGCAACATTGCATCATGCTGTTATTGATACAAGGTGATATTATCTTTAGGGCTCCATCGATTCTCACAAGATTTTGTAAAATCCTTCAAAAATTTCTCAGTTCCAAAGGAGGCAGATTTTGTATTCACATTATTACTTCCCCCCTCTCACCATTTCAAAGATAAAGATGATTGCTCGTCATTCAGATCAAGAACTGCAAGAAATGATATAAAATGTTTTTTTCACAATACAACACTACAAGTTACAAGAGCACTACATTTTAATATGGATACCCGTGAACACAACTGCAAGGTTACATGCCCATCAAACTAATCTACATATCACATTACAAATAAATTTTACAAAATAAATATTTCCTCACTATAGAGAATTCCACTACAACAAATAGTACACAACAAGCATCTCAGGCAAATCAAGGTGAGAGCAGCCTTCTGTCTAGGAAATCCATGCAGACAAAGAACATGCATGTTACTCCCACAGAATGGGAATGACCCAATGCTCTACCACAGATAACCTCCTTAAATTTCATGTAATCCTTCCTGATTGGTCAACTAATGTACCTACTTGATCCCCACAAATCGCTTTGGAGATGTTACCAGGCTCTAACATGTTGAATATGACAACTGCAAGAAATGAACACACCAAAATCTTTTGAACGCTGGCAAAAAGGACACCAAGGGAACTTTGTAATGAGTAATGACTAGTTCTGGAGGCTAACCAGGAATATTATTCTCCTCACAGCATGTAATAGCTGTCATATCCATTCTGCTGAATCCTCTAGCCGCTAACTCCCTAAATGAAATGTGCTCAAACACTGCACTGTCATTGCCCCTAGGAGGGCAACCATATTCGTCATCTCCGGTGGTACCTTTAAGGATAACATCTGCATTGACTGGTACAGCACATGTAATCAGATATTTTCCACTTCATCACAGGCTTACAGCCGAGTTTCAGAAACACACACAAACATAATCACATTTAAGAAATGGAACATGTCAATGCAAACCCATTGAGCAAGCCATAATAATTAACAGGAAGGGTGTTAGGAGGGGAATTCAATAACATACTTTCAGAAGCCCTCAAGGCAGCCGCCGTATCTGTTGTGAAAAGCGGATTTCCTATGCCAGCACCAATTCCACCAAAGATAACAACCCTTCCTTTTTCAAGATGGCGTATGGCTCGTCGTCTTATGTATGGTTCTGCAACTTCTTGCATCACGAGTGCAGTTTGGACTCGTGTCTCCACACCTATCTTTTCTAGTGACGCTTGGAGCAATACTGCATTCATAACTGATGCCATCATTCTGACAAAATTCAAAAAGACTGGCATAAATATATACAGATGAAGCAGAAGCAGTAGATCATCACATCATTGGAAAGCCTAGTTCCATTGGTCAGTGCTAAGTTAATAATGAATTGTGTCAGTGCCAAATTGCCAATAAGATCACATGTGCTTGAACCAGAGCTACCAATTCTGATGTGCATTGAAACAATAGAATAGAGGTTGCCATGTCTGCTCTCCATTAGTTACAGATAAGGAATGTGTATGATGAAGTCATGAAGATCAGAAATACAAAACATCATGCAATTCTCACAAATTGTCTGGGACCAATGCTGCATCACATTACCCCAACTTTGAAATGCATCAAAACAACAGAATAGAAGGTCTAATGAAAAGAATGAATGTGGTAGTTTGCTCTGGATCAGTTACGGCAAAGAACTGCCCAGTTATATGATAAATGAATTATACTGGTAATAGTGTAATACTAAAAATGTCCAACTAGTTGATACAAGCATTTGTAGTTCTTTTGCTCAGTTACCCCCATTGACATTAAAATATGACCATGCCAGCATACCTCTAATGATTTCCAACCAGTCACAAATACATACTACACAATAACGAGAATGCATATGGTTCCAAAGTGGTTTTATTAGCACCCAAATCTGGCCAATCTTTTCAGGCAAATGAAATACAACCAAGACAGTCCTGCAGATAATTTTATTTGAAGGCAAATAACATTGCAAGTTGGATTATTGTTTACATGCTAGCAGATCATAACCTTCCAAAACCTTAATGCTACATACTGAAGCAACATTAAGTCCCAAAGAGAAGCCCATGCACGACAAAACATTGATAATGAATAATGAAGAAAAAGTGTTCATAATAACATTGATTCAGAGGAAGTTACCCGATTGGGTATGTTGAAGCTCTATCAGTGCCCGTTGCAGAAACCCAATTGTCACTGCAGAATATATTCCGACCTCCAACAACAATTGACACCTGATTAGGACACACTGCAATATTAGTTTATCAAGTATGACTTGCTATTAGCAAAAATTCTCTCCAAAGTGGGTGTATTTTATTTACCTCGACACCATGGCGGCATACCACTTGAACTTCTCGGGCAATCAGCATAATTATCTGGCAAGATCACAAATTTTTGTGTGAAAATCAGGAAAGCTTCTGTTTGAGTGGATGCTTAACTAACAACTTCTACCTTAGGGTCAACATTTTGAGGACCAGCTCCAGCCAATGCAGTGCCCCCAATCTTGAGAAGCACCCTTTTCCATTTCGGATTTGACAGAGGGGCCAATCTGGAGCCGCTACCCAAGGAGTGAGAACCCGTGGCAGCAGGAGGGTACCTGCGATGCAAAGCATAAGCTAGCTAGTCACTCGACCATCAGATCCCCGAACAAATTAGCGCAAAGATGTAAAAAAAAAAAAAGAGCTGCCTTTTGCTGCCGTGATGCTGTTGTTGCCGCGACTTTTCATCGTCGGAGACTACCAGTGGTTTGGAGGAAGCGGGAGACGAAAAGGTGCCGACGATCTGCTCCATCTTCTTGAACCAGGGCCAATGACTGAGGGCCGAGGCCCCGGAGGCGGCGAGCCGCTGGCCCTCCACCTTGTACCGCTTCTTGAGGTTGTCGATCTTGTTCTTACACTGCTCCACGCTCTTGCCCAGGCCGGCCTTGCCGTGACCGTCAGTGACGGCGGCGGCGACCTCCTCCCAGTCCCGCCCCCGCAAATTGCCCCTGTTGAGCTGCTCGAACCGATCCGAGTACGCCTCGAGGAGGCTGCTGATGGCGCCATCAGTCCACTCCTCCCGGTCCTTCCGGTAGTCCGACGAGCCGCCCCCACCTACGCGGCCCTTCTTCCCCCCGCCGCCACTGTTGATGTAGGAGCAATACTCACCCCCGTCGCTGAACTCCTCCGCGCGCTCCCTCCCCCGCTTGGAGTGGTGCGCCGCCTTCCCTCTGTCCGCGCTGTGGTTGCCCTCCTCCAGGCCCGGAGCGAAGGGTCCCGCGCAGGCGCCAGCGGCCGCGGCCGCATCGGGGAAGCAGAAGGCCTGCTGCGCCTGCGCCTGCGGCGGCGGCGCGGCCTGGGACGACGCCTGGGGGGCGGAGTGGGCGTCGTCACCGAGGAGGCCGAAGTCGTCGTCGTCGCAGGAGGCCATGGACGGCGCCCGTGGCGGCGTTAGGGCTACGCCGCGCGCTCCGCTCCCGGCCACGGCGGCTGCGGCGGATGGCGTTAGGGTGACGACGTTACGGCCACCCTCGCGCCGCGCTGCGTGGGCTGCGCCGGGGGATGGCGCTCGCCGGTCGCCGCCCCGATGGTTTTGGGGATGGACCGAGCCGCCGGACAGGCGCGGCGTGACCTACGGAGCCGTCACGGATCGCTCACGGCTGACGGCTCCGTCGCCTGGCGCGTTTACACGTTGTTGCTTAGGTGAAAGCGGATCGGATAATATCTGATCTAATCTGATTTAAATCGGACCGAATTGAAGATATGGTAGAATATAAATTCAGATTTTTTTTATGCGGATATGGTATCGGTAAAATCCGACGAATTCAGATTATCCAATAATTAATTTGGATTATCCAAACGTAAAAAAATCGGGTAATCCGATTTTCTAGCGCCAACCGGCCAGCCCATTAGTCATTTAGCCCAACGTAGATCGGATCATGCTGACAGTAGAAAAATGTTGATTCCACGTAGATCAGAAAAAGAATGCTGATATCAATTCATTTTGTAGTAACCAATGAAATTATGTGTTCTTTGATAAAAATCCATGTGTATCTAAATTCTAACAAATCATTTCAAACAAGTGAAGAACCAAATGGCATCATATTGGCTATTTACCATGCTCACAGAATTCATTTTGACTCTACACTAGGGGAATATCACACACCATGAATATATTCATGTTATCTGTTTATTTCACTTACATTTGCAAAGGTGTATAACATGGATAGTGTGTACTCGTTATGGTTTGCACATGAGATTAGTCCTGAGGTTAAATATGCATTATTATGTAATATATAATATGTGAACTTGCATTTCTTTTGATTAACATGTGCATTACAGAAATTGAAATGAAAGCTTACATGTATTATGCAATATGCATACATCAATCTTGAATAGATGCATTGCAATTATTTGATTGGTTGAGTTGCTGCTATATGTGCTGAGTGGTACAAATTGCAATTAATTAATCATATACTATGATTTAGTTTGATTGTATCATGCTATCCTAGATTTATGCATGTTTGTTTGAGGCAAAAAAAAATAGGGATCAAGATGCCAGAGCTATGGGCAAAAGAAAGTTTTTTCTCGTCTCAGAAGTAGCTTCAAGCTAGCGTATTGTTTCATTAGTTGCAAAATTGCCAAAATAATCATCCTTGTGTATTTATGTATCATACTATTTGGGTTCAGATCATATTAAGTTGCAAAATAATCCGCCTTGTGTAATTATGTATTTATGTTATGCTTTCCTTGTGTAATCATTACAGGAAAACGATAAACTTCCGTCGGCCGAAACCGACGGAAGTTAGGCTATTGCCGACGGAAGAAGGTAACTTTCGTCGGCAAAAGCCTAACTTCCGTTGGCATTTGGCCGACGGAAGCAGTTGGACGAAAATTAACTAACTTCCGTTGGCTCCACGTGGCCGACGGAAGTTAGCGGCTCCGTGTGCCACATCAGCGAAAACGGTTGTAACTTCCGTCGGCCAAACCATAGCCAACGGAAGTTAGGCTATTCTGCCATGTCACCGAGTGCCGGTAACTTTCGTCGGCTATGGTCAGGCCGACGGAAGATAGTTAATTAACTTTTTTTAGCCGATGGAAGTTATTTGGATTTTTTTTTCTAGTGCTCTTATTCACAATGGCATCCAACAACAAATTCACATATCACAATTCACATATCCAAAATATCATCACACATTCATATTAACATCCACAAATTCATCCACAATCCACAAATTCATCCACAATCCACAAATTCATCCACAATCCACATTCACAAACATTACCATGCCTCATTCACATTGTCACAAAGTCACAAATCATTTGAAATCACAAATCGACATTACAGGCACAATTAAGTCACAAATCCACAACACAAATGCATAAGGAGACATGGTATACTCACTCAACACCATCCTCGTTGCTGCCTATCAGATCATTCACATTTGAACCCGAAGGTCCATCTTGAAGCAATAGATACAATTAGAGAAAAAATGCCAACTAACAAACTAACTGAAATAAAAATTTAAACGCTAACTAAAGTAACTCAAGTAATAATCTTTCAAGATATACCTCAGCTGCAAGCTGCAGGAGGAGGAGCAAATGAAATAAATGGTGGTGGGATAGGTATCGGCTGGAAATATGACAGGTCAAATCCCTAAAGCTGCTGGGCCATTTGTTATACATGTTGTAATACAATCAGTTAGTTTTAAACCTATTGCTAAATGCTACATAGCTATAATGTAGTAAACTAAACTTACTTACATCGTCGTCTGCTGTTGTGCTATTCAAGCGGTATAATACTCTTATTGCTTCCTTATTTGCTTGTCTCGCCGCCTCATTTCCTCGACTTGCTGCCTCACTTCCTCATCTCACTTCCTAAAATCTTCCCTCAACTTAAGCACTTCTGAGTTATCTGAGCGGCAAGAGCTAGCTCCCGAGGGGCCCTGCGATGATTGACTTGACTTCTAAGCTCTCACCGCCCTTGAGTCAATAACTTCATTGAACATGGAATACCTGCAACATTGAAATAATTAGTTACCATTGCAGTATCACACACAAAACATCGAGAAACATCAACTCATCGTCCATGGCTCTTTCCAGCTCCACTAGAGTACACGTCCATTAGGTCAACAGGTTGTCTTCGCCAATCATAATCCTCTCCATGGAGTTCAACCATTTATTGATCATATTGCGTCTGCAAAAAACCAACAATGCCGATTAGATGGAGAAAAATGATGCAAACTCTTAAAATTGTTAACATCTTACCAAATGATCTGTGGCTGACTGATTGCACAATGTATCTAGATGTACAAGATCTATTCCTTTATGACCACCGATGTAAACCTCGATGTCACTTGACACAACACCAGTTTTAGCTTCCTATTGAGATGAGTTAGTCGCATTACAATGTATATATATATAAAGTGACAAGTGTAGGTCTTACCATGCGTTTAGCTAGGCGGATATGACCATCGACCCCATATCGGTTCTTCGGATCCGTTCCACGACATTGTCTTTTCTTCTCGGAAACTCTCTTGAAATTATCTAAAAGTAAGTAGGCATCGTCGTGGTTTGCAAACAACGGAATCCTCATCTGAAAGAATGTTAAGTTTCTATATTATATGAAAATAAATATTAAAAATCGAAGATTTAAAGAGTTAGAATTATTTAACGAATGATATTGCTCCTCAAATCCATTATTATGTGGTAATTGTGACTTTTCAATCCATTTAACTTCCCTGTCTTCAAATTCATAGCTCTTCTAAATTTCGCGGCGTAACCATCTGGGAATTTCAAAATTTTCAACCACCTCATTACTTGTTCTTTTCTTTAGGTTTTAAACAAAATGGAGCATGTGACTTGCCACCACTATTTGTCAACTCAAGAGTTAGTTGATTACAAATCTTAGCTAAATCTCTTCTCGTCTTTAGATTATCTTTTGTCATATCCGCAAAATCCATGCATGTGCTTATAATGCTTTCACCAACATTACGTTCCTAATGCATGACGTCAATGTTGTGCATCAGAATCAGTGATTTGACATACGGCAGTTCCCATAAGCCACATATGTGGGTCCAGTTATGTTCGGTTCCGAATCCTACAAATCCATCCTCATTTTCATTAAGGATCAACTCATTCAGCATATGTCGCGCCCCGATTTAATAAATCAGGACTTTATTGAAATTCAATTGAAAATCAATAAAACAAGACGTTCATCACACGACCACGCACAATACGAGCAATCATTCACGGTTCGTAGACCGCATTATTACAAAAGTGAATGAAGATGAAGAGAAACTAATAAAACAAGGGTCCTAGATGAACGCCTCCTTCCAGTCTCGCCTTGACTGGGTCGCTACTCCAGACCTTCATCCTCCTCGTAGTAGACTGGCTCTGATGTTGTAAGTCAACGGGGTGAGTACTTATGTACTCAGCAAGCCACCGAATGCAAATATAATGCAAGGTAATAACGAGGGAGATAGTGGCTAATTTAGCGGAAACAGCATATTTGTAAAGCTTTAAATGAGAGCAATTTTATTAGTACGGAAAAGTAAACATGTGCTTGTGTATCATCCTCTTCTAACTCGAGGGGTACAGTCAGCCCCACCTCGCTCAACAGTCCTTACGTGCCATGAATAACTTGGACATCCAAACAATGGTAAACTAACTGCGAGTAGTCACTCAACCCACCCTTGACCGTGGGCTCGGCTTTTCGAAAAGATTGAATTTACTCTGATCAGAGATGTACCACTGTACCCACAAGGCACGCACTCATCACCTACACCGAAGTGTAACGAGATGACCCATCACACGGGAACTCGTGCCAAAACCTTCCATATAGTCCTCCCCGACTCAATAGCACCCTCTTATGGGTTTCATATGGTGTCCCGACGCATCGGAGCCCCACCATACCCCCCCTTGAGCCTCGTCGGTACAAGTCGCCCGCAGGCTAGCCCCTTGCCCCCTCCTCTATGGTGCATCAAGCCGGAGTATTCCATACTTCCAGTTAGGACTTACCCATTAGACTTGTGGTTGGTACGGAAGTGCTTTGCAACAGATCCCGCAGACCGGTCCTTATAGTGCCCCGGGTGCGACAAACCAGTGCCCGAGCTTGCACCCGGAACCCACCATACTTATAATCTAGCCAACTCCAACAGAGTCCAAAGACGAGAATAACAGGGAAATTCATATACAGAAATCCAGCTATCTACGACTCGTTCTTTTTAACCTATAGCAGTTGTGCCGGTACATTGGGCACTAGCTAATATTTTTATAGTAGAGTGACAAGGAGTTAAGGCTCAATAAGCATGGCTTGGGTTTGCACACAAGGACAGGGATCTAATAAATATAAGTGTAAGGCTTGAATATTTGTCTAATGCAATAGTAACCTATGGGTTATAGCGATAAGTTATTAAAACATGGGCTCAATAATGATCAACTGTTTCCACAGGGGTGGTCGATGACTTGCCTTGCTCAGCAAAGGGTGAAGGTGGAACCTCGGGATAGAACTCCTGCTCCTCGACGAACTCGTAGTCTTCTCGATACGGAAAAGTAAACAATATATTCACATTCAATAAAACAGATAAAATTCACCAAATAAAGAACATACATTGTTGTGGGTGAAGTAATATTTATCATTCTGAGTCTTTTCATAAAATAGTGAATTTTAACCTTTTTAGGATTTTTCATAATTTATTTTGTTGGTATAATAATTTATCCTAAAGGGGTTCTTATTCATTTATTGATTAATAATATTTTGGGCAACAGAAACATACTGTTTTTATTGTATTAATGTGTAGAGAATAATGTTCTGGTTCTAACAAAATTTGAATGGTGAAATTTAGAGTTAAAATGAGCAAGATATGAATTTTTGAAGTTTAAACTATTTTTTCTGAATTTTTATTTAAACCAAAAACAGTCCCTGGTCCACGGTGAACCAGGTTCACCGTGAACCCGTGACTATTTGCGTGGGCCGGATCAACCAGGGCCGTTGGATTCAGATCCGGCGATCGGGAGCGAGGCGGGAGGCGTAAGTGAAATTGGACGGCCACGATTAGATCTCGCGAACCGGTATGACGTGGACGCTCGAGATCAGCCCTGGGGTTTAAGTGGTGATCGACGGCCGAGAGGCCTCGATACCCCTTTGACCAGATCCGAGGGCCTAGATTAAATCCCGGAGGGATTTAATCGTAGCCCTCCGATCACGATCGGACGGCTGCGACGCGATCCGGCACGGCACGGCGTAAGGGGCGCGTACCCCCCTTCGTCTCCGGCGACGGCGGGCTCGGGTGCAGCTATGGCGGCGGCGGTGAGGGCCTAGGGACTTAGCTACCGGCAAAAATGGAACGCGGAGGTGTTGGGGGTCACGTTGGTACCTTCGGCGGTGAAGATGGGGGCTTGGAGATGACCGGCGGCGAGCGTAGACGACGGAGGGCGTACGGGTGCTCGACGGCGACGACGGTCCGGCGGTGTTCACGGCCAACGGAGGGGTGGACGAGGTGGGGTGGTCGACGACGGACCCGACGGTGGCGGCGGCTAGGGCAGCGGGGGTCCAAGACGGTGGCGATTGTTCGCCGGAGTTGAAGGAGGGGAGGAGCTCGCGAAAAATGGCAGAGGCGCTCTGGAGGGCTAATGCTTGGGCTACGGCGGTGTGGGCGAAGGGCGGCGACCACGGGGGTTCTTATAGGGGGTTGTCGGCGTCAGAATGGCAGGGAACCGAGGGGATCCCGAGAGCTCCGGCGAGGGTTACCAAAAGCTTCGGGAAGCTTTCCAAAAAGGTGAAAACGTGTCGGCTATGGAAGGAAAGGGGGCGGTGGTGACCAGGGAAGGCGATCGGAGGGGATCCAAGGCGATCCGGCGGCCGGCGGCGAGAAAACCGAAGGAGATCGCCGGGGAAGGAAGGGGAGTGATCCCCTTCCATCGGAGACGAAGGTCCTGACAGGTGGGCTCCACCTGTCAGTGAGCGAACGCGAAAGGAAAGGGCAGACAGGTGGGGCCGGGCGGACAGTGGGCGCAAGGGGGCTGACGAGTGGGGCCAGACGGGGCGCGGGCGGGAGGAGAGAGGGGAGGGCGGCGCCGACAGGCGGGCCCCTCCTGTCAGTGGGTGGGTGGCAACGGGCTGGGCCAAAAAGGCCGTCGGGGAAGGTTTCGGGGTTGAGGCCCATTAAGCTTTTCAATTCTTTTCTGATTTAAAATAATTCCAGTAATTCATTTATTTGATTAAGGGTTGAATCACTGTTGATAAAAATTTGTAAAAATTCCTAAAATTATATCTTGGCCTCTAGTTCATCTCATAAAATTTTCAAGTCCAGATTTTGAGTATTTCTCCCTGTTTGGCTTTATTTGGGTTCTTTTGGTGATTTTTCTTTAATAATAAATTCAGAAATGATTTAAATAATATTTTCTTTTTATTTTATTCCTTTTAATTTTTGGGGTGTTACAATCCTATCCCCCTTACAGAGAATCTCGTCCTCGAGATTCGGGTCAATCCTCGAATAGCTCAGGATGCTGTGCCTTGAGTCCATCTTCTTTTTCCCAAGTAGCTTCTTCTACCGGATGATTGCTCCACTGCACTTTGCAGAAGCGGATGACTCGACTCCTGGTGGTCCTTTCTTTGACTTCCAATATCTTGACCGGCTTTTCCACATAAGTCAGATCCTCTTGGACATCCAACTGCTGAAGATCCACTTGCTCCGTGGGGACGCAGAGACACTTCTTAAGTTGAGAAACATGAAACACGTCATGCACTCCAGCCAACGAGGGCGGTAATTCCAACTGATAAGCCACTTCGCCTTGGCGTCGAACAACGAGAAATGGTCCAACATATCGAGGGGCCAACTTTCCTCTCATGTTAAACCGTTGAGTCCCACGAAGAGGTGTAACTCGAAGATAGACATGTTCTCCTTCTTCAAAGGCTAGGTCTCGACGGCGATTGTCGGCGTAGCTCTTCTGTCGCGATTGGGCTGTCTTGAGTCGGTCTCTGATGATCCGTACCTTCTCTTCAGCTTCACGAAGAATGTCGGTTCCGAATACTTGGGATTCACCCGTTTGGTCCCAAAGTAGAGGCGTTCTGCACTTACGTCCATATAGGGCCTCAAAAGGAGACATCTGAAGACTGGCTTGATAACTATTGTTGTATGAAAACTCTGCATATGGCAAGCTCTTGTCCCAAGTGGCTCCAAAGTCCAAAACACATGCCCGAAGCATAACCTCTAGTATCTGATTTACCCTTTCTGTTTGCCCATCTGTCTGAGGATGGTAGGCGGTACTGAAATTCAATCTCGTGCCCATCTCCTCTTGGAGGTTCTTCCAAAAGCGAGAGGTGAACTGACTTCCTCGGTCAGACACTATCTTCTTGGGCACTCCATGAAGACATACTATCCGGGCCATATATAGCTCTGCTAGCTTAGGGCCACTGAAGGTCGTCTTGACGGCTATGAAATGAGCCATTTTCGTAAGCCGATCGATGATCACCCAAATAGAATCATATCCAAGTTGGGTCTTTGGTAATCCGGTGATAAAATCCATACCGATCTCTTCCCATTTCCATTCCGGCACTTTAAGTGGCTGCAACAATCCTGCAGGTCTCTGATGTTCAGCTTTTAATCTTCTGCAGGTGTCACATTCGGCGACGAACTGGGCAATCTCTCTTTTCATGCTAACCCACCAATAGCGTTCCTTCAGATCCTGGTACATCTTGGTACTGCCGGGGTGAATGGAGTACAATGTCTCATGGGCTTCTCTTAGGATAAGAGTCTTTATTTCAGGTTTATCCGGCACACATATCCGAGTTCCAAACCATATGGTGCCATTCTCGTCTTCTGAAAATCCGGGGGCTTTTCCTTGCCTCATGTTCTTCTTAATGGCAGCTATATCCGGGTCCTCTGACTGAGCTTCACGAATCTGCTCAAACAAGACAGGTTGGGTCTCCAAGGTGGCTAGATATGCTCCGGTGGTCAACCCAAGATTCAACTTTTCCATCTCCCTACATAACAAGGGTGCGTGTTCTTGAATCATCATGGCCGTGCAATATCCCTTGCGACTTAAGGCATCAGCTACCACATTTGCTTTTCCTGGGTGGTAGTGAATACCTAAGTCATAGTCCTTGATTAGTTCCAACCATCGTCTTTGCCTCAAGTTCAGATCTGGCTGTGTGAAGATATACTTCAAACTCTTATGATCTGTAAAGATCTCACAGCGATTCCCAACCAAATAGTGCCTCCAAATCTTGAGGGCGTGCACTACGGCGGCTAATTCCAGGTCATGGGTTGGATAATTCAACTCATGGGGTCTCAATTGTCTGGAGGCATAAGAGATGACTTTTCCATCTTGCATAAGAACACATCCCAATCCTTGGCGAGATGCGTCGCAATAGACATGGAAGTCTTTGCGGATATCTGGTAGGGTCAGTATAGGTGCAGATACCAAACGGGTCTTGAGGGTGCGGAAACTTTCCTCGCATTCAGGAGTCCATTCAAACTTCTCTCCTTTCTGCAACAACTTGGTCATTGGCTTGGCTATCTTAGAAAAATTCTCGATAAATCTTCGGTAATATCCGGCCAATCCCAGAAAACTTCGTATCTCAGATACGTTCGTGGGTGGCAACCAATCCGTAACTGCTTCTACGGTGGCAGGGTCTACTGCGATTCCTTGTGCAGAGATGATGTGTCCAAGGAACTTTACTTCTGCCGTCCAAAACTTGCATTTGCTGTACTTGGCATACAATTGGTGTTCCCTTAACTTTCCTAAGGTTAACCGGAGGTGAGTCTCGTGCTCCTTCTGGTCCTTGGAATAGATAAGGATGTCGTCTATGAAGACCACGATGAACTTGTCCAAATATTCCATGAATACCTTATTCATCATATTCATGAAGAATGCAGGGGCGTTGGTCAATCCAAAAGACATAACCGTACACTCATACAATCCATAGCGGGTCGTGAAAGCAGTCTTGGGTATGTCCTCCTCTCGGATTCTTAGCTGGTGGTAACCAGACCGCAGGTCGATCTTCAAGAATACCGTAGCTCCTTTGAGCTGGTCGAAGAGATCATCGATCCGAGGTAACGGATACTTATTCTTGATTGTCACCTCATTCAGGGCGCGGTAATCTACACACATACGCTTTGCCTTATCTTCTTTCTTCTCGACGAAGATGACGGGAGCACCCCACGGTGATGTGCTTGGTCTGATATAACCTTTCTTCTCAAGATCCTCCAACTGTTGCTTCATCTCGGCTAATTCATTGGCGGCCATCCGGTATGGTCGCTTATAAATAGGAGTGGTTCCGGGCACCAAGTCAATCCTGAACTCGATGTCCCTCTTGGGTGGCATCCCTGGTAGATCCTCTGGGAATACATCCGGGTATTCACTGACTACTGGTATCTCCTCCAAGGTAATCTGATGCAGTCTTGTCCTTCCAGCCTTCATGCTGGGCATCTGGAATGTGACTATAATCCCTTCTTCATTAGTCACCGTTACTTTTCTCTGGGCACATTCTATCACACCTTGGTGTTTATTTAGCCAATCCATCCCTAGAATGAGGTCCAAACCTTGACATTCTATTAGAATGGGGTCGGCCCAAAATATCGTGCCTTGGATATCTACCCATACCCTTGGACTAAAGGAATAAGCGAGGGTTTGCTTTCCCGGGGTAGCTATTAGTACTGGCCTGGGTAGTTCGCTTATGTCCAGTGCATTATTTTCCACAAAAGCAGTTGATATAAAGGAGTGGGTAGCTCCGGTGTCAAATAATACCACTGCATGCGATGAATGAACCATAAACTTACCCATGACAATCTCTGGTGCAGCCTGGGCTTCCTCGGCGGAGACGTGGTTCACTTTGGCCGCGGACGGCGGGGTTGGAGGTGACTCCTTGAGCTCTCTTGGGATGGGGGCACTGGTGGGAGTAGTGTCCCTCTTGGCGGCAGTTGAAGCATACCACAGGCTTGCCATGCCTGTCTCTCAAGACCTCCGGCTTCTTGGCCGGGGCAACTGGGGCGGTCGGTGCGACTGGAGCGGCACGAGGTTGGCTGGCTCCGGCGTTGGCAGCTGGTGGCGCCGGGCGATACACTGGCCGGGGGTGATATTGTGGCGCTGGTGGAGGTGGAGCAAAACGGGGTCTTTGGGCCATGCCCTGATTCTGCCTGAAGGCAATCATGCGCTTCTTCTTCAAATCGACCTTATTTTGCTGGGTCTCTTGCATGATAGCCTTGTTCACCAACTTCTGGAAGTTGGCGAAATCTCTGGAGATAAGCTGTAGAGACAGCTCATCCTTCAGTCCCCGGAGGAACTTAGCCTGCCTGGCCGCATCCGTACGAACCTCTTCAGGTGCATACCTGGCCAATCTGTTGAACTCATGCAGATATTCTGTTACGGACCTGCTCCCCTGCTGCAGGTCCCTAAACTCCTGTTGCTTCTGAGCAACGATGCCGTCGGAGATGTGAGCGGCACGAAAGGCAGCTGAGAACTCTGCCCAAGTGTGGGCGTGGCCCTCGGGCAGAGTCTCGCGGTGGTTGTCCCACCACTCAGCGGCGGGACCATGTAGCTGGTGGGTGGCGAAGGCCACCCTCTCCTGCTCAGTGCAGGTCAGGAGATCGAGTTTCTTCTCGATCGCCCGCAACCAATCCCCAGCCTCCATGGGGTTGGTGGTGCTTGAGAAGGTCGGTGGGCGGACTCGGAGGAACTCCGAGAGCTGAGTTGCGGGAGCGGGAGCTGGTGTGGCAGGGCGGGGCAGCTCGGGCTGTTGGTGGAGGCGGAAGAAGTGAGCCTGCTGCTCTTGCATTTGCTGCTGCTGCTGCTGCATCTGGTGCAGGAGGGCTGAGACCAACTGGTTTTGAGTGGCCATCATTTCAGCCACGGTGGGGTGGTTGGCGACCGGGGCCTGCCTCTGCCCGGTGGCTCCCCATTGTGGCAGGTTGCCACTGTCCCCTCCGTTCTGAGGAGCGTCTGATCCTTGAGTGTTGGTCATCCTGGAATTTTCAATGTATACCTATTTATTTTGGTG
>JAAALK010000285.1:4332104-4720638 GCA_019279435.1 Zizania palustris
GGACTTAGTTGATCCTCCACCTAATGTTCATTTCATTGGAACAAAATGGATTTTTAAAAATAAACAAGGGGAGGATGGGACAATTGTTAGAAATAAGGCTAGACTTGTAGCTCAGGGCTTTTCTCAACTAGAAGGGATTGATTTTACTGAAACTTTTGCACCTGTTGCTCGCCTTGAGGCCATTAGGATTTTGCTTGCCTTTGCGACATCCCGGGGATTCAAACTCTATCAATGGATGTCAAAAGTGCTTTTCTTAATGGCTTCATAGGTGAAGATGTTTATGTAAAACAACCCCCTGGTTTTGAAAACCCCAAGTACCCACATAAAGTCCTTAAACTTCATAAGGCTCTTTATGGACTCAAGCAGGCCCCTCGGGCGTGGTATGATAGACTTAAGTCTTTTCTGCTTGAGCGAGGGTATTTGATGGGCTCAGTTGATAAAACATTGTTTACTCTCAAGCATGGCAAAGATTTCCTCCTAGTTCAGATTTATGTGGATGATATCATCTTTGGTGGCTCTTCTCATGCTTTGGTTGCCGAGTTTGCAGATACCATGAGCAGGGAGTTTGAAATGTCGATGATGGGTGAACTCACCTTTTTCCTTGGTTTGCAAATCAAGCAAAGCAAACAAGGTACTTTCGTTCACCAGACGAAGTACACCAAGGACCTGCTCAAGAAGTTCGACATGTCCGATGCGAAGCCCCTCGCCACTCCAATGGCTACATCTGTAGCATTGGACCCTGACGAAGATGGAGAAGCTGTAGATCAGAAGGAGTACCGGAGCATGATCGGCTCCCTACTCTACTTGACTGCCACGAGGCCGGACATACACTTCGCTGTGTGTCTGTGCGCTCGTTTTCAGGCTTCACCACGAGCTTCGCACCGCCAAGCGGTAAAGCGCATCTTAAGGTATCTCAAACACACCCTTGAATTTGGCATATGGTATTCATCGTCTTCATCTTTATGTCTTAGAGGTTATTCAGATGCGGATTTTGCTGGGTGTAGAATTGATAGGAAGAGTACCTCTGGTACTTGTCATTTTCTGGGTACGTCTCTGGTTTGCTGGTCTTCCCGCAAACAGTCTAGTGTTGCACAATCGACGGCGGAAGCCGAATATGTTGCTGCAGCTAGCTGTTGCTCTCAGATTTTGTGGATGGTTTCCACTTTGCGGGATTTCGGGTTAGATTATAAGAGTGTTCCACTTTTCTGTGATAACACTAGTGCTATTTGTATTGCAAACAACCCGGTTCAGCACTCCAGAACCAAACACATTGATGTACGGTATCATTTTCTCAGAGATCACAATGAGAAGGGTGATATTGAACTTCAATATGTTGATACCCAACACCAGCTTGCCGATATTTTACAAAACCCCTCGATGCTTCTCGGTTTGCTTACTTGCGTGGGGAACTTGGTATTTGTCATCCCTACGGCATTTTGTGAGGGGGAGCTGCGTTTAATTGTCTTGCATATGCTCATTATGTATGGAATTGCACTTACATATTTTGCTATTATATGCCTGCTTTTAAATTCAAAGAAATCATGACAGCTCAGCTCTTTGAAATATGTCTGGAACATTGATTATGCATGATGTTTTATTTTCTAAAATCAAAACTTGCTCACCACATAATCGTGTATCTAGCTTGTTTAGACTAGACTGCTTTTAGCTATCTTTTATCTACTTGACAGCAAGACACTATTCCTTGGATGCTAAAATTTGCAACTTGAAAAATTGTGTTCTTTATTCATGGATATTCATCAAAATGTTTCATTCATCTGAATCAAAATCAAAAAATTCCATGATTTACCTGGTTTAAATGAAAAGATCCAGGAGGGTTTGTTTGTAGCACTACTCTATTCTAGACTGCTTACCATTGCACTTTGGTCTGAACTGGAATAGTGTAGTGTATGCCAAAATCACCGCCTTAAGCTTCAGATGGCTTTCATGCCTAGGCTTGGCCTGATTGGAAAGTATAAGGTGGACAAATAAAGGAAAAATTACTCACATACCATTATAATTTTCAGAAATTGTCTATATGCCACTGTCAGTGACTGTGGCGGCCCCCATATGTCAGTGACACATTGATGACATATTGGCAAACCGCAAAAATTGTAATGGCACGGAAAAAATTAACCCACAAATAAATAACCCCTGGCATTAAGAAAAAGAACAACAAAATTAATTGATCATCAAGTTTGCTTTCACAGCTCCTTTTGAACAAGACTTGTCTGTCTAGGGTAGAATTTGTTAGCTTTGCGCAGTCCTTGCCTTTCATGTCTAAGATACTGTGATTAAGTGGTGATGCTTTCACTTCAAAATGACAAAATCACATGCCATCATCTTGTTTCACAGATTGTTAAATTGAGCTGAGCACATGATCATTTGTGTTAATTTTGGCATATTTTTGCATTATATGTCTTTGCAATTCTATTCATTTCAAAGCTTTGCATCTTTTGAATGCTCCTTGATGCTTGCATTGCCAAAGGGGGAGAGAGTTTGCTATGTTCTCTGTCTTTTGCTATGTTCTCTAAGAAGGCATAATTTTGAAGGGGGGAGAGATTTTTGACATAAAGGGGGAGAAACATTTGCTCAACTCAGGGGGAGTTTTTTATCCAAAGGGAGTTTTGCCGAAGGGGCTTTTACTCTTTTGAGAAAGGGGGAGAAAAATTTCTTTTATCAAGTGACATGCTTTGGCTCTTTTTGAGTTTTTATGGTCACTTGTGAGCTGAAAATTTTTACATTTTCTTGAACTTCAATTTGGTTGTCAATGCACTCATCAAGGGGGAGATTGAGAAACCAAGGGTGGTTTCGGTGTTTGTGATGAGTGATTGACAGGATTATTTACCCTCTGTTCGAAGGGTACCTCCGGAGGGGCTTCGGAGGTGGTACCTCCGAAGGGTGTTCGGAGGTGTGTCACCGGAGTGTGTTCGGTGTTTGCTTGCTGCAGCTGTGCAGCGGAGTGTACCTGTCGGAGGGGTCCGACAGTACGCGATGACTGGGTTCGTACCGATGGCTTCGGTACTTTGGGCGGTACACCGGAGTGTGTACCGGAGGTTGCTAACCCGGAGAGGTCTCCGGAGTACTGGATACACTTGTCTGTTTGTCTGTGGTGCGCAGGGACTTCGGAGGCGACGGACAGGGTTCGAGCCAGGTGAACTTGGGTCAAGCGGGTGGTTTGATGCCAAGGGAGCGGGGAGCTCCGTCACGGTGGCTGCGAAGGTGGTCCGGGTCGGTCCTCGGGTCGAGGCGTGCCAGGTGAAGGCAGAGAGTGCGGAGCATGGCTCCGGCTGAAGGTACTCCGAGACAAGTCCTCGGAGGTGAGGCACTTCGAAGGTACTCCGAATGGAGTGACTTCGGAGTTGGTGGACCAAGTCCTCTGCGGAGGCAAGGAGTTCGAAGTGTGCTCCGGAGGGAGACACTCGAAGGTGGCCCAACGAAGGTCTCAGAAGTCGAGGCGCATCGAAGGCATGGTCCGGGTGAGGCTCGTCGAGGAGTGTGCTCGGAGTGAGACACTGCGACGAAGTGCTCATGGAATGCTTCATGCGGAGGCCTTGGACGAAGGAGGGACTTCGAAGGGTGGTACTCCGAAGGAAGGGCTTCGGAGTGTGAAGGACTTCGGAGCGAGGCTAGCTCCGGAGTGAGGTTGACTTGAGGTGCTTCGGCCATGCATGGCTTCGGTACACGGACGGACGGTGTTCGGGCTCGGAGTAGCTGCGAAGCTGTGGTGATCCACTCCGGAGGTGGTGGTGCGAAGGCCCAAGGGCTTTGACGGCTTCGGCTCAAAACCGTCACTGTATCGAAGGTCTTCTTCGGCGGAGCGAAGGCCAACAGGCTGCAGGCTTCTCGCCGAAGCTTCCGCACCCCTCGCGTGCGAAGGGAGGTTCCAGAAGTCAACTCTGTAAAGGCTGACACTGTCTGTTCTGAAAAAGACTGACACTGTCCCCTCTGCAGCTGACAGAGAAGCCTCCAAAATAAAGGTGGACTACCTTTTGTACCCCTTAGTTCTGTAGAGACAAATCTGTTGTAAACCCTAGGGGTAAAGTAGTCACTTCCTTAGGATGAAGCCGTGGGCTATAAATATGGGGGCTCGGTAGGTAACATTTAACACTTTGAGCATTTACTGTTGAGCTCCTGTAGCCACACTTCGATTGAATACATCCTGAGTTCATTTTCTGTGTTCCTTGTTCAAGCGGCGAAGCCCTGTTTGTCTTGTGCTTTTTGCTTGAGCTCGATCTACATACTTCGCTAGTTTAGTGCACCGAAGCCTGTTGAGGCGAAGGTTGTTTTTCGTGCGAGGTGTGTTTTGTCAGTGTGCTGTCGCTCTGTGTAACACGAGGCAAGACCTCGCTGCTTACTAGCGAAGCCCTGATCTTTTCCCGTTGTGCTTCTTGTGTCGAAGCCCTTAGCGTGGTCCGTTTTGTGTGCGTGTAGACCTTCGGGTACGAAGCCCAGCACCCGTTGCTGTCGCCAAGTACTTGGTCGAAGTCCTCAGGAGGCTGTCCACTCTTGCGAAGGGTGAAGTGCGAAGCCTGCTCGAAGCACCTCGTGTGCGGAGCCTGCACTGACTTAGCAGAGTAGATTTTCGAGGGTTGTTAGTGGAGCGAAGTCTTCTTGGCTTCGAACTTTTGCTCCTGCGAAGCCTGTGTTCGGAGCTGTCGAAGTACCTCCGAACCAGACCTTCGAAGGTTGCGTTCGAAGCCTGTTCCGCAGAAGACAGAACAGAACCGAAGGCTAAGTTTTTAGCCAGAAAGTTTAAAAGCTCCCATTCACCCCCCCTCTGGTCGCCGTTTCCGGTCCAACAATTTGAATGGTGAAATTTAGAGTTAAAATGAGCAAGATATGAATTTTTGAAGTTTAAACTATTTTTCTGAATTTTTATTTAAACCAAAAACAGTCCCTGGTCCACGGTGAACCAGGTTCACCGTGAACCCGTGACTATTTGCGTGGGCCGGATCAACCAGGGCCGTTGGTTTCAGATCCGGCGATCGGGAGCGAGGCGGGAGGCGTAAGTGAAATTGGACGGCCACGATTAGATCTCGCGAACCGGTATGACGTGGACGCTCGAGATCAGCCCTGGGGTTTAAGTGGTGATCGACGGCCGAGAGGCCTCGATACCCCTTTGACCAGATCCGAGGGCCTAGATTAAATCCCGGAGGGATTTAATCGTAGCCCTCCGATCACGATCGGACGGCTGCGACGCGATCCGGCACGGCACGGCGTAAGGGGCGCGTACCCCCCTTCGTCTCCGGCGACGGCGGGCTCGGGTGCAGCTATGGCGGCGGCGGTGAGGGCCTAGGGACTTAGCTACCGGCAAAAATGGAACGCGGAGGTGTTGGGGGTCACGTTGGTACCTTCGGCGGTGAAGATGGGGGCTTGGAGATGACCGGCGGCGAGCGTAGACGACGGAGGGCGTACGGGTGCTCGACGGCGACGACGGTCCGGCGGTGTTCACGGCCAACGGAGGGGTGGACGAGGTGGGGTGGTCGACGACGGACCCGACGGTGGCGGCGGCTAGGGCAGCGGGGGTCCAAGACGGTGGCGATTGTTCGCCGGAGTTGAAGGAGGGGAGGAGCTCGCGAAAAATGGCAGAGGCGCTCTGGAGGGCTAATGCTTGGGCTACGGCGGTGTGGGCGAAGGGCGGCGACCACGGGGGTTCTTATAGGGGGTTGCCGGCGTCAGAATGGCAGGGAACCGAGGGGATCCCGAGAGCTCCGGCGAGGGTTACCAAAAGCTTCGGGAAGCTTTCCAAAAAGGTGAAAACGCGTCGGCTATGGAAGGAAAGGGGGCGGTGGTGACCAGGGAAGGCGATCGGAGGGGATCCAAGGCGATCCGGCGGCCGGCGGCGAGAAAACCGAAGGAGATCGCCGGGGAAGGAAGGGGAGTGATACCCTTCCATCGGAGACGAAGGTCCTGACAGGTGGGCTCCACCTGTCAGTGAGCGAACGCGAAAGGAAAGGGCAGACAGGTGGGGCCGGGCGGACAGTGGGCGCAAGGGGGCTGACGAGTGGGGCCAGACGGGGCGCGGGCGGGAGGAGAGAGGGGAGGGCGGCGCCGACAGGCGGGCCCCTCCTGTCAGTGGGTGGGTGGCAACGGGCTGGGCCAAAAAGGCCGTCGGGGAAGGTTTCGGGGTTGAGGCCCATTAAGCTTTTCAATTCTTTTCTGATTTAAAATAATTCCAGTAATTCATTTATTTGATTAAGGGTTGAATCACTGTTGATAAAAATTTGTAAAAATTCCTAAAATTATATCTTGGCCTCTAGTTCATCTCATAAAATTTTCAAGTCCAGATTTTGAGTATTTCTCCCTGTTTGGCTTTATTTGAGTTCTTTTGGTGATTTTTCTTTAATAATAAATTCAGAAATGATTTAAATAATATTTTCTTTTTATTTTATTCCTTTTAATTTTTGGGGTGTTACAGCATATCAGCGATCTTTGTACTGCTTAAATGCCTTGGTGGTCCCTTTACAACAACATTATCCTTCTTGAAAGTGTTCCTCTGCAACCTAAATGGGTGGCTCATGGGCAAAAAACATCTATGATAATCAAAGTAACAATTTTTTCCCCCGAAGTTAAGACGGAACAATCTATGTCCTTAGCACATACTGTACATGTTAGCCTTCCATGACAACTCCAACCATAAAAAATATCGTATGCCAGAAAATCATGGACTAACCATAGATACGCAACTCGAAGATTGAATTTTTTGCTTCTGGTCATAGTCATATGCTTCAACTCCTTTCCACAATTGTTTCAACTCTTCAATTAAGGGCTTCAGCGTCACGTTGAGGCATGTTCCAGGATGCTCTGGATCAGGTATAATGAGACACAAGAACATAAATTCATATTTCATACAAAACAAAGGTGGAATGTTGTATAGAATAGCAAAGACGGGTCAACAAAAGTACGACGATGTCGTTACATTGAAAGGTGTGAATCCATATGTTGCCAACCCGATGTGAACATTCCTCGCATCCCTAGCAAAGTTTGCGTTAAAATGATCTAGAGCCTTTCATGTCTCACCATCAAATGGGCACACCATTACTTGGTCGTTTTCATGTGCACCTTCCTTGTGTCATCTCATTCTCATATGTCTAGCGGTTTTCTTTGAGAGAAACAATCGTTTCACCCGAGGTCTAAGAGGCATGTAACGAAGTTGCTTATGAGCAACCTGTGTCGTCACCTTTTCACCGTCTTCATTTACGATCTCTATGAACCTCGGTTTACCGCATTTTAAGCACTACATCTCATTCTTATATTCTTTCTAGAAAAGCATGCAGTTATCTTGGCACAAATCAATCTTTTCATACTCCATACCAAGAGCAGAAAGCATTTTTTGACTGGTATATGTCTTTTGGCATCTTATGGTTCATAGGAAGGACATCGCTGATCAGGTTCACAAGATCCTTATAACAATTGTTGGAGAATGAAAACTTCGACTTATTGGCCATAAGATGGGTCACGAAAGAGAGTACGCTTACTGTGGACTGTTCATGCAACGACTCTTTTGAAGCTCTAAGGATGCCGAAAAACTTTTGAATCTACGGTATAGGAGGATCCTCAGGGTTTGTTTCAAACTCCGGTCGTATAGCATCAAACATCTCATCCATCCTATCGTCAGTCGTGTTATCATCTTCTTCCACTACTAATACCTATTTTTCACGAAATGTCTCGCAATGGTGCACCCAAACTTCATAATCTGGCAAGAAACCATACTTGCAAATGTGCAGTGACAACGTTTTCTTATCTTGCCAACGAATATTTCTACACTTCATGCACGTCACCTCACGCCAGTTGTTTTTGTCAAAGTGAATGCACGATCAACAAATTTCTCAGCGTTGATCATCCACTCCTTCGTGTGAGCTCCACTTTTTTCCCAATCACTATACATCCACTGTCGGTCGTCCTCAGCCATTCTAGAGGCAAAACATTCATTCAATCGAGAATGTATTATAAGTACTATATATTTTTACATACCATGACCCTATGTCTATAGTAAAAGATAGGTCCTAAACCCACCCAAGAGTGACCGACAGAACGTGGTATTTATGATGAGCCATGAGTCTGAATGAAATTTTATCAGCATAACCCCGCTGTTCTCCAATTGCACACCCGATAATGGTGCAATGGAGAACAATAAGGTTATGACACTGAAATCTCATTCGGACTCATGACTCATCATAAATACCATGCTCTGTTGCCAACTCCGAGGCTGCCCAAAAAGGAACAATTCCGAACCTACTCATCTCACACGCATGACACGTGTGAGACATGTTAGTCCAAAACGGGTGACACATAGGTTTCGTTACACTATTTACATTGTTGTTAAATAAAAAATGCATACGAAAAGAATATATATAAGAAAGTATATAAATATAATACTAATAACCCAATAAAATCATCAACAAACTATAAATTAATACAATAATATAATTAATAGCATATATATATATATAATATCACAACATATATTTCCTATGAAAAAAGAACATCGCATATGAAACATATGTAAAAGCGCGAAACATATGTAAAAGCACAATATTAATACATGAACCAATGTTTTTAACATGACAACATATATTGCATATGAAAATCGCATGGTTTCTTTACAAGTTAAAATTCACAAATCAATTCATTACACCATGACAACATATTACACAATTCATTACAAGTCAAAATTCCCAAATTAATTCACAATTAACAATTCACATTTCACAAATAAAAATAACAATTAACAATTTACAAATTAAACAATTCGATCACAAAAAAGAGAGGAAATTAGATGGGGTAAAAATTACTTGGGCGCAACGGGCGATGGAGGCCGACGGATGGCGACGGTCAGCGGGCGGCGACGGCTGGCGGACGACGGCGGTCAGCGGGCACCGGCGGACGCGACGACGACTACAGTCGGCAGGCGACGGCGACGGTCGATGGGCGAATTGCGCCAGCCAGTGGCGAGGCGCTGGGAGGGACAACGGCGGTCGGCGGCGTGGGCGGCGCGGCGAGCAGAGAAGTGGCGGCGCGACGGGAGCAATGGGCACGCGTACATGGAGTTAGGTTTCTCTGTACGTGTGCGGGTGGAGAAAACCTATATCACTTAACTTTCGTCGGCCAGCATTAATGCCGACGAAAGTTAATACTGGCCGACGGAAGTTAAGCGATATATTCCCGGGCGGGGGTGGATCCTTTTAACTTCCATCGGCCACAGCCAAATGCCGACGGAAGTTAATTTTTCTTCAGTCGGCTCCTTGAGGAACTTCCGTCAGCTTTTGAAAAAACCGACAGAAGTTATTTTAGCCGATGAAAAGTTCCTATTTTCTTGTAGCGAATGTCGTGTAATCTAATAATTTCAATCAGTTTCCGATCCAAGTTTGCACCGAATTCGCGCCAAATCCGATATCCAAAATAATCCGCTCCATATCCGTATCCACATGCTATCCGTATCTGGTCTGAATTCGTTCAAATAAAATGATATAGGATATGTCACGAATACTATCCGTCTGAATTCGATCCGTTTTCACCCCTAGTTGTTGCCCCGGCAGAAGTGGGGCCGTGTAAGAAAAAAAAGTGGACCCATCAGCCGGTCCAACTAGAGATGAGCGGGCAAGCTGACGTTTTTTTTAATAAATAAATAAATCTTTCAAAGTAAATTTTTTAAATCTGGTATATGCTTTTAAAAATTACAAAACTGACCGATATAGATCGATTTGAAAATTATTTTGAAAATGCATTGTTTCAAAAATCGCAAGCTGACTATTAGTGGCCCAATGGCCCACGGAAAAAACGGTCCGGCCCTTTATAGTGAAAAAATAGTCAAAAATATATGAAAAACATTAAAATGTAGGGGAAATAGAAAAAAATATAGTGAAAAAATAGTCAAAATGTATGGATGAAAAACATGAGCAATGAACTTTATGAATATTTATATTACATATTTATAGTACTGAATTATTAAAAACTTTGTTATATAGAAACTTCAAATAAATTAGCATGGGATTTAAAAAACACGTGACAGGTCACTATGTGGCTCTGCCACTGCTTGGACTGATCATCTTAATATAAGCGAGGGGCTTAATATATATATCATGCGATTATTCTTATCCCATTAATTTGGTTCATGAATAATAATAATAATCTAGTTTATTTCTATAAGCTAAAACAAACAAACATAGCATGTATAGATTATAATGATCTCATAAGTTGGTCCAACCTAACTTATTTATATACAGGGCCAGCTCCGGGCCGGTGCAAGAGGTGCACGGGTCTAGGGCCCACGGCTGAGGGGGCCCAAGACCCAGGTATTCAGACTTTAGTAGAGGACACCACTCAATCTGCTGCCTACTGCCGTGAGTCCAGAGTTCAGACTCCTCCATCTCCTCATATTTAGTCCTCGTCCTCGAGTTTTGATTAGCAATTTGGCATGCCAACGGACGTCAGGCAAAGAGTGGACGAGCCAGCTACATGTCTCTTGTTTAGTGTTAATTAAACTGAAATTTTATCTTTTTTTAAGATGCAAGTAAAAATAGGTATATATATACATAGATTAATAGGTATACTATATGTACGCATATAGCACCTTAAGAGCGGAAAGGCCCATGACGTCGAGTTAGCATTAGGACCCTTCAAAACAATGAGCCGGCGATGTTTATATAAGCTAGATTAATATAATTCTAACCTAAAATAAATAGGCCTAAGGGCTTAAGTCAAATAGTTATAATAGACGTCAAGCTTAAGCACCTGCCAAGCATATGTGTTCACTAGTATAAATGCTTCAAGTTTAGCCCCCCTTCTGTATTAAGTGACAAAATAAACCAGTTATTACATGGTAATAAGTGACAAAGAGAAGAGAAAAAATACTGTCTTTCCATGTGACATAACAGTGAACAGTCACATAACCTGACTCATAAACAAACAAAATAAACAAAATTGCATTTAGGGTTAGAGTGGTGTGTATGATACAATATCGTTGGAAAAATAGCGGAGGGAGAGGGGGGAGAGGTCTTCTTCGGGCGCTAGGTATTGAAAGAATTGAAATTTATTTCAGATTCTATAAAACATTGAATCGTGCTGAATTTAATTAAAATCCGATACTTCTGTTTTGGTTTATAGAATTAAAATATAAAAACTAATTCCTAAACTTGTTTGGCTGATCAAACAATGGAATCAATTCTATTATTATAGAAAAGCATTAGCTATAAATTAGGTTCCAGTTCACGTAATCAAAAACTTCTCCACGTAACATCAAGATCATTAATTCTATTTATGTTGGAACAAAACTCCTCACATAACTAGAGCAATGATATAAGATATAACATGATAAGTTTTCGAAATATAATATTGAGATTCTACTTATAAGAAGTGACTTTCATTCTTTATTCACTCTGATCCCGTCGTCGGTAATATAATAGATAGAAAAAAATATAAGATTTGATAAGTAAGATTCATCCATCGATGATACAATAGTATAACATATAGAATATGATATTGAGATTCTATTGGAGAGTAAGAAAATTTTAAGATGGATCTTTATTAATACAATTCCGTGTGATAATATTAGTAGTGATTTTTTAAAGATATTTCTTGAGTAAGGACTTGTTTGGTTCCACCTTACTAAAGTTTAGTCACTAAACAGCTAAACATGATGATTAAAATGGACTAAATTTTTGTCATAAAGTTTAACCATTTAGTCCCTAAGATGTTGCTAAAAGGGACTAAAGAGTACTAATGATAGTAATACCCCTCATTAATATCTCTTGGGGTGGACAAATGACATCTGCAGTCACTTATAAGGAGTAGTTTGGTTTTTATTCAACTCATTTAATAACTTTTAGTTACTCGAACTAAATAACTCATGACTAAAAATTAATGAGTAAATAGACGAGTACTAAAATTTAGTTTTTAAATTAAATATGACAGTTTTTTAAGAGCCCCCTGAAACCGGAAGAGTGGCCGGTGGTCAGTGAGGCTAAAAAGTATGAACACACAGCCCAGAAATTCTCCGCCGCTCGGCCCAATCCGAGACTGGTTCGGAGTTTGGTAGAACCGTCCAACCCAACTGCTCGTGAGGAAAATTCGGCAGAGCCGAGGGTTTATTGCAACAAGCGGAGCATCCGAGGGAGGACGGAGGTGATAAAGCAGCCGCCCGCACCGAATCCAACAGCAGCTATCTCCACTCGCCGCTTCGAGACGCCATTGAGGCGAGCAGGTGCCGCGAGATGGAAGTGGTGGGACAGAAGAGGCGGCCGCTGGTGGTGATGGCGTCGTCGTCGATGGCGGTCGCGCGGGGCGGGGCCGGCCAGCTCGCGGAGCTGACCGACCGCTTCAAGTCGCTGGAGGCCGGGCTGCGGGCGTGGCTGGCGAAGCAGCCCACGCACGTTGAGGCCGCGGTCGCCACGGCGGTCGGGGCCGTGCAGGGCGGGGCGCTAGGTGGGTTGATGGGCACCCTCACGCCGGACGGCGGTGCGCCGTTCCCCGTGCCGCAGGTGCCGCCCGGGGCCGACCCCAGTGCCATGGCCTCCTTCAAGCAGGCTCAGGTATCGTCTTCTTCGTATAATCGTATCTAATCAATTCCTAGTCATACATACACTTAGGAATGGAGGTGCAGCGAACAAATTCAATACTGAAACATCCCTTCATTTTGGCTAATCTTCTTGAGTTCTTGGATGTTTCTTTTAGAATATAAAGCAATCGAATTTCTCTTTATAAAGCACCGACTCTACCTGGTATAGTGGAATGCATCAACAATATAAGGGTTCTGCTTGTTAGCATATTCTGTTATAGGCTGGGTTCGGCCAGGCCTTTCCCTGTTGTTCGGCTAGGCCATTCCCTGTTGTTATATCCTTGGCAAGGGGTTATCTTCTAGACTAGCATTCAGTTATAAAGTAGTTATCCCCTTGCCTCTATATATGTACCTAATCATGTCTCATCAATAACACATTCTATTCCATTCTCCTTTATGGTATCAGGAGACCGGGTAACCCCCTTCTTCTCCACCTTCCGCTGCCCTCCCTGATCGGCACAGGGAACCCCTGTTCCTCCCTGCTTTCGGCACAAGAACCTCTGTTCTTCCCTGCCTTCGGCTCAGGGAACCCCTCTTCTCCCCTCCCTTCGGCACAGGGAGATAGGGGGTTCAGGGAACCCCTGTTCCTCCCTGCTTTTCGGCACAGGGAACCCCTCTTCTCCCCTCCCTTCGGCACAGGGAGATAGGGGGCTCGGTCAGGACCTCTTCAACCCTCCCTTCGACTGCCTTCCTTGCTCAGCATGTCCGGGTCTCCCCCACCTCTGTCGTCGACCCGGCAGACCTCGTCCATCGCAACGACAACGACGAGCCAAGGCGTCTCGCTGACACCCGCATGGCTGCCCGTGAGGCTGCTCTTGCAGAAGCACAGGCCGCTGAAGAAGAAGCTGCTGCTGCCTCCTCCGATCGCGACGCTGCCACCGAGCGCATCCGTGCTACTCTAGCACGAGCAGCCAAAGCTCGGGCCGACGCTGCCGCTGCAGCTGACCCCATCGCGCCTCCTCCAGGGGATGGTCTGGACGTCTCCAACGCCATGGCCCTCCATGAAGCAGCCGCTATCCTCAACCTCCACGCTCAGGCGGTCTCCGTTCAGAACGCTCGCAGCCTGGTTCCCATCACCCTTGACACAGCCGACAACTACTCAAGATGGCGCGAACAATTCCTCCTCGCCGTCACAAAGTATTCGCTGCAAGATCATATCTTTAGCAACCACGCCACCTCGGCCCTTCCTGATTGGACGCGGATGAACGCCGTGGTGAAATCTTGGCTCTACAACACGACTTCTTCTGATCTTGCTGAAGCCGTAATTGACCACCGCGCCACCGCCCGAGAAGCTTGGCTTGCCATCGAGGATCATTTTCTTGGGAATCAAGAAACCCGCGCCCTACACCTTGACGCCAAGTTTCGTGCCTTCGCGCAAGGGGATCTTTCCATCACCGAGTACTGCAAGCGTTTCAAGAAGATGGCCGACGATCTTGGCAATCTTGGCGAACACGTGACTGACCGCACCTTGGTCCTCAACGTTATTCGCGGGCTCAACGAACGCTACAGGGACATCGGTGTTCAACTCCGGCGCGGGCGCCCCTTTCCCTCCTTTGCTGCTGTTCGAAATGAGCTTCTCCTTGAGGAGATTAATATGGTTCAGCACCCCGCTGCCCCCCCCACTGCCTTCGTCGCTGTCCCCTCTGCACTCCAGCAGTCCGCACCAATTGAAGGCAGCACACCTCGAACCGGCGCCCCAAAACAGAACAAGAAAAAGAAACAGAAGGGGCGCAATTCTTCAGGAGGCCCTGCTGTCCCAGCCGGCAGCAGCCCCTCCCCCAATCCTGGATCCACAACCAGGCCCAACGGGACGTGGCCCTCCTTCTACAATCCGTGGACAGGGACCATCCAGATGTGGTCCGGCCCACGGACTCCTCCCTTGGCCCAGCTTCCTCAAGGCCGGATGGATCCCCAACAGTAGCAAGCAATGCTTGCATTCCAGGGGCCCCAACAGTTTTTACAGATGGCTCAACAAAATTCTCATCAACCGCTATTTTTTCCTCCCTACGGGACCCCTGCAGGACCTCTGTTGCAGCCACAACAGCAAGCTTTGCCACCTCTGTTGCAGCCACAACAGCAAGCCCTGCCATTCTGGACCCCCCAGGGACCGCAACAGCCCATGACAGGAGCTCCGGCTTGGGACCAGAGCTCCCTCGCCTCCACTTTCAGCACCATGACTCTCAACCCTCCGGTGAACAACGACTGGTATTTCGATACTGGTGCTTCCTCCCACATGACATCCCATGATGGTACCCTCTCTCACTATTCGGTTCCACGGTATCCCTCTCCCACTTCTATTATTGTCGGTAATGGTTCACTCCTCCCAGTCACCGCGACCGGGACGACATATCTTGGCCCCCTTACTTTAAATAATGTTCTTGTTTCACCACAGCTCATCAAGAATCTTATTTCCGTTCGCCAATTCACTACCGATAATAATTGCTCTGTGGAATTTGACCCTTATGGTTGCTCTGTGAAGGATCTTCTCACGGGGACCGTGACCATCAGGTGCAATAGCTCCGGACCACTCTACCCTCTACAGGTTCCAGTGGCGCACTCTCTTGTTGCGGGCTCCACAACAGCTTCACTTTGGCACCGACGTCTTGGTCACCCTGGTCGCGAAACTCTTTCCAAACTTGTTTCGGCCATTCCGGCTTGTAATAAAGACTTGGATTCTATATGTCATGCGTGTCAGTTAGGACGACATGTTCGTCTTCCTTTTGGTACTTCAGTCTCTAGGGCGTCGAACAACTTTGCTCTTATTCATTGTGACTTGTGGACATCTCCTGTTGTTAGTGTCTCTGGTTACAAATATTACTTAGTTGTTCTTGACGACTGCTCACATTACTTGTGGACATTTCCCCTTCGGCTAAAGTCTGACACATTCATGACATTATCTAACTTTTTTGCCTATGTCTCTACCCAGTTCGGTGCTCGCATCCAGGCCGTCCAAACCGACAACGGACGGGAGTTTGAAAACTCCACCGCTCGCACTTTCTTTACGACACATGGCATCCTCTTCCGCATGTCGTGCCCCTACACGTCGCCCCAGAACGGTAAGGCCGAACGGATCATTCGTACTACTAATGACGTTATCCGCTCTCTTTTGTTTCAGGCGAGCATGCCTCCTTCATATTGGGCTGAAGCGTTGCACACTGCGACTCTACTCCTCAACATCTTACCTACCAAGACCCTTGACTTCTCGACCCCGCACTTTGCCCTCCATGGTAGTGCGCCGTCCTACGATCATCTTCGGGTCTTCGGTTGTAAGTGTTACCCCAATCTCTCGGCCACTGCTCCCCATAAACTTTCACCCCGCTCCGCCCTCTGTATCTTCTTGGGATACTCTGCTCACCACAAGGGATACCGCTGCCTTGATCCTACCACCAATAGAATCATTATTTCTCGTCATGTCATCTTCGATGAAACCTCATTTCCCTTTGCTGAGCAACCCTCACCTCCCAATGCTACGGATTTCACCTTTTTAGATGAATTTTCTAACACGGCAGCCGCTCCCATAGGACTGCCAATTTTTTCTTCTACAGGTACCTCTCCCACCATACCACTTTCGGCGCCACTGGTTCCACCAGGATATCACTCCCTACCTCGCGCGGGTGTTGTACCACGCGCGGCCACGGGTCCCTCAACATCCACTGTACCACGCGCGGCCCCGACTTCATCTTCGATGCCTACACCCGTACCATGCGCAGATGCCACGTCTCCTGCACTCCCATGTGCGGGACCGGCTCTGCGTGTCTACTCCAGGCGTCCCCGACCACCTGAACCTCCTCCAGCGGCATCTACTACTTCCCCAGCACCGGTGCCGCTACCTCCTGGTGCTATTGCCGTTACCCCAACGGTGAACCATCATCGCATGACGACACGGGCCAAGGATGGGTTCCGAGTTCCATCCCTGTTCCATGCCACACCACTATCTCCAGTACCGAAGACTTTTCGTGGTGCCCTTGCCGACCCCAATTGGCGGGCTGCCATGGAAGAAGAACATGCTGCCCTCATCACAAACCAGACTTGGGATCTGGTTCCTCGCCCGCAGCATGCCAACATTTTCACCGGTAAATGGATATTCAAGCACAAGTTCCTCGCCAACGGTTCCTTGGAGCGTTACAAAGCACGTTGGGTCCTCCGCGGCTTCACTCAACGTCCAGGCATTGACTTTACAGAGACATTCAGCCCTGTTGTCAAGCCTGCCACAGTTCGCACCGTTCTCTCGTTGGCTATTTCCCGCAAGTGGCCTGTTCATCAGCTCGATGTCAAGAATGCTTTCCTCCACGACACTTTGACAGAGACAGTGTTTGCAGCTCAGTCGTCTGGTTTTGAAGACCCCGTTCACCCAGACTTTGTTTGCCGCCTCAACAAATCTCTTTATGGGCTGAAGCAAGCCCCTCGTGCTTGGTACAGTCGCTTTGCCACGCACCTGGTCTCCCTTGGTTTCGTAGAAGCCAAATCAGATACTTCGCTGTTCATCTACCGTCGTGGCACTGATACAGCTTATCTACTTCTCTACGTGGATGACATTGTTCTCACCGCTTCCTCAGCACAGCTCCTACGGCAAATTATCTCAGCTCTTCAGCAAGAATTTGCCATGAAGGATCTAGGTGAGCTCCACCATTTCCTGGGGATGCAGGTTCAGCGCAGTGATGATGGTATGATTCTCTCTCAGCGACAGTACATGCTTGACATCCTGGACCGAGCAGGCATGACAGAGTGCAAACCTTGCAATACGCCAGTCGACACTAACCCCAAAGTTTCTGCCGACTCTGGGACTCCAGTCGCCGATCCTTCAGATTACCGCAGCCTTGCTGGTGCTCTGCAGTATCTGACCTTTACGCGACCAGACATCTCCTATGCCGTACAGCAGGTCTGTCTTCACATGCATGATCCTCGAGAGGCTCACCTTGCTGCTCTCAAGCGCATTCTTCGGTATATTCGGGGTACTTTACATCTGGGTCTTCTTCTTCGGCCATCGACGCTGGATGACTTGGTGGTCTACACTGATGCTGACTGGGCCGGCTGTCCTGACACTCGCAAGTCCACTTCGGGCTACGCTGTGTTCCTTGGCGACAACCTGGTTTCTTGGTCGTCTAAACGGCAGAACACCGTCTCCCGCTCCAGTGCTGAAGCAGAGTATCGCGCCGTGGCCAATGGCGTCGCTGAGGCTTCCTGGCTTCGCTAGCTTCTTCATGAGCTTCATACTCCGCTTCACCGTGCCACTCTTGTCTACTGCGACAACATTAGCGCGGTCTACATGTCTTCTAATCCAGTCCAGCATCAGCGAACGAAGCATATCGAGATCGATCTTCACTTCGTCCGTGAGAAGGTGGCCATGGGTGCCGTTCGGGTCCTTCATGTCCCCACGACATCTCAGTTCGCCGACGTCTTCACCAAAGGGCTGCCCTCTTCGGTTTTTACTGAATTTCGGTCCAGCCTGAATGTCCGTGGCTAAGCACCGACGTTCAGACTACGGGGGCGTGTTAGCATATTTTGTTATAGGCTGGGTTCGGCCAGGCCTTTCCCTGTTGTTCGGCTAGGCCATTCCCTGCTGTTATATCCTTGGCAAGGGGTTATCTTCTAGACTAGCATTCAGTTATAAAGTAGTTATCCCCTTGCCTCTATATATGTACCTAATCATGTCTCATCAATAACACATTCTATTCCATTCTCCTTTACTGCTGTCCAGACGTGAGACTGATGGTGGATTGTCATTCTGAAGGAAGTGAACTTTATTAAAGAACAAAGGATGAATAGAGAATAGCTGCTTTTTGTATGCATGTATTAAGCTACTGCATACGGTATTATTCCATTTAATGCAAAATAAATTTAAAGGCACCATTCTGTCCTCTCCTCTAAGCAATCAGATTAACAGAATAAATGTGTTTCAGGCTTTGGCAGGCGGACCACTGGTGCAAGCTAGAAACTTTGCTGTCATGACCGGTGCAAACGCAGGCATATCTTGTGTTATGAGAAGGATAAGAGGAGTAGAGGATGTCCAGGGAAGGTGAGTGTTCATAATTTCTTGTTTATTGTGATGTAAATGTTCGCAAGTAGAATCTTATTCTGTTGACACAAAATACTTTTCCTTTCTTACCCACAGGTCAGTTGCTTACCAGCTGGCTAAGATATAGTTACTAGTTCTTGTTTCTAAGAATATATTAGATGTAAGCCCCACAAAGTGTATGGGTTTTTGAGAAAAACATATCTTAAACATTTATATTGCTTAAATCAGAATCAGCAAGACTCGACCTTACCTGGTGAAACTGCATGTTCTGATCTTGCACCCCAACACAAAATAGAAACATAAAAGAAATAGCAAGTCATTTGATAAACTTTAAACACTTGCAAGTTTATAAAATAGTTAACTTTATTACTCCTAATTAGCACAAGGAAAACAAAGGAAGCAATTACAGCCTTCGTCTTCTCATTTGTCCATCAATAGAAGGATATTTACAAGTTTTTTCGCCAGACCAACGAAGAAATGTCGTCAATTTATTAAGATTAGAGAAAATAGAAACAAGAGTAAGGACCAACCAAAAAGGATGGTTGAAGACTACAATAGTGCTGAGGCACCCACTAGGCCAACAAGAGTACAAGACCACAGGAAACAACTCTACATCAACTTCCTGAAGACAACAACCCAAACATTAGTTCCTGACAGTAACAAAACCGCCACCTAGACCTGCTACACACCATGTCCACTACTGATCCATGATTTTGTCAGTGACCACATATGGTGAGCTCATTTTTGCCTGGAAGATGTGGGCATTCTTTTCTTTCCAAATCATCCATGTCATGATGCAGACCATTGTGTCAAGGGTGTGTCTACCGTTAGTTGTGTGATCAAATCAACTAACTGCATGGGCCTGATGTTGACGCAAAAATCACATAGAGATCTTTGCACCTTCACACTCGAAGTCATGCGAGAGTTTGCTTAGCTCTAATGCATGTCCTAAATACCCGGAGGTGGTTCGTAGGCATGTTAGTCAATTTAATCCTGCAATTGACAAGATTTAGAGATTAATTGTCTAAGCGCATCGGCTGATGGGCCGATGGCATCGTCGACCGATAACATCGTATCGGCTGCATATCTGATACATATAAGCACGGAAAATAGCATATAGACTGAACTCCCAAAAGGCATCCATCGCATAGTAAAAACAATGAGATATAATATTTTATGGAACTAATCAGTCGATAAGCCGATGCCGATTCTTGCTACTAGCCAATGCACGCTAGGAATTGGGATGACTCAATTGGCTGGGATCACGATGATGCTCACGTAACCATGATACCTTATCAGCTAGAACCCCGATGAAACGATGTACCGAATCCGTCGACTTGATAGAATCAATCTCATTAACAACAACCTAGTAATTTGGACTTAATAGAGATAGTACAAGGTAGAAGGTAATAAGGAGAGTCTATCTCACCAACAGATCTGGCATACACGTGATCGACATATCGGATCTAACTAAGAGATTTAAGCAATGCAGCCTTAGATAGAGCCAATACGCTTGGATAACTAGCAGCCGCATAAACTCAACCAAAATATTGGACTGAACCGAGAAAGTCTTCGTTGAATAGATGCATCTGCCATGTGACGAGACTTGTTCCTTTCTAGAGATCGAACTAAACCGATGTAGCCCAACTCGAGACAGGAAATCATCAGACGAGACTTGTTTCTTGTTGTAGATTGAACTAAACCGATGCAGCCCAACCCAAGACAGGAAATCGCTGAGAAAAAACTACATTACCTCTACTCCAAAAAAGGTGATGTTGTTTCGAAAACTGGAATTGAATAGATTGATCTTGAGATGGTTTACAAGGTCCTCTAGGTACACATATTTATACCCATGGATTTAACCAAATGTTTTTTCTTCTATTCTATATGATTTTAGTTTTGGCGAACATCACCTATCAATTGAGTGATATTGAGCCTTTGAATGCTTAAATATTCAAGAGTGGAATGTTAAAGTCCTTATCGTGGTTGGGGTCAAAGACCTCGACTTGGCATTACGTGTTGACTGCTCTTAACCTCTTGTTACTAATGATTCTAATTACTCCATAAGAAAAATGGAGTATGATGATTTGGTAAATAAATGAAAGAAATAGAAGTGTAGAACAGAATGTATCTCATGACTATAAAGAATAATATTGCAGTTAAAATTAAATGTGGAATTTCTGACTCTAAGATTACTTGACAAATGTTGAGAACTTTAAAGTTTCTTTGAAAACTTATGCTACTATTTTGATCCTGAGTATGTTAACTCTCAAATATGATAAAAGAAACCATAACTGATCGTATTATGAACATGGTAGATATGGCACTTAAGCTGAAGACAATGAACATGACTATCTCTTATGGTTTTTTTATTCATTCTGTTATGTCATCTTTGCCATATGATTATGAGTCTTTCAAGATAAGTTACAACATTGATAAATATCAGTGGACAATAAGGGGAAACCATAAGTGATCATATTATAAGCATGATAGATATGACACTTAAATTGAAGACAATAAACATGACTATCTCTTATGATTTTTTGATTCATTCTGTTATGTCATCTTTGCCACATGATTATGAGTCTTTCAAAATAAGTTACAACACTAATAAATATCAGTGTATAATAAGGGTCTGTTTGGTATGACTCTAAATTCTGATTCTCGTGATTCTGATTTTCATAGCTCCATATCAAATGGATCCTTATTCTCCACTTATCTTTATCGGTGTTGTAATTTATCTTAAATAACTCATAATCATGTGACAGAGATGTCATAACAAAATGAATAAAAACCATAATGTTCATTGTTTTTAGCTTAATTGTCATATTTGTTATGCTCATAATATGATCACTTATGTTTTCTTTTATTATATTTGAGAGTTAACATTCTTAGGATTAAAGTAGTTACTGTTCTGAAACACGGGTCTAGGCGGGCGCCTAGGCGGGAAAAGGTGCTGGGCGTCACACTAGCGCCGCACGGAGGCCCTAGTCGACCGGTTGGGTGGCTAAGGGGCCTAGGCGGGTCAACCGTGGCCTAGACGGTTAGCCGTGGGGCCTAGGTGGCTACGCGCGACAGTGCTGATGCTGTTGGGCGGTGTGGGATCCGGCGACAGGGGTCGCGCACAGCGCAGATCTGGTGGCCGGGAGCAGTGCGCAGTCTAGATCCGATGAACGGCAGTGTGCACGAGACATCGGTACACATGGCCGACGCGGGAGTCAGGCTGTCAGGAAGAGGTGTTGGCCTATGTAGCTGCATTGGCCAAGACAAGAAGAGCATTGAGCCAAGAGGGTAAGGAGCCAGGATAGAGAAAGTAGAGAGAAAAAACATGTCATGGGAGGAAAAAGAGCCAATACAAAGAAAGCAGAGGACAAAAAAGCATGTCACGGGAGGAAGATACCTCACACAGGAGAGGAAATGGGCCACAAAGAGAATATCTAAGCGCCGCCTAGGCGCTCTTAGGCGCTAAGCGCTGGGTCATCGCCAGACTAGCGCCTAGCGCCTACTTGAACACTGAAAGTATTAACATAAGTTTTTGAAGAATCTTTAAAGTTCTCAACATTTGCCAAGTATCCCTTAGCAATCGTAGAGTCAAGAATTTCACCTTTAATTCCAACTGCGATATTATTCTTTATAATCATGAGATGCATTATGTTCTAATTCTTTCACTTAGCTGCCAAATCATAATACTCCCTTTTTCTTATGGAATAATCAGAAGCATTGTTGACAGAAGGCTGAGGCAGTCAACATGTAATGCCATTTCGAGATAATTGACCTCGACCATGATAAGGACTTTGTCCTTCCACTCTTGAAAATTTGAGCATTTAAAGGTTCAATGTCCCTCAATTAAGAGACACTATTCATCAAAACTAAAATCATGTAGAAAAAACATTACAAACACAATAACATTCAGTTAACCATACATTGGTATGATTAATCACATATTAATGAAGAATCTAATCCGCATTATCGTTGGGTAGAAATAGAAAAAAATTAAACATGATTTGCAACTTAAAATTATTAACAACACTGGTCGATAATAAATTTAAATAATAAAATTATTTTCTCTATTTAAATTTCCTATTGGTTCCATTTAAACAGAGACAACATAAAGTAAATAAAAATATCATATTTTCAACCATAGTAATAATGCATAAATTAATACTTTAAACTAAAGTTAGAAAATATAGAAAAATAATAAAATAAAATTATGCAATAATGTAAAAACTATGATAAAATAAAACAATCCTGCCCACAGCAGGTCGGCCGAAGGCCCACTGCATCAATGGCATGCTTGCCCGACGTAGACATGCGTAGTGCTTGCAGTGTAGACCTGTGGGCGCGATCGTTGCCAATACGCGCCGCAGAGATGACATCCCACGCGTCCTTGGCAGTCCGCTTGCAAGAAAGTGAAGACTGCATCTCAAGCGGGACTGCAACAAGGAGGGCCTCTAGCGCCCGTCGATCCTCGTCGTAGTTGTTATCGTCGTATCTCACCGCCTCCCATATGTGCCGCATTTAGAGCTTCACCCTCATTACCATGGACCACTCGGCGTAGTTGGTTTTGGTGAGGGGCCATCCATTAGACGTCCTTGATGATGGTCTAGAAGCCGTGATGACCATGGTGCCGGTCCGGGGAAGGAGAGCCACGTCGCCTATGAAGGTTGCGTTCGCTAGGAGCACGATCGTCGCGTGCACATGCACCGGGAGCGTTGACGGTGCGTTTGCGCCCGTTTGGGCTATCGCCGCGTGCGCGGTGCTGCGCTGCTACTCACTGCGCCACCCGCTCATCCTCCACCTTCTTTGGTAATTCGGCCTCCACGTTGACGCTGCCTGCAGGGCTTTGAGCTCCGCCGTCGCTGCACGTGCTACAGCCGCAGCCATCGCCGCTTCCTCTGCTGCTCTCGCTGCTACTAGTTCTGTCACCGCCAACCTCGCCACCTGAGCCGCTGCTGCCGTAGCCTCTGCTGCCACCCACTCGTGCTCCTCTACCGCGGCGTGTTCGGCCTCCTGTCGACGCCGCGCGCTTGAGGTGACCGAGCGGTGAGAGCCTTCCAAGGACATGGCATGCCGCTAGAGGGGAAAGGTCGTGGGGATTGCTGCTGCACTGGGAGGAAGCCACTGTTGTCGAGTTGTTGCTCGGAGTGCGGGTGGTGCTCGTCGAGTCGTTGGTTTCCGATAGACCGGCGAGGGAGGAAGGTGAACAGGGAGATCAGTGTCTTCGCTGGAGAGTCATAGAGGGGATTGGATAGGTCACAAAACCATATAGCTCTGATACCAATTGTTAGTGATAGCAATTGTTAGCGAGAACACTTGCATTGTTAGGGATGACACTCAAAATTGGGACAATTTTCTCCATTCATGATCACTAGAATGCCATATCCAACCTGAACGGTTGGGGATACATATATAGGCTGGCCATGCAGCTAATTATTCCAAAATACTAGTTTAAGATGCTAAAGCAGAAAAGTTAAAAAGTTGCATAAGACTTATTCCATCATCACACCATCTTGGCCCACAACCTAAATGTTAAAGAAGATGAAATGAGAAATCCGAAGATATTGTGTCAAAAGCTTTCACAATATCAAGCTTGAGAAGAAGCATAGGTTGTCATAGCTAATGGAAAAGCCTTTTTCACCTTGAACATACATGAAATTATCATGTATGCGTCTCTTCTGAATGAAAGCGTTTTAGGAATGCGATACAATGCCATCCATTCTCGACGATTTGTATTTACAAGTTTGGAAGGCTGATTGTTGACCAGATGGATATAACCTGTATTGTTTTTTTCCTGCATGGCTGACAAACTCTCATTTCTGTAGCATGGCAGCAGCTTTTGGTTCTGGTGCTTTATTCTCCATCGTGAGTGGAATGGGAACTCCAAATCCAGTTGCTAATGCAATTACAACTGGTGTAGCTTTTGCAGTATTTCAAGGTGGTTTTTTCATGGTAAGAACTTTGATATCTCTCTTTCAAATGAAAGCCAACTTTATAGCATTTGAACTATCACTAGATTTTAGTACTGGTCTACTGGATGTGTTGTTGAGTGCAAATATCATCATTTACTTGCCATTAAACTGGTGCATTGCAACTTTACTGATATTTTTGTTTCTGGTCAGTTGATTAGTATTTAGGGCCACTTGGTATATATAGTTTGCATTGAATTTGCTATCATTTGTAATTGGTATTGTCCACCAATTCTATCTTGTAGATTGGTCAGAAATTTTCACAGCCACCGAGTGAAGATGTATACTATTCCCGTGGGAGAAATTTGTTGAAAAAATTAGGCCTTCAGAACTATGAAAAGAATTTCAAGAAGGGTCTTCTTACTGATCAAACATTGCCTCTACTCAACGACAGGTATATTCTTTATCCAATTTATTCCTACAAACAGCTCAGGAAAAACAATTTCTTTTGAAAACCATCCATACACCTAAAATTTGGCCTTACCAGTAATGAAATTCTACATTTATCTTGCTCCAGCGCGCTTAGAGATGTGAAGATTCCCCCTGGTCCCAGACTTCTCATCCTTGATCACATTCAAAGGTTTGGAAGGGTCATGTAAATTTCTGGTACGTAGCATTTGTTTCTTCCATCTAATGTTATTTTCTCACAACTTTTCCAGAGACCCGGAGTCGGCAAAGTCAAATTGAATTGAATTGAATTGATTGCCACAGCCTGTTGGCACCAGATTTTTTTTCTCAAGTTGCATAAAATTATGTTCTCGGAAGTACAATTTAGCATTTACAAAGATGAGCTTTTTAGGCAGCGGTGTGATCATATATGATAGCTCGGAGATGTTTTGTAGTCATCAAATTGATAAATTTAGGCGCATGATTTGTACTGAAGTTTCAGTCTAAGTAGTTTTATTGTTCGAAACAGTTGAATCTTATCCCTGTGTAATTGAGATTTCCAATTGAGCAAAGTTAATATTATGTTTGGCCTTTAACAAGTTACCTCCTTTTCTGTCGAGTTTATCTTGCTGTTTCTTCAGGGTGGAAGCTGTGAAGTTCCTCCCAGTTTTATATCAGAACTTGAAGCTGCTTCTGCCAATACGATTGTTTCGCATTACAATAGGTTGCATACAGTACAACACTAGGTTCTTTTGGTTTTAATGGACATCCTTAAAAGTGGATGAGATGATCACTAAAAAATTCTTTTAATATGTTAGATAAAATTGGACAAATCCATCTAATATTGGATGAGATAATGTGTGGGTTAGGATATATTTGTTACAATTTAATCTATAAAACAAGATTTCAAAAGATTATATTTTTTTGTTAAAAAATATATGGACCTTACTAAATTTAATATTTATCTCATTCAAGTTTATCTACCTAACTAAATAAAAAATTATCTCATCAAATCTATTTAACCAAACACATGATATGTATTATATCATTCCTAAACTCATGAATAGCCGTATCTTATCCATCCTTACCCTCAAACTAAATGTTACTTAACCTGAAAACTGGTTTTGGAATGCCTACCATGTTAACCTCAATCTTCCCCCCTTTTGATCTCAAAGTTCTTACACAATACTGGTTTTAGTACGTGTGAATGGACCATCTGATCATGATCATGAACATGATTTAATAACTACTATAGATCATTTGCCCAAATTTATCTGTAACCATTTTATTTCCTAAAGACCATTGCAATGGATGGGCATTGGGCTAGTAGTCAGAAAACAGGTCTGTCCAAGACATTGGATCTCGTCTCGTCGCCATGTGTTGTGTTTCGGATTCTTTTTTTTTTTTGGCGATGAGCAGGTAGATCTCGTCTCGCGATTCATACATTAATCCGCGACGTTGCAGGCCAAGTAGCACAGTATCCTATACTGCGAGGCCATGATTGGACGAGCTGCAATTTGCACAGGTGAAAAGCTAGCTCGAATCGAGTCCAGTCCACACCGTTAGAGCATCTCCATTGTACTTGCTATCCCCTAAAATAATTAAAACCACTCAATTATATCTACTTGACTTGTTATTTTAGGGGGCTTGCTATTTCTCTCTCCACACTTGCTATATCTAGCAAGCTAACCAAACTTGTTATTCCAAGCTTGTTTAATTATTTTTATTTTCTTTGCATATATATAAATTGATAAACTATAGTTACATTTAAATAGAGAATCATATTTATTAAGTACATTGGAGTGAATAGTAAAACAAGTCAATTTGAATAAGAAAGCTTGATATTGCTATGAATATCAAGTCAAAAATGACAAGTACAATGGAGATGCTTTAACAAGTCAATCAAACTTGTTATTCCATTGAATATTGAGATTGTTTAATTGTTTTCACTTTCTTTGCATATATATAAATTGATTAAATATAGCTCCATTTGAATAGCAATTCACATTTAGCAAGTACATTGGAGTAGATAGCAAAATAGCAAGCCAATTAAAATAGGAAAACTTGCTATTGCTATGAATAACAAGTCAAAAATAACAAGTACAATGGAGATGCTCTTAGTTGCAGCTAGATCACCAACAAGGCAAACAGCAGCAGCAAATACCATTGCAATCAGCAGAGCGCCAGAAGTATATATACGAGCCTCAAATTTTGAGATAGATTTCAAACTCAAAGGCCCCTATTATAAAAAAGAATATCGCATAGTCGTAGAAAGTCAGGTATTGGATTCGGCACATTCGGATGTCGGACTGGAGTCAAGGCTCCAAGATCGGGAGTCGATATTCTCGAGTGCTTGATCCAAGTCGAGATTCGGGGGTCGAAGGTCGGTCTGCCGATTTCGGTCGCGTGTTCTCAAAATCCGACTCGTTGATTTATGGAGACACAATTTTTTCTTTTATCGTTCTAATTCTTTAAAAACCTTACGAAGTTTACGAGATATGACTATATGAAAACTGATTTAATTGAGATCGTTATCACGAAGCGAGATTTGATGGCTCTCATATTAATACATGTCTATTAGGACTGGTTCCATATTGCGAGAAAACATAACAAATCATAACCATGAACTGAGCTAGGGTTTAGCCTATCCCTTCTCTCTGCTGTGTTATCGTCGTAGTCTGCTACATCCTGTTTACCAGCATGCACCGAGAACGAGAGAGCTAGTCTATAAAACCTCTTTCCCTTGTGATCTTGTACCGAGAGAGAATAAATAAGGTTTTTGGGAAGCTATTGTTTATGTTCGTTATCACGCGAGTCTTTCATCCACATATATCATCGGTCGTCGTCGGGTACTGTGATCTGACTCCAACAAAAAAACCTCTACACCGACCACATATTTGTTTTCGGTTATCGTACAATACACGCGCTACATTGCCATACGATTTTTGATCATGTTTTACAAATACATGATTATTGTTTCTATATCTACTAGTATGATAGATCTATTCGTACTAATTTATATAAATGCTATGATTTATCTATTTCAAAAATTAATCTTACAATTATCTAATATCACAACGGTATACGTACAAATCGAACACGGAGAAAAAAACAAATCACGCGGCCGAAACAGATCGGTGTCCTCACGCCGCGCGGCGCCCGCCCGCTACGTTTCATATACATATAGCCCGGCCGTCTGCTACCCCTCTCGCCGCGCGCCCCGAGTGTCCGATCGATCGATCGATCGAGGCGATCAGATACGGCGCGGCGGCGGCGTCGGTTGCGGGGTGGAGGCGGGCGGCCAGCTGCGAAGCCGAGTTGTTCCGGGCTTGTCAGGTGAGTGGGGCGGGCGGCGCGGGGGCGCGCGTTCCGTGCCGCGTCGACGCGGCGAGTTCACGCACTTGTTGCCTCTGCGGCCTTCGGGGGGTGGTTCCTGCTGCTGTTTCCTGTTTCCGCCGGGAGGCTTGAGATTTTGGGAGTTATGGGCGACGTGGTGGGCAATGCAGGGGTGTCGGCGGCGGAGGGGCGGCGCGGCGGCCCGAAGGAGGCGGCGGCGATGGGGGGATACGAGCTCGTCCAGAGCGACGACGCGGCCGGGCACGTGACGGTGGATCTGGAGGCTGGCCGCGGGTGCGTCTTCCCCAAGGGCGGCGGCAGCGGCGGCGGCGGCGGCGGCGGCGGCGGTAGCCTTCCTCCACCGGCTCCGCCATCTCCGGCGACACCAAGGCAGCGGCTCGTCTCGCTTGACGTGTTCCGAGGGATCACCGTGCTGGTACGTGCCAAAAAAACATCTTCTTTTCTCTCTATTCCATATTCCCTTCGTTATCCTTTTTCCTGAAAGATTTCTCCGGTCATTGCTTCAAATTGCAATCTTTTCTTGTCTGCTTGCTCTGCAACTGCAACTGCAACTGCAACTGCAACTATATGTTCAATTTACGATATGACAAGAACCTACCAAATCGAATTGCTTGCTGGTAGATCTCTGCCTCACTCACTGCACGTGTATAGATCATCCTGATGCAGAGCTGCTTAAGCTAACCCATCAGCACAAAACATTAGCTTTATCACGACACGATAGGTTGCCTGCCTCCTGTTCATGCTGCTGCTGCTGCCATCTCCATCTACCTCGCTCTCGTCTTGTCCATCTCTCACACAGCCTTCCACCTGCTCATGTCGACAACCGCTGTAACTACGGGAGCATAGATAGATCGTCAAAGGAACGACACATCTCGATACTGCATACGGAGATATGCTTCTTTAGAACTGACGTGAATTAACAATTACCTGCCTGGCTCGTCAGAATCTGAATAGTTCTAATGGGATTAGAACCGTCGGTGCTGCTGCACTACCCCCCTGTTTATTTCGCGTACGGAATTTCTTCGGACACTGCACGGCAGAGTATATTTTAGTATAAGTTGTTGCTCCAGTTTCTGCTGCTGTCAAGTCTGCATTAGTCTGATGCATAAGAGGGATTAATGTCAAGTTGTCAACTCTAGCTCACCTTTGCATGTTCTTAGCTAGATAGTAGCTCAGTTCCATGTTCTATATTTTAGTTTAGAAGAGTTTTACGACGTCCTTAAATTTTATATATCGTCCAAAGCTATACGATCTAACGATTCAGATATACGTTCTAACAGTTTAGATTTAATATCGGTGAACTATTACCGATAGAGGTAATGTAACATATAATATTTTTTAAGTATGTGTGAGGTTATATACGTGTAACAATTAATTCTTTTTTGCATGCTAGCATATTAATTATTGCATGTACGATAAAAAAGAAATAATCAACAAACTTTCCATTCAGGCGATATGCATGCAGATTGCTTTCCATAATCAAGTTGGTTAGCCAGTTTTGCTTTTTAATTATTTATTTTAAGCACACTTAATTAACGGTCTAGATTAGTTTTAACTATTACATTTATAGGAGGTAATAGGGTACTGTAAATGGACATATTTAGTTTATTATAACACCATAACGACATATATAATGATGATTTAACGATGCCATAACAACTATGATATAGACAAATGTAACATGCTGATGTTATTTTTTCATGGGGTGAAATAATGATTGTTCTTGTTCTAACTTAAAATAGAAAACTTATACTTTGTGTGTGGATTCTTACCAATCAAATAATATGAAAAAACCATAATCTAGATAAGCATAACAAGGTTAATCCATAAATAAAAAATAATTCTAAAATTTTAGTTCTTTTTTTGTACATACAAGTTCAGGTAACTGAAAAATAATCAAGAAAAAAAACTAGACTCAATAGGAAGAGAACCTAGCTAAGTTAGTTATGTAGTAGCCAATAGCTGATAGTTAGGTCAATCCTAACCCTAGTGACTAAAATAGTTCTCTAACATTAAAGAGGCATATGCATAAGTGATGTGTAAAAGAAAATTAGAGTAAGACATCCTCAAGGGGTGTTTGGATCGGGGGCTAAATTTTTAGCACCCGTCGTATCGAATGTTTAGATACTATTTTAGAGTATTAAATGTAGACTATTTACAAAACTCATTCATAATCGGTGGATTATTCGCTAGACGAATCTAATGAGCTTAATTACGCCATGATTTGACAATGTGATGCTACAATAAGCATTTGCTAATCATAGATTAATTAGGTTTAATAAATTCGTCTCGCGAATTATCCTCCAATTTTGCAATTATTTTTATAATTGATTCACATTTAATCCTTCAAATTGATGTCTGAATATCCGATGTGATACAGACTGAAACGTAGCCCCCTTATCCAAACACCCCCTTACACACTTTTGGAAATTTTAAATTTTAGAAATACACATTTTCTCCAAATTAAACCCTTGTTCGGCCATTTGCAAACCTAGAGGAACCACATTTTTGGACCCCGACGACGAGCCGATGGCACTCTGACATGGCATAATTTGATAGGGGGCAACATCCAGTCGGTAAATACCGATTGGAGCTGACGTGACACCAGTCGACACTTCAAGTGTCAACCGTATGCTACTTTTGCAAATTTTTCAAACGGACATACATATTTGGATTTTTTTTAAAATAATCTAAAATATGTATGTCCATTTGAAAAATTTGCAAAAGTAGCATACGGTCGACACTTGAAATGCCGACTGGTATCACGTCAGCTCCAATCGTTATTTACCGACGGGATGTTGCCCCCCTATCAGATTATGCCACGTCAGAGTGCTGATTGGAGCAATGTGACAACCAGTCGGCACTTCAAATACTATTTTTGTACATTTTTTAAATGGATATATAGATTTGATTTTTTTTAAAAAAATATTAATTTTATAAAAAAAATCGTCAGCCGGCTACTGCCGTTTCAGCTGGAGCAGCAACATGTAGCCGTGGGAATCACACTGGGCGCGTCGGCGGTTGGCCTGTCCGCGTCAAGACGAGCCCATGCGAGGACGACGACGACGAGACGACCGGCGCCTTTCGCCATGTGATGCTCCACTCCCGTCTCGCCCGCGCGCGCGCGCGCGCCACCGAGCCAGCCGCAGCGGAGCATCTCCTCTGCTTTTTATGGGCGCGGCGCGCGGTCGGTGCCCACTCCCCGCGCGCGCGCGCGCGCGCCGTGTCACCGAGACCCGAGCTGATTTTTAGCGAAGGGTATGGCTTACGAGTTACGACGCCGCGCATGCCGCTTAGCTTGTAGCTGGTGCGGCCGGCGGTGCACGGGCTGGCCGCGCGTCACCGGTTGGACCCCCTGGCCGCGGCCGCCCGGCGCGCGCGTGCGCCTGCTCCACCTCTTTTCCAGTTTTCTCACCGAGTTCCGTAGTACACGCACCTCGAGCCCTTTTTCGTGTGGTTTTCTTCGCTTGCTCGTCACCTTGCCTGTCCCGCGACGTCGACGCGTCGTTTTGCCTTTTGGGGTCTCGGTGTACGTATGGCCCGGCTGAATGCGGGAAAAATAAATCGATTGTAGGATGCAGTCGATCTCTTGTTTGTACCAGTACCATCGAATTTCGATCCGATGGGTGTTAGAGGAGGTTTCGAAGGAAGCTTCGGAGGTGGGCTTTGTACGAGTGGGACCCACCTTTGCAGCGTCAGGGGACTCCGCACTGTCGGATCCACGCCTGTAGAGGGTAGTTGGAGCCCTCCATGTCAGAGGAGCTGATGTATACTGCCAAGATATTGTTAGTGTTTCATGTCTTTTAGATCACTACCCTTGCCCCACGTCTGAACGTTTAGACTCATCTGACTTATCTTTACAACCCTCACGTCTAGGCGTTTGGACGCATCCGGCGTATTTTTACAAACGGTGAGTCTTTTCCATCTCAAAAAACCGATCTGATTGAAGAATAACTACTCTTTCTTATAAGATGCTCGTAGCCTCTTTCCGTGCGCGAGGTAGGATTAAATGTTTCTCGCAGTGTTTCTCTGATACCAATTGTTAGCATCTCAAGCCTTTCAGGTCACCACTATCGTTCCACGTCCTAACGTTTAGGTCCATCCGACACACCCTTACAAGCGGATAATCTTCTCTATCCCAAAAGACTACTCTGATTTAAGGATAGTTACTTTTCTTTACAAAATGCTCGTAGTCTCTTTTCGTGAACGAGGTGAGAGTAAAGGTTACTGACAACGCCTAATGTTACTGACAACGTTTCTCTGGTAGCAGTTGTTAGCGTTTCAAACCTTTTAGCTCACCACCCTCGCCCCACGTCCCAACGTTTAGGTCCATCCGACGCACCTTTACAAGCGGAAAGCTTTTTCTATCCCAAAAAACGGGTCTGATTTGAGGATGGTTACTCTTCTTTATAAAATGCTTGTAGTTTCTTTTCGAGAACAAGGTGAGAGTAAAGATCGTACAAACGCCCTAAAAGAGAGGAAACGAAAGCGACGTAAGCGTCAGATTATCACGTACGCGACCAACGAGCGCCACGGGAGTAAAAAATTTTTCAGACGGTCTCCGGCATTTCGAGTACTGCAAGATAAGAGGACGATCTACCAATTAAGATAATGCAGAGCGAGTCAAGATCCCTTTATTTTATATCAACGAGAAAGCTGAGCGACATTTTGAAGTCATGCCATCGATTCTTGCTTGAAAAAAAAAGAGAGAGAACTTTAAAAGAAATAATGAACAACAGACAGCAAAAAAAAGCAAGTGATAAGCTTGATTGATAGCTCGATCGCTAGCTGGATGGGACACCGATGGATGGATGTGTAGCTCAATCTAGATAGAACAGAACATCCCCGTTAAAAAATCAAATCTATATACCAAGTTCAAAAAATTATAAAAGTAACAGGCGGTCGGCATTTGAAGTGCCGACTGGAGTCCAGTCGGCACTTCAAGTGCCAACTAGTGTCGACTACACCATGTCAGCACCAGTCGGCACCAGTCGGCACTTCAAGTGCACCTCCAATCGGCACTTCAAGTGCCGACCGCCGGTTACTTTTGTAATTTTTTTAAATCAGCGTACATATTTGAATTTTTTTAAAAAAAATTCTCACGGCAAGGCATGGCCTGAGTCCTGAGATGAGGTTAACTATGCATGTGCATGTTGACGGTGAAAGGTGACAGGTCGGGTGTGAGTGTTGTGAGGCGAGGCCACTTTGGTGATCCATCTATCCACATGCTGATCTTGCTATCTAGATGCACAATTTGATAGGTTGCTACTGTATTTTAGTATTAGGTCGAGGTCTGTTTGTTTTAGTTTCCGACAGCCGGAGAATCTTAATAGCTAAATTTTTGGTGATTTATCTATCCACTTGCTGCTCTTTCTACTTAGATGCACAATTTAATAGGTTGCTATTGTATCGACGGTCGAAGATTCTTAGTAGATAGTTTATCTGAGTAACTGAATTATCTGATTATTTAACTTGTGATAATTTAGAGAAGTTAGCGTTTCTCTATTTCTAAATTCTAGTTAATTTTTAGATTCTGTACTTTATAGTCGTTGATTCTTACAATTTGGATCCAAAATGTAGATCATTTATTTTAGTTTCAGATCGTAGAAGTAGCGGCGGCCACCAAAAGCTGAAATAAACTAAATCCTAAGTTACGAATGAGGAGGCCAATTGGAAACTCTTTTATGATGGACCATTTTGTGATCACTCCAAATGTTTGTTTGTTTGACTGATCTGAGCAAACCTGGTTTTTCCCTCTTGCAACTTGCAATCTTAAGTAATTTCCAATCTCTGATGCTTGCTTCTTGCTTCCATGATATGTTCTTAAGGTTGGTGTTGCCTAGGGCAATGGTTAAGAGCAGTCCCAACCCTCTAAGTACGATGATATCTCGAGCATTTAATAAAATATGATGTAGGAAAAAATCTGATATGACAAGTAAACTAATGAAAAGAGATGATACAAAATGAAAAAAATTCATGTCTGAACTAAGAGACCATTTGTCACAATACCTGATACAAGAATGAAAATAGATTGGTTGGAAGGTGGAGAGAGAAGTGAGATAGAGATATAAAAAATTATTATGGAGCCATACTAAGAAATCATGATTGAAAGTATAGTTTCTAAAAATGTTATCTTGCCGACGTGACAAGATAAGACAACAACTAAGAAATTATAGGTTGAGACTGTACTAACATACATCGTATCTTTTTATGCCCGAAATGTCGGCAGACTTATCATTAGATTATTTCTCTCTTCCGAGTTGATTGCTAAAAATATTTGTCTTTCGAGGTGAATTGTCATGCAAAAGAATCTGATTCCAGACAGGCGGCCGGCCATATTTAGTGTGAAGTTTTTAGCATCATATTCTCCTTTTATTTCCAAGATATTTTTTCATGGTCGTACGTGTTTTTTTATCAGATTTGCCATATTTTAGAACGGTTAATAGTGTGAGAACCGATGATTACTGTCTACAATAAAGACTAGCAATGGAATCATATCTGGTTATATATTCTGTTTTCTTTGTGTTCTTATAACATAACAAGATCTAGTTTGTAACAGCTAACAAGTGGGTTAAGTTATTGCCAGTTTATAACTTTATATTATAGCAGCAGCCTTTGAGAGATTTGCAGATATTTATTTAGAGACGTTTATCATTTCTGAAGGAGGTACCACTGGATATAAGGTATCAGAGGTACCAATTTAAATCCTATCGTTAATTTCGCAAGGGCATGATTGGTAACAAATTGAGCCATTACCATTGCCCAGCCGCCATTGGTGACCTGCCACCCCATTCCTCTGCCCGCACAGATCTCATGCCCCCTTGCCTCCTCGCCGCCGCCGCCCCGTCGTCCCACCGCCCGCATCGCCGCCCCACCGCTGCCGACCTATCACCTGCGCCTACGACTCGTGCGCCGCTCGTCGCCCGCCCCCCTACAATGTGCACGCCACGCGCGTCGCCCGCCACCCCATCGGCGCCTCGCCAGCACCGCCGCCCAGGTCGCACCGTCACCCCATCGGCTTCGCTGGTGCTCCGTTGGCCAGGCCAGCCTGCTGTCCCTGCACATTCCTATACTACAAACGCGAAAAGACAAGAATGCCCTTCCACTACTTGAGGTTCCATTTCCTGTCCACCCAGATACTATACTAAATTAATCTCAACCGTTAGATGGATATTATGAATGGTTCAGATTTAGTACCTCCTCTTCCTAAAGGACGGTAAAATCCCTCGTTTATTTAACCATTGGAACATGAGTAACGCAGACCTAAATTTTCCACTGATCATAAAGTCATTTCCATTACAATTGTTGGTACAAACTGTGTATCTCTGTATCTCTACTGAAGTCAAAACGCATAAAAGATAAAATTCAAAAACAAGATTGACTTTTGCTTTGCTTCTTGTAGCTTATGATCATCGTGGATGATGCCGGAGCATTCCTCCCGGCAATCAATCACTCTCCATGGGACGGCGTGACCATAGCTGATCTCGTCATGCCCTTCTTCCTTTTCATCGTTGGAGTCGCCCTAGCTCTAGCGTACAAGGTACAGGATGACGAAGCAAGCAAGACGGTGATACTTAACTTCCATTCTGGAACTGAAACCGTACCAGTGAAGTGAGCTGAGTGAGCAAGTGAGCTCTATCGATCTGATGCCTAATTGCGTCGTCGTCGTCGCCTTGATGCAGAGAGTGCCGGACAAATGGGAGGCAACTAGAAAAGCAATCCTTCGCGCCCTCAAGCTGTTCTGTGTTGGTCTTGTCCTTCAAGGTACTCCCTCAGTTCTATCCTATTAGGAGAATTTTACAGTGTCCGTGAATTTTGTGGACCGTCCAACAATCTGTACGATTTAACTGTTTAGATTTGATATCGGTTACTTATATATTACCTTCTAAAGGTAATAGATGTTACATTACGATACACCCATTACATCTTAAGAGGTAATACTTAAGATTAATTGGGATTATTGATTTTAGTTAGGATTAAAAATAAACTAAAATTAAAAAACTTAGTACCGGCATATAATTGAAAAGTATATGCAGGAAATTAGAAAGTTAGCACATAAAATTGGAAAGTCTACGTAGAAAAATCAAGGGTTACTTATTACCTTCTAATAGGTAATAGTTCACTATCTTTAATCCTAGCCATTAGATCAAAATAAATAAACGGTCCACAATAATTCTAGTGTACCATAAAATTTGCCTTCTTTATTATGTGTGACCTTATACATATGCAACAATTAATTGATTTCTTTGCATGGTAGCATATTAATTATTGCATATACTAAAAAAAGAAAATAATCAATAAATTTTCCATGCGGAAAACATGCATGCAGATTGCTTTTCATAATTAAGATGGTTCGCCAATTTTCCTTTTTAATTATTTATTTTAAACACACTTAATCAACAGTCTAGACTATTACCTCCCTGAGAGGTAACGGGGTACCGTAAATGAACCATACTGTTATAAACTCGATTTGATATTTCATAATATACTGAATTTGGATAATAGTATCAATAATTGAGATTACTTTCTCTCCCTTGTACAACTCAGGAGGATTTTTTCATGGCGTTCATAGCCTAACTTTTGGGGTTGATATTACAAGGATACGCCTGATGGGTATACTACAGGTATATATATATATACACACACACACGATATACGAACCATTTGACACCTAAATTAAAGTAGATCTTGAGCTTGATGAGTGTGTAGTAATGTCATGTGTCTTGTTTGTTGCAGAGAATTGCAATAGCTTACCTTGTGACAGCACTGTGTGAAATCTGGCTCCAGGGAGATGATGATGACATAGATTCTGGAATGGATCTGCTCAAGAGAAATCGTTACCAACTGTGAGTATAAAACCAAAACCATATTCCCGTTTCAATTCCATGGGTATTTTTGTTCATGATTAACGTTGATGGCAATAGTTCATCACCGTTTCCGTATCCTACTGTGTCGTGGCTTGGATCCGTAGAACCCGAATTTCGTAACCAATAGCGACGAGAAGCCACGACTCAAGTCTATTTCCCTCTCGTTGCTTGATAGATTGACACGGCAGGATATTTGCTTAGCCGGCTTGAGCGGCTGGCTTGAGCGGGAGGAGAAATGGTCACTTCATTATTTTATTAATTGCCCTGGCTGTCAATGGGTTGAATCTATAATGGAATAAACATCGTCGGGAAGATAGCCGGACGGCGTCGGCTGCTAGGAATGAAAAATAGACTTTAGGTGAGAGACACGAACGTTGGGATGAGAGATTAGAATTTTTCTTTCTTGCTTATCAATAAAGTACAAGATGTCTTTTTATATAGGAAGAACCGACATAACATTTAAGGAAATAATCTTTATTATAGAAACCAATCCAATCTATATATATAATTCCTAACTAAAATCAATAGGACTTAATCTAAATGTATCTTTCAAGGACTCAATCTAATATTACCTTTAAGGATTCAATCTAATTTAATCTAACTTTACATTTTAAAACACAAAATACCTAATTATTGCTACAACGCTAGCTAGGCCTTGATATGCATACACCTTGTAGAGAAAACTCATAATCTGAATCTAAAGACTCATACTAAGGACTCTTTCTGATTACCTAACAAAAACTTTGGACTCTTGTTGATTAGCTAATAAAAATTCCTAACTTATCCCTAATATTACTGTTTGTGGTGCTCCTCCTGGATCTTCTTGGCCATCTGGACTATACATAACGTATTGATCTACTTAATTTGCATGGAGTAGAACTTAGAAACAACATGAGATTTTGTTTGTTCGTCGTACCAAAAATATCGTTCTTTATTGCTATGCTAGGTTCATTGGTTTGGTCATTTCAATCGCATACATGACATTCTTATACGGTACCTATGTTCCTGATTGGGAGTATCAGATATCTGTTCCCGGTTCCATGGAGAAATCTTTCTTTGTAAGTGCCACTTCACTTCTCCTTATCCTACCTGAGGCTCATCAGTAGTAGTGGTAGTAGTACATGTGTGTGGGAACTGATAAACTTCAAATTTCATAACCCCTATAAGGTGAAATGTGGTGTAAGGGGTGACACTGGACCAGGTTGCAATGCGGTTGGCATGATCGATCGCAAAATATTGGGCATCCAACATCTCTACGGCCGACCGGTTTACGCCCGATCTAAGGTACTCCCCCCTCTCGTTCCACAAAGCAGGTTGTTTTAGAATTGTATCTCGAGTTGCTTAAAATAAGTTGTTTTATTTTTTTTTTGTATTTGGACGTCTATACCTTGATGGTGTACTAATTCCTCTTCATTTCCTGCGTTGTCTTTACTCCCATATTGTATTTAGAGAAAATTTTGTACGCCACTGAAAGTTCGTCGATTCTCATATATATCATTGAAAACTTGTTATTTTCATATATGCCACTGCTTTAATTTTCTGTGTTCATGTATGTCATTGCTGTTAGTTTTCTGTGTTCATGTATGTCATTGCTGTTAGATTTAACCGTTAGTTAATGTTAGTTTTTTTTAAATGCCAAAATTGCTCTCAGCTTACAAAGCTAAATAGCTAGCTTTGTTTCCAACCGGTCTCAGTTGCGCTTGATTGAATGAGTGATTTATATGCGTGTATCAACTAAAGCAAGTGATAGTTGATCATGAAGGTTAAATCATCATTGATTGTTATTGAGCTAAGGGAAATTTTTGGTATTTTAAAAAATTAATGTGAACTAACGGTTGAAACTAATAGCATTGATATATATATAAACACAAAAAATTTAAGCAGTAGCATATATGGAAAATTAAGTTTTCAATGGCATATATGAGAACTGGTGAATTACAGTGGTATATATGGATTTTTCTCTTGTATTTAATATGGACAAACATAGAAAATACAAAGTAATTAATCACTCGTGATATCTAAAATCATGTTTAAAATGACTTTTTATTGAAATTGGAGGAATTACCAATGAAGTGCAATGGTTTGCATATATCTGTTTAGAAATTTTACGGTTCTTTGAGGAGATACCAGAATTTTCAGTGTTAATTAACACTAAAATTTTTGGTATCCGTAAAACCGCTTTCCTGTTCGAATTTGTTCCATAATAACTAGTCTCATTTTTTTACCAGAGATGCAGCATAAATTCACCACAAAATGGACCACTCCATCCTGATGCCCCCTCATGGTGTCAGGCCCCTTTTGATCCTGAAGGGCTTCTCAGGTCACCACTATACACTGTTCATCACAATTCAATTTTTGATCTTTCACACTGCAATAAGTCAGCAATGCATGTTTTGCAATTTGCATCAGTGGCAAATCCTGACAGTTTCTTTACTTACCCTACCAGTTCTGTGATGGCCATTGTCACCTGCTTGATTGGTCTACAATATGGGCACATAATTGTACATTTCCAGGTACAATACTTTTCTTCAAGTGTCAGCTTGGGTGAGCATTTGATCTTGCAGACACAAGACTGGAAGACATCCTGAAGTTTAATCTCTCTCTCTCTCTCTCTCTCTCTCTCTCTCCTGAATTGCTCTGCAGAAACACAATGAAAGAATCATGAAATGGCTAGTCCCTTCCTTCAGCATGCTAATCCTTGCATTCTCCATGGACTTCTTTGGTAAAGATCTCATCAACATCAACATTTCATTCCTAATCACTAATTACATTAACTGTTATGGTTGGGGTTTGGGGAACCTTAGCTTCGCAGGCGATAATTATGGGTAGCCATGGCTTGAGGTTGTTCTCTCTCACCGGAAGACACGTGCAACAGATAACTTTTCCTCGGCGGCCGACGGAAGTTAGTCAGTTACCGTCGACACGCTTCCGTCAGCCAGAAACCTTAACGTTTTACCGACAAAAGTTAATTTTTTATCAGATTTAATCTAACTTTCGTCGACTTTGGTCGACGAAAGTTTGCTGGATTCCTATAGTGATGGTAAGAAGCTTTATTCGTTTGAATAGAAGATAGAAGAATAAACAACTTTATTCAGTGTCGATCCTAGAGTAGGGCAAGTAGTATCTAGCAACCATGCATGGGAGGAAACATGTGATAAAATTCAGAGGGAAAGAGCCGGACCAATGGATCAATCTGATCAAAAAGACTGCTCGATCATGTGTTGGAAATTGAAAAAATTAATTTGTTAAATTTTGGTTTAAATATTTTATACCATCGCCGGTTTCTATTTTCTAGAAACTGAATTAGGTAGAAATCGAAAAAATCATTTTGTTAAATTTTGGATGTACTTTAATTGTATATCAATAATATTTATATATACACATATAAATTTGAGTATATTATTGTTGTTGTTATATCAATATAAGGGTCCATAAATTTTAGTTTATCTCAGGTCCCTAAAATCTCAAGACCGACCTTGACTTTATTATCTTATGTAGTGTTGCTGTATTTATAGTCTAGTATAATGTTATTTCCGATAACAAATACCTAATCAATATTCTAAATAAAAATTTACAATACAATACACTAAGGACTGATGTTTTAATCTGCTAAGACTTTTCTTAATTAGCTAATAGGTAATTTTAATTAATTAACATATTATCTCTAATAACAACTCTTTGACATAAGCCTCATGGACTCTGGGCCTTAATCCACTGAATAATGTCCATAACATTAACACATGGAGAGATTTTATCATCCTTTGAGGATGATGAGTTACTAAATATGAGTCGTTAATCACTCTTATCCAATGACTCAGATTAGGCAGTATCTTACTGGTACCTATCCACTAAAAAAATAGTACCTCTAGTTCTGGTAAAAGGTGGAAGGGTATTTTCGTCATTTCGCATCACCAAACTTAACAGGGGTGGGCTGGTGAGGCTGACAACGCGGCGAGGATGAGCAGCAAAGCGGTGGGGACACAACCAGATCTAAGGATTGCAGCGGGGACAGTCCAGATCTACAAGGGCGGCGGGGCAACAAAGCCCGGCGGCAACAGGGCGGTGGGGACGGTCCAGATCTACAAGGGTGGCGGGGCAACAAAGCCCAACGACAATGGGGCGGCAGGGCTTCGGGGCGAATCTGCAAGGAGCTACAGGGCGATGGGGGCAGCGCCAGTGGCACGCAGGGCGGTGCAGCGCCGGTGGTGCACTACAGGAAAACGATAAACTTCTGTCGGCCAATTTAACTTCCGTCGGCCCCTGGAGGCCGACGGAAGTTAACTTAACTTCCGTCGGCTTCTGACAGTGGCCGACGGAAGTTAGCGGGGGTTTTTCCGCGGCCGATCGGATCCCTCTCACTTCCGTCGGCCAGCATTAAAGCCGACGGAAGTTATGGGGCTTTTCCCCCAACCGCGCGCGCGTACAGGGAGCCCTAACTCCCTGTACACGCGCGCCCGGCCCGTTCCCCGCCGCCGCCGCTCCTGCGCCCGCCGCCTCCTACGCCTGCCGCCTCCCGCCGCCGGCCGACCACCGCCGCCGCCGGCAGCCCGGTCCCGCGCGCTCCACGCCGCCGCCGCCTCCCGCGCCCAGCCCGCCGCCGCTTCGCCGCCTCGGCTTTGACCATAGCCGACGGAAGTTAGCTGGTTTCGACCACGTGGGAAGAAAGGCTAACTTCCGTCGGCTTTGGCCCTAGCCGACGGAAGTTAGCTGCCCCTAACTTCCGTCGGCCAAGCTGGCCGACGGAAGTTAGAGTCCCCCTGCTGATGTGGCAGTGTTCGACGCTAACTTCCGTCGGCCACGTCAAGCCGACGGAAGTTAGCTAACTTCCGTCGCCTCGCTTCCGTCGGCCAAAGGCCGACGGAAGTTAGCGTTTTGCCGACGGAAGTTGGCTTCTTTCGTCGGGAAAGGGCTAACTTCCGTCGGCTTTGGCCGACGGAAGTTGCCTGTTTTGTTGTAGTGGTGGCGGGTCGGCCGATCGGTAGTGGGCCGACGGCAATGGGCGGCGGTGGCAGAGCCATGCCATTTTTTTTTCTAATTTTTTTCCAATCGTACCATTTCTAAATCAATGGTTAGATTTGATTTGGTACTTTGTACCCAGTGTTACCTCCCTCAACAGTGATAAAAGCCATCTAACAAATAACACTGACAAACGTGCTGATGATCTTTTCAGGAATGCATATGAACAAACCACTGTACACCGTAAGCTACACTCTCGCTACCGCCGGCGCCGCCGGGCTCCTCTTCGCCGGGATCTACACGCTGGTCGACATGTACGGCCACCGCCGGCCGACGGCGGCCATGGAGTGGATGGGGACGCACGCGCTCATGATCTATGTCCTGATCGCCTGCAACGTCCTTCCCATCTTCATCCATGGGTTCTACTGGGGTGAACCCAAGAACAACCTGGTAAGTCTGCATTGACCATGGAACATTATTTCAGCTAGATTTCACTGCAAATTAACAGCAAGATGAGAACTTTTTCCCCTGAAATCTAACAAGATTACTTGGTTGGTTCTATATATGTTTGCAGCTGAAATTCATTGGAGTCGGGGCATGAACGACCCGACGGATGAAGCATTAAATCAGGAGTGATTTTACAGTCCTTAAGAAAGTATCAAAATTAGGTGTAACCCTCTAGTACCTTATGTTACTAAAAGGTATTAAAATTAACACTGACAATTGTAAAAATTCTGGTACATCCCGGTACCTCCTCAAGAACCGTAAAATTTCTCTTGAAACAAATAGAAGAAATATAGAGGTATATTTAGGGACAAATTTTACGGTTATTGAGGAATCACCACATTTTTCAGTGTTAATTTTGGTACATCGTGATATCTTATGTGACAGAAGGTATTGAAATTAACACTAAAAAATGTGATACGTACATAAAGACGGTAAAATCGACGACGAAACATGTGCAGGCCTAGTTTTGCTACAGGCTTAGTCATTGCACGGATTCGTCTTCTCCAAGAGCTCTTTGTATACGGTAAACGAGCCTTGTGTATATTGTGGCAAAACGATCTAAAAGGAATATATAGTACAGAAAAAAAAATTCAGATTCAGAGTTCAAACATGAATAGATTTGGAAACTGTTCAACAAAATTGTACCAAACTTTTTGGCTACTATTAGGGGTGAAAACGGATCGAACACGGTGGATATTAGGGATATCAGATATGACTATTGAATAAGTATGGATCAGAAACAAATGCGATTACGAATATTTATCAGTGAAAAGTTGGATATTTCACTACATAGGACTCATTTGGGAGGCTTCAATCCAAGCCCATTCTATGAGAATTGGCTAAAATTTTAGTTTAAAATCTTAACACATCTCCATGGAATAAGCTAGGATTGAGATCTCTCAAACAAGTCCTCAGTGGTAGAGACAAGGCATGAGTTGCAAAGGCAAAGGTAGGTACGCTAGAGTGATTTTATAGTTTCGAAGACATTATAATGGTACGTTTGGTTCTGCTGTGAGCTATGAAAAAGCTGTTGTGAGGTGCTTGTTGTGAAAACGTTGTTATGAGTTGTCTATTGTGGAAAAGCTGAGAGTTGTTTGGTTGAAACTGCTGTGAAAAAACTGCTGTGTGAGTTGACTATTTTTTATAACTAACATAATTTTCATCATTATAATATTCCATACATATATATAAATAAGAAATAGTCAACATGAATACAACTAAATAATTGGAAAATATATTAGATAAATAAAAAAGTTCATAATTCATATCATAAAGTAATCGGCAACTACATAACTATCTCATGAAATTATGCAATGTAATACAAACCATAATGATGTTAGATTAATCAAGACACTTTGAATTTATACTATCCAATTTATACTAAAAACAAAAAAACAAAAAAGTAGAAACTGAAAAACAGGGTCCAAGTTGCTTCCAAATTTGTACTAGAAAAAACTACTTTTCGTGGGAAAAACATGTGTTTGTTCAGCTTTTGTTTTTTCACGGCAGAAACAGATTTTAAAAATAGAACCAAACGCACCATAAGAGATACGTGGTACAAAAAATTAACAATAAAAATTATGGTAGTAGTTTTTAGTCCCTCCATAAATACCATGAAATTTACATGGTTTCTATCTCATAAAACAGTAAAGTAACATGCTGTAGTGATATAAATGTGCCAAGCGTGAATGTAACTATGTTTGCTCTAGAGTGCGATTATTTTGATCTAGAATGCATGAATGCCAAGTTTGTTTAAACAAATTATTCTTAATAATATTTCACCAAAAAATTACTCGGTTATGTATATGCACGGATATGTGGATCTCGGGGAAATATCCTGTGCAATCACTCATTTAGTGGAAGTGTGCAATCAAGCGATCTGATGCATCTAATCAAGTGATCCAACGGTTACATATGAAAGTGGTTAAAAATAAAAAAGTACTAGGTTTCAGCCTCTTTCATATGTAACTGTTGGATCGCTTGATTGGATGCATCAAATCGCTTGATTGCACGCTTGCACCAAATGAGTGATTGCACGGGATCCCATGGATCTCAATACCATGTGTCAGTGAAGGAGTCAATGACAAATATAGAACCGAACTTTTTAGTTGCAAATATAAAACTTTCTTTGCCACTCAAAATGTACATATAAAAATGCTTCTAGACGTATATCAGGATGGCTGCCGGGGGGAAAGGAGTTGCAGTTAACTAGACGGTAAATTCTTGTAAGAAAATATTGTTCAAAAAAATCGAGACGAATCGGAGAAAGGAGTTGCTTTGCAATTAGCTGCAACTTGCAAGTTGCTACCATGTCGAAATCGAATGTTTAGATATTATTTTAGAGTATTAAATATAGACTATTTAAAAAAAACTCATTTATAATCGGTGGATTATTTGCGAGACGAATTTAATGAGCCTAATTACGTCATGATTTGAAAATGTGATGCTACATTAAGCATTTGCTAATCATGGATTAATTAGACTTAATAAATTCGTCTCTCGAATTATCCTCGGATTCTACGATTGTTTTTATAATTAGTTTATTTTTAGTCCTTTAATTTGATGTCCAAACATCCGATGTGACACGGACTAAGTTTTAGTAGGTGATAGAGAGATAGAGTTTAGTCGTGGTGAGGTTACGGTGTCGACACTTTGTTTTGGTGCTCGAAGAGAAACATCACCTAAATTGAAATGGACTGGAAACATATCACTATCATATAAAAAATATTCAATAACTACTGATACGGACGAAGAAGATAAAAAACAAATCCGGAATCGGTTATAGTTATCGTAACAGGACGGCAAGTCTCCGGACTATAAATATGTATTCAATTAGCTAGATTTAGAGGCAATCAATCAAACTACAAACAACAACTACTTCTGAAACGCATCGTACCCTTGGTTTCCAAGGTTAATACCGATGAGACTTGATACTCGGAGTTGAGCTGCATATCTCCGGCGAAGAGGTGAGTCCCGCCACCCCGACGATCGTATCAGCCAATCGGTGTTCCTTCAAGGCTGCATCGTTTTGATCTCTTGATGCATTGGCCCGGTCAGTACATTCGCCGATCTATTTTGGTGTATTTGCTAGGTCTAAAGTTGTATCGTTACTATCTCTTAGATTGATGTGAGTTAGATATCGTAGTTCAAATCTTCATCGGTTAAATCTAACATCTTGATCTATTGTATCTAATTTATGTTGTGCACTATTTATCTAAATAAAGCATGCTCGATATGTTAAAGTACTGTTGATCGATTGTGATTTAGCGACGACCTTGGTTAAGTCCAATCTTATTGTTATGGTAGTTTGATAGTATGGATGCATTTTCCGATGTGCTAAGTTTGGTTTTTGTCAGAGTAAAAGCCGATAGGTTATCCTTAATTCCACGTTTTATCTTGTCTTCGTCGGAAGATATTAATCGACCTTTGCGTGTGAATTGTGTATCCTCATCAGCCGATGGTATTACCGTTCCCGATAATCTAGTCATGGTCATCGGCTCGACAGCCGATTGACACCACTACTTGTAATTCTGTTTATACCACCACGACCATCGACTCGAATAGCCGATCGGTGTTACTACTAATGTCATTTTTATTCTCCCTTATCAGTTGAAGTGTTAAACTGAATGACACGCTTAGAACTTTTTTCTAAGATTATAGGATTTGCATTGGAGTTAAACAGACCTCCCAGGTTACACGTGTGACCAATAACGACACCAACATTAATGCTCGTCATTGGTGATGGGTTGTGTCATAGTGCTGATCTCCATCTCTCAAGGACCCACCACGACATTGAAATAAGATTCTCTGCAATCAGGAAAGGTGATTGCAGAGGATAGTCGCTCGAACCAAGCCATGCACTCGACCGACGGTGCAAGAGTGGAACTTCGCGTGTGGTGACACAATTCATAACTATCGGCGGTGGGGTTTCGTGGTGATTGAGATGAACTTCACACCATCAGATCTTGATCGAACGGTTCAGCTCGAAGTGATGCAGATAATAGTCGCCTCTAATAAGCCAGAGGAGCTATTTTCCAACCTCACCACGCACGTCCTCCTCTGAATTCTGATAAACATGATGAATGAAATCAATCATCCGTCGACGTATATATATAGAGAGAGAGAGACGAGTCCACAGTCCAGACGCGATCGATGATGGAAGAGTTGAGTAGTTGCCGGCCACGAATTCGTCGGGCCCTAGCTCGCGATTGCTTCTTGGATTGGCCGGATCGCCGCCTTGGAGTTGCAAGGATGGAGGTGGCCGGGCGGGACAGCGACGCGGCGGTCGGAGTTGAAGCCTTCGTCGTCGCGGCGCGGGTCGAGGAAGTCGCCGATGGAACCACAGCCACTACCGCGCACCCGGACACGCACGGCCAGCAATCGGTCGCCGCAAATCTCCGGAAACCCAGCGCGCCTGACGTGCTGAATCTTCCGGCGCTCTCGACTGACGTGGCCGATTCTTAAAATTTAATATAGGAATCATTCTATTCATGTTAATCCCTAAAAACTAATTTAATTTCCAACAGTTTCTCTATCTCATTTTTTAATAAGGAATGAGAAATTAATCATATATTTAGGATAAATACCAAGGAATTTAGGAAATGGTTTAGCATGAGGATTTATTTAGGGGTTTTGTTGGAGTCTATTTTTTCATTAAAATTTTAAATTTAAAAATCTATATAAGAGCTCTCTTGGAGATGCCCTTAGTTTCGTATAACATGAGGGTGGACAAGTAAAGTAAATACACATGGTACTAGTTCCATTAATTAAATAATAATAATTTATACTTTTTGTTAGCGGTATATCGAGGGGTGTATCTCTTCATGGGGTATATCGTATTGGACTAAGGAAATGCACAAAGGGTGAAAAGTTACTAATAATAACTGAAATTTTTTTGAAGGGGTTCCCGGGAACCCCTTCCAACCATGTGGCTCCGCCCATGCATGCTTTTAATACTAGTTCTATACAATGAGAGGGTGGTGTTAAGCAAGCAAATATTTTTTATTTTGGTAATGATATCACCTTAGATACACTATAATATTTTTACTAAAAAGAAATTTACCACATATCCATATAATACTATAATACTGATTTAAGAACAATATACATTGTGAATGCTCTATGAAAAATCGTTACTAATAATAAGATATAATAGCAAGACACATCAATCGTTGCATGCTACTCCATATTACTTTTTTACTACTAGTAGACCCAACATTTATTTCCTACTCGACTCGTTATTGTTACATGCATGTTATCATAATTATTTTAAACTCTTGTGGGACCTATATTTATACCTTATGTGATCAATATACATTGTCGATGCTCTAAAGTTATTAATGGTGGGTGTCGCATCTGTCACTCTTATTACATTGTTGATGGCAAAATTTGGTTAAAGTCCAAGCCTAATAAACTCTTTTATGGTCAACAAAAGTCAAAGAAATCTGGTCAAAATTAGTCAAAAAAGTCCGTCCGTTGTATGTGATCGGATATGGAGGAAGCGATAGAGATAAATATAGAGATAAAAACAGAATCGATTACGATCATAGTGGACGACAAGTCTCCGAACTATAAATATATACTTATTAGGCAGATTAGAGGACACATAACTACAACCACAAAACTACTCTCGGCGCATCGCTACCCTTGTTCAATCAAGGTTAATCTCGACGCGACTAGGCACCTGGAGCTGGGTTGCATCGCTCCGACCTCCAACGAAGGGGTAAGTCCCGTTACCCCGACGATGTATCGACTAGATTAGTGTTGCTCAAGGTTGCATCGCTTCGATCTCTTATGGCACATTGGTTTGGTTAGTATAATCGTTGGTTTATCTTGATGTATTAGCGATGTCGTCTAAGGCTGCATTGTTATGATCTCTTAGATTGATTTGAGTTAGATATATTATTTTGAGGTTTCATCGGTTAAATCTGACATATTGATCTATTGTATCTGATTTATTGCTATGCATCATTCATCTGAATAAAGTGTGCCCAAAGTATTGAAATACTATAGATTATTCGTGATTTAGCAATTGTCTTGGTTAAGTCTGATCTTGCTGTTATGATGATTTGATAGTATAGACACACTCTTTGGTGTACTAGATTCAGATTCTATCGAAGCACAAGCCGATATGTTATCTTTAATTTCATGTCATATCTTTTATGCATCGAGGATCGTCAATCGACTCGAATGTACAGTGCATCGCTTGCCTGATCGGTGCTGGTATTACGCATCGGCCGATTGCCTGATTGGCCTGATGGTCAGGATCTTGTCTCGTGACAACCGATGCTTTACATGCATCACGAGCTACAGGTTCTCTCAATTGATACGTGTCACCTAATACGTATCGTGACCATCGGCTCGATAGCCAATGGGCATTACTATTAATGTTTTTTTGTATCTTATCAGTTGTAGGGTCAAACTGATTGGCATGCCTAGAATCCCAAAAATTTAAGACCTGCACTAGAGTTAAACAGATCTTCTAGGCCACGCGTGTGACTGAGAATGGCATTGACACGTTTTTGGCCCAATACACATCACTAGTGATATCATTAGTAACAAGCATATATCTATCACTAATAGCCAATCATAGTGACATATATAGATGCATTAATGATATATACATTTATGTCCTTCATTAAAAATGAATAATTAATGATGGATGTTGGTGGAATTATCTCTAGCCATACTCTAGAAGCTATGAAGGATTGATTAAAGGACACATGACCCATTAGATGATACAGAGGCTTCGATCTAGATCCCTTTGAAGCCTAAGGAGCTCTCCAAAGCCCTCGAAGGCGATCAGACACCAAAATAATTTTTAATGGAAAATAGACTATAATGTTTTTGACTTTGGTATGTATATACACACATACGGGAGCGATATTCTATACCACATGTGTAGAATAATTATTTTATATCGATTACTTTTAATAATAGATTTTCTCAGTAGAATAGCAATTAAGTACTACTTTTTCTCAGTAGTAGATTTTTCGGTAGTATAACTATTCTACACTCGTGATGTAGGATAACATTTGTATATAGCGCTATTCTACACCACATGTGTAGAATAGCGGTTCTACACCGATCACTTTCAGTAGTAGATTTTCTCGGTAGAATAGCAATTGAGTACTACTTTTTTCTCGGTGGTAGATTTCTCAGTAGAGTAGTTATTCTACACCCGTGGTGTAGAATAACATTTATACGAAAGCGCTATTCTACACCACGTCAGTAGAATAGCTATTCTAAACCGTGATGTAGAATAACACCCGTGTGTGTGTATATATATGGGAGCGCTATTCTACACCACGTGTGTAGTAGAATAGCTATTCTACACCGACTATTTTCAGTAGTAGATTTTCTCAGTAGAATAACAATTGAGTACTAATTTTTTTTCAATAGTAGATTTCTTAGTAGAATAATTATTCTATATCCGTAGTGTAGGATATCATTTATATATATATTACAGACCCACACGAGCGGGTTAATTTTGTAATTTTGTAGCACCGGCCGCGAGTCTCCCACCCCACCGTTTTGCGAAACGACCGAATTGCCCACGCGCCGGCTCGTCGCGGCGCGGAGACGGCACGGCCGGGGACGAGGGCACGGGCGTCACTTCCTATGGGCGCGGCGGGGCCGGCGAGCCAGTGGGCGGACGGTGACGGCCGGACCCGCGGTTTCGGTGAGGAAGAGGGGAATCGTTCCGCTTTTTTAAGCGAGAGGGCATCTCGCGGGAACGAGCCACCGTTCGCCGCTCTCTCTCCGGACTCCGGCGCCACGCCGCCGTCTTCTTCTTCCTCACTTCCTCCCGTTCCGATTCCCTTCTCGCGAGTTCCTAGGTACTACCCATCGGGCTCGTTGGGTTGTTGATAATTTGGTACGGGCAAGGGGATCGAAGGCCGGATTCTTGTGTCTCTCAGGTTTAGATTTCTTTGATCTAAATCGTGTGCTCATTTCATTAATGTTTTTTATGGTGATCACCATTAAAGTCGTCGCGGAATGATGCGCAGAGAGGGAAAGGAGGCAGAGGGTGAGGAACAATGGCGTCCAACTACGTGGACACTGCAGGGGAGGAGGGGAGGTTCCACGGCTACCACAGCAGCGGCACGACGCCGACCGGCGCGGCGGCGTCGCCGAAGATGCGGAGGAGTTGGTCGTCCGCGGCCTCGGTGCCGTCCGCCGGTGGCAGCCACGGGGCCGCGCCAAAGTGCGTCTGCGCTCCGGCCACGCACGCCGGCTCGTTCAAGTGCCGGCTCCACCGCAGCAGCCCACACGGCGGCCACGGCCACGGCCACGGCAACCCGTCGTCGTCCTCTCCTGCCGCCGCCACGCCGCCGCCGGCCGCGGCGCAGCCCTCGTCCTCCCGCACCGTCGCGGCGCAGTGACGCATCGATCTGTCGTCGGACAAGAATAAAAGTAAAGAACACAATCAAAATCCAAGAAAGCTCCTCCCTTGATGTGATGCCATTGTAAAAAAAATCCTTTCTTTTTGTTGGGATCTCATCTCATGGAATGATTGCATTGGTCTTGGAGTGATTCATTGTTCATCACCATCAGATTTGCTCGCACAAACGAACCAAATTGCAACGACAAATGTCTTTTGCAATGAAGATGGAGGTCTGTTGGTGGTGAGGTCCCCCTTCCCTGTCAATTCTGCCATCCTGATGCCATTCTTTAGGTCATCATGTGATGCTTCTGCAATCTGCAGCATGCTGATTGTTGACGAACGTGGCAGCCACGATATCATGTTGGTAATGTAAGCTACTCAAGTGAAGTAGCTGAACAACAACAACGGTACAGAACAACGTAGCCTCTAGCTTGTGAATGAATTGTAATGAGCATGTTCTTGCACAGCGAAGTTAGGAGGGATGGTCGGCATGGCGTGATGATCAGCGGTTCCCTCAGTTTAGGGTTTTGCCTTATCTGGATCTCGCTTTGATTTTTTGTGACTTCATAGGATGGCAGTATACATGTGAGACGGATGTGGTTATTAGATGGGTGTTCGTCCTGTTTTTTGTGTCGGTGTTAGATCTAGAGGTGGCAATGGATACCCGATACTCGTTTACTTGTGGAGAATTATTCTATTAGGGTACGGGTATAAGGAGAAATTAGTACTCGCGTGTATAAATTTGGGTGGAAAGTCATACCCATCGGATAAAGTGGGTATGGGTATGGAAAAACGGTACCATACACATTTACATGTATACTCGCACTTTCCAGCTCAAAAAGAAAAATAAAAAGCCCAACCCATTAACTCAAACCCTAAGGCTCCTCATATGCCCTCCCTCACAGCTGCCTCTCCTATCCCGCGTCGCCTTCTCCTCCTCCCTCCCCCATTGGCGTCGCCTTGTCCTCCTCCCGTTCCTGTCAGTGTCGTAGTTGGCCCCTCCCGCTCTCGACGGAGCCGCCACTGGCCCCTCCTGCTCCCGCCAATGCCACCGCTGGCTCCTCTCTCTTGTTGGCGCCGTCGCTTGCCCTCCTACTCCAAGGTGCACCGTCGCCAGCCAACTCCTCCCACCATGCGTGGCCGTCATGCCACCGGCCAAAACTACTCCCATCGCGCGCCACTGGTGGCCTTTCCCTCTCCCACTGCGTGATGCCACCAGCCTTCTCCCTCTCCTGCCAAGCTACATAGCGCTGTCGGACTCCTCTTACTCCGGCTTGCCATCAAGAACAATGATGGTAGTGTAGGGTCACGGGTAAATGGATACCCATCATGTATCCCATACCCGTGAAAGTACGGGTATGTGATAGATTTCATACCTACTCACAGGTGCGGGTATGGGTATGGGTACAAATTTCTCTAATCGGATACGAGTATGAGCAACCAGTACCCCGCGGGTAATTTACCCATTGCCATCTCTAGTCATATCAACGAGGGGCAACCACTACAGCATTTAGATGAAAGTTATCAATTCCGTTTTGATTGGTATATATCATTTTATCACTCAAACTGGTATATATCAAGTTGCATATCGTTTTGGTTTCAATACTGGTTAATAACGACCATCGCGGTCAATACCGACCGTTTCAATCAAAATTATATTTTAATTTTTTTCATATACCCGTTACATATTATTTATATTATATTATATTCAAGATATATATTATATTTGAGATATCAACATATTCAAAAATATCATATTTAATCATATTAATATATATTTTAACTATATTTATATTATTTTAATAAACCCTAAAACGATACACCCGTATCGATCGGTAGCAAAACATTTCATTCCAAAAACTAAACCTAAACAGTTACCGAAATGAATTAACCAGTTTGGTACGCAGATATTCAGAAAGAGAACAGGTGAGAGAATTCGCATCATCTCGGCCTTGCATTGGTAGATGCCATGTCAGAAGCATTGTCACGTGAAAAGATGATCTTTTGAAGAACTCTCCACCAAAATTCTATCAACTATTATGTTGGTGGTGAACTACTCCGGTGTAGAGCTGCACGGCTGTATTTGCAGAGTGAAGTCAATCATTTTACGGGGAAGGAAAGACGGCAGTACTGCACGAAGGCAGCTGACAATTTGTTCATGGAGATCGAGGTGGCGAGAGATCAGCATGCTGCAATCTGCAGTTCCAACCGGAGATGTGAGTGAGCATCATGTTCAGGTACTGGGCATGCCTTTGCTTCTCTGTTCCAGAGCAAGTGTGATCTTGAGTTCCGTTTGGTAGAATTCATATATATATACTGAAGTTGAAGTAGAGCACTTAAAGTTAACTAGATCATGCACTCTAGTGAGATCCACTTCTCAAGAAAAGTGTTTAGTCTGGTTCCAATTCCATAAGGCAAAGAAACTAAAGATAGTCTTGCCAAACACACTCTTAGTGTTGCGGAAGGATCGTTTGTTTCGTTCTGTGACCATTTGTGTCGTGGTCGGCAATATAGCTCAAGCCCTTAAGCAAGGGCCGGTCTTGGGTTAGCCCTAGGTAGGGCCGGTCATGGCCTAAAGCCCTAGATTGGGCCGGCCCAAACTTAGGGGCTAGTCTGGCCCAAAGTTGTTAAGAGTCTAGCTTGTTTAGAGTTCTAGGTGGAGTCCTTAAGATGTAATTTAGTTATAATCCAATTAGAGATATAATCAGTTATAATCTAGTTAGTTCCTTAGCAGATTAAATCTTGTAATAAGTCTATAAATAGCAGGCTGTAATTAGGGTTAAAGGCAATAAAGAATTTAAGTCTATTATCTCATCTCGTTCTCTACCTCTCATCCAACTTCTTTTATATCGGATCCTCACATTGTGCCGGCCTTCTCATAACGGGGAAGCCTCCCAAGCCGAGGCTTCCCACGTATCACTCGTACCCTCTCCGTTCGTTACCGGCAACTCATAACAATTCGTTTTCAGTGGAAAATTTCAGTTATTTTATTGCCACTCGGGTCTTAGTTAACAAAAAGAAGAGCTCCTGCTTTCTCTGAAGATCAAACGTCCATGTGACCGGGTGGAAGAAAGTTCAGAGTGATTGAGTGATTATTGGCATCTGCTATTCTGAACTTTCTGAACGTTGTTGTTGTGCCCGGATCTCACTGTAAACTTAGAAGGCGTTTGGTTAGATTTATTTTAAATGTTATCTGTTTACAGTGTAAACTAATTACGTTAGATTTTGTTTGGTATGAATATGCTAGTATTAGATACCATGTAATCAGATTACAACCGGAAGGCGTTTGGTTGGGTTTATTTTAAGTGTTATCTGTTTACAGTGTAAACTAATTATGTTAGATTTTGTTTGGTTTGAATGTGCTGGTATTAGATACCATGTAATTAGATTACAACCTAGTAATCAACCCATTACACTCTAACCAGTCTAGTAATCAACACATTACACTCTAACCAGTCTAGTATCAGATTACGTTACCAGAATACATTATACTTATCAATCAAACACTATAATGTAAACAAAATACATTATATTTGTTAACCAAACAAATTTAGTAATCTGATACATTGTTATCACTTGACGCTGTAATTAATTCTATTACCATTTACGTTACCTCGAGCAAACCAAACACCACCCTAGTAATCAACCCATTACAGTACTCTAACCAGTTTGGTATCAGATTACGTTATCAGAATACATTATACTTATAAACCAAACACTATAATGTAAACAAAATACATTACATGTGTTAACCAAACAAATTTAGTAATCTAATACATTGTTATCACTTGACACTGTAATTAATTCTATTACCATTTACGTTACCTCGAGCAAACCAAACACCGCGGTTTTTGAGGATATGTTCTTAAGAGTTTTTGTTCAATCCTCCGAAGGACATGCATACCTAAGGTCTCCGACATGTTTTTCAATCTCATTATTGACAAGCTAAGCCTGCATGATTGATTGATGGACGAGACATATCGTCCGGTAAAGCAGGACCAAATGCAAATTAGTTCAGTATGTGTGGTCTCAATCTTCATGGTGTGAGATTACTAATAGATAACCAGCCTCAAAAGAACTCAAGATAATTAATTGCAAGCAGTCAAAATAATAGTGTAACCTATTGATCATACTTAAAACTAACCATTTTCTCGATTACGGCAGCCTGAATCAAGGATTTGCCGACAATCTAAATTACCAACCAACATAATCTATGTTAGTTAATCTAGTTTTTCCTTTTTACTTAGCCGAATAAGTATTCGTTTGTGCTACATAGTTTTTTAGCAATGTCCCCATCCGTTAGCTGCCATCATGCTGCATAGGGATGGTAATCGTGCCCAATTACCTACTTACCCACGGGTAAAAACTCTATTAGGGTCAAGTTTGTTCTCAATTTTATCCCCAACGGGTAAATGGATACGGGTATACTGCTTATACCTGTTTCACCTATTTACTTGATTATCCTAGATATAAAACCCCCTCTAAACCATAACTCCTCTTTTTCCTCCCTCCCCTCCCCTCCTCTCCCACTCTCTGCCACCACCAGCCCTCTCCTCTCCTCATCCCCTTTCTTCCCTCTACAATCCACACGACGCTTCTGCATCCTCCATGAGTCGCCCCAAGTAGGCCCACCGCCACGCGCCTCCCCGAGCAAGCCCACCGCGCGCGCTGGCCCGCTACGTCCAGTCCTGTGCCGATGCCCCGTGTGCCGTACCGGCCCACCGTGGATAGCCCCGCTTTGCTGCGTCGGCCCTCGCGCGCCTTCGCATTGTCCTGCCACAGCCAACCCCACGCTGTTGCCTCCCGCGTCGCTTCATCGTTGCGGCCAGCCCCACCCTCTAGCTAGCCCTGAACCCCCGTCCATAGCTCCGACGAGGGGCAATGACCCCACTTCTTCCTCTCGGCTAGTCGTGCCGCTATGGTTTCTTGGTTCTATTACTCACTCACAGGTAAATGAGTATACCCGCAGGTATACGACTTCCACGAATAACGGGTATGGACATAGATTTTTACCCATCGGGTAAATGGATATGGGTATAGAGGTATGCACTACTCGTACCTGTCATACCCGATTGCCATCCCTAATGATGCGTCATGGGTGGAGCTTGTAGTCATGTCTTTCTGCTTGGAACATGCAGTTTTGTTTTGCATAGTGGTGCGGACCTCACTGTGCATGGCGACATGGCTAGACTGTGTTTGTTGTTTGATCCAGCTTAACCTTTGTCACATTGGATGTTTGTATGCTAATTATAAATACTAAATATAAGCTAATTATAAAACTAATTGCAAAAGCTCTGTGCTAATCTATGAGAAAAATCTATTAAACATAATTAATCAATCATTAGCACATGTTGACGGTAGCACCAAATTATCAAATCATGAACTAATTAGGCTTAATAGATTCGTCTTGATGATTAGCCCGGGGCTTCTGCAATTAGTTTTATAATTAGCTCATATTTAGTCCTTCTAGTTAGCATCCGAATATCCGATGTTACAAGGGCTAAACTTTAGCCCTTGTCATCCAAACGGGGCCTTAGTAGGAATGAAGAAACATAAAACGATGTTGCAAAGGTAGTAGGAGCACCAATTAGAAGACATCAAATGTCTGCTTCTATAATTCTAGGAGGAAATTATAAGGACAAAGGAATAGAGAAAACTCGCTAGATTTGTTAGCACATAGCTAAATAAAAGTGTTTCTTTTTTAGATCTCAAAAGTCTTCATGAACATGAAAGGAAAAAAGAGAAGTATGTATACAGGAACAACTCACTAGCTGGATTTAAAAGAGAACTTTTACCATCCTTGAGGGAGAGAATGTTAGGTGCAAGAAATAAGAGGTATCAAATTAAATCTAGCCATTGATTTGGGAGGGGTATGATGAAAAAAAATAGAAAAAATGGCCTAGCTCTACCACCACCACCTGCCGTCATCGACACCCGACTGCCGCCCTCACCGCCGCCTGGCTCTACTACCCCACCACCCCCACCGCTATCGGGCTCTACTGCCCCACCACCCTTGTAGATCTGGCCGCGCACCATTGTCGACGCCATTAGCACCCCGTCGTCACCCCGCTTTCATCGCCGACGCTGGACCATCCCACTGCCTTGCCGATGTCGCTTCTGTCTTCCTCGCCACCCGTTGTAGATCTGCCATCCAAGCCGCGTCGTTGCTTCACTCGTCGGCCTAGACGTTGGCTGCTCAGCTTCTACTCCTTTTTAGATGAATTTATGAGAATACCCTTCCATCTTTCCCTAGAAAAAGAGGTACCATTTTTTGAGCAGACAAGTACTAAGAGGTACTATCTAATCTGAGTCGTTGGATGTGAGTTATCAACAGTTCATATTTAGTACCTCATCACCCTTAAAAATCATAAAATTCTTCTTTAAAAGAACCCTTGAGTTATTTAAAATATTGGCAGCTCAGAGCTCCCAAGAAAAATTTCGGAGAAGCCTCACATACCCCATTCTTTTCGACAGTTAGGGTCTGTTTGGTTTGAGAGCGAGGGTGGATAGAATGATCCCATCCATGAATTTAGGGATGAGATAATACATTCGAGATGTTTGGTTGGATGGATGGGATGAGACAATTTTTTATTTGGTTAGATGTATACAACTTGGATGAGATAAAGTTAAATTTAGTGGGACCCACTTGTCAAATATATTTTTTAACAAAAATATAATCATATGAGATCTTATTTTATAGATTAAATTATAATCAATACAATGATGTAATTAGATCATAAATTGGATAAATAATTTGGGAGTAAAAATCATTTGAATATTTATAAACGAAAAATTAAATGTGTAATACCTAATCAGGAGACAACACGTCATCTCGTCCAATGTTGGATGAGCTCATCCAGAAAAATTTCTTGAATCTCTTCATCCAGCATATTAAAGGAATATTCCTTTCGTGGATCATCACATCCACCTTTGCCCTTCAACCAAACAGCTGACTGGATGGAATGACCATATCCCATCTAGGGATATCCAGCAAACCAAACGCACCCTTAATCATTGAGATAGCTTCTGCATGTACAACATACCAACAACAACACTACTACTATCAGAATTGCTTTATTTTTTTTTTAAAAAAACTACTATTCATGTGAAGTTCGAATAGGCAGAGGGTACAGATGTGCAACACACGCCCCTAGATTCACGAGATCCCTACGCATTCCTCCGTTAGAGCTACGAAATCATGCGGATTATAAGAGTATCTTCGGATTCTAAGAGTATCTTCGAGAGATGTCTTAAATTTTATTTCTTTGAACATGATATATGAACTTTCCTAAGGTTGTCACTCCCGAAAAATTAACTTAATGCATAACATTTTCCCTACATTTGTACTCCCTGTTTTTAAATCAGTCGATCATCAAAGATTACTCAGATACCAAAATAACCAAATGCATATGTCCCAAGATCACACGGACAACCTCAAATTGGACAACCATCTGGGTGTTCTTTACACTTTTATAAAAAGTTTGCATATTTCTGAAAATTCCTGAGATGGTTACAAACAAAGATATAAAGTGTATTTTGTGCATCAAAATGAAAGAACAAATTGAGTTTAGCTCATGTATCTTAGGTGACTACACACTGCTGCGAGGAGATAAATAGAAAACAAAGCATAACGAACTAAAGCAAATCTATTGCCAGAAATCTTTGTAATTTAGATTATAAGTAATAAAACATGGTTCAAATTGAATTCTCCAAGGACCTAATCTGGAAGCAATATCATATGATTGGTTGTTAGATTATCAATTATCATAGTCTCGTCAAAGGGGAAGCATCTACTTGCCCTCTTAGCGAAGTATTAATGAGTAAATTGAGGAAAGAACGGCGGAACAATAGTGAAAGGTGTGATGAGGACAAGAATTAAGGGCTTGGATTGTTTCTTCCTTTGGTTAGGTTTGATGGACCAAAAGGGGAAGTAGAGCAAAATTTCATCTTGTGTAAAATTACGGTGCTCTCATACAATCTACGAGATTAGATTGAGACGAGATTCCATCACCCTCACCTATTGAGGATGCGCTGAATTAGAGAAAGAGGACGGTGAGGAGGAGAGGCGAGGGAATAGGAAGGTGTAGTCACTGCCACATCACCACATCCCCACCTACAAATGAAGCGGTGGTCTGAGGTGGCAGCACACTGGTGATGGCGGGGTGCATGGGGGCACGTCGTGGAGTGGATCTAGGGAGGGTGTGTGTGGGCGGCGTGATAGGGACGGTGACCCATGGAGCAACGCACCGGAGATGGCGGCGTTCTACGGAGGGCGGGTACAGGCGGCGCACTAAAAAGAAAAGACATGCGTGAGAAGAAAATGGCGCCCTCAAAAATGAGGAATCTGGAGTAAATCCTAGATTTAAGATAGATAGGAAGGGATTTAAGAAATGATTTAGGACAGAGATTTATTTAGGGGTGTTATTGGAGTCTTTTTTTTTCAAAATCTCAAATTTTAAATTTGGGAACCTTGATAAGAGATCTCTTGCGTATGCTCTAAACAATGTATCATTAATTGATAGCAAATATTAAATATTTTAGTAAAATAAATAAAGTAAAACACAATCAAATCTAAGTTCATTGAAATATTTTACACTCATAAAACATTGAGTTTCAACTTCTAAAACATTGAGTATTCCATGTAGTTGTTTATTGATGTTGCTAATAGTATTGTCGAATGTTTTATTTGTTTGGAATATTTTTTGTTAATACGATTAAAAAATTTCATTGAGCGTTAAAATAGTGTCTGATTTTTTTTCAAATATCAAAACATCCTAAATGAAGCGTTATTTTATCTTTTTTGTCGCTCTGATTTTTCCCATTGCCGTCTCTGGTCGCCTTGCCGTCTCTGATTTTTTTATATTTTTATTCTTACTGTGCTAATGTAAAAACTGACAAAGATTTCACAAAATTTAAACTTGAGCACAATTATAAAATTAGCTTATAAAATTCAACTTTTTTTTGAAATAGATCACATGGACCCGACCTTGTTTGAAGGTCATGGGTGTGTCGGGAATGTGAACAAGAACTTCTCATAAAGTCACAATTATAAAATTAGCTTAAAAATTCAACTTTTTTTGAAATACGTCACACGAACCCAACCTTGTTTGAAGGTCATGGGCCAGAATGTAAACAAGAACTTCCCAGGAAGTCACCTATCTGGTTCCGTCTGAACACACTTAATATTGAAGTTCTAACGAGATTTAGTATCACCTAACTCACATCCTTTCGCAAAATTGAACTTTTTTCACTGTCTTTGTCAATCTATCTATGACGTACGTCACCACAGTCGTCTTCTTCCTCGCGAGCTTGCATGCCCCGCCCGTGCCGGTCCCTATCCGTCGCCGACGACGCGAGTTCAGTCGTCTTCTTCCTCGCGAGCTTGCATGAGTCGATCGAGATGGTTCAATTCAATTCTTACGCATATGTTCGATTTTAACGAGAGCGAGAGAGAGAGAAATCAAGCTAGCCTGCATGCATGGGTGCATGCAGAAAGCGATCGACCTGATCGATCAGCTTGGCATATATGTCGCTCTCGATCGATCGTTGACCATGCATACCGTCCAGGTCGACAATGGCATCTGCGGCCAATCCTCTTCCGAAAAGAAATGGGACACAAGAGAGATCAACGTGATAGAGGTTGACGACGATACCATGGATCGCATCTATCGGAAACGAAACACGTTATGGGTTTCAAAAGCTAGCGCAAGCCGAAAAGAACCTATCTGCGTTACAAAGTATTTAGCATATTTGTTTTAGCTTTAGAACTTTTGATTTTAGATTTAATTGGAAGAATCAATAGCTATAAAATAATTATGATAAAATCATGCGTCATTTTAAAAAAAAAATTAAAAAAAAGTAGTATAATTGTCTCGGTAATTAATTTCTTACAACGACGTAGAGCCAAAAGATTAAGGGTCTGTTTGGCAACCAGGACTAAAATAGTCCCTGTCAAATCGGATATTCGGATACTAATTACAATGACTAAACATGAGCTAATTAAAAAACTAGTTACAAAACCCCTAAGCTAATTTGCGAGACTAATCTATTAAGTCTAATTAATTCATAATTTAACAATGTGGTGCTACAGTAAACATGTGCTAATGATGAATTAATTAGGCTTACTAGAATCACGAGAATTAGTCTAGGGGTTCTACAATTAGTTTTTTAATTAACTCATATTTAATCCTTCTCTAATTAGTATTTAAATATCTGATGTAACATGATCTAAAGTTTAAAGTTTAGCCCCCGTAGCCAAACGGGACCTAAAGATACATTAAGGGCCTGTTTGGGAACTTCCAATCCCAGCCCATTCCCTGGGGATGGGCCGGGATTTTGAACTAAAATCTCGGCCCATCCCCAGGGAATGGGTCGGGATTGTGGGCTCCCAAACTAACCCTAAGGAGATCTAGCATGTATGTTAGCCTTTTAATGAGAATTGAAAATGCTAACTAGTTTTGCTAATGACGCCAATAATTATTGGCCTGTTGAATCACCAATTAATGGCCTTAATTTAGGCACCACGTGTCGCTTTCAGATTATGACTTGGTTGGTTGGTCAATAATTTGTGACAGTTGCATTCCCAATGTAGGTAATGGTCAGCTAGGTCAACTTCACCAAGGATTTGTTTATGCATGTGTCATGTGTCACGACGAATATGGTAAGTTGGAAGGAACTAAGAAATATTGAAATATTGGTTCGGTTTGTTTTAAATGTTATATATATGTTTACGGTGTAAACTAATTACGTTAGATTTTATCTAGTTTGAATGTGCTGGTATTAGTCCGATTGTGTTATCCGAATACATTATTTTTGTCAACCAAACACTATAAGCCTATTCACAATGGGTTTTCATGGGGTGTTTCATGGTATTAATTACCATGTCACATCAGATTTTTTGCTTACATGACATTTAATTAATGAAGAAAGAAAATGAAGTAGTGTCATCACCATGATATGGTGCTAACCCGTTTTCAAGACGGATGAAATGAAATGAAACAACCATTGAGAGCTAAATCATTTCATTAGAAAGAAAGTATTTCATGAGAGCTAGTTGCATTTAATTACACTGGTTAGCCTAGGAAATAGTGAAATAAAACTCTCCACTGAGATAGGGTATTTCATTCAGTTGTAAAACTGACGTGACATTTTAGGAAACAGTGCTATGAAACCCACCATTATGAATAGTCTAATGTAAACAAAATATATTACGTTTGTTAACCAAACAAATTTAGTAATCTGATATATTGTTATTACCTAACACTGTAATTAATTCAATTACTATTTAAAGACGGAACTCTAGCCGAAAAATATTTGTACAAACATCACCTAATGAATGTATGCATCAGTTTGCAATTTTTAAGTTCTGGTAGTATTGCTTGCATTTTTTTTCAGGTTTATCTCCTCGAATGTTGGAGCAATTTTTTAGGGGCGTAGCTAGAAGTACTCAAGAAACCATCCCAATCATACGCGTAGAGAACCCACACAATGTAATGTGCAACTAGTTTATAGCTTAAGAAATACTCCCTCCTTCCAAAAATCTAAGTCATATTACTTTTTACATCAAGATCAAGGAAAAAGAAAGATCTCAATAGTTGCATTAAATCTTCTGATACATTAAATGCACTCACAAAGGAGTAGTACTAATGCTAAGGAGTAGTACTAATGCTAAGGCTATTCACAATTGTGGGTTTCATAGTACTGTTTCCTAGAATATCACGTCAGCTTTACAACTGAATGAAATACCCTCTCTCAGTGGAGAGTTTCATTTCACTATTTCCTAAGCTAACTACTGTAATTAAATGCAACTAGCTCTCATGAAATACCCTCTCTTTGATGAAACAATTTAGCTCTCAATGGTTGTTTCATTTTGTTTCATCCATCTTGGAAACGGGTTAGCACCATGTCATGGTGATGACACTACTTCCTTCTCTTTCTTCATTAATTAAATGTAATGTAAGCAAAAAATCTGATGTGGCATGTTAATTAATACCATGAAACACCTCATGAAACCCCTATTGTGAATAGCCTAAGGAGTAGTACTAATACTGGATGCAATTGGTGCCCTGAATTTGCCAAACAAAATCAAAGGATGTAGACGCCCCAAAATTTTCAGTATAAGCTAGCTTCTTGGGTCATGTGACATTAATTAATTCTAGTACTATAATGATGCTCATTTAATGCTTAATCTTGTTAAACTACAAATAGGCCTAATATTTCTGGAAAAACTTAAAAATGTAATAGGACTTAGATTTTTGGAAGGAGGGAGTAACAAAAATTATTCATAAAGCTATCCACTATTTATAAGATAATAAAATAATATATTTATACACTATACTATTATAAAGCGTGAGAATGGTTATTCCGTCCGCGCTTTTCCTCCACTGGCCCCGCTTGCCCCGCGTGCATGCGTGCATGAAGAAAAGCATGGGAAGAAAAAAAGGAAAAGAAAAAATGTACTTTTTTGCATTTCAATCATTTAATTTCTATATATTTGCGTAGAAATGCGATTTTTGCGTAAAAATCCTTAGATTTATGAAAAATCATGCGGAAACTAAGAATTTTGCGCAAATGCCCTTGGATTTATGAAAAATCACATAAAACTATGAATTTTGCATTTAGACAGTTAGATTCGCTGAAAATTCTAAAAATACTTTTTTCTTACACATATGTTTATTATTTCTTGCATCTCGTTCTAACTGAATTAAGAAAAAAATAACTGTTGAATTCCTATTTATAATTTGTTTCGGATAGTAATATATTCATACATTGAAAACAAACAACGTGCATCCGCATACCCACATCTCTTCATGTCTTCAAAACCCAACATCTTTGCCTTCGAAACTCACACCTCTATATTCACGCTTGTTGTAGTAGTAGTTACAATAGAACCCTTTCTTAGAATTTTTACAAACTTCCTCAATCAAGGCTCACCAAGCTAATATTCATTTACAACACATAATTCATTTACAACCAAGCTTTCAAGGATTTCATCTTCGTGAAAATTTCTTCAAAATCAAGCATATATCTATTGACTCCCAATCATATTCTTTGCTTACTCGGATACCATGTGTTGGGGAAAAATAATCCCGTCAAGACCTGATGCTTCGAAAGTATATTCCGAAGTATGAGAGGTGCGAAGCCTCAAGCTATCACCGTCACGCTCTAGGGGGACTCGAAGCCCATGGTCAGGGTCGAAGCCTGTGCATAAATCCAGAGTGGGCTTCGCCTTCGAAGCATGTAGCTTTCGTATAAGCCCCATCACCAGAATATATATTTCTAGAGCCTCCGACTCCGAAGAGGCGCCGCCAAAAGGAACAAGACATCTGCTTTATATAAATGTTCACAAGATATTTAACCTTTTTACCCCTATGGAGCCCGGAGACAGTGCCGCTATGGTGGTTGCAACTAGAGGGTAGGATAATCTTTTCCTATTGTATCTATGCCTATAAACACTCATTTTCTACTGTAAAAGAGACATCGAATACTAATACAAGCAGAAACACTCCGAACTGATCCAAGGATATTATCCCAGCGGAGGCCTGGATCAGTCCACAGTTAACCATTTCAAACATTCAACCCTTCGAGTTTATTCTAAACTTGTTAGCGTAATCTTTGAAACTCACTTTTTTCTCACCTTAATAAATCATTTACCAGTGATAACAAATCATTCCGGTAAACAGGAACAGGATTAAAACTGCCCTAACGAACCAAGCTAAACCGTTACAGGAGTACATCTGGACCGCGAAAACAGAGAGGGAGAGAATGAATCTGTTGCTTCGCTCTCCCACCAGTCCACCACCACCCAATATATTCTCCGCCGTCCGCCGTCCGCCGTCCGCCGCCCACACCTTCCTGCCAATTTCCCCCCTTCTCCACACACCGCACCCGTCCCGTCTCCGCCTCTCATAAGCAGCCTGCTCTCCTCAAGAAGTTGTTCTTGGCCCTGCCGGCGAGCTGCAATCTCTGGTTCGAGTTCTGAAGGTGTACTGTGTAGTGTGTACGCGCATGCAAGGCTCGCCTGGTCCTTTTTCGCTTGCTGATTCTTGATCCATGTTGTGTGCAGGTTCATCCAAGAACTGACCTTTTGACTTTTGAGGAAAGATTTGATCTTTCGTGGCTGGGTGGGGTTTCAGGGATGGGGGGAGAGGGAGGGCTGCCTCAACTGGCCCGATTCCCGCCGCTCTGAACTTGATGGATGCATCTGTACGTATTACGCGGGTTTATTCTGATTGTTTTCCTTGGTGTTTTCTTTCTTCTCATGTGTGCCTGCTTGGATGCGTAGGTGAACGCCAAGAAGGTTAGTTCCTGTGGGAGCACTGGCCATAGTCGCTGCGGTGAATTCCATCGACCTGCCTGGTCCTGTCGTACGCGGGATCACTCCTCCTTGATCAGAAGCAACCCCTTCTTACTTCAGGTTGTTGATCTTGGTCTAATCTGTCACAAATTCTTTTGTGTTCCTTTTCTTGATGATGTTCTTTTTTATTTGGTGGTGGGAGCGAAGGAAATTTTAAGAGTAGATCTTGTTGAACTTACTGGCATCTGGGATGTGGACTTCTCAGTTTTAAAGAACTTTGCAAACTGTTCCTTATCATCTTTTATAAAAGAAAGCAAAATTCTGACAAATATAAAATGATGCCCTCTGTATTTGGTAATAAGGTACAGTTTTTGCATGCTCCCTATGCCAGAAATGCTTGAATGGAGGGAGTAATTCAGTTCAGATGGAGCTTGCAGTCTTATAAATTGTAATTGATGGGGTTGAAAAATAGTAGGAGTAAACACCAATTCGAGATGTCAAACTACTGGGGCGTCTCATACTCTCATTGATGCCTTCCCCCTTCAATTTTGGATAGTGGTAGTCAAATAGATTTACACGTAACAGTATAAAGGGGATTCACTAAGATTCAAGTAGAAACCTCGTCATGCGTATCAATTACCATTTACCACTCTTCTACGCATCCTTGGAGTAGCAAGCTAGAATTATACTACTTGGAAGGTTAAATCAGCCAATTCTAACTTTACCCCTCAACAGATTCTTCTAAGCTATACTAACCGGTTGTTATAATCGAATCTGATCCATTGGATCAAAACTAATGGATGATCCTTATCCATCATTCCATCTTATGGTACTTGTCGGGGGAATAGAACACATGTACATCATGACTGCCATATGACATATCCCCTTATTAATGGATATGTTAAACAAGGAAGACAAGACTTCTTCCATGTATTGTATATGGAATGTTTTCTACTCATAATTCAACTAGGATTCCTACTATCATATGAATCCCTAACTCTAGAGTATATAAGAGGACAGGGGGCTCCCTTAGAAATCATCAAAATATCTCTCAACAATCCCACGAGAGATGACAATATAGAGACGATACGCCGAACCCCTCGGCTACCTCTAATCAACTAGTCTAGATCCATATTCACCAATGTAATAGGATTATACATATCTATGTACTCTTACAATATAGTAAAAATACCTCCAAACAGGAAACAAGACACCTCACTTTGAGGGCCTAAACCTATATAAATTGTTGTCCCGTGGTGTATGCCTTGCTTATTCTTTGATCTCGCTAGCTACCACCCACATTTACATAAGTAACCCTCAAAGGTTACACTCAATCTAAGATCCGTTGGTTAAAATACTAACAATAAGATCCGCTGGTTAAAACACTGACAATGCTAATAAAGAAAATCTAGAATTTTGTTGAAAATTTTCTATGGCAGAGGTTTACGATGTTGATGCTCTATAGTTCAAGTGTTCAACTATTTTTTCTTAGACCGTACTTGGCTAATGCTTTGGGTTAATATTGCAGGTGTGGTTTGTGTTTCCATTTAAGTATAAAAAGCCTGTATTTGGCATAGGTTTTAACTAGCGTTGGAACCATTAAAGTAAAATTTGGCAGCAATATACATTAATTGGTGTTATACTTCTATTGAAAAATATGGTGAATGAAGGACTGTTCTATAAGAACTCCAATGATCACAGCATCAGCTCTGAGGAAGAAGACGTGCTTGTCAGGAGCTGTAGCAATCTCAATGTCAGCTTTGGATATCACTGTAATTCTTATCCGAGTTTATCCGTAGACACTGATGAGTATGACATCTCTCCCAAGAAGAGACTTGAAACTAATACCATGATGACATCAAGCAATGGTTCATTTACTTGTTTATCTGGTGCTGCAATTAGTGCCAATTTCACACTGGCAAATACAAACATTTGTAAGGGTCTTATTGGAGAAGAAATTTTACCTGAACTAGACTCTCCAAATTCTTTTAGAAAAATTGTCTCTTCTCCATCAATGTCAAGATTGGACTTGTTATCTACCTCACAAGGGAGCCCTGTATCGACTGAGAGCTCTATATTTGAAATCAGTAAAAATATTTGGAGATCCAGTGCTCCAACGACTGTATCATCTAATTTTCTGACGGGCACAGAGATAAAAATGGCTGGTGGAGCTGCTGGAGAGGATAGAGTCCAAGCTGTGTGCTCTGAGAAGAATGGATGGTTGATTTGTGGAATATATGATGGATTTAATGGACGAGATGCAGCTGATTTTCTGGCAGTAACTTTATATGATAATATAGTATATTACCTATATTTGTTAGAGTGCCGGATTAAACAAGAAAACAATATATATGGTTCAGCCAAGCACTCCCTTAATGGTGTTAAAGGTGAGCTGGCCATGAAATTTGCAGAAAATGAAGATGTGAAATTTTCCGAAACATTTCAAGCTGGTGTGCTTAATTGCCTCACTACTGCTGTTGAGCAAGCTGAGAATGACTTCTTATGCATGGTTGAACAAGAGATGGATGATAGACCAGATTTAGTATCAGTTGGGTCCTGTGTTCTGGTTGTGCTTCTTCATGGAACAGATCTGTGCATCTTAAATCTTGGGGATAGTAGAGCTGTGCTAGCTTCCATGTCGTATGCAGAGACGGATAAATTGAAGGCTGTTCAATTGACTGAGACCCACTCACTTGAAAATCCATTGGAGTACCAGAAACTTTTAGCTGATCATCCTAATGAATCTTCAGTTGTGATGGGTAAAAAAATAAAAGGGAAGCTGAAGGTTACTCGCGCTTTTGGAGTTGGCTATCTAAAGCAGGTTACATAATGTACTTTGGTTTCTGAAAAAAGTGCATTAATGCATCATCATTATTATGATTTTACTAATACATTTGCTTTTCATGTCAATTTTCAGAAAAAGTTTAACGATGCGCTCATGGGAATTCTCCGAGTTCGTAATTTGTGCACCCCACCTTACGTTTATACAAATCCGCACACAGTTAGTCACAAAGTTACAGAGGGCGATTTGTTTGTTGTTCTTGGTAGTGATGGCTTGTTTGATTTCTTCAGCAATGATGAAGTTGTTGAGTTGGTTTATCAATTTATGCATGACAATCCGATTGGTGATCCTGCAAAATATCTCATTGAGCAGCTTTTGCATAAAGCAGCCAAGAAAGCAGGTATCCTCTGAAATACATTATTGGTTCTACAATTTTATTGTTGAAATATGAAATATGGAATAGTATTAACACAAAATTTCCCTGAAATGCATATTCCATATTATCTTAGCATTTAGTGTGCAAGCTCAAAATTAAGTTATATTTGCAACCCTTTTGGAATTATATTGAAATCAAGGGCTTAAGACACAATCATGCTAACTCTTCACTCGTTCTTCCTATGTTTTGTCAGCATTAACAGCTGAAGAACTCATGAGGATACCTGTTGGAAGTAGGAGAAAGTACCACGATGATGTTACCGTCATCGTTATCATCCTTGGGAATGCGCAAAGGACAACGACAGCGTCAACTTCAGTATGAAAGATTGTGGATTTCATAGAACAAGCTAATTAGACGGTAAATTTTTTTTGTGGGTGTTCTACTATGCATGTGTTTTAGGAATCTCGTGTGATAGTTAATAAACGAAACGATGTGTGTATATATATCCTTCTGGATTTTTGGGAGTGATGTTCTGAAGATTTAATAGAAATGTGGAGATGATCCATCCAAAGGCTACTCATGTGGAGGACGAAATGAGATCCCTCGCTGACTGCAGGGGAAGTCGTTCTTTCCGTGCCGTTCGATGTTGATCGGACAGAGTTCGCAGTAGTGGGCCTAGTGCTTCGAGAAGAGAGAAAAGGGGCTTCACGCAGGGCTTCGCACCGTTCGATTGAAATCGGACGACTCTATAAGGCGACTGTTCTCTGCAGTTGGCGCCCCTTTTCTATTGTAATTACCGTGCGTTATCTTGCAGAAATTAATCAAAGCAGATAATTGAACTGGAGATTATTGCTGCAAGCCGTGCATGGATTGATTAATCATGGACAAAAATGGCAGGAAAGAGAGGATTTCCAGTGTACTTCCATTTCTGATCCTACTCGTGGCCCCGTGACGGCGACGCCACGGCCGCCGGCCTCCGGGTGGATGAGCAGCTTGAATCTGCCGTCCTCCTTGCATGGCTGCAGCGTCAGCTCCTGTGGCGGCAGCCGCATCTCCCGCAGCACGAGCCGGCCAGCCTCCCGGTGCGCCCGGAGGCTCAGCCACGGCCGCCCGCCCTTGCCGATCACCGATATGGGCGGCGGGAACGCCCTCCCGCTCCGTGTCCTCCTCAGCAGCATCACGGCGTGCTGGTTGTCGTCGTCGTCGTCAGCGACGCCTTCGCTCCCGAGGAGAACGTGCTGCGTCCTCATGATGCACGGCGGGGCACCGGGCACGCACGGGCGTCGAGTCAGCCGGAGTGCCTCCGTGAGGAGGTCGAGTCCGCCGGAGGACGGGAGGAGGTGTGGCGGGGGCCTTGATTGTGTGGCGGGGCGCGGCCCAGAGTCGCGTGCCCGCGGTGGCTTTGTAGTGCGGGGCGTGCGGCGGCGGTGGCGCCATGGAGGACGTACGCGCGGACGGACCGACGGGCGTTGCGCACACGTGCGTTGCAATGAATTTAAACACGTATATGTCTAAAATTTATCACACTTTATGTGAATCTAGAAAAGATCATAACGACTTAGGCTATTCACAGTAGTGAGTTTTATAACGCTGTTTCCTATAATACCACATCATTGGAGAGTTTCATTTCACTATTTTCTAGGCTACTTAATGTAATTAAATGTAACTAACTCTCATAAAATATTCTTTCTCTGATGAAATGATTTGGTTCTCAATGGGTGTTTCATTTCGTGGAAACGGGTTAGCACCATGCAGGGGCGGGCCCACTAAGATTCAAGGGTATGCAGTTGAATACCCATTATTTTTGCAAAAAAAATTATATATATAATATATATTGTATGTATATATCAAAAATGAAAAAAAAGCCCAATCAATCCTCAATTCATCATTCTCGGGCTGCCCCCCACACTTGCCCTTCGCAGGGCCCAATAAAAACGAATTGGCCCACAGGCCCAATTGAAAAAAAAAGCTAAGTCAAAGTAACCCTAGCTGGAGTCAACATTTTCTCAAACTCAACTACAGCAGAACACCCGAGCGTGCGGGGGCGCGAGGCGGTGCCGCGACGAGCCGGCGAGCGGCGAGAACCGGCGTCCGGGCTGGGGGCTAGGGCGGCGCACCGGAGTCCGGAGGCGGGAGGCCGGAGGAGTGACGCCGCGCCGCCGCGGAGCGCCGGAGGTGGGAGGCTGGAGGACGGGAGGAGCGACACCGCGCCGCCGGCCGCCGCGGAGCACCGGAGGCGGGAGGCCCGAAGGCCGGAACCGCAGCCGCCAGCCGCAGACTCGTGGAGCCGCAAAGGGAGGAGCGTGGCGAGCGCCGCCGCGCCAGTCGCCGGAGCCGCGCCGCGAAGGCCGCAGGCCGCAACAGCTGTGCGGCCCAGGCCCAGCAAGTGGTCGTCGCGACATCGCCGCCCGCTGGAGTGTCGATTGCCGAATCGTTGTCCGCCCGTGAGGCGTGAGTAGCTCTCCTCACTCTTCTCCCTTTCTAATATTGTTAAATTGAAGCATGAATTGAGAAATGAGAATTGTGATTTCATAGCAATTCGTTCTCCCTGTTGCAACTGCTGGTGTTGAGAGAGTCTTTTCTATAATGAATTTGATAAAGAACAAGAGAAGAAGCAAGATGGGACAAAAATATTTGAATGGTTGCTTGGTCACATTGATTGAAAGGGAAATCTTCTTGCAAGTTAAGGATAAGGACATCATCACTTATTTTCAAAGAATTAAGGATCGGAAAATTATCCTGTAGCTTGTAAGTTGTAAGCTTTGTTACCATTTTGCTATTTTATCCTCTATTTATTTCACATGTTGCCACTTTATATGTTGATCATTAGTAGTTGGAAAATTTCATGTTGTGATCAATTTTATTAATCAATGATGGTATCACTTGATTTTATGTTACATAACAATAATTTAGGCTAATTTTTTAGTATGAGGGATTTTGAATACCCATAGTTCAAATCCTGGGCCCGCCTCTGGCACCATGTCATGGTGATGATACTACTTTCTTTTCTTTTCTCATTAATTGAATGTCATGTCAGCAAAAAATCTAATGTAGCATGATAATTAATACCATAAAACACTCCATAAAACCTATTGTGATAAGTCGTGGAACGAAAGTGATAAAAAAAGCCTATATTTTCTTTGAAGTCAAAATTACTATTTACTCTCATGGAATTCTGATAAAATGTGGTGCTACTTGCTTATATTCTTAACTTCCTAGAAACATCTTGTCTAAAAAAATTGTACTATTTATTTCCCTAATATTCGGCTCTGCAGTGAGCTGCATATATCTGCTATATCGTTGTGCGAGATTTCAGCACTAGATTCGGCCCAAGCAGGACTATATATATAACGTTATATTTTTGGAATAATCGATCTGCGAAAAATGTCAATATAATTCACGTATTTAGATTCATACCATTACAATTTCAGATGAGTCTTTTAGTTCTCTGAAATTGTAATGACTCTCAGTTGAAATTGTAATGACATATATATTTTAGAGTTCTTTAAGCTTGTAATGGCGTATTTAGGAGTTTTCTAAAATTGTAATGGTATAGTTCAGCGTTATCTGAAATTGTAATGGTACAAATAAAAATATGTGAATTGTAATGATATTTTTCCAAACACGCAAAATTGTAATGACGTAGATCCAACTAACCCAATATTTTTTTCTTCAAAATTATATTTCTAGGTGCGTGTTTTCAAAAATCTCAGAACTAGAGCTCACTAGGTGGGAAAATTTAACGATTTGCCACCCTTAAGAAGTGTGTTCAATTATTTGCTATCATGGCCTACTGTCATAGACTCAGGTAGTCCAACATGCATGTCACCCATACAACAAATAATTGAATGTCACTCACTTAAAAGTGACAAATAGTTGAATCTCCCAACTAGCCGATGAGGGGCGACTGGAACATCGGGTGAATCTCCGTATGGCTATCTTGATGCCTTCTACTATCTGCGCTAGCAGCTAGATGCATGGGACTAGAAGTTCCACTACCAAAAACTGAGTGTTTGCCGAGTTTCAGGGGCTTTGCCGAGTGCATTCTCTTGGGTATTCAGCAAACGTTGAACTCTCGGGGAAATTCAATGTTTGCCGAGTGCCAAGTCAAAGACACTCGGCAAACATTTCAAAAAAAACTAGCTCCCCTAGCAGTCCTGCCGACGTTATAATGGCTCGGGAAAAAATTGGGTTTGTCGAGTGGCATGTTCAGCACTCGGCATACTTGCTCTATTGGCTGAGAGAAACGTGTCTAAGATTACGGGTTTGTCGAGTGTTACACTCGGCAAAGTGCAAAATACCCATTATTTCATGTGCAATCATATTTTGAGCCCATGTTACATTTTAAATGTGTTTTGAACTTGAAATATTTTTCACACTCATAATGCAACATATATTATACCATGGAAAATGTTCATATTTTTCTGAGTAAGTTTGCTATTTTTAATTTCTGTGATTTAATTCGAAGTAGGTCAAATTTGAACTGCGTGTGCATGAAATAATGACTCAAAAATTTTATAAAAATCATATTTATGTTCATGAGTCCATTTTTAATATTTTACCACTAAATATAACTAAATATTAGAAAATCTAAGTTGCGGCACTCGGCCGACAACATGGAGCTTAATGTTTTTTAAATTATAGAAAATTTGATTGAAGGCTAATAAATATGATACTTAACATGGTGTTATTATATCATACATACATACTATGATAAAAATTTTGAAAAGTTTCGAGAAAGTTTTCATGTATGACGTTTAGAAATTAAAGAATATTCGAGAAGATTTAGGAGTTTAGCGATGAATGGGTTAGGTTTAAAAACAAATTAATATTTAAATCTTTGTTTGAACTTAAAACTTTTCATACTATGATAACCCAATGTATCTTATACCATGCCAAAAATTAGCATTTTTTATGGTCAGTTTGCTAATTTTAGTTAATTAAATATCTTTATAAGATTTAAATTGAAAGATGCCAATTTTGAATTGCAAGTGCATTAAATAACGAACAAAATTTTCTTAAAAAATCATACTTATATTTTGAGAGCTAAGTTAGGCCTTACACAGCAAAAATAAAGAAAATTTAAGATATCACGAGGAAGGCACTCCATCGACGACACACGCATTCTTGGTGTTTTAATTTGAAACAATTCAAAAAAAGTCAAAAAAAACCTTAAACTTGACATGGTGTTATGATATCATACGAATCTTCTATGATAAAAATTTAAAAATGTTTCAAAAAAATTCACATATGATGTTTAGAAACCTGTGATTCTCAAAGAAAGTTTTAGATTTTAGTGAAAGAATGACAGTAGGTTTTAAAGCAAATAGATATTTAATATTTTTTAACCTTGAAACATTTTTCGAATATTAACACTTAGAGAATTTTATATCATGACAAAAAATAGCAATTTTTAATGGCAGTTAACTTTTTTTGGTATTATATTTTTTAAAAAAAAATACTTTGTCGACTGCCAAACAACCTAGCACTCTGTGAACAACTTTTTTTTTAATAAAATATTTCCCAAGTGCCACACAATGTAGCACTCGGCGAAAGTTCAGAACATTTTTTTAAAAAAACTGGAAACTTTGTCGAGTGCCATCCAATATGACAATCGACGAACACCCTTTTTAGGGTTTTTTCATGGATCTCGGCCACTCTGCGCCCATATATGAAAAATCGTAACCCGCGCGCCCACCTATCCCCTCGCGTCATCGCCCCCTGCGCTCGGCCCGGATGCGCCCTCCCATGCTCCTGCCCCCGCACCGCCGCCCTCACTCGCACCCGGCCCACTCCCCCGCTCCCCCGCGCTTCCTCCCACGCTCCCACCCTCGCGCCCCCGCCCCTCTCTGCCCTTGTCCTAGGTGCCTGCTAGCCTCCGCGCCACCGACCCCCTCCGTCCTTGGCCCAGCCGCCCAGCCGCCGACCCCCGTGATGTTGCCCCTTGGCTGCCCATCGCCACACACCGTCGTTCTTGTCCTGTTGTCGCCTCTCCTTTGCACGGTTCCTCTCCGGCTAGTCGCTCCTCCATCACTCGCCATCAATTTTCTCGGTAACATGATTAATATATTTAATTGTATATTTTGAAATGCAATCACATGTTTAATTGTATATTTTATAATGTAATGCCATGTATATTATTGTTCTAATGTACAAGTTTTAGAAATTGTAAACATGTTAGTTTTAATTTTTGCAAATGCATATATTCATGTCATGAAGTAAAATATTTAAATTTTGTCTCTTTTTATTTTAGTGCAATTTTATTTTCACAATATGTGTACTCATGCTTATGTATTAGTTAGGTTTAATTTTAATGTCATCATTATAATATCTTTTTATGTCTTAATGTTTACATTGATTAATATTTTTTATGTTGATGTCGGCCATAGCGATGTGATTTGTGTATGTGGATGGCGGCCATCGTGCCGTCTTATTTATGGATGCTAGATTTGATACATATTATAGAGTAGATGCTATTAAATTTTTTATATTTTAAACTTATTGTCGTGTAACATAGGCTTCTCCCGTTCGGAAGAGTTATGGTTTAGAATATGCATGTCTTTGTATATCTATGGTCGTAACTGTTTCGAACTGTCCATGTTTCTTAGACAACTAGAGGATGCGTAGATTTAGCTCATTTTAGTGCTTTGTCCCGATCTGAACTAGGGTTTCAGTAGCACCTCCCCGTTGTTCTCCGAACACACATTCTCTTGGCATTTTGTTGAGACGTTCATTTGGAGAACAACGAGTAGGTGTTGCCGAAACTCTGGGTCGGATCAGAACGGAGCATGAAAATGAACTCAATCTACGCATCCACTAGTGGGATTAGGACCTATCCTTACCTATTAGACATTTGGATGTATATCATTTCCCTCTAATGTTAAAACACAAGTGATGTTGTTTCTTAGTTTAGTACAAGATGGATGATCATGAGTGGATATACATGGGTCGCCCTAGCTAGGCTGAGGTGACCATGAATTGGATCAAGAACACTGAAGTATTCTTAGAGACAACATTTGGTAGATAGAATGGACGAGGTAAGACCTGGTGTCCGTGTAGTCGATGCGAGAACAAGCTCCCACAAGCAAAGGAGACCATTGTTTAAGCACCTCTGCAAATATGGGTTTATGCCAAACTATACATGTTGGACGTACCATGGTGAGTCTTAGCGTCCTAGAGACGAGGTGTTGTGATAGCGCATAGATGACGATGAGGGGGGTTAGATACATGTTAGATGACTTTGAAGATGCACATTTTGATGAAGCACGTAAAGAGGAAGTGTCGGAGCCAACTACAAAACCATTTTATGACATGTTGTCCGCGTCACAACAACCTCTTCACGGGCACACTAAGGTTTCCCAACTTGATGCCATTACACGCCTAATGTCCATCAAGTCTCAGTTTAGCTTGAGCCAAGCATTCTTCGATGTCATGTTGACAGTTGTTGGTAGCATTCTCCCATAAGGTTAAAATCTTCCAAAGAGCATGTACGAGTTGAAGAAAGTCCTCCGTACACTTAAGATGCCTTATTAGCAAATACATGCTTGTCCTAACGGATGCATCTTATTTATGAAAGAGCACGCAGATGCAACGTGCTGGGTGAAATGCAAATCTTCTAGGTATCTTGAGGTAGACTCCACTGATGGTGGGAAGAGATATCTCTCAATTCCCATAAAGATCCTTCAATACCTTTCCTTCATATCAAGGATCCAACGGCTTTACATGATTGAGGAATCTACCAAACAGTGTTGAAAAAATCGGCCGATCAGCCGATTAATCGGTGATCGGCCATGGACCATTTAATTTTCGCTGAAATCGGCCAGAAATCGGTTGACCGATTAATCGGTCGGTCAAACCGATTAATCGGTGGTCAACCCAATTAATCGGTGCCAACCGATTAATCGGTCCGGCCTGGGGAGCTGAAAAAATGGGTTTTCCCCCCTCTTTCCTCTTCGCGACGCCAGATCTGAAGACAGAGCTGAAAAAAATCACTTTCCCCTTCTTCGCGACGCCAGATCTGACGCCGGCCCGCCGCCCCGCCATCGTCGCCCAGCTCCCCTCCCGCGCGAGTGCCACAGGCTGGAGTCTGGACGCCGAGCAGTGCCCACCGCCTAGCCATCCCGTCGTCGTCCCCGCACGAGCGCGCGTCGCTGGCTCCCCTCCCGCCCGAGCGCGCGTCGCCGGCTCCCCTCCCGCCCGAGCGCCATAGGTTTGATAGAGAAAGGTCCCGAGAGAGAGACGGAGGGAATGAGGGATGGCGTGCTGTGAAAAAGAAAGAAAACGTATACATGGCATTTGTGCCTGTGATTAGGGCGTTGTGGTGAAAAACAAAGAAAAGATGAGTGGATAGAATTAGACAGGTGTCAAATGCCTAGTGACTATTCTCCTAGAAATATTAAATATGAACACTATAATATATTATTTAAATATTTAGTCAACCGATTAATTGATCGACCGATTAATTCATTTAATCCCCGATTAACCGATTAATCCCTACTCAGTGGTCGGCCGATCAGTTACCGATCACCGATTTTTCTAACATTGCTACCAAACAAATGACACAAATAAATGACATGACATAAAAAAGGGATTTATTATAACCCATGCGCTCATATTTGCCGAGTGCCACTTCGGGCACTCGACGAATTCATCATCAGTTGCCCTCGACCGTTATGCAGTCTTATTTGCCGAGTGTCGCATCGCACACTCGGTGAAGACGACAGAACACTCGTCGAAGAGCCTAGTCATCGAGAGCTTGATCGTCGTGTGCTCTTTGCCGAGTGTAGCACTCGGCGAACCCATTGCCGAGTGAAAAAAAGGTTTTGCCAAGTGCCAGAGGCACTTGACAAATACTTGTATTCTCTTAGTGTTCATTGCGTGAAAAGGGTTCACAACTTCACATCTCCGATGCATATAACTTAGCCCTAGCCCTTCGTAATTAAGGCAGAACCTCACATATATATCCATCATAGCATAGAGAACCAGTGCTTGGCACCCCTAGTTTTCACACAGATCCATGAGCACTTCATGGTCATTCAAAGTTTTTGCTGAATTGGGTGATCAAATATTCAACGTACATAGAATACATGATCATCAATCCAAGAGAACAACAAAGAAGAAAAGATAATCATGCTATATTTATCGAAGCTTAGAAATGCTGCAGAAGTCAAATGCTTCAATCAAACGCATTATTTTACCAGAGACAATAGTACAATGATTGATGGATCTTTTGTTTGATACTTCAAATATCAACAAGAGTATGTAATTTTCCTAAACAAACACCCATATACGAAAAAACTGTTAATTTTTTAAAAAAATCTATTGTTAACGTTGTCTGCATCTTCCCTTTTGTACATGCTGACCCAGGTAGAAGAAGGTAAGGCCACCGCTTGTCATGTCACTACCACAAAATCAGTCTTTAGTGATGGATAATTGATGCATGTCACTAATATAATTTTAGTGATAGGATAGTTTGGACGTGTCAGTGATGATGTATCTTTAGTGATGGGTCTTATTATCACCCGTCACTAATGGCTACTGATCCAGTGACGGGTAGAATCTATTACCTGTCACTGATGATGTCTATGTCTAGATAAATAAGCGGTGCTTGGAGTGTATCGGCACACTCTCGGTTCCCACAAACCTAACCCTAGCCTCTCACACCGCCGCCATCGTCTCTTCATCATGCTCCTCGCTGGCACCACCATGGTCTACTCTGTCCCCGACGTCTGTTCTGTTGCACGTGGCCGATCTAACTCACCGCTGCTTCAGTTGCATATACTCCTTCTCATCTGATACGAGGATGCGCCCAACCTTCACGGCATAGAATCAAAGATACTCGTGAAACCTGACGAGTCTTGTGCAACCAACCGTTGCATGTGCAACAACCTGCAGCACGGAGTTCGCCCAACCTCACGTTGTCCACTCAACCAAGTCAAGCGGATTACAATCCTCGTTGCAATCACAAAGGGCTTGCAAGAACAACGGGAAGGAATGCACAATTCTCAGAGATGTTTTAGCTAGTAGCTAGAACACTCAAGAACATGCATAAAGCATAGTTGTTTCATTCTCAAAATTCTATTCCCCCTACACATTGAGAAAGATCCTATTATATAGAAGGGATTGAGAGGGAGATGGAGAGGTGTTCAGGACGTTTTACATGGCATTAGCCAATATTTGGTGTGCAGCACCCTAATTAGAGCAAATGAAACGTTTGACAGTTTCTGGTCTCCACATTAAGTCGGCGATAACTCTCTATTCTGGAGGAATTATTGGGTGAGGCTAGATCCGTTGAGCTTATGAAGTAAGCGTTCCAAGCTGTGGTCGAACACATTTATTGGATTTAATATGCGGTTTCTATGAGCATTTTATTTCATACTGGTCACTTGAATCCGAAATGGTCTTCATTGCATTCATTGCTTGATTGATGGCTGTTGATGAAGTGCTGCTCATTTGGCCACTCTTCAACGTTGTCATACCTAAGAATAATTAAATTACGGGCATTAGGTAGCAACTGATTTTCATGTGTAATGCTATTCTTATTTAGGAGCGAGTTCACCTGTTGATTTATTTGCTTTGCACGAGCGCGAGTTATTGCTCCTTCAAAATGATTTGGAATATCTTGATCATTGGGGGAAAGAAATGTTGTTGATGCTAGGCTATTCGTATCATCCTCCCCTTCTTGAAAAGGAGTCGTCCTCGACTCTATTTGTTCTGGTCCAAAGAATGGTGACAAATCAGCAACATTGAAAGTAGTACTCACATTATAGTTATCTTCAGGAAGCTCAATCTTGTAGGCATTGTCATTTATCTTCTCTAACACTTTGAATGGACCATCAGCACGTTGCATAAGTTTGGACTTGCGCTTCTCTGGAAAACACTTTTTGCGTAAATGCACCCAAACTAAATCTCCTGGTTTGAAAAGCATCTTCTTTCTTCATTTGTTTCCCTTTTGAGAAAAATAGCGTGCCTTCTTCTCTATAACTTCCTTGGTCTTCAGATGCATAGCTTTCACAAATCAAGTGGTGTGATTGGCTTAAAACCATACACCACTTCAAACGGGCACAATTGTGTTGTTGAGTGAATAGCTCTATTATATGCAAATTCAACATGTGGAATGCAGTCCTCCCATTCTTTCAAGTTCTTCTTAATCATTGTTCGTAGCAACATGGAGAGTGTACGGTTTACCACCTCTGTTTGACCATCAGTTTGCGGGTGACAAATTGTTGAAAATAGCAATTTTGTGCCAAGCTTGGCCCACAATGTCTTCCAAAAGTAACTCATAAACTTCACATCACGATCTGAAACAATGGTTCTAGGCATTTCGTGCAATCTCACAATTTCCCTAAAAAATAAATCAGCAATATGTGAAGCATCGTCGGTCTTGTGACAGGGAATAAAGTGTGCCATTTTAGAAAACCTATCCACGGTTACAAATAAGGAGTCTCTCCCCCTCTTTGTCCTAGGCAATCCCACAATAAAGTCCATGCTAATATCTTCCCAAGGTGCACTAGGAACAGGAAGTGAAGTATACAAACCATATGGGTTAAGTTTGGACTTAGCTTTATGGCATGTGACACAACGCTGCACAAATCGTTCAACATCTCTCTGCATCTTTGGCCAATAAAAATATTTTATGAAAATATTTGCTCGATGAAGATGATGTATTAGTGAAATATGAGAATGTGTGTGATAATTTAGGTTCATTATATGCTAATATGAGGATGTGTGTGCTAATATTATTGGTCCTATATTTTATTTACATAATATAATTTCATTATGTGTCTTTCATAGTTTCATTACATGCTTACTATTATTAATGCATAGGATTGTTTCTTAATGAATTAGTTATCACACACACCTATGAATTAAATTGTAGCCTAGTGGCGAGAAGGTCATTAAGTTGGTAGCCCAACATCTGAGAGAAATCATATTCAGCATACATTACATTACATTCATATAGTTTTATCCACTTTTTTCATCGTTTCAAATATTGGACATGGTAAGTATGTGGAAACCTATGGTACCAAGTTAATTATATTCCTCATAGTTGCCTCATAAAAATCAATCATTTAGTCAATGGGGGCGTACATTGTATATATTATTTCTGTGGTAATAAATCTAACAAACTAATACAATATTATCTTACTATTTTAGTTTTTATCAAAAAGATTTGCAGAGATCAATAACATTTGTGCTAGTGACACTCTAAAGATTTTGACAAGAGATGTGTGTACCAGTGAGGTTAAGGTTGCGAGTTGTGGAGGTAGGATATGACTCCACAAAGTGTAGGTCGAATTTACTCAAAGAGGCGGCCTCACTTATGTGACTATGTGGTAATAACAATGGAACAAGCTCCATTAACAGTTATGGCCAAATTTTACACTAACTTTGGCGATGAAAAGACCCCGACGGGCATAAAAGTAGAGGACAACGATAGTGGTATATATATAGAGAACTAACCTTACTTACTAGATATTCATGTTTTATTTATGTGCTGGACATGATTTCATTATAATGTCAGGGGAGGGCCCTAGCAATGTTATGGACAGAAAGGGGAAGTGGATAGCTAGGGAGGTCAACACCAACCAAATAGAGCAACTGAAGCATATCTGTTATTTTGGCAATCTAACAAATGTAACTCCAGCAAGAAAGGCTCTCCTACAAGATATTTATCCTCTGAGATTCTGTTATATGTCTGCACAATAAATAATACGATCATCAACAAGAAGTCGGTGGGATGTTATTTGCACATGTCGGTGGTTACCTATATCATCTATGCAAATCGTCATGCGTAAATAGTTTTTGTTTAAATATTATTGTTATAGTATTTTTCAAGGAAGTATTGTGATATGTACATCACATCTCACCTACACTAGCAGACCATCGAGATTCAAGTGGCAGCAGCAAGGTCTGTAGCCGTTCTGATTGTGGTGCATAAATGCATGGATGGACTGTGCTATCTAACTGCTGGTTTTAGCTAATTTCTTCGAAATAACTCATTAGAAGTTAGCACAGTATGTGCCTTCTATTTCAACATCAATAATAGTATAATTGAGGCTTTCATGTATGTAGTGTAAACCTGGGATATGATGTTTTCCTATCCATCTTCCTTTTTGCACAGATGACCATTGTAGATATTATACTGATTCATTTTTCTTCAGGGAGAAGGAGTACAAGGTGACAATAAAAAAGGTTGTAAAATTAGACATATAACTTTAAACAATTTATAGCGGGTAGATAGAAAGAATCTCTATAGGACACTATTCAAGCTAAGGAGTACAATGTGACAATAAAAGAGGCTATAAAATTAGACATGTATTGTTTGTGATATTTAGAAGTTAACAAGAAGTTAGCTAGAAGTTACAAGTTAAGGAATGAGGTTCTTATAGAACTTTATTTTAGCCATGTAGTTTCTTCGAGAAAATGAGTTAGAATTTAATGTGTGATATTATTTTTTTATGAATCTCCTATGTTCATTCTGTGGTGAATTATTTGTGATATGCTTTGGATGTTGGATATGTTGGTTGCTAAATCCCGGCTTTGATTCAAGATGTGGCCTAAAAACTATTATTATTTTTCAAAATGACCATAATATTAGTGACAAGTAACAATAATCAACCGTCATTAAAGGACCCTTTAGTGACAGGTGACATTGCGACCAGTGGCGGATGTAGAAAAAAATTAGGGGGGCTAGCTTCTACATGTCAACCATAAATAACACTACTACAAAGCGACATAGTAGCGACGGGCAAAAACGTCCTGTAGTGGTGGGCATCCAGTCCGCCACTGCTCTAACGCCACTGCTAACCCTTTCGAATAGAAATTTGCCATCTCGATGTCGTGGAGGCTGTCCAAGCTCGATTGTACCGTCGAAATGGTTCTTATTTCTTCGATATTTGTGGTTTTTTGGTAAAAATCTGCGGTGTCGCATATATATCGTCTTAACGAATGATGGAAGATGCATAGATTCTGTCTGGTCCACACACACTACACATGCTGTCTTTCCTTTAACCTGTCCTGTTAGGGACATGCGTCCTGGGTTGTCAGCTATGGTGCAAAATATTATGGCTCTTAGATTGAAGTGCTCTTTCTTGTGCTCATCCCACACATAGACACCATGTTCCCATAGACGTTTCATATCCTCCATCAAAGGTTCTAGAAAGATATCAATGTCATTGCCAGGTTGTTTTGGACTAGAAATTAGAGTAGTGAGCATAAGGTATTTTCTTTTATGGCACAACCATGATGGAATGTTGAACAAGCATAGAAAGACCGGTCACGTACTATGTGGGTTCCTCATCTCACCGAAAGGATTCATTCCATCTGTGCTAAGTCCCATCATGATATTTTTAGGATTGTCCGAGAAATCTGGATGGGCCAGGTCAAATGATTTCCACTGCCTAGCATCTGCAGGGTGCCGAAGTTTTTCGTCCTTCTTTCACCCAGCGAAATGCCAGATTAATAGTTCAGCATCTCTAGGATTAGAGAACATACGTTTCAAGTGATCAATCACCGGTAGGTACCACATTACTAAGGCTGGAACTTTCCTCTCCGTCTTTTTTCCAGGATGGTCTTCAATAACATTTTTATTCCTCTTCTGCAACCTCTTATTATTCTTCTTCTGGTGGTCATTGTAGTCCTCCACACAGTCATTTGGACGTTTGTATCGACTTGCGTTGCACTGCGGACATCTCTCTAACAATCCATACTCTTTTCGATATAGGATACAGTGGTTCGGGCATGCATGAATCTTCTGAACGCCCAAAGTCAACGGACAAATCATCTTCTTTGCTTGGTACGTATCAGATGGTAGACCATTGAGTTTTGGCAAAACCTTATTTAGGAGTTGTAAAAGATCTGAAAAAGTAGTATCAGACCATCCATTGATGGCCTTCAGTTTCATAAGCTCAAGAATTGTGTACAACACAGTATACTGCTTATCGCATCCGTGGCATTCCTCGTAAAGAAGGTTTTTTGATGCTTTGTCAAGTGCTTCAAAGTTATCGTATCCTTTGGTTGTAGTTCTCTGCAACAACACCTCAGGCGCAACATTTCGCATCAGTTCCTCCACATCAAAGGTGTCATCATCATCATGTTGATCAACATCATCATGTGTTATGTCGGATGTATGATCACAACCTCTTCTATGTTGATGAGCATCTTGCGGCACATCAGAATCTTCAAGAGGATTTTGGCCCATCTCACCGTGTTTCGTCCATATATAATAGTTCTTCACAAAACCAATTTTCAACAAGTGAAATCGTATGGTTTCACGATCTGAACACGGATACATCGCTTCGTTTTTACAAACTTTACAAGGACAATATATTGCCTCTTCACTCTGACGGGAAGCATATTGTGCGGCAGCTTCAGTAAATTCAGTTACTCTGTTAAAATATGCCACCACATCTCCGTCGTTGGACGAGTACATCCAGGACCTGTGCTCCATCTAAAACATATATTATTTGAAAAAATATTAATAAATTCATTATTGTTAATTTTAGTAATTTACAAATTGAAAATATATTGATTTATTATCGCTCATAACAACATTAATTAAAAATGCTTTAATTCAAACTATTTATTAAGCAGAAAAAAATTATTAAATAAATTAACTATATTGGTTTCTCTCTCTCCAAACAACATAACTCTAGATCTATAATCATAAATCAAATTAAAAAAGAGATTAAAATGACGTAAATCAATATACAAGTGATGAATAATTGTGAGGAGGGTCATATTTGTTCATTTGGAAGAAGGAAACACTGTAAATGGAAGATTATTTGAAAATTTCTATTCACAAACCCTAAATTAGTAAAACGCTAATAACTCATTGTATACATGATTAAATACAAAATAAATGTGAGATTCGGCATGGATTTACCTCCTAGAATGAAATCCTTCAAAAGAAACGAAAACAAAGCCTCCCCCTCTTTATCTAGATTTTTTCACCATTGTACGGACAAAATTAAATGCGAACTCCGGTAGAGCTCGGGGAGGAAGAAGCTGCGCATTTATAGCTAGAATAGTAGTGGCGGTAGCAAGTGATGTCATCAATACTTTAGTGGCGGCCAGCTTAGCAGCGGCGGGCAGCACCAGCGCCCGTCACTGCTATTGGTAAAATATATAGTGGCGGTCCGGGATGACGTCACCACCGCCGCCACTACTTTACCAATAGTAGTGGTGGGCGCTAGTGCTGCCGTCAGCACCAGCAATTGTAGTGACGGGCATCTAATGGCCCGCCACTACAGTGGTTTTGCCCAACGCCACTACAGTGACGGTTTGTAGTAGTGTAATATATATATATATGTATATAAATTATTCACTATTTTAAATTAATATTAAATATAAAATTATAATCATAACGAAAATAGTAAAATTATATAAGACTTTATAAAGAAATATAAAAAAATACAGTAAATACATGGAGTACTGTCAGCGATAGGGGGTGTGTCCCCCTTGCACCCCCTGGATCTACCGCTGACTGCGAACCGCCACTACAAAGTAATAACCGGTAACCCGATAGACCCCTTTTAGTAATAGGTGAATATTGTCACCCGTCACTAAAGGTTGACCCTTTAGTGACGGGTAAACACACCTGTCACAAAAGATGTTACATTATTGATGTGATAAGAGGATGAAAAAGATTTCTGTGAAATGCTGTGAAATACTGGAGAAAGATTGGCATCGCGTGGCCTCAAGGAGAAAACCTTAATAATCAAATACTTGCAATTAGAGCGGACGGCCAAAAAAAAAACGGTGAGGGAAAAAATGATCGTGGCGACGTGGACAATATGGCTCTCCAGAAATGACAAGATCTTCAGGAACGCGAGGCCATCGGTCGACAGCTGGTGCACTCAGTTTAAACGGGAGATGGTGCAACAAAGTCATCGATACAAGGCTGAGCTGAAGGCTAAAATCATAGCTTGGCTAGCAACAATCTAGGACATGCCTATCTAGGCTGCTGTACATTTTGACCTCAAATTTCCGGTTTTATCTTAGAAAGTTGTAAGCACACGATTGTGTTTTTTCACTACGTAATATACGACCACAGTAGGAGCCTCTCCTGCTGGTTGTCTTCAAAAAAAAAAGATTTCTGTCACTACTATACGTTATTACGACTATTTTGTAACCACGCGCACGTACATAAACTATAGCTATATATCTCGAGAGAATATAATGTGGTGAGAACGTGCGGTGGTAGTATAGTAGCTAGTGGGAGGTAGAGGCAGCATGCAGCAGCTCGAATAAAGGAACGAGCAATGCAAAAGGTCGGAGCGAACTTGTGCGAATCGAGAGCGTGCGGACGTGTAAAATACATGCATGCATGGATCAACATGTCAAGTTGACGCTGAAAGTTCACGTTCACTGGCACGCACGCACGCACGCACGCAGTGCTTCTGGCAGCGCCCACTTTAGCCGCGTGCCCAATAATTTCAGCTACAATCAGTCAGGCAAAATTTAGAATGCTTCGACCCCAACACATCGAATATTAGCTCCACAAGATGCATGCACCGGCGTGTCACGTACATATTGTTTAGTGCCACAAGATGCATACGTGTACTTCTTTCTGGTCAATCGCAATCACTAGCTCCACACAGATCGAATCAACGTAAGGGGAATCTGTCAACGAGCGGTTTAGGTTGATCCCCATGTTCTAAAATATAACAAGTTTTTTATTTGAAAATTTAGAGACAGTATTATAAGTTCCTAGAGCTGGGAGACGATCTGCTGCCTATATGCTGCTTGTAATCTCTCTTTCTGAGAGTCTGTCTAGCCTCTTCGTTCTGGAAAACAGTCGATGGGGTTGATCGAACGGACCGATCGACGTCTTCGTGATATGGTCAGTGAGTGTAAAGCCACGAGAAAGAAACGACCTGTAGTTTCGATCCCATATTCAGCTCAGATTTTGTTTGGGAAAGAAGACAGACGATCTATTCATATCGATCGATCGGTTCAGATTGATGGGCTGCTCAGTTCAGAGTTTCCTTTCTGGAGGGACTAAATGCGTATTTTTCTGTCAGATTTTAGCTCCTGCAGTACTGCAGTGACCACTGCGCCCATAATCTTTGGAGTATTCAAAGAAGTGTCACTCAGGACAGGCCTTCTACCTGGAGCGGACTCCTGTAGTTATATCTGTTTATCTGTTTATTGGTGGATAAAAAATCTATTAGAATTAGATATATTCTCAATATTATATCCATAAGTAAATAGATCGACTATCCATACCTATTTCGCTTGTTTACCTTATAGCTACAAGTATATAAATTATAAACCCTATCATATAACTTCTCTTCCTCCCTCATCGGCTGTCTACCTCCCAGGCTCCTAGCCCCTATCCATGTTGGCCTAGTTGAGCCCCCGCCACTGCACCAAACTCTCGCCCGTCATCGCGTCAAGATCCCATCGTCACGTCGACCCCTTGTCATCGTGCCCAGATCGATCCAGCCGCCACGCTAAGCCCATGTTGTCACGTCTAGTTCCTGCCCCATGCTCGACCCTAGCACCGCGCTCAGATCCGGCCACTGAGCTCAAACCCCACCACTGATAGACCCCTCTGCACCCTCCGATCGACCTCCTCGCCAACCCTAGCCCCAACGTAGCCCTGACAACGGGCAGCGTGTCTTGTGCTCCTTCCTCTCTATGTGGTTATGTGTTCTCTTCAAGGGTAAACGAGTATAGCCACGAATATACGACATCCATGAGTAATGGGTGTGAACACTGGTTTTTACCTATTATATCTAATTGTCATCCCTACCTGCAGTGAATACCATGGAAATGGATTCAAATGAATGATAGGAAAGTATATTACGTGGTGTTTGGATCTAGATATGGGTTGGTGGGAGTTTTTAGAGCAATTTAGTTGATCGACAGGTTAAATAGAACAATTCACTCTAAGAGAATATTCTTTATAAATAGAGAATGAGTCCATCTTAATTTTTTTTACTGGATGAACTTGTCTACCTAGAGCTTGCGCGAGCACAGCTTGCTCTCACGTCTCATGCCGACGCCTTCTTGATCGTCTATTGATGCCTGCTCCTGATCTGATGTCCTACCTTATCTTGCACCACCATCTCACCCGCTTTTGTGCTAACGGCTAGACGTGCTGGGTCAACCCGGCATGGGTCCTTTAGGCCAGGACTTAACATTGGTTGGGTCATTCCGGCCCCACAAATCTGAGTCGTGCTAGGTTGACCCGAAGCAGTGTTCGCCAAGCCCAGGCATGGCCCAAAGCACTTCGGGCCTAGATGGGCTATGCCGGCCCAAGAATGGCCCCAACATGTATAGGGAGAGTGGAGCATGCTAGCAGGGCGTACTGGGAGGCAGGAGTAGACTATGACCTCATCACTGCCAGCCATTGACATCTAGAGTCCCCAACTCCTTGCCTCCCCGCACACCACGCTTCACCATCGGCGTCATCCCGGCATCCCAGAGCCACTCGCCTCGCCATGGGGGTCGTCCTCATTTCCCTCTTAGGCGATCACGACACAATGGAAACACTGTGCGATAGGCCGACAATGGTAGGGTGGTCACGGTAGAGAAGCGCGTGACGGCGCGAGTGGCACAACCACGACAGTAGCAGGGTGGCCACGGGCCCACGAAAAGTCGTCAACACCGAGTGTGAGTGGCACTACAACATAGCCACAGTGCCCAGCGCGACCACGGTAGCATCGAGACAAATCACTGTAGAAGCACCGAGCGGCGACGGGCAATTGAGCGAAATTGCGAAACTTGGGGGAAAGTTAGGAGGGAAGACAGCATTCCCAAAAGAAAAGGAGGGAAGAAGAAAAAATAGGAGGGAAAATATTTTAGAAATTTTGCCTCTATTGCTTTAACAATGTATTTCAAGAATGTAACCGACCGATTCTCGCTAAATTGAATCGTAAAATTCCAAAGGTACTCAAGTACCTCACATGAGGTTGGATAGTATACTCCTGAAAGTAGTACTATCGCATTATAAAAGGGCTTTAGAAATTTACACATGTGTGTAGCGACCTCCCAGTCAATGTCAGTGAAAATTAGAACATCATCGGTGCTATCAACATCATCTTGTACCTTAACATTCATTGAGTTGATAAAAACATATATCAAACTCTCGTAACCTTTTACCTCCCTCAACATTAGATATGTTGAGGTCCACTTGGTCTTAATATCAACACCAAATGTATTTGGCTTCTTTTGTTAGACAACGCAATACTCTTGGAACCTTGCCCGAACCACTGTGTGACTTGCAATGAAACGAACAGCTCAACGTATCTTAGATAATAAAGCATCAATCTCCCTCATACCTACCTATGTGATTAGATTGATGATGTGGCATATGCATCTTTGGTGGATGATGTAACTACCAATGTAGCTATGTAGTTGCGGCTCCAATATCTGCAACGCCATCGTGTTCACAGAAGCATTATCGAGATTGATGAAAACAATCATGTCTTGTAGGTTAAATTCTTATAGCACTTCTAGGATCTATTCAGCAATTGAAGATTCAGTATGCGATTGCATGAACCTAAACCCTATAACTCTCTTGTTTAACTGACGCTCATTATTTAAGTAATGTGCAACGATACTAAGGTAAGAGGTGTTTTGATGTTGTGAAGTACATATGTCATATGTAATAGCAAAAGAGGTATGAGTTGTATTAAAAGTTTTTTAGATCTTGTAATCTAGTACGATGCAAACCTATGATATCATTCTTGGTGGTTCTCTTAGTGACACCCCTATATTGCAGGCAAAATGCACATTGGACCAACCTCTCGAAATGATGACTTTCACCCTACCTAATAGGTAGATCCTCCGTGACTATATGGCACGTGATCTCATCACGAGCACGCCGCAGGTCATACGTCCAAGAGCTTAACGAATCATCGGGGTTGAAGGTGATTTGCATATGCCTGGCTCCACCATCCACCGGATGTGCTCGCTCCTTGATATGTGCCTTGTAGTGTCGGTTCAAATGGCCCATCCCACCATCTTTAATTGCAGACAATGTCTTAGGACAATATTTACATTATTCATACCTTACCACCTTACCGTCAACGCACTTTTTGGTCATCACAAAGTGCTTCCAACACTCCACTTTGTCGTGTTTTATGGTGAATGGCCCGGTTGTATCGTTGGTTGGCTCAAGGGGGTATTGTCAGGGGATGGGTTTGCATGGGCATCCTCAAACCCATGCAACCTATCCATATGTTGGTCGTCCATCACGTAGTCACCCATGCTCGAAGATAGCTAACGAGTATCGACCGACATACATGGAGGAGAATGTTGGTGCTTTTAAGAAGGCTTCATTGAAGTCAACCTCCATAGTCACCCACGGTCGCTCATGACTAACGGATATAGCTCGCCACACTACAATATTTTGTTTTGCACTTATTTTACTTCCTAATAAAGTTTGTTGCCCGTGTGTGGAGAAAATGAGGGGTGGGGTGGTATTTATAGAAGAAATCGTGTGTTGTGCTTGTGCTCTCAGCCACTCGACGAGGGCAATGAGCACTACGAAGACATGATGGCAGTATGGCATAGTCGGCAACGGCACTCGGTGAGTACGTGAGGCATGGCGTCATGCCACCTGTAGGACCGAAAGTAGCGACCAGAGGGGGGGGTGAATGGGCGCCTTAAAAATTCTTTCGAATCTATGGCCTGTTCCCAATACCCAACACACCTCAAAAATACTATGCAGCAGAAAGTAGACAGTAGGCCTAAGTCTAAAGGTTTCTAACCTAGAAGCAACTGAAGATATACAGTGTAAAACTAAAGTGGTGCAACTAGGCAGATAAACAAGTTGTAACAGGCCTATACTTCTCAAAGAAATGATCTAAGTATGTATAAAGTGAAAAGAGAAGTTACTGTCCAAAGTTGTCTCCTGTTCGGGACTTGGCGAAGCCCCCTTCGCACGTCGAAGTCTGCTTCGGAGGTAGGTGTCGGAGTCTGTCCGAAGTGCCGAGGGTATCGGTGACTAGTCTAGTTCGAAGTGTTGAGAAGCGAAGTGTACTTCGGAGCGAAGTAAAAATAGTGTCGAAGCCTGATTCGAAGTGAACTTCGAGGACAGGACTTCGAACACAGATTCGAATCAAGAGCTTCGGAGCGAAGTCAAACAGTGCCGGAGCCTGCTTCGAAGTATGCACTTCGAAGACACAACTTCGAACACAACTTCGAACCGAGAGCTTCGAAGCACAACCTTCGAACAGAAAAACTTCGAACACAACGCACACAAACAGACAACCTTCGAACAAAGAAGCGAAGTCTGTCACGTGACAGAAAATCAAGTTCGAAGCATACACTCTATCTTCAAACAGAGAGAGCTTCGGAAGGAAAATCGAAGGCTGACACACCACAAGAAAATCTAAGCGAAGTCTATCAGAACAGACAAACTTCGAAACCAACTTCGAAACCTAACGAAGTGTGCACTTCGAACAGATAGATTCGGAGTATGCTAGTTCGAAGTGTGCGATGCTGTCCAAACAGGGAGAACTCCGAAGCTAGCAACTCAGACACATAAACGAAGTTAGAAGTCTGAGCGAAGCTTTTAGAGGGGTTCGATCGGACCCTGCCTCACGGAGTTGAGGGGCTTTGCACTGAACCGAGCTTCGCCGGACACACCTAGAAAAAGGTAAAAAACACTGTCGGGTTCGATCAAAAAGCTGGGGAATGGAAGGTGAAAAGCTGCAGGCGAACACTGTAGCTACAGTAAAGCAGTACTACTTGCAACAGCAAGAACTAGTACTACCACCGTGATGAACACATCCAACCGAAGAAGCTTCTCCCCAAGGAATAAATACCACAGCCCGAATCCAACGCAATAACTCCCCAAACCGAACACAATGCAGCCAATAAATACACCAGGGACCAAAGCATTAAAGCATCCAAGGGATTTGAGCCAAAATAATGCAAGAACAGAGAGCACCTGGTCCTGGCGGCGCACACAGGAGAGAGAGAGGAAGCGTGAGAGGCAAAAAGACCCAATAGAGTGGTATTCAATTTCAGCAAAAGGGTAGTCCAAACCCTAGGGGTTGGGGTGCTATTTATAGGCAGCCCAAACACTAGGAATATTCTACCAGCCCCTTAGGGTTTTTACAGACTCAAAAATACAGAAAATGACTCTACTGCCCTTAGGTATTTTTACAGACACAACTGACTGACTGTGGGCCTAGAGTAACAGATGACATATCCTGAAGCTATTCTTCTGGACAGTCGGATACAGAATCAACGGTTGTCAGTTTTACGCCGAAACTGACAAAGCCTCCACCAGCTTTGCACCAGGTACCCGGATTGGGCCGGCCCGACTCCGCAGCTCTCTCAGCCCGGCAATCGCTCACCGCCCGTGTACCTGAGTCAATCCTGGTCAACAGCCCAGTGGGTCTTCTACTGCTTCTGGCCCATGCACCCGGATTGGGCCAGCCCGACTTCGCAGCCTCCTCTGCCCGACAGTCGCTCGCTGCCCGTGTACCTGAGTCACACGCGGCCCATGAAACAGCAGATCTCTTCTCTTCTTCAGTCCTCGTTGACTATCGTTGACAATGACTCATCACTTCTAGAGCCATGAGGCCCACGCTATTCAGCATGGCTCCTCAATCTCCCCCTTGATGAGAGCATTGTCAACACTCCTCAATTCTCCGCTCTTCAGCACCTGCGAACAAATGTGGAAACACGAAAACAAAAACACAAAAGAACAAAGAAGAAGAAAAATAAGGTAAAAGTTTAACCGTAATGACCAAAAGCCAACCAAAAGCAAGAAGCGGTCATTATGGTTAACCAAAACACAAAAGCTCAAAATGAGTGCGATTAACCGTAATGACCAAAAGCCAACCAAAAGCAAGAAGCGGTCATTATGGTTAACCAAAACACAAAAGCTCAAAATGAGTGCGATTGCAGAACAACAAGGATATCAACAGAGTAAGAACTCCCCCTTAAACTCTGATCCCAATTTTCTCCCCCTTGTTGACAAGTGAACTCATCAAGCACTCAAAAAGAGACACAGACTCCCCCTGAAAAACAACTCCCCCTCAAAATATGCAGTGAATGCAAGTGGGGTGCAGGTGGAGTGTAGAAAGCATGCTTCTCAGATATGATTGACTACAAATACAGTATCTAACAGGTATAGCAAAAGAGATACTGTCTAAGACACATGGCATGATCAGTGCAAGAGATGATATCTAAAGAAAGTCATTTAGCACGCATTTGTCAATTTTTGCAAATAAAACATCACCACATTGTCTAGTAAACAAGCAAGGTAAAGCATGAGATGCAGAAGCTAACTGATATCTACCAAGATAAGCATTGTTCAAAACAAAGTGCTTCAGCAAACTTGTTATCCCTTTAAAGTTCAGGCTTTTTCATTTTCCTTTGTCATTTTTGCCAAGGGTTATTTGCATGTCAAACCTTATGCTAACCGACCAAGTCAAGCCTAGGCCAAAACTGGGCCATCAGAAGCTTAAGACATTGGTCTTGGCATACACTACACTGTCCTAGTTCATACCAAAGTGCTATGGTAAGCAATCCAGAACAATATAGTGCGACAAAGCAAACCCACTTGGATCTTTTCAATCTTAAACACAAAAAGGCATGGAATTTTTCATTCATTTTTGATTTTGATCATTTTATAGCACATTTTCCATGTTTAAAACATAAAGATGTCCAAGTTGCATATCTGCATCTATGTGATGAACTGGCTACAAGGCATGTAACAGATAGCAAAAACACTCAGCCTACACATGCTAGTTACCAGAAGCAATGGTGATCATTTTTCAAGTTGAAAGCGTAAAAGCCATGCACATGACAGATATCAGGTATATCAAGTGAACTGAATCAAAGCATGATCATCGACATGTAATCAAAAGCATGTACCCGCTAGAATAAGTAAAGCAGTTCAATCATATAACAGAAGCAGGCTCAAATGTGTGATATGTGAATATGTATGATATGAACACACACAAAAAGACTCAAGAAAAGAGTAAAAAGAAAACTGACGCAAAATATCCTAGAAAGGATACACAACACCCAAATCCCCTCGTAAACGCTCAAATGTAGACTGATCTAGGGGTTTGGTGAAAATGTCAGCCAACTGATGATGGGTATCAACATGAATAAGGTCAATGACACCTTTCTCATATTGATCCCGCAAGAAGTGAAAGCGCACATCGATATGTTTGGTTTTTGAATGGAGACACGGGTTTTTCCCTACACTAATAGCACTCGTGCTGTCGCAAAACAATGGAACCCTGGTAGGAAAGAGTAACCCAAAGTCTCGAAGAGTGGAAATCATCCAAACCATCTGTGAGCAGCAGCTGGCAGCAGCTACGTACTCAGCCTCTGTGGTCGAAAGAGCAACTCCAGATTGCTTTCGAGAAGACCAAGATACAAGGGAAGAACCAAGAAACTGGCAAGTACCGGAAGTCGACTTGCGATCCAACCGGCACCCACCAAAGTCAGCGTCCGAAAAGCCAGATAAATCAAGAGATGATGATGCTGAATAATAAAGACCAAGATCAGGCGCATAGGTGAGATACCTGAAAATGCGCTTGACAGCCTGCCGGTGAGACGCGCGTGGTGAAGACTGAAAACGCGCGCAAAGACCCACGGCGAACTGTATGTCCGGTCTTGTTGCCGTTAAGTACAACAGCGAACCGATCATCCCTCGAAATTCTCTCTCATTGACCTTGACACCACTCTCGTCCTTGTCCAAACCCCCGGAAGTACCCATCGGGGTCATCTGCGGCTTCAATTCACCACCAAAGTCAAATTTCTTTAACATATCACGAGTGTACTTACCTTGGTGGATGAAGGTGCCGTCCTTGGTCTGCTTGATCTGAAGCCCTAAGAAATACTTAAGCTCACCCATGAGGCTCATCTCAAACTCACTGTGCATCTGCTCAGAAAACTTGGACACAAGAGAATCAGTAGCACCGCCAAAGATAATATCGTCCACGTAAATCTGAGCAACTAAAAAATCTGAAGCATCTCTGAGCAAGAAAAGAGTTTTATCCACAGAACCCATCACAAAGCCCTTCCCCAACAAAAATTGCTTCAACCGGTCGTACCAAGCCCTGGGGGCTTGCTTCAACCCGTATAAAGCTTTATGCAACTTAAAAACATGTCGAGGAAACTTAGGGTTCTCAAAACCGGGGGGTTGCCTAACATATACCTCCTCCTCTATGAACCCGTTCAGAAAAGCACTCTTAACGTCCATTTGAAAAAGCTTAAAACCCTTCGAAACGGCAAAAGCTAGAAGAATACGAATGGACTCAAGACGGGCAACAGGAGCGAAGGTTTCTTCAAAGTCAATACCTTCCTTCTGGCAATAACCCTGGGCAACTAGTCGAGCCTTGTTGCGCACCACAACCCCATCTTCACCTTGTTTGTTCTTGAATACCCACTTGGTGCCTATGGGGTTGCATCCTGGTGGCGGCTCAACTAGTGTCCAAACCCGATTGCGGACAAAATTCTCAAGCTCTTCTTGCATAGCATTAATCCAATTAGAATCAGAAAGAGCATGAGAAATGTCTCTGGGCTCAAAAGATGCAACAAACGCAGATTCAGCAAACACAGCGAGAGAGGCAGAAGAACGCAAAGTCCTTTCAGTTAAATCACCAATGATGAGCTCTGAGGGGTGGTCACGCTGCACTGCTCGGGTTCCCTGGTGATCTGAAGTCACCTCACCGGAGTCAGCAGCTGGCACCTCTGGACTCGACTGAAGGGGCTCGATCGAAGTGGAAGAGGTGATCAGAGGTCCGCCTTCATCATCAGTCGAAGTCACAGAGGGTGTGGGCTCTGCGGGGGATGCAGAAGGCCCGCCCTCAACAGCAGCTGGAGTATCCTCATCTTCCTCGAAGATGGACTCTCCGAGCTCATCATCACCAGAAAGCTCAAAAGAAGGAGTCAAAGAAGGCAAGGACTCATCAAAAGAAACCTCACACGTCTCGACAAGCAGCTGGGATTCGAGGTTCCAAACACGGAAGCCTCGAGAATGCAATGCATAACCAAGAAAAATACCATCCCAGCAACGAGACTCAAACTTGTCCAAATGCCCTCCCTTCTTGAGCACAAAGCACTTGCAGCCAAACGCTCGCAAGTGGGTCACCTTGGGCTGTCTGCCAAACCGCAACTCATATGATGTCTTACCAATGTAAGCTCTAAGAAAAATGCGGTTGGCAAGATAGCAAGCCGTGTTCATGGCTTCAGCCCAAAAACGCCTAGGAGTCCTGTGCTCGTCGAGCATCGTCCTGGCCATCTCAACTAGCGTGCGGTTCTTTCGTTCCACAACGTCATTCTGTGGGGGAGTGTAAGGAGAAGAAAACTGATGGTCCAGACCCTGATCACCACAGAAGCTGACGAACTGAGAGTTCTTGAACTCAGAGCCGTTGTCGGAGCGAATTGCTCGCATCCGACCATTGTTCTCATTCTTCAGCTTCAAAATCAGGTCATGGACAAATTGAAAAGTTTCATCCTTAGACTCCAAAAAGAAAACCCACGAGAAACGAGAAAAGTCGTCAACAATCACAAGTGCATACCACTTCCCACCGACTGAGCGTACCCGAGCTGGACCCACAGTGTCCAAATGTAAAAGCTCGCCTGGATACGTAGTCATCACCTGAGTCACAGGTGAGTGAGAAGCGGCAACCATTTTCCCATGACGACAGGGATGACAAACCAGATCCTTCTCCATTTTAAGCTTGGGCAATCCTCGGATGAGATCCATAGAGCTTAACCTGACTAGCAGATCAAAACTCAAATGACCTAACCTCCTATGCCACTTCCAGAGCTCAGAAGAGGATCCAGCAATCAAACAGCGAGAAGGGCCAAAAGAACTAGAGAAGTCAATTCGAAAAACTTTACCGAAGGGTAAAATCTGACAAACCAAAGACCCTCTAGAATCAACCACAGAAGAATTGCCCTTCTTAAAACGCACTTCCAAACCATCCTCAAGAAGTTGCGAAACAGATATTAAATTAAAGTTCAGATTTTTAACCAAAGCAACATTCTTTAAAGAGAAATGGTTTGAGATGCTAATTGAGCCTATTCCACTTACTTTCCCTTGACCGCTGTTCCCGAACGTGATGTACTCTTTGGAGCTCGGGGGAGTGAGACTGGAGAACCATCTGCGATGTCCCGTCATGTGGCGAGAGCATCCTGAGTCCATGATCCAAACATCCTCCAGTCCCCGGTCCTGCACAATCAATGTCTGTAAGTGGGAGCAAATGGTCCGGCACCAGGTTTAGCAAAAGAGCTAAACCAGTGTCGAGCCATCTGCTCAAAAGATGGAAAGCGAAAACCATCAAAAGAGTTTGGACCAAAACGCGGCTCAAAGCGCGGTCCACGGTTCTTCCTAACCCTACGGACACGAGGTCCAGAACCGTAGCCAACACGGTCTGGAATTCTGCCAGAACGAACACCACCAACTGGAGCACGGGCAAGAAGGCCGTCTCCTCTACCACCACCTACACGACGCGGCCTGGCCTCCAGCCTCTCCCCGCGCCGAGGAACACGCAGTCTACCACCCTGCTGGTAGAACTGCACCTGATCACTACGAGCCCTCTCTGCTCTCTCAACCCGCTTCCTCCTGAAGCAAAACTCCGCAAGATGCCCGTCTCTCTGACAATACTCACAATGATAGGTAGGCTTCTTGGGATGTGGTTGAGGCTTGGGATTCTTGGGCTTGGTAGTGTTTGGTGTGGTCTTCTTGGGCTTAGAGGGTCCAGGAAGAGAGTCTAGAGAAGAGTGGAGGTGTTTGGGCTTAGGAACCCAGATAGGCTTCTTGGGTGGAGCTTTGGGTGGTTCATGGATCACTCCATCCTTGGGCTGACAAGCCTGAGAGGTCTCAGTGGAGTGAGTCTTGGGATACCTCTGCTCTGGAGTCATTTTACTCCACTCCACTGCCCGGCTGAGGGCACTCTCAAAGTCAGCCTTGGTGTAGGTGTAACCTACTCCAAACCCATCCTTCCTCTTGAACTGCTGGATCATCATGCCAAGCTGTGGCTCTCTGGCACTGATCCAACTCAGGATAGAACGGAGGTAAAAGTTCTCATTCTGAGAATCTGCTAGCTCCTCTCTCAAGGAAGCTAGAACCTCCACCTGAGACAAGCAGGTCTCACACTCATTCTCTACTTGGACAGACTTCCCGGCTTTTAGCTTAATTAGCTCCATTCTAAGAGACAGGCAGTTCTCACAGACAGAGGGTGGAACTGACAGAGTCTCAAGCTCTAGCCTAGTCTGGGCAAGCTCAGCTCTCAACCTCTCTAAATCACCCAAATGCTCATTGCCCTTGGATTTCAGCTCAGCTAAGGCAGCTAGATGAGATGGGCAATCAACACAGGGTGCGACGACAGTGGCATGAGCATCTTTCAGCTCCTGCTGAGCGCTTTCAAGCTCAGTGGCCAAAGCGTCCCTCTCATCAACCCTTTCTGTGTACCTGGACTTCAGAGTCGACAGGTCACACAGAAGCACCTCACACTTCGGGCACTCACTGCTAACACCCAAGCAAGGGGAAGAGGATAGACTTTCTATTCTACCGTTGGCCACGGCAAGCTCACTCTCTAGCTCATCTATCCTTTTCTTAGCCCCCCTAAGCAGTTTCTCCCGATATTTCAACTCCTGACGATTACTCTCAAGTAAATCTACAATTTCACGCTCATAAGACGATACCTTGCTATCGTCGTCGTCGGAGTCGTCGGAGGAGCTCTTTTCTTCTCTATCCCCAAGAGCCATGGAGCAAAAGCTCTTGCGGGATCTTCGGCGCTGGTGTGAGCGACTCTTCGGCTTGTCTCCGAAGGCCATGAAGCAGAGGCCCGCCGGATCATCCTTGTCCTTCCCCTTCTTGATGGTGATCTCCTCATCACTTGAGCTCGATGAAGAGGAAGAAGACGTGGATCTTTTGGAGTAGCTCTTCTCCATCTCGGCGAAGAAGGCCTTGTCGCGCTTCTTGTTCTCTCGCCGGTAGTCCTTCAGGGCCTTCTTGAAGAACCGGGTCTTCGGCTTGCCCTTGATGAAGGAGGGGCTCTCATGCTTGCCGGAGTCGTGGAAGTTGCTGCCGGCGCCCTTCTTGTATCCACTGCGCTTGGGGCAGTCGGCGATGAAGTGTCCTGGATCACCACATTCAAAGCATCCGGATTTTGTGCCGTGTCTTTTGAACATCCTTTTATCATAGACACGACGCACCCGGTTGTTAAAGAGACACAAATCATCATCTCCCAACAACTCAAGCTGGTCCTCAGTGATAGACATCAAGGAGAACCCAGCACAACTCACAGCAGAGGGATCAACAGAAGGTGTAGCAAGGGCCAGGGATTTTGATCCAGAGCCAGTGAGATTTGATCTCAACTGGATATCTACCTCAGTGGCCTTCAGCTTGCTAAATAGCTCAGAAATGGTCAAGGTATCGTATGAAGTACTCTCAACAATAGATGATACCTTGATCTCCCAGATCTTTGGATCCAAGGTATGAAGAACCTTGAGCGCCTGCTCATGATCTGAGACTAACTGAGCACCCTCAGCCTTGTTGTCCCGAAGCTTGTTAATGATCGACTGAAAGCGACCAAACAAAGCCTCAACAGATTCACCCGGCTTCTGTGTGAAATTCTCATATTCACGCCGGTAGGTCTGATAGAGCCGAGCCTTGACCTGTGCTGTTCCCTCATGGTGTGCCTTGAGGGTAGCCCAGATCTCTCTCGCAGTGGAGAGATGACTCACTCGCTCAAATTCAGTGGGACCTAAACCAGAAAATAAAATGTTCACAGCCTTACTGTTGCTCAGATGCTGAGCAATGATACCAGCAGTACCTTGCTCAGTAACTGGCAGAATGACAAACGTGGTGTGAACGCAAATGTCCCATATGTCCGAACCCTGGCTCATGAGATAGGCTCGCATGCGAGTCTTCCAATAATTATAGCCATAGGCTTCCAAGGACGGGACCTTGCCAGGAGACGTCATAGTCACTACTGGGGTTTAGAACCGGTTAAGGTATGGAAAAACCCTAACCTCGCTCTGATACCACTTGTAGGACCGAAAGTAGCGACCAGAGGGGGGGGGTGAATGGGCGCCTTAAAAATTCTTTCGAATCTATGGCCTGTTCCCAATACCCAACACACCTCAAAAATACTATGCAGCAGAAAGTAGACAGTAGGCCTAAGTCTAAAGGTTTCTAACCTAGAAGCAACTGAAGATATACAGTGTAAAACTAAAGTGGTGCAACTAGGCAGATAAACAAGTTGTAACAGGCCTATACTTCTCAAAGAAATGATCTAAGTATGTATAAAGTGAAAAGAGAAGTTACTGTCCAAAGTTGTCTCCTGTTCGGGACTTGGCGAAGCCCCCTTCGCACGTCGAAGTCTGCTTCGGAGGTAGGTGTCGGAGTCTGTCCGAAGTGCCGAGGGTATCGGTGACTAGTCTAGTTCGAAGTGTTGAGAAGCGAAGTGTACTTCGGAGCGAAGTAAAAATAGTGTCGAAGCCTGATTCGAAGTGAACTTCGAGGACAGGACTTCGAACACAGATTCGAATCAAGAGCTTCGGAGCGAAGTCAAACAGTGCCGGAGCCTGCTTCGAAGTATGCACTTCGAAGACACAACTTCGAACACAACTTCGAACCGAGAGCTTCGAAGCACAACCTTCGAACAGAAAAACTTCGAACACAACGCACACAAACAGACAACCTTCGAACAAAGAAGCGAAGTCTGTCACGTGACAGAAAATCAAGTTCGAAGCATACACTCTATCTTCAAACAGAGAGAGCTTCGGAAGGAAAATCGAAGGCTGACACACCACAAGAAAATCTAAGCGAAGTCTATCAGAACAGACAAACTTCGAAACCAACTTCGAAACCTAACGAAGTGTGCACTTCGAACAGATAGATTCGGAGTATGCTAGTTCGAAGTGTGCGATGCTGTCCAAACAGGGAGAACTCCGAAGCTAGCAACTCAGACACATAAACGAAGTTAGAAGTCTGAGCGAAGCTTTTAGAGGGGTTCGATCGGACCCTGCCTCACGGAGTTGAGGGGCTTTGCACTGAACCGAGCTTCGCCGGACACACCCAGAAAAAGGTAAAAAACACTGTCGGGTTCGATCAAAAAGCTGGGGAATGGAAGGTGAAAAGCTGCAGGCGAACACTGTAGCTACAGTAAAGCAGTACTACTTGCAACAGCAAGAACTAGTACTACCACCGTGATGAACACATCCAACCGAAGAAGCTTCTCCCCAAGGAATAAATACCACAGCCCGAATCCAACGCAATAACTCCCCAAACCGAACACAATGCAGCCAATAAATACACCAGGGACCAAAGCATTAAAGCATCCAAGGGATTTGAGCCAAAATAATGCAAGAACAGAGAGCACCTGGTCCTGGCGGCGCACACAGGAGAGAGAGAGGAAGCGTGAGAGGCAAAAAGACCCAATAGAGTGGTATTCAATTTCAGCAAAAGGGTAGTCCAAACCCTAGGGGTTGGGGTGCTATTTATAGGCAGCCCAAACACTAGGAATATTCTACCAGCCCCTTAGGGTTTTTACAGACTCAAAAATACAGAAAATGACTCTACTGCCCTTAGGTATTTTTACAGACACAACTGACTGACTGTGGGCCTAGAGTAACAGATGACATATCCTGAAGCTATTCTTCTGGACAGTCGGATACAGAATCAACGGTTGTCAGTTTTACGCCGAAACTGACAAAGCCTCCACCAGCTTTGCACCAGGTACCCGGATTGGGCCGGCCCGACTCCGCAGCTCTCTCAGCCCGGCAATCGCTCACCGCCCGTGTACCTGAGTCAATCCTGGTCAACAGCCCAGTGGGTCTTCTACTGCTTCTGGCCCATGCACCCGGATTGGGCCAGCCCGACTTCGCAGCCTCCTCTGCCCGACAGTCGCTCGCTGCCCGTGTACCTGAGTCACACGCGGCCCATGAAACAGCAGATCTCTTCTCTTCTTCAGTCCTCGTTGACTATCGTTGACAATGACTCATCACTTCTAGAGCCATGAGGCCCACGCTATTCAGCATGGCTCCTCACCACCATGCAAGGCTACCAGCCTATGACGGGCGTGGACGTGTGGTGACCGGTGCCATCCGCCACTTCGTCGTACAAGCTGCAAGGTACTCTGGTAATCCTCCACTCCTACTTCTCTAGACCTTCACTCTTAGACCCTATCCCCTAGCCTCATAGCGAATCTGATTCCACTGCAGTGCCCGGACGACATGGTGCGACCGCACGTGACTAAGACCTAGGGAGTGAGGAGGACTGAGGATGGTGTCACGGGCTCATGGTGAAAAGCACCGCACGAGGATGGCAGGCTTGGAGGACCGAATCAAGGTACACCGTCGTCGATTTGTACTTGGCTACTTGAATCTAGCTGATTGGCTCGATTTCGGTTAGGTATTTGAAAATCAGGGTTCTTCATTTCATGTGATTTGTGTTGGCCGATGGGGGTATTTCTTGATTTCTTGTGATTTGTGTTGGGGATTTGAGTTCCAGTTGAACTTGTGAATGATTTCTTGTGTCCGATTTGCAGCGGCGACGATGCTAGTGACGAGTGACAGCGAGTCGGCGAGCGGTCTGCAACCGGTGCTTGGCGGTGGAAAGCTCCTGAGTTTTGTGCGTAGCTCGTCTTGGCCCATAGGCCTTTTCGTGACGGGTCGGCCTAGGCACGACACACTCTATGGGTCATACTCGTGTTGCCCACTAGGCCTAATCCACAGGCCCAGGTACAACCCTTGTACCGGTCATACTTTGCATGGGATAAACCTCTATGCCTTGGGCCAGCCCAAAAAAATCTAGCCCAAGTCCTAGATGTACTAACGATTCCCCCTACTCCTATGTCATCACTTATGAAAGACCTAGTTTCAATGAAAAATCAAATACATCATATATTACCATTTTTTGCATGGAGGAGAGAGTTATGCCTCCATGGTTTGGGGGGGGAAGATGAATAGTGAAGAAAAGAGAGATATTTAAGTTATTAATTAATTGTTTGGCTTATAGATAGATACAACAATACATTAGATACAATAGTACAAGTACTTTCTATATGATATAACTTATTGATTTATATATTGTGAGTGCTTTACAACATCTCAGGAGATGTCCAATATAATTTTTTATCTCTATTTTTGAATTTTGGACCTAAAATATCTCTCCAACATTGTCTCATCTAGTTTCCTATTTTTATTTATATATTCCAAAACCCCCTTTCATGACCCCTACTTTTACAGAGTGATTCTTATTCTTTATTACTTCAGTTCTTATTTGTGAGTGATACAGGAGATTAGAGATATGATAAGTAGAGTTTAATGGTCTTGTTTAGTTTCTTTAGAGACTAAACTAAACTTTAGTTTCTCTTATTTATTTCACTAAAGTTTAGTCTCTACCTATTTGGTTCTAGATCCTAAAAGCTATTAAAGTAGTCAAAAATGACCAAACCATCCCTAAGAAATGTTTGTAGATGGTTTTTCCCGTCCTGAGGGATATTAATAAGGGACAAACCATATCAATAGTCTCTTTTAATCCTTTTTAACAATCTCATAAGGATTAAAGAGCTAAACTTTAAGGACTAAAGTTTTCTTTTAGTCACCATGTTTATCAATTTAGGAATTAAAAGGGACTAAACTTTAGTCCGTAAAATTTAACCAGATGGAACAAACGCCTCTCCTAAGAATGAGATTTTAATGAGACACTTACTGCCGTTCTCCTCTCCTCCACCGGTCTACCTCGACGCTCGAAATTTCAACGCTTACAAAAACATCGTCTCCTCTCTTGCGCCGGGCTTCGTCTCCGCTGTATAAATAGGACCCCCTCTCCTCTGCTTCTGCTCATCCCTCTCTTCTCTCCCTCTCGCCTTCACCTCCGTCCCTAAGTGAGGGCAATGAGGGTTCTTGGTATCGTCGCTTGCGCGTGGCTGGTGCAGCTGCTGCTGCTTCAGCAGCAGCTCGCCGGAGCGTCGCATGTCGTCTACGACGACCTCGACGAGATCGAGGCGGCTGCTGCCGCGGCGGCGGACGGCGTGCCGCCCTCCATCGTCGACTCCCAGCTCAGGACAGGGTACCACTTCCAGCCACCCAAGAACTGGATCAACGGTAATGGAAACCAACTAACCGCACGTACGACTGACTGCCATTGTTCCGGGTAGAACGCCACGTCCGGTTGTGTGATTTGCAGGTTATAGGGCACCGCCTGAGAGTGCTCTGTTCTTGAGATCTCAGACTCAGAATCTTGAGGATGTTGTGTAGAACATCACCAGAGCTGAAAATCTAAACTTGATCAAATTACAGTCATGAAAACCTCGATGCCATGCTATACTTTTCAGAGAGCTCAAACTTTCCAGTGAACAGAAAACCTTTAGCTAATGGGGTTTGTTTACTAACAGTGTCCGTTCTAATTAACTAGTCCTTCGTATGCTATACTTTTCTAGCTAATGATTTCTGACAAGGTTTTGTCCTCTCCTAACCTGTAACTTTCCTTGTGTTTTTATTATTGTTGGTGTGATTGCTGCATGCTGCGCTTTCAACTTTGGAACCCTAAAGATCCGAACGGTACGTCGTCGTCACGAATCTCTGTGCTTTGATGATGATATCTCCTAGTTTCTTATGCTCCTAAAAAGGTTTAAGCAAAAAAAAATAGAATTGTTGGTAAGAGTTTCTTGATGTGCAGCGCCGATGTACTATAAGGGTTGGTACCATCTGTTCTATCAGTATAACCCTAAGGGCGCCGTGTGGGGTAACATCGTGTGGGCGCACTCGGTGTCACGAGATCTGGTCAATTGGGTGGCGCTGAAGCCGGCGATCGAGCCTAGCATCAAGGCCGACAAGTATGGCTGTTGGTCGGGGTCGGCGACGACGATGACCGACGGCACGCCGGTGATCATGTACACCGGCGTCAACCGTCCCGACGTCAACTATCAGGTGCAGAACGTGGCATTCCCGAGGAACGCCTCTGACCCGCTGCTCAGGGAGTGGGTCAAGCCGGGGCACAACCCGGTGATCGTGCCTGAGGGTGGCATCAACGCGACGGAGTTCCGTGACCCGACCACCGCGTGGCGTGGCGTCGACGGGCAATGGCGGCTGCTCGTCGGCAGCCTCGACGGGCGGTCGTCCGCCCGCGGCGCGGCGTACGTGTACCGAAGCCGTGACTTCAGGACGTGGACACGGATGAGGCAGCCGCTGCACTCGGCGCCCACCGGGATGTGGGAGTGCCCAGACTTCTATCCTGTCACGGCGGATGGCCGGCGGGAGGGACTCGACGTCACCTCCACCACCGCCGCCGACGTCTTCTCCCGCCACGGCCGCCACAGCGCCGACGCCAGCCCCCGGAAGATCAAGTACGTGCTTAAGAACAGCCTCGACCTACGTCGCTACGACTACTACACCGTCGGCACGTACGACCAGAAGGCCGAGCGCTACCTGCCGGACAACCCCGCCGGCGACGAACACCACCTCCGGTACGACTACGGCAACTTCTACGCATCCAAGACATTCTACGACCCGGCGAAGCGCCGCCGTATACTCTGGGGCTGGGCCAACGAGTCCGACACCGCCGCCGACGACGTGGCCAAAGGCTGGGCGGGAATCCAGGTATTTAATTACGCCCTGCATGCATGCATGCACCACTCGTTGACTAACGACGTGTCCTTACTCCTTAGGAACAAAGTCAAATCAAGATCAGTGGCTCGTTTTGTAAGTAGGTTTGTATGATTGATTATGTCTCACTTGATATGTAGGCGATTCCGAGGAAGGTGTGGCTGGACCCTAGTGGAAAGCAACTGTTGCAGTGGCCAATCGAGGAGATCGAGAAGCTGAGAGGGAAGAAGCCGGTCATTCTCAGGGACAGGGTGCTCAAGCCAGGGGAACACGTCGAGGTGTCAGGGCTTCAAACTGCACAGGTTCGTACACTGCACTGTCAATAGCAGTTGACACCTGACACTTGTAGCTTGGTTAGCTCGTCTTCGCATCTGTAATTCTCTGTACTTTTTGTGACCGAAAAGGAGGGCGCGAGCGCACTAGTGCCATCAATGGCGGAACTGCACGCTCGATCACATGCGCGCATGATCGATCATGCATGCTTGGCTTTTGGCTAGCCCTAGTTATCCTGCATTCCGGCCTGTGTGCTCCTGGGGCCTATCTTATCCGGCACGCACGCCTGAAGTTGCAACTTCTAGGTGATTAGATTATATATATTAGTGCATGCGGTTGCTAGCTAGATCGTATCATCACTCTTGCAACGTATATAATTAAAGAGATAATTAAGAAACGATCATTCGATTCGATCAATATGCTGCGTGGTGACGTGAGTGCTGATGAGCTGATCAATATATCTTTTTCGGCGGGACATATATATGTACTGTAGGCTGACGTCGAGGTGAGCTTCGAGGTGGCGAGCATGGAGGCGGCGGAGCGGCTGGACCCGGCGATGGCCTACGACGCACAGAGGCTGTGCAGCGCGCGCGGCGCCGACGACAAGGGCGGCGTGGGGCCCTTCGGCCTCTGGGTGCTCGCCTCCGCCCGGCTGGAGGAGAAGACCGCCGTGTTCTTCAGGGTGTTCAGGGCACCGGCCGCCGGCGGCAAGCCCGTCGTCCTCATGTGCACTGACCCCACCAAGTACGTGCGCGATTATGCGCTTAATGTCACCTCTCTAATTAATTATCACCAGCCACGCATAATTAAGTATACACCCGTGCATTAGCAGCTACTAATTGTTTAGCTAGACTTGATATATATATATGATTGAGCTAACAAAGATCATCGATTGATCGAACTAGCACGAATTTTTACCGCACATGATGCGCAAGGTCAACCATAAATAATATAGCGTTGACTTCTTTTAATTACTTTCTTGGGGGTCAATGCACGCAGGTCATCTCGCAACCCAAACCTGTACCAGCCGACGTTTGCAGGTTTCGTTGACACGGACGTCACGAACGGCAAGATCTCTCTGAGAAGCCTGGTAAGTACGACATACACCCTCCTGACAAGTTTCATCACCATCTATATAAAAATAAATTATTTAAGGCTGATCTCTCAGCCTCTGAGTTATGGTATTATATTACGAGTATGTTTACCAGTTTACAAGAAAAATAATTTATATGCAGCTACAAGGCTATAAGTTTTAAGTAGTTTGACAAGCATTATTACATATATAACACTTTGGAATTGTACATAAAATATAAGAAATCAACCTAAATGCCCACTTAGTGGACACTAATTAATCGTTCTCACATGTTTGCATAACCTTTTCGTCTCTGTGTAGATCGACCGGTCGGTTGTCGAGAGCTTCGGAGCTGGAGGCAAGGCCTGCATCCTGTCGAGGGTGTACCCGTCTCTCGCCGTCGGCAAGAACGCGCACCTCTACGTCTTCAACAATGGCAAGGCGGAGGTCAGGGTGACGAAGCTCGCCGCGTGGGAGATGAAGAAGCCACTACTCATGAACTAATATAATTAATGGCGCCTGATCAAATTAATTTGGATGCCTAATTAATTAACTAGCTAGATCTTTGCGTTTCAGATGTAAAATTTGATTGGCCGTACGTGCGAAACCATATCATGCTCAGCTCACACCACTACGGCGGGAACACTCACAGTGTCTAGGGCACTCGGCGAAGTCTGTTTTAGGATTAATATTCAATAAAGATCGATGGCATAACTTAGACACGAGTGTGCACTATTGACACTGCTTTGTCGATCGATCTTGGTATCATTGACGTACACAAGGTTCGTCGTCTATGCATGCATGAGTACGTGGGCATTGGTGTTATTTGCACTAGATCTCGTCGTCTTGTTTTTTTAGTAAGATAGATAGTGTCTAAAATTGCTATATGTAAATGAAACCACCAGATTTGTCAAAAAAACAATAATGTGCTTTAATAGTCTCCCTTTTGAGAACGAGTTAATAGTTTATAGAAATATTTGATTAGAAAAAAATATGCACTCTTTAAAGACACATCAAAGACGAATGTCACTAACAGATTATTTTAGTGATAGTTCATCTTTCACCCGCAACTGCAACTAAGGTCCGAGCATTAGTAACATTAGTAACGAGGACATATCATGGCATTAGTAACGAGGACATATCATGGTTTGGAATGTTACTAATTGTGTCTAGCATTACTGACATATCATTCTTTGCCGAGTATTTTTTTAAACGGCATTCGACAAACCGTAAATGTGGACACGTGGAGCTCAACCAATAAGGCACGTTTGCCGGAGTGCCTAACGTGGTACTTGGAAAATACTAGTCTTTACCGAGTGTCCCTTAGTGGCACTCGCAAACCAATTTTGTTTCCGTTCAGTTATAACGCAGATTTAGCAGAAATGCCAAAGGAGCTTGTTTTTTTAAAAAAATATTTGTCGAGTGTCTCTGATTTGGTACTCGATAAATATTGGATTTCGCCAAGTGTAACAAATTTGCTGAGTGTATTTTAGGGTACACTCGACAAAGAGTGGCTTGCCGAGTGCCCAATGGAATGCACTCAGCAAACTATCAGGCACTCAGCAAACATGTTGTTTCCAGTAGTGTAATAATATCCACCCTCAATACTATCGGGTATAATTGACGCCTATCACTAATGCTTAGTATCATATCACTAGTGATGGGTGTCGAATAATAATTGTCACTAATAATATCATAACCCTAGGCTAATCTTTTGTGATGGGTTTCTTTGATGCTCGTAGACTAAACATATTTTATGCTTGTGTGTCGCTTTAGAGCTCCTGCACATCGCCTGGCCTCCACTAGAGAACTCCTAGAGTGACGGTGGTGCTAGAGAAGATGGGTGTGATCCAATAATTATCAAAGATCTTATTGATGAGTACGAGTTTCTTTATTTTATTATTACAAGTTGAAGAGAAGAGCGAGCTAGCTAAATTTTTATAGTTTGACACATATATGACAGGATAACAACATTTAGTAGCGAACGAGACAAGCCAAGCTAGCCCTATAACTCGTTATCTTAACGAGCTGTACCGAGCTGCAGTGGTAGATCTAGGATTTTACTATTGGGTGTGCACGTCAAAATGTTATATGCTGTTTAGTAAAACCATTTTTAAACTGAATAAATATTTGTTCAATTTGTTCCGTAATTTAATATATTTGTTCAATTGAAAGATTAATTTAAAAATATTCACAAATATAAATAATTCAAACATCATACGGCATCCCGTTTCACTCCACGGAGAAGAGAAACCTACACAAAACATAAAAACATGTGATTTCTGAAACTTTATTTTTTGAATAATGAAAGGAAAATTTCAAACACACATTCACGATTTCACCAATATACTCCATATAAAAAGATCTAACTTCTTTCATAAGCAGGCATAGCACTTGGCTGCTGCTTATTTTTTACTTAAAATAAAAATATGTCTCAAATTTTAAAATACACGTAACAGTGAAACGGAAATAAAAAAGAATGGTAAAAAACCGCAATATATTATTAAAAAATATATTTTAAAATTCAAATTTTGATATAATATTTTAGTACTAGTATAAACAATGACTAAACATTCACTGCAAATTTGGAAAAACAAAAAAAAAAGGAACTGCTCTCTCCTCCCGGAACAACTCTTCATCCCACGTTGAATGCACCCAAGCAAGTGGTTTCATTCTATTTTATTTGTGTTTGGATTATAGTTAGATAGAATAGAATGTCTCCCAAAAAAAATATTTCTTATAAATTCGGAATCATCCACTCCTAAAAGAATCCTCCGAACTGAGCGGCTCGTCGCCCACGCCTGTGACTCCTGAACCATTGACGAGCCCACGCCGGTGACTCCTGAACCATTGTATTTTGTGTCTGATTTTCGCTCGTGAACCAAATAAGAGATATAACAGCTCCATTTTATCAGATTTCAGAACCAAACAAAAAACAGAATGACTCTGTTCTTACTTCCAAACATGAATCAAACATGAATCGAGTCGCTCAATTTTCATAATTTGAAATGAAACTATTTCGTCCTATTAAATTCCTAAACCAAAGGTCACTAGTGATCTTCTTATCACATCTAGATACATATCATGGATTGGGTTGTCTTGTGACATAAAAAACGGCAAGCTGACGCGCCAATCGGAGCTGGACATCACTGAAGTTCCTCTCTCCATCGTGCGTCAACTTGAGGAATAATTGATGTAAACAGCTGCACATTCTCGGTCTCATCATCACCTGGACTGCCAGCAGGAGATACTCTCCCCGTTAAAAATATTTACGTTTCGATTGAAATTTGGTCAAACTTTGATCATTAATAACATTGAAAATTTAAAATACTTAGCTCAAACATAAAAAAATAGATTTGTCTTGAAATTACTTTCATAATCTCATAATTTTTTAAAAAAACTGTAAAATTATTATAATAAAAAATTATGATCAAATTTACTCGTAAAAAACATGGAAAAAACATCAAGTGTTATGTATTTTTATGAATGTAAGAGCATCTCCAAGAAAATACATAGCTATGTGGTTACTTAAATTTAAATTTAGGTATTTTGGTGAAAAAATGAAGCTCTAAAAATTCCTCTAAATGAGTCACTTTCCTAATACATTCCCTAAATCACCATTCATCTCTCTCAAATATAAGATTAGTTTAGCAAGTTCCTATTTTCATTTGCACATATTTGTTCTCTTGCATGCACATTGTTTTCTCCACTACGCGTTGTTATAGGTTGGACGATACAAATATTTGAATGTATCAAAATTTTATACAAAATTATTACAAATTATAGATCATATTTGTAGGATTTAAAAAATAGGGATCGAGATTATAGGGAAATTGTTGTAGATTGGTTAATTTTTAGGAAGAGATGGAGTTTAGGATGATCCCTATATGTGATTTAGGGAATACAATTTAGGAGTTTTATTGGAGATGCTCTAACTTGACAAATGAGATCCTATGCACTCTGTAGTTAGCTTTATCAACGGTAGAGGACAGCCACCTAATCTAGACCGTTGAATGGAGATATGATGACAAGGAGGAGAGTTTTATTTCATGTGTGACAAGATCCACTTCACAATAGTTGATGTGACATTTACGTTGGTTTTTTCCTACAAGAGTTTTTCACAATAAATCTCGTATTTCTCGTGTTTGATCCTCTTAATTTCGTAACAAAGTTTATGTTGGATGGAATGATTCAATTTTTTATTTAGTTTGATGGAACGGGAATATTCAGTTTTTTGTTTGGTGAAAGGTACATGAGCATAGATGAGATGAGAACTCTCACGAGAAAGGGTTAGTGAGTTCATTCATAAAAAAATATCAAATGAGACCATCCAACATCTAGAGCAAATATTCTTTCATACTGGATGGTTCTGTCTGACCTATCCGTGAAAGAATCGATATAAAAATTGTATGGGATGGACCTAATTGTATGAAAATTATTCAAGAGTCACCAAGAATAAATTCAATACTAAAAAGTTAACGTAGTAATCTAAAATAATAAAAATTAATAGTTTTTTAGAGCCCGAGACGTGCACTATCCATTTGGTCGATCAGATTGCCGGCAACAGTGGAGGATCGCAGGCCTGAGATCGAGGACACGATCCAGATCAAGCAAACGAGGCGCGTGCAGCTGATTCGTTGATGAGTCATGGCCTACTACTACGCTCTACGCACGCCGCACTAGCTGCAGAGTGAGTGCAGGACTGCGCGCAGGCACACAACTTGCACCGGCCGGCCGTTGCAGGCTAGCTAGCTCCGGCCGGCGATGACGACGACCGACGGCGCTCCATCGCGGCTCGCATGCAATGATGAGCCGTCGACCGACCGACGACCAGCCGGCAGCCGGGGGGCTTTAATTTGGGGATCGATGCGTCGTCGTCGTACGGCCGGGGACGAGTCGACGACGACGACCTGCAGCAGCTTGCGGCCATTTGCAGCAGCGGTGAAGTGGTGGCACACGAGGGGTTTGCCGATTTGGGAAGGGATGGAGTGGGAGTGAGAGTGGGTTCCAGCGAAGAGACGACGCTGCCTTAACTATACACGTTAGGAAAGCTTTCCGTACGATCCAATGCAAGTTATTTGTAGTCTTTGTATAAGTCATTTTAGTGTTTCAACTTTTTAAAATACAAGTTATTTTACATTTTTCATCTTTTCTTCTATTTGCATGTCTTTGTCAAATAAAGGTTACTCATCTCACAAATTAAATAAATAACTCATATTTTATCTTTAGTTTTGCTCGTCTCTATTTGAATGGTGTTTTTTTAATGTTATGTTTTTTTCATCACGGACACTCAACTAGTTTATTTGATAACGAAAAACATAGAATGGAAGATAAAAATATGTCTAGAAATTTTAGAACAACTTATATTTTAAAAAATTAAGAACACAAACAATTTATATAAAAAAATTTAAGAAGGCAAACGATTTATATAAAAAAATCAGAAGAACTAAACCGTAGCTAGCTAGCTTGCCCAACATGCGTGCAGGGCCGGCCCGGGCAGTGCGGGCGCACCGGGCCTCCGAAAGTAGGGGGCCTTCAAAATTTAGTATGCTAATAAGCCTCATAAGTATTAATAAAGCTCAGTTGTAAATTAGTCATAAGTCGCGAACAGCAGGCCTGTTAGAAGAAATTGTTTTAAATAATCTAGAGATATTTTTCCTTTGTATTTAAACTTATTAGTGTGAGATTTGTTAATGGCACTAAATTTTTTAATATTATTTTATAATGGGGGCCTTCATTTTTTATTCTGTACTAGACCACAAAAATATCAGAGTCGGCCCTGCATGCGTGGAGAAGTAGTGGAGGCGATGACTCGCAGCGACGGCGTTGGTGGCTAACTTTGGTAGCTGGTACGTTCATCAGGCGAGGTAGTGGGCGGTGATTGTGATCGGTGCGTGCCTGCTGTTTTGAATGAAAATGATTTCTATTGATAATTTGTTTCAGTACAGATTACAGACATATTTATAGTTAATGAAGAAACGCGTCCTTCTGTGATCGTCACGTCGCTTCACAGCCGTCGCGTCGATCTGCGCTTGCGTCTTGTCGCTCCTGCCGCTTCGCTCCTGTCTGATGCGCCAGTTGCGCCCGCTCTTGCCGTATGCATGCAAGCAACCGCTGCATGCGCGCTGCTGCTTTGGCAAAAAGGCATCACGCCTTTTGAGGCAAAAAAGCCTGCTGCAACACTCCCCCTTAATCGAATTTTATGATTGATATCATATGGTTCGATTACCTCAATAATCTTTATTAGGAAATTTTGAGAGTAATTTTATAAAGATAATAGTATACCCTAATATGATCTGATGATCAAAATAGAGCATACCTTATAAAATGACTCCCCCTGAATTTTGCAAATCACGTAGTCTTTGCATACCTATTCCTTTAACATATTTTTGAAATGTCGAGGTTGGTAGTGATTTTGTGAATAAATCTGCTAGATTTTCACAAGATTTTATTTGTAAAACTGTTATTTCCCCATTCTTTTGTAATTCATGTGGGAAAAACAGTTTAGGGGCAATATGCTTAGTTATATTACTTTTAATATAACCAGTTTGCATCTGGGCGATACATGCAGCATTATCTTCATAGATAATTGTGGGTGATTCTGATGAACCAACATTGCATGTTCGTTGTATATGATTAATCATTCTTCGAAGCCATACACATTCTCGTGAAGCTTCATATAAAGCTATAATTTCTGAATGATTAGTCGATGTAGCAACAAGAGTTTGCTTCGAGGATTTCCATGAAATGGCAGTACCTCCATATAGGAAAACAAATCCTGTTTGTGATCTGGCATTATGTGGATCAGACATATATCCAGCATCAGTATATCCTATCATGGATAAGTCTTGATTTTTCTGATAGAATAAACCAAGATCTCTTGTACCATTTAGATATCTTAAGATTTGTTTTGCTCCAACAAAATGTCTTTTAGTTGGTGCTGCACTGTGTCTAGCTAGCAAATTTACCGCAAATGAAATGTCCGGTCTTGTACAATTTGCTAGATACATAAGTGCTCATATAATACTTAAATATGGAACATCAGGTCCCAATAGTTCTTCACCTTCTTCCCTAGGTCGGAATGGATCTTTATCCATTTCTAGAGATCGAACGACCATAGGAGTCTTTGATGGATATGATTTATCCATATTAAACTTTTGCAATATTTTTTCAATATATGCAGATTGGTGAATTAATATTCCTGATGGAAGATGTTCAAGTTGTAAGCCCAAACAGAATTTAGTTTTACCTAAATCCTTCATTTCAAATTCCGTCTTAAGATGATTGCTAGCTTCAATTATATCTTGTGTAGTTCCAATGATGTTGAGATCATCAACATACACTGAAATAATACAAAATCCAGTGATGGATCTTTTAATAAATACACAAGGACAATCATCATTGTTAGAATAACCTTTCTTAAGTAGAAATTCACTTAGTCGGTTGTACCACATTCTACCCGACTGTTTTAAGCCATAGAGTGACTTTTGTAATTTTACACAAAATTTGTTGCGATTTATATTTGGATTCGGAGTATCAAGTCCTTCAGGGACTTTCATGTAAATGTCTGAATCCAATGACCCATATAAGTATGCGGTCACAACATCCATTAACTGCATAGATAAATTCATTTGTACTGCCAATGATATTAAGTATCGGAAAGTTATTCCACTCATAACCGGAGAATATGTTTCATCGTAATCGATGCCGGGTCTCTGCGTGAACCCTTGTGCTACAAGTCTCGCTTTGTATCTCACCACCTCATTGTTTTCATTTCGTTTGCGAACAAAAACCCATTTCGATCCAACGGGGAAAACATTTTGAGGAGTAGGTATTACTGATGTAAATACCTCTCTTTTTCTTAGCGAGCTTAATTCTGCCTCAATAGCTTCTTTCCATTTGATCCAGTCTGAGCGCTTAAGGCACTCTGCCATGGTCTTAGGTTCTGGATCTTCCTCGAGGTCTTTAGCTATACTTGAGGAGAAATATATGTCGACAATTGTAGTCTTTCTATTATAAGATTCTCCTGAATTAATGTAATTGGTGGATATTTCTTCTAACTCTTGAGTATTTCCCATATTAATAGAGTTAGTCATTTCCAATGTTCTAGCATTTGTATTGGTGCACCCATCTATGCTAGATTTAGGATGAGAATCATCCTCTTGGTGTCTTTCAACGTGAGGTTGAATTGCATTTACTGTTTTAGAAGATATCTTCCTTTGTTTTTTAGATTGCTTTTGAGAAGCATCAGTTGCAACCAGATCTCTCCCCCTGATCTTAGGATTTGGGAGTTGAGTTGCTTGATGGGGTATTTCAACTCTTTCTGGTGCATTAACTGCAGGAATATGAGATTTTGTGACACCCTTATAATCAGTAAATGCGTCTGGCAGATTATTTGCAAGTTGTTGCAAATTTATTATTCTCCGAACTTCTTGCTCGGATTCTATAGTACGTGGGTCTAATGATTGAAAACCAGTGGCATTCCAATCAATTTCCTGGCATTTATTATGGTACAAATCTCCCCCTAATGCCGGGAAATTATCTTCATCGAAGATGCAATCAGCATACCGGGCAGTAAATAAATCCCCTGTTAGGGGTTCGAGGTATTTGATGATTGACGGTGAATGATACCCGATATATACGCCTAATTTTCTATGGGGACCCATAGAGGTACGCTGTGGTGGTGATATCGGTACGTATACAGCGCAACCGAATATTCGCAGATGGAAAATACTAGGTTGATTTCCACGTACTAATTGTAACGGGGAAGTTACATGATATGCAGTTGGTCTAATTTGTATTAAATCTGCGGCGTGTAAGACCGCATGACCCCAACAAGAGGTTGGTAATTTGCAATTATGTAAAAGTGGTCTAGCAATTAATTTTATTCTCTTGATTAGAGATTCAGCAAGCCCATTTTGGGTATGAACATAAGGTACCGAGTGTTCTAGATTGATACCTAGAGCCATACAATAATCATTAAATGCTCGTGAACTAAATTCAGCGGCATTGTCCATCCTAATAGTTTTTATCCTATGTTCAGGATGGCTAGCTCTTAATTTGATAATTTGAGCCATTAATTTTGCAAATGCATGATTCCTTGTAGATAAGAGACATACATGGGACCATCGTGTGGATGCATCTATAAGCACCATAAAGTACCTAAATGGTCCGGATAATGGTTGTATAGGACCACAAATGTCTCCTTGAATGCGTTCAAGGAAACTGATTTGTTCATTTTTAATTTTAAGATATGATGGTCTTAAAATTAATTTTCCCGTGGCGCATGCAGTGCATGTAAAATCTGATGATCCAGGAAATCTTGCAAGATTAATATTGTGACCTATGGAGTTGCTAATAATTTTTCTCATCATCCCTATTCCGGGGTGACCAAGACGATTGTGCCAAGTATTGAATTTATCAAGATTTTGAAAAATTATTTTAAACGCAACATGTGATACGGGTTTTATGTATGTGTAGTATAAACCAGATGAAAATGAAGGAAATTTCTCAAGTATCTCTTTGTTTAATCCGTTGGATTTAGTGAGAAATAAGTATTCTAAATTATTTTCAGTTTGGGTTTCAATATGATAGCCATTCAGACGGATGTCTTTATAGCTAAGCAATGTACGAGTTGAATCGGGATACAGGAGTGCATCCTCAATTATTAACTTTGTACCCATTGGGAGCGTAATCGTGGCTCGGCCTGAGCCTACAATTAGTGCATCGCGTCCAGCGATAGTCATGATATTTCCATGTTTCTTATGAAGATTTTGGAAATATTTAAGCTCACGTAGAATTGTGTTAGTAGAACCACTATCTACTAAACAGATTTCCTCATCTTCCATCTATTGTAAAATCCCGTAAATAATTATAATAAATAAATAATAAAAAAAATGAGATGAAGAGATATGATATATATATATATGATGTTCATAATAACATGTCAAATACATATTACAATATATGTTTTTATATTTATACAACATTTATAGTTTTTTTTAATTTGGCTATATTACATATGAAATATGTATAAATTTATTTGAGATCCTCATATATATCTTCAGTGTGATATTCGACTATCATATTGTCGATATTGGATGGGTCTTGCTCCTTCTTTTGAACTTCATTTTGTTGGGCGCTTTGAGAAGGTCCCGCAGGTAAGTCGTTGACTTGTTGTTCATTGAAGTGCGTCTCAAACTTATTCCGACGAACTTGCTTATCCTTACCAAACTTTAGATAAAGTTCAGCCAAATGCTTTGGGATCCTACATTTGTTAGTACGATGATTCGTACAACCACACCTTTGACAAATTTCAGATTTGTCTTTAGGATTGTCCTTAAATGGACTCTTCCCTTTATTTGTCTTATACCCATGCCTGTTATTTTGAAACTTTGACTTTCCCTTAAAGTTTTTATTCCGTTTGTTGCCATGAAATTTAGTACGCTGAGAGTTAAAATGTACTTCAGGAAGAGGAGCTGCGCTTGTTGGGCGATTTTGATGATTTTTCATCAAAAGTTCATCATGCTTCTCTGCTTGAAGTAATGTGTATATTAACTCAGAATACTTTGTATATTTCTGTTGGCGATATTGCTGTTGCAATACCCGGAATGTTGGATGGAAAGTACATAAAGTTTTTTCGATCATTGCTTCTTCCGAAACAGGTTGATCACAAAATTTCAATTTAGAGCAGATTTTATGTACGGCGGAATTATAATCTGCTACTGATTTGAAATCTTGAAAACGAATTAGTGACCATTCGCGTTGGGCTTCGGGTAATATGACATTTTTCTGCTGCTCATATCGATCTTTAAGAGATTTCCATAGAGCAAGGGGGTCTTCTTCCATCACATATTCAGATTTTAAATCTGAGTGTAGATGATGGCGCAGAAAATGGAGTGTGGCATATTTGTTGTAATCTGGGATCTCAGGTGCATTTGGTACTGGATCCATAATGGTATTAATACATCGACGAGCTGTTAAATTTATTTTAACATCTTGTGCCCATGTCAAATAATTACTACCATCTAAAGCAAGTTCAGGGAATTCTTTTTTGGAAATATCAGCCATGTCCTACATGTAGGGACATATTTTAATTTACTAAGAGAGTAAATAAATATAAATGTTGTAAAAAAAATGCTAAATTATGTATAACACATAGTGTAGATGACTTTTTAATGTATAGGTAATGATTTACCATTTATATGTTGTGTAATATTCCTGATGGATTAAACAACATATAAAGTTCATTTTGTATGAACAAATTGGTATTTTAATATTGAAGGTAATCACCATATGGTGTAGGCCTATCAATATTTGGGCAAATGATTTTGCTGTTTGTGATACGAATAACGTCTAATCTAGGTAAATGATATTAGTCGTTTTAGTCGTATTTAAATCAACAATTGTTAAAGTGAAAGTCATCAATTTTATGTAGCATTTTTTTGAAGCTGATGCTTAAAAAGGACATGTATATAAAGACAACATGCATATATATAACGATGATATCGTATTTCTGCCTTATTACAAAAGGGGTTACAAACATATATAATAACACAAACAATGGCAGAAGATATAAACAACATTTTAAAGTCTATTCATGGATAGGCGGTCCTGATGGACCACTTGTGAGGAACGCCATATATTCCTCCATAGGAGCGTAGGAGTACACTCCGTGTTCATTTTCCCCTGTACTGGAAATAGGTGAAATCCCTGGTATTGGTATATAGGATGGAGGGATCAGCTGCGGAGACTCCGTTGGAGTTGGGAGCAATATTGTGTTCCAGTCATGAGGAAAACATCCGCGTCTTGCCGCCATAGTAGTAGGCACGGTCTCCTGCGTTGGTGCGGCATGGGGGCCGGGAGGTGGCGCGAGGGAGCCGTGCGGCGGCAGCGCGGCGCCTGGGCCGCGAGGAGGCGGCGGCACGGTGGGGTCACGAGGCTGCGGCTCGGCGTGATGGCCGCGCGGAGGTGGTTGCTGGTTGCGGCCTCGCGGCGGTGTCGCGGCGGCACGGGCGCGCCTGGCCGCGGCCGCGCGCGACATCCAAGTCGGCGCGGCGGCGCGGGGCGGCCAGGTCGGCGCGGAGGTGTGGGCGCGGGGAGCGCGCAGCGGCCCAGTGCGCCAGCCTGACGCGGCGGTGGCCCGAGGAGCGCGCGGTGGCCCGGCGCAGAGCCCTCGCGGCGGCGCGGCGCGGAGGCCGGGCGGCGGCCTGGCGCGGAAACCACGCGATGGCGCAGCGCGAAGGCCGAGCGGCGGCCCGGCGTTGCGCGGTGGCGCGGCTCAGAGGCCGCGCGGCGGCCCCGGGTGGAAGCCACGCGGTGGCGCAGCGCGAAGGCCGAGCGGCGGCCCGGCGTGGCGCGGTGGCGCGGCTCGGAGGCCGCGCGGCGGCCCCGGGTGGAAGCCACGCGGTGGCGCGGCGCGGAGGGCGGGCGGCGGCCCAGAGCGGAGGCCGCGCGGTGGCGCGGCGCGCCAGGCCGGCGTGGCGGCGGCGCGGGCCCGCCAGGCCGGCGCGGCGAAGGCGTGGTCGGTGCCGGCGTCGCGGCAGGGCCAGGCCGGCGCGGCGGCGCGGCAGGGCCAGGCCGGCAGTGCGCCGGAGTACCGGACAGAGGAAGAAGCCATCTGTTGGCAACTGTAAAAAAAAATTTACCTTGGCTTCTAGTTGGCCTAAAGAAACTCCGGTTAGAACAAAGGCTGATAACGTGTTTTGAATGAAAATGATTTCTATTGATAATTTGTTTCAGTACAGATTACAGACATATTTATAGTTAATGAAGAAACGCGTCCTTCTGTGATCGTCACGTCGCTTCACAGCCGTCGCGTCGATCTGCGCTTGCGTCTTGTCGCTCCTGCCGCTTCGCTCCTGTCTGATGCGCCAGTTGCGCCCGCTCTTGCCGTATGCATGCAAGCAACCGCTGCATGCGCGCTGCTGCTTTGGCAAAAAGGCATCACGCCTTTTGAGGCAAAAAAGCCTGCTGCAACACCTGCATATCTTCGTCCAAAAGTCAAATATAATATTTGGTTATTATTTTAGAGTAATCAAATAGAATATTTGGATATTATTGTAGAATATTAAATGTAGACTATTTATAAAATTTATTCATAATCGGTGGATTATTCGCGGTACGAATATAATTATTCTAGTTATGCCATGACTTGACAATGTGATGTTACAGTAAACATTTGTTAATCATGGATTAATTAGACTTAATAAATTTATATCGCAAATAATCATCTGATTTTGTAATTATTTTTATAATTAATTTATATTTAATTTTTTAAATTGATTTCCAAATATTCGATCACACACACACTAAACTTTAGTCTACACAACCAAATAAATGCCCCTAACGCCCGACTCTACTCTGTACAGTTCGATTTGAGATCCTCGCCGACTGCAGAGGGCAGTCGGCCCCTCAGCGCCGTCCGATTTTAATCGGATGGCCCTGCGAGGGGGCTTCGCACCGGTGGGACCCACTTCGCAGGAGGCTTCGGAGAGAGAAGGGGGCTTCGCACTGTCCGATCAAGATTGGACGGCTGCGAAGCCTGACTGCCCTCAGAGGAACCCGTTCCGTACAGTTCTTCGGTCGGACGCATGTTTCAATAGAGATATTTCAACCGTTTCACTAAAATTTCGGTGAAATATTTTAGATAAAAAGAGTCAAAAGTTTATCTTAAACTATTGCAACAATACTAGTCAAACATTTATCTTTAATTTGTGAAATATTATCTTCTTTAATTAAAGAAATATTTATTTTCAACTAGCGAAACATTTGTTTTTAATAGATGAAATATTTAAAATAAAAAGTAAAATATTTTATTCTCACATATGAAACATTGAGTTCTAACTACTATAACAAATGAAACATTTATCTTTAATTTGTGAAATATTATCTTCAACTAGTGAAATATTCTTCTTTCCTAGTGAAACATTCATTTTTTACAAATGACAATTCAAAATAGAAAGAGTGAAAAATATTTAAAATAAAGGGAGAATTGCTCGTATAAAGGGGTTAAATATTAAAAGGAAATATTCAAACTGCCATGACAAACGAAATATTCATTTTCAACTAGTAAAACATTTATCTTGAACTATTGAAACATTCAATTTCAACCAGTGAAACATTATCATATTTCTAAAACTATATGTTTAATAAAAAATATACTTCATAGTATTTAATTAGTTTTACTTTATTTAGTTAATTTTATGTGGATTAAATTATAAAACTGACTAAATTTTATTTCGACTATAGAGTGAGACTTTTATAAATGACTAGATTATCTCTCAATTCAATTTATTCTCATGCTCAGACTCATTTAGTTATTGTTCTTACAGCCAAAAGCTACTTCCAGTTGCTCATTTCAAACAAAGGAAACATTAGACATTCATAATTAGCACAAAAACACATCTGAGTAAAAGCAATCCAAGTCTTTTCACATTTCAAAATGTTGAGAATGATTGAAATAATGCCAACAGTACCCTGTAACAAATTATCACATAAACAAAACAAGTCACAGCGTAAACTTACTTAAACACGCATCAGGATAAAAAGAACATCTGATGCAAAAACTGACACAAGGTTATTTCAGGGCAACTGCAACACAAATCACATCGCTGGTATAGAGAGGTAAGGATAACAGCAACCAATTGACTCGCTTGAAATTCATAAATCCACATCTGATGCTAAAATCATAAATGAAGTACAGATTACATCCCCCACCCCACACACGTGGGCATTCGGAACTGCGTGGAATTACAGCCTCCTTCCCCTCCGGCCACCCTTTCTGCGAGTGCTGTCAGTTGGGACTGGAGTAACATCCTCTGTTCCACAAGTTGAAAACAGAAATAAGATTAACATTTCATAGAAATCATTTGGAAAAAGGTCAGATCAACCAGACAATAATCGCAATAGCTTGCCAAGCCAGTTAGCTGTGATCATAACACAGAGTAGCCAAAAAAGGAAACAAACTCTTTTCCATGCAAAAGCCAAGCCACATGCCCAACATCAGTCATCAAGTGTACAAACAATGAAATGCACAAGCCATTCTATTCTAGCTAAATGTCCTACAAACAAATATACAAATGTGTCAGGAAATGGAACCGAGGTAAGCATACAAGAATATTACATGTATAGGTGTCCGTCTTTAATCCCCCACAGTATATCTATAATATTACATGTATAGGTGTCTATCTTTAATCCCCCACAGTATATCTATAAGGCAGTTGTTTAAAGATTTGGTACGAGATAGAACTCTCTAGATTACCGGATCTTATTCGATAGGTAAGTTATCCCCTATTGTTTAGAGATACCTTAACCAACTCGATTAATGTAAACCCAGTGGCAGAAACAAGCCTAGGGCAAATAGGGCTTAAGCCCAAGGCTTGTCTCTCCTTAGTTAATTTCTCTTAAAATTTAATTAAAAATTATGAAAATTATGATGTCTCTGAAAGGAACCCCGCACACCCAAACAGGTGGGGGGAGATTTATTTATATAGGCAAGATAATCTGTTACATGCAGATAATCTGTTATCTCTAACATCCTCCCTCAGTCTAAGCGGGAGTGTCACGAACACAAAGACTGGACCTAAAATCAGTGAATAACTGTATAGGCAACCCTTTTGTCATGATGTCCGCGAACTGATAAGCTGATGGAACATGAAGCACCCGGACCTGGCCCAAAGCAACCTTCTCACGCACAAAGTGAATATCAATCTCAATATGCTTTGTGCGGCGATGATGGACTGGATTGGCGGTCATGTAGACAGCGCTGACGTTGTCGCAGTAAACGATCGTCGCCGAAGAGATGGGTGCGTGAAGCTCTTGAAGCAACTGACGAAGCCAGCAGGTCTCAGCCACTGCGTGCGCAACAGCACGATACTCAGCCTCCGCGCTCGAACGAGAGACCGTAGTCTGTCGTTTGGAGGACCAAGAGACCAAGGAGTCGCCGAGGAAGACGCAGTAGCCTGAAGTGGAGCGCCGAGAGTCTGGGCAACCAGCCCAATCAGCATCAGAGTAGGCGGTCAGACTAGCAATGCTGCCTGTACCAATATGTAGACCGAAGGAGAGAGTGCCCTTGACATATCGTAAAATACGCTTGAGCATCGCGAGATGAGGCTCTCGTGGATCGTGCATGAAGAGGCACACTTGCTGAACCGCATAGGCAAGATCCGGACGAGTCAATGTGAGATATTGTAGACCACCGGCAAGACTGCGGTACTGAGTGGCATCAGCCACCGGAGCACCGTCCGTAGCAGATAGCTTGGCTTGAGTATCCACAGGTGTTGATGTAGAGTGGCACTCAGCCATGCCAGCGCGCTGGAGGAGGTCCACAGCATACTGACGCTGTGAGAGGAGGAGGCCATCATCGGAGCGTGTGACAGAAATCCCGAGGAAGTGATGAAGGTCCCCAAGATCTGTCATGGCGAACTCCGAGTGAAGAAGATCGTTGATGCGACGAAGGAGTGAGGTCGATGAAGCCATCAGTATGATGTCGTCGACATAGAGCAGCAGGTATGCGATGTCGGTGCCTTTCCTGTAGACAAAGAGAGACGTGTCAGAGGTCGAGGCAGTGAAGCCGGACTGCTGTACAAAAGCAGAAAACCGCTGGTGCCATGCCCTGGGCGCCTGCTTGAGCCCGTAGAGAGACTTCTGCAGGAGACAGACGTGATCAGGGGCAGCCGGGTCAACGAAACCTGCTGGCTGCTGACAATAGACCGTCTCGGTCAGATGGCCATGAAGGAAGGCGTTCTTTACGTCCAGTTGATGAATCGGCCAGGAGCGAGAGACGGCAATACTGAGGACGACTCGAATGGTGGCCGGTTTGACAACCGGACTGAAGGTCTCGTCGTAGTCGATGCCATACTGCTGTGAAAAACCGCGAACGACCCATCTGGCTTTATGACGAGCCAGAGAGCCATCGGCATGATACTTGTGCTTGAAAACCCACTTGCCAGTGATAACGTTCGCATGTGGTGGTCGAGGAACAAGGCGCCACGTGTCATTGTCTATGAGTGCCTTATATTCGTCTGTCATTGCCGCGCGCCAATTTGTATCAGCGAGTGCGGCTCGAGTGTTGCCTGGTAGCGGTGAGGCTAAGCTGGAGACCGCCGCAGTGAAGCCATAACGCTGCATTGGTGGTGGCAGCGAGCCTGTCTGAGAGCGAGTCTCCCGTGCAGGAGGCTCAGGAGCCGGGGCCTCCTGTGCCATCGGCTCAGGGGCCAGCGGTGCCACAGGCTGCTGCCGACGACTGTAATGGATGCCATAGCGGCGTTGTTCAACTGTAGGTGGCGAAGGTGCCGGAGTCGATGGAGCTGGGGCGACCTGTCGTGGCTCTTGGGGCATCCGGAAGGTGGCACCATTCCACAGAATGGTCGGATCCAACTCGACAGGATCGTCGGCATCGTCGGATGTAGCTGGGGCAGGTGCGACTATGTGCTCGATGTCTGATAAAGACGATGGAGGTGCCGGTAAAATGTCCTGCAACAGAAAATCAAGAGAATCCGAGCGAGGCTTGGAGACTGCAAATGGAAAGTGAGTCTCATCAAACACAACATGACGAGAGATGATGATCTTGCGAGTCGAGAGATCAAGGCACCGATAGCCCTTCTGGGAAGGAGGGTAACCCAGAAAGACACATGCTGTGGAGCGAGGGGACAATTTGTGGGTCGTCGTGGCACTAAGGTTCGGATAGCAAAGACAACCAAAAACCCGAAGGATTGAATAGTCTGGCATTTTGCGGTATAGGAGGTGATAGGGAATACCATTACGTATGGACGTTGAGGGCCGCCGGTTGAGCAAAAACACGGCAGTGGAGAGAGCTTCGACCCAGTAGGGCGGGGGCATGGCGGCATGAATCAGAAGCGTGCGGATGGTGTTGTTCAGTGTGCGAAGCATCCGCTCGGCCTTGCCATTCTGGGCGGATGTGTGCGGGCATGAGGACCGAAGCAAGATGCCTCGGTCAGCAAGAAAAGCGGCGGTGGCAGTGTTGATGAACTCGCGACCGTTGTCCGCTTGAAAGCATCGCACAGGGAGGTTGAACTGTGTGTGAGTATAGGCGACAAACTGAACAAGAAGCTCATGCACCCCAGATTTATGTCGAAGGGGAAACGTCCAACAGAAATGAGTATGATCATCAACCAACACAAGATAGTATTTATAACCGGAGATGCTTGAAACAGGAGAGGTCCAGACATCGCAGTGAACAAGTTCAAAAGGTACAGATGTACTAGAGGTTGAACTAGCAAAGGGGAGCATAGCATGTTTGCCTAGCTGGCAGGGGTGACAAATGCGGCGGGCTGCTCTTTTACACTGAATAGCAGATAGCCTATGAAGAGTGTTGACGATGGCGGGTGCGGGATGACCAAGACGAGCGTGCCACAGCTCCGGAGTGACGACGGCAACATGACAGCGAGGTGGCATATGGTGCGGGATGGTGTAGAGGTCGCCATGGCTATTGCACCGCAGGAGGACCGTCTTGGTCTGGAGATCCTTAACAGAAAAACCAGAAGCGTCAAACTCAATTGAACAGTTATTGTCGCGGGTAAACTGTCGAACAGATAACAGATTACGAGTGAGTTGTGGGGCGACAAGAACATTATCAAGATGAAAAGGACGATCAGCAATGTGAATGATGGAGGTGCCACGACTAAGAACGGGAATAGACTGGCCGTTACCAACCGTTATGGAATACGGTGGTGACGGATGACGAGAAAGAAGTATACCGTCATTGGAGGACATGTGGGATGTCGCTCCGCTGTCCATGACCCAGGGGGACCCACCCTGAACCGCCATCTGGTTGAGGGCAGCAATCAGACCGGTCGAATCCCAGCCTCCTGGAGACACGAACGTGGGGGGAACACCGGCGGTAGAAAATTGAGGTGGCACGAAAGCAGTGTGAGCCTGTGGAGGGGGCGCATGTGCACCCCAGTTCTGCTGTGCACCCCAGTTCTGCTGTGCACCCCAGTTCTGCTGCTGCTGGGAAGGCCACGGAGGTCCCCAAGGGTTGTAGCAAACCCAGGGACCAGATGGACGAAACCCTTGACGCCCACCGGGTCCGGCGAAATTGCCGCCAGGCTGCTGGTTACGCCCACCACCGCCACGTCCGCCTCTGCCACGGCCACCCTTGCCCTTGCCTCCCTTTCCTTTGCCATCGTTCCCGCGAGGGGTGGTAGTTGATGAATTCTGGCAAGGTGTAGACGTGCAGGAGGGGTTGGAGGATGCGGCAAGAGCTGAGGCAGAGGCCTCTTTCCCCTCAGAGCCGAGGCGAAGTTCTTTGACGCGTAGCATATTAGTGGCTGATGTAAAATCAGGAAGTGGTGACGAATTGGCGATGATATCAGCGGTGTGGGCGAAGCGGGAGTTGAGGCCACGCAGGAGGTTCAGCACAAGCTGCGCGGGGGGGATGGTGTGGCCAACCTCCCGAAGGGCGTCAGCAGTGCGCTTCATCTTCTGAGCGTAGGCATCAACGGAAAGGTCACCCTGGGACAAATTGTGGAACTCGTGCTGAAGGACAACAGCGCGTGGTTCTTTGTTTGCCTCAAACAGATTTGCAATGGAGACGTATAGAGCACGCGCATCTTGGTCAGGCTCCATAGCAAGATCAAGAACAGCGTCTTCGATTGAGCCATACATCCAACCGCGAATGCATGCGTCGGGCTGAGACCATGCAGGATCAGCCGGGCGGGCGGCCTCCGCGCCATCAATGTGGCCGAGCAGTCCATACTTTGCGCAGAGGGCGGTGAAGAAGGCCTTCCACTTAGAAAAGTTGGGGCGCTCGAGGCTGAGAGCAATAGGGACGTGTTGCTTCACATTGACAGAGGCATAGGCAGCAAAAACAGAAGGGGCCAAGCCTTCCCCCAGGGTAGCAGGAGGATAGGGGGGAACGGCAGGAGGATGGGGGGGGGGGGGGGGGCAAGGCTTCCCCCAGGGCGCCCAGGATGTCAGAAGCAGTGGAGGCCGCCGAGGATTCTGTCATTGCCGCAGTCAAGAAGCCGATGCGGCCGTGGCAGAGGCGGACGTGCAGGAAGAAGTCGGCCCGACGAAGAAGTCGGTGCAGAGCGCGACGGGGGATCGCCGCGGCACGACGAGGAGGACGGCCCAGAAGAAGTTGGAGGTGCCGCTGGTCGAGAAGTTTCTGCAGCCGCTGGAGGACGGCCCAGAAGAAGCGCGAGGAGGCCGCCGAGGAAGCGCGCGAGGCCGCCGCTGGCTCCTGCGCCCCGCCCAGCGACGAGGAGGCCTTGGAGGAAGCGCGCGAGGAGGCAGGCTACGCCGCTGGCTCCTGCGCCGCTGGCTTCTGCGCCCCGCCCAGCGACGAGGAGGCCTTGGAGGAAGCGCGTGAGGAGGCAGGCTTCTGGCTCCTGCGCCCCGCCCAGCGACGAGGAGGCCTTGGAGGAAGCGCGCGAGGCCGCCGCTGGCTCCTGCGCCCCGCCCAACGCTCCTGGGAGAAGGATGCGGAAGCAGAGGAAGCCGGTGCGGGGCGCTCCTTGGAGGAAGACGCGGAAGCAGACAGGAACAGAAAAACTGATACCATGAAAGGAACCCCGCACACCCAAACAGGTGGGGGGAGATTTATTTATATAGGCAAGATAATCTGTTACATGCAGATAATCTGTTATCTCTAACAGTCTCCATGTAAATTGTATTGCCGAGCCCTATGTTTGATGAAATTGTGGCTCCGCTCCTGTGTAAACCTGACTCCCGCTGTCCCCCGTACATAAGGTTGAATCAAACACGACTAACAAGTGTAAATAAAACAACAATGGTGCAAGGAAATTAATGGGGATCTGGGATCATAGGATTACCAATGCGCCCAATCTTCATGCCCGAACGTGCAAGAGCTCGAAGCGCAGATTGAGCACCAGGACCTGGAGTTTTTGTCTTGTTTCCACCAGTAGCACGGAGCTTAATATGAAGAGCAGTAATTCCAAGTTCCTAAGAGGGCAAGAAAACCATAAGTATCAAGTGACAGCAGACAACATAAATGCTCAAATAAATAGTTTTCTACCTTGCATCTCTGTGCAACATCCTGAGATGCAAGCATGGCTGCATAAGGGGATGACTCATCACGGTCAGCTTTGACCTTCATGCCACCTGCAAAATAATATCTTGTAACTACAACTGTAGATCTACGACTATGAAAGATGAAAAAATCAATATCCATTGATCATTGTAGAAATATATAAGCAAACTGTGTCAAAGCATATATATGTAGTTCGAATTAGATCTAAAACAGGCAGAGAAACAAATAATTATATAGAATTCAATGTCTTAGTGAACCCAGAGCATACAAAAACTTACGCATTATAAACATAACTACAAATCTACTATTACATGTACAATGACAGAAATAATATATTGTGATTGGTTCAGGATTACCATGCTGAGTGTATAACATAGGTTGTTAGGGACTTAGTGTCCTGAGTTGGTGAAAAGAACTTAGGAAATAAAGGAATGGTAACTTCATCAGCTATAGACAAGAAAAAAATGGTCCTAACAAATCTTCACATATTATAAACAGTACTCCGAAGATTTTTATTGTTGATGAATTTTCATGCTAAACACAACAAAGCAAAAATGACCCCTCTACAGTCTACACTGATGCATCCAATGAGGAAATTGAGATAAATCCAAATAACATTACATATTTGTGGCAACAAAAGGGTGGAGAAAAATTGGATAAAATCTTCAAATAAAATAAAAGTGGTTGCAAATAATACATGTAACATGTTCACTTCCAAAACATAGAAACCTCCATTTTGAAGTGTTAAAGAGTTGTGATAATGATGGACTCAGCAGAAGCACTGCAGAAAGCAGAAGCTCCATACTGACCATACACTACCAGAAACCCAATGCCACAATGGAGACATCTGAAGTACAAACAGGAAGAAGTTCCAGAGAAAAACTCTCATGGCCATCTTGTCAATCTTGCATGGCAATGACTCGACACGCTCCCACAGAACAATAGGGAGGCGATCTTAAGGACCATGCTAACAAAGGAAAATAAATATCTCAATAAAACAAAAGAATCCTGCTCAATAGACAAGATAACAGGTGTAGCTGCAATGTCTACATGGAGGTTGCAGCTAAATTAGGTGAAAACAGTGAGAGCCCTGCAGGCCCTATATTGTGGGGAACCCAATGTCAACCAGGATGCCGGCCTAATCTTTGAGATGTTAACTTGGGCCAGAAGGATTGGGCAAGACCTTGACTAGGATTGGGCCTCGCAAACAGGCCACAAGATCTTTGTGGGCGTCAGCCTCACAGGCCAACAGAAATGCGCTAAACAACGAACAACCAATTCACTCGAAAGCATAAGATGTTGAAGCAAGGTAGACAATGTAATTAATCTTCAACACAACCAAAGATGAGGCTATCTGTTAATGTTTTGACAATGAACCATGCACAACAACAATTCTTCTAATGAATAAATTTTCTGGCATGATATATGAGTGGTCAAACACATTAGGCTTAATGATATTTAATCTAACATAAGGTGTGTGCACCTCAAAAGTTTAGAAACCTCGATTTACTTTAGCAAGGGTTTGCAAGGTTAACTACTGAACAGCAGCAATGCAGAAAGCAACTGCTACACACTGAACATACACTACCAGAAACCAACTGCCCACATGGAGGTACCTGATATTAGAACAGGGAGGGAAGAAAGTCCAGATAATAATAACAAAAAAAAACTCTGCACACTTGTTACCACTGTTGCAAAGGTGTGACCTGACACGCTCCCATACAACACAAAACAGGTGCTCTTAAGCATGCTTGTGAAGCAAATACATAAGTGACCAAATGGTAAAACCAAACATTTTCTGGTCACATGTAAGAACATAACTTAATACATCGTATGCAAAAATGCACAACAGATGCTTTTAAGAAACATCGCGAGATTAATATGGAACATGTCATATTAAAGCACAACTGATCAAAAGGTGAGGTATACCGAACATTACAGGAAAACTTTCCACTATATCAATCTTAAGTCCAAAGTCCAAACAAGCAAACAACATATTGCTATAACTTTGCTAGCTTAATCCCTGCTCTCTGCTTAGAAGCAGACATGTAAGAACTTAAACATTGATTTACCCCTATAGTTCTGGTGCACAACAGCTGCACATTTCTTTTGAAAAAGATGTGTATCACCAATGTCCGAGGCAACAATTACACTATGTATCATACAACAACGAAAAAAACAGCACAGTAGCAATTACAGGGACCAAATTTCACACTGCTGTTTCAATAAGATAATATGACACGGACACAACGATTGGTCCACAAAGACACTAACCTCATAGGCAACGTATCCTATGCTCAAAGAGGTATTGTGCTCAAATGCACACATTAAATCTAGGCCAAGGATCTTCCATCCAACGGTGTCCAACTATTTGCGTTTACACCCTCCCACCTCCTCTTTTCCGGTGCAAAAAAAATCATTGGATAAGAGGAGGTGGGAGGGTGTAAATGCAAATAGTTGGACACCGTTGGATGGAAGATCCTTGGCCTAGATTTAATGTGTGCATTTGAGCACAATACCTCTTTGAGCATAGGATACGTTGCCAACTTCATAACAATAATAACAATTTCTCAAGAGGATTAATTACCGGTGATACGGACAAGCGTCTCCCTCCCAGACAAATCCGTCACATGCTGCAAACATGAAACAAATTATGAGACTAGCGTAGCAACGAGAACCACCACATGCCTAGATCAACTGGAGCAGCAAGAGAAGAAAAATAGAGCGCTGCCGGGATCTCACGATGAAGGTATCGTTGAAGGAGGCGAAGATGTGCGCAACGCCGAAGACGTACTCCCCCTCGCGGACGGTAGGGCCGAGCGTCACGTTCTCATCCTTGGGCTCCCGCGTCTTCTTCCTCCCAGACTGCGCGAAACACAAACGGCAGCACACGCATCCCCGGTGAGCACACGTGAACTTCGGCTAGGCTCCGCGCCACCGGAGAAACGTACAGAAAAAAAAAACTACCGAGCGAGAGTGGCGGTCTGCATTACCATGGCTGCGGTCGCGTGCGTGCGCGCGGCGGCGGCGGCGGCGACGGCGACGGAGAAGAGGAGGAGGAGGAGGCACGGGCTAGGGTTCGGAGGAGAGAGGGCAGGAGTCGCGAGTGGATATAATTAAACCCGCGGCCTCGTTTGGATGGGCCTCCATCACGGCCCGTGATTTCGTCGATTCCCATAAAATATCTAGATCAATTCTCCATACTATTACAGGCTTTTGATCTTACATATTATTTGGGATTATGGTCTGTTTGGGACTGCTCTATTCCACGTTTTGTAGCTCCGCTTCATAAACGTCTAGACAAATAGGTTCAGATCACAGTTTTTGGATCCACGAAAAATGCAATTCTCCATACTATTACAGGCTTTTGATCTTACATATTATTTGGGACTAGTAGTGTGCCCGTGCTACGCAACGACGGAAGAATTGAAACCACAAATATTTGTTTGACAATTAAATTAGGGGCTGACGTCATAAAGGAATGCAAACTAAAGATCAAATTTTCTTAGTGCAGAATCATATAGGAATAATATCATCATCTCATCTATTCCCATGTAAAAAAGAAAAAACACTCAAGTGCTATACAAATTGAAATATTTCAACACGCTTTAGAATTTCTTGAATTACTTCAGTAATGTTCTCTTTGCATTCATTCTCAGCGTACTTCAGTATTTCTACAAGAAACTTTGTTCTCAAGACATTCTTATCCTGTAAATGCATTTGACATATAATTATTAGAAAAATAGTAATATAGAATATCATGAGGCAAATATAAAGATGTGGGCACTCACTGTGCTAATTAATGGTAATCTTATACCATTCCATGAGCGCATATAATTGATAACCAGATATCCTGTTAAATTACTGCAAAAGACATATTAAAGTTACATGTTATTGAACGTAAGTAATAATTAAATTAATTAGATATTTATAATTTAGAGGCAATTACAAGTCAAATGTTTTCGGGACCCATGTTGGTAATACACGATGCCATTTATATACATCGTCGTTCCATTCAGGATTGGCTAAATTCATGGCAAGTTTCATATTATTAGCAATATTCAGCAGTGTGTAGGTATAATGCATGGTTGGATGAAAAACCTTAACCCCCGTAGGTACATGCAATGGATCCATTATAATGACATTTCTAGCCTTCATTTTAAAGATGAATAGTTTGTGACATTCCATGAAAGAGTAAGGTATTAGAATCTGCAAAAAGAATAATCATTGATATATAGTTACAAAATGACAAACTTAACAATAAAAAATTTTGTACGCTACTATAAATTAATAACCACGAAATAACATTGAATTAAGAAATTAAACATTGGAGTACACATTATAATATACGGTCAGCCGAGGTCAGTCGGCACTTGATCGGCTGACTGGATCCACGTGGCAGCCAGTCGGCAAATGGACGACCGACTAACGCCTAGAAGCGTCGTGGCGCGCCTGGGCCCGCGTCCGTGCCACGCCCCAGCCAGTCCGCGCCGCACCCCCTTGCCTCCCAGCCCCCGCGCGCCCCCGCGTGCCCCCGCGACCCCATGACCCCTCGCCGACCGTGGTCGACGAGGGGTCACGGGGGCAGGGAGGCGAGGGGGTGCGGGCCAGGCGTGGCGTGGCCGTCGGCATAGGTGCGGCGCGTTCCGGGCGCCAGTCGGTCGTCCATCAGACGACTGGCTGCCAGCGCCAGTCGGCCGACCGGATACTATTTTTGTTTTTTTTTTGAATCTGACATACAAATTTGATTTTTTTTAAAAAATAGCCAGTCGGCACTTATTCGGTCGACCGGATACTATTTTTGCATTTTTTTAATCCAACATACAAATTTGATTTTTTAAAAAAATATTATTTTTTTAAAAAAAATCTCTACTTGTCTGCCAACGACTAGATAGCCGCATCCCGACGAAGGATTTGTGTGTTAGCAAAAAGCAAGAACAACCCGTACGGAGACTGCATTTTTGTACCAAACTAACGGCGATGCGTACCTCTCGCATATCTTATCTACCCCCAACCCGATACAGCTCGAGGTTCTTTGTCGTCTGTAGCTCACGTACGCCCACCAACGTGGCCATGGCTTGTTTCATGCCTCACAAAGCATGCTTCGACCCTCCCCACCCCCCCCCCCCCACCCCCCCCCCCCCCCCCCACACACACACACCACCCACGCAAATTGCCGGTTTTGTAAGGTTCAGACAACCGTACCTAGCTCCAGCTGATCATAGCCGACGAAAGTTGTTAGCAGCTTAACTTTTATCGGCTGACTAGAGTCGATGGAAGTTGTCAACAACTAATTTTTGTCGGTTGATTTTAATCGACGAAAGTTAGTTTTTTGTTCCGTCGATCTGTGAACATCCATTGATTTAATTTAGCTGACGAAAGATAAGTATCTTTCATTTGCGGACAACGGAAGATAAGTATATTTCGTCTGTGGACTTCCGTCGGTCAGAAATTAACAAAAGTTAGTGTTTAACCAATAAAAAAATACTAACTTCCGTCTAATTTGATTTAACTTCTGTCGGTTTTGGCCGACAGAAATTTCAAGTTTTGCTGTAATTTGACACAATGCTTCCAGTTTTGTGTATCTTTCGTCTGGGATTCCGTTGGTTAGAAACTGACAAAATTTAGTGTTTAGCCGACGAAAAATACTAACTTCTGTCTAATTTAACCTATTTCTGTCTGTTTTGGCCGACGAAAATTCCAAGTTTTGCTGTAACGTGACACAAAATTTGTTTTGGAACACAAAATTTGCGTTCTTCGCGATGCTACGCAACAAATTGGAGGAGGTTGTCACTCACACGCTCAGGCTCTGTTTAGTTTGGTAGATTTACATGGATTGAACTCACACGTACGCAATTTTCTACACTAAGAGCATGTTTGGTTTCTTTAGGAACTAAACTAAACTTTAGCTTCTTCTTTTTTATAGGACTAAACTTTAGTCCCTTTCTGTTTGGTTATAAGGACTAAAGGACTAAAGGAGAGTGATGACTGTGAGGTAAGTAGTACTTTTAGTCCCTTTTAGTCACCATATTTGGTAATTTGGAGACTAAAAGAGACTCCCTAAACTTTAGCAGCCCCAAATCAAACACCCCTAACTTGTCACCTAAAACGTCAGTAGAAAAAGGTGAGGCCCCGCGCGGGCCCCAGCGACCTCGTCGGAAGCTAACACTACACGTGTGCAGTGTGCTGGCGCAGCGGCTACCTGCACGCTGTCACGTGCGCGGCCGGGCGATCCGACGGCGGAGGGCGGCTTGTCGCGGGCGGTCCGACACTCCGACGACGGAGCATGCAGGACACGGCCGGCGGATTTGCCCGCAGGGCTCTGAGCGGCTGGGATTTTTGGTTTGGTTTTTATCAACGATGGGTTCATGGTAACCGCGGATTTATCCGATTAATTGTCTCTTATATTAGCAACATCTTATTTATATTGTATTTTGTGGATTACATTGTAGTTTACATTGTGCTTTGTAAGTCACATTTTATATATCGTTCGCTGCGATAAAAATTAGAGAATTTTATGGTGCTCTTAAATTTTATAGACCGTTCAATCTATAAGATACAACGGCTCATATTTGATATCGGTGATCTATTCCCCCTAGAGTTAATAGATTATAGATCATATAACTTTTCTTTAATATGTGTGGACTCATATGCATGTAATAATTAATTCATTTCTTTGTATGTTAGCGTATTAATTATTACATGTATTACAGAAATAAAATAATCAATAAACTTTTTCGTACGAGCGACATGCATGCAGATTGCTTTGCATAATTAGGTTGGTTAACCAATTTTATTTTATTTTTATTTATTTTAAATACACTTAATTAACGGTTTAGATTAGTTTTAACTATTACGTCTCTAGGAGGTATTGGAGGTACCGTAAATGGACCCTAAAAATTTTAACAGGTAAGTATGTTGTTTTGGTTTAACCCACTGATTTTTATTGGGTTTCACATGACCAATAGGTAAAAGTGTGGTTATAAAATTGTGCACATATGTTTCGTTGATGTAGATTTTAGGACTTTTAGGACATGTTCGGTTAAGAGGGGATTAAAGGGGATTAGAAAAGATTGAGGGGTATTAGAGAGGATTGTAGTATAAATCCCCTCCAATCCCTCTTAATCCCCTTCCCTAAAGGGATTAAACGAACAACCCCTTAGTGGGTAGGTTTTTACCACGCCCATACGTTTTCACATGTTTTATGTTGCCATTACTTGGATGTGCCGTGTTTCCGAGACAAGTGAACAAGGCTTAGGAGGTGTTTGGATCCATAGACTAAAATTTAGTGTCACATTAGATGTTTGCACATCAATTTAAATGACTAAACGTGAAGTAATTATTAAAATAATTGTAGAATTAGAGGATAATTCATGAGCCGAATTTATTAAGACTAATTAATCCATGATTAGTAAATGTTTACTGTAGCATCACATTGTCAAATCATGGCGTAATTAGACTCATTTAATTTGTCTCGCAAATAATCCACTGATTATAAATGGGTTTTGTAAATAGTCTACATTTAATACTCCAAAATAGTATCTAAACATTCGATATGACGGAGGTTAAAATTTAGTCACCCAATCCAAACACCCCTTAGATGAGGGGTTTGGTTTGTAGCCATAAAAGACAAATATGTGAACGATGCCAAATTTTTTGCAGCAAAAAATTTTACGAGGTGTTTGATTGCTACCTACCAAATTTTATAGAATAATGTAGTTTTTACTACTAGAACTGGCTTTTTTCTACCCCTTAATACCAATTACAATTAAGCTAGAACTAGAAGTTTTCTACAATAGTAAAATAAGTACAAAGTACATGAAAATTGTTATGGGTATAACCGGTACTACTAAAGTATTTTAGATTGGATGAGAAGACTACCCAATACTAAACTTATTAGCACCAATTAACCTCCTCAACTTACACTAAAAGTTTAGGAGTTAGTATTGGTCATCAATTATAGGTGGCGTTTGGTTGGTTCAAGGTAACGTAAACGTTAATAAAATCAATTACGATGTTAAAGAATAACAATGTAACAGATTATTGGATTTGTTTAGTTAACAACTGTAATCTATTCTATTTACATTACACAGTTTGGTTGACAAGTGTAATGTATTCTATTTATATTACCCATTTGATACAAACACATTGCCATTTCTAACCATGAAACATTGGATTACTGTTTGTTCGGCTGCATCCCGAGCAAGAGGCTCTGCGCCACTACCGCAGCCGCTCTCGCCCAAATCGCATCGGCGCGAGCGGACCTTCATACCGGCGCCATCTGCGGCCGTGGCACCAGCGCCGGTGCGCATCTACGTCGTTTTCTACTCGATGTACAGACATGTCCGGTTCCTAGCGCACGCCGTGCAACGCGGGGTTGGCTCTGTGTCGGGCGCGCACGCTCCTCTTCCGTGTCCCGGAGACGCTGCCTCCCATCATCCTCGCCCCAGATGGGTGCCAAGGAGGCTGTGGACGGCGAGGACATCCCCGTCATCGACCTCGACGGGCTCCATGACGTCGACGTCTTCCTCTTCGGTTTCACCGCCAGGTTGCAGCGCAGATGCAGACCTTCTTTGACTCCACCGAGCCGCTCTGCCGCCACCAGCGCCTCGCTGGCAAGCCCGCCCGGCTTCTTCGTCGGCACCGGCACCCAGGGCGGCGTCCAAGAAACCACCGCGTAAGTACACGCCTACTCCCCCTCCTCCTCCGCCGCTGCCGTAATATCGCATCATTCGCAACCGATTAGCTAACTATGCTCCATTAATCACTTTGTATGCATGCAATGGGTAAAGCTGGATGACGATCACGCAGCTGGCGCACCACAGCATGGTGTTCGTGCCCATCAGGTACACCTTTGGCGAGGCCTTCCCGTTGAAAGCGATAGCGGCGTTGGGCCACAAATGTGGCTGCTTCGGTATCGGTAAGGGTTACCCTAGAATTTGGGTTGTAATCCAATTTCCATTAGTCCTGGTAACAGTTTCCCTGGAAACGATTACAACTTGACCCAAACAAACATATGTATGGTTTTTTCTTAACCCTGTAATCTGATACATGTTGAAATGAGCCCAACCAAACAACTTCATAGTGTTAAAGGATAACAATGTAATGGATTACTGAATTTGTTTGGTTAACAAGTGTAACGCAATCTATTTATATTACAGCGTTTGGTTAATAAGTGTTGGTTGATAATGTATTAAATAAATATAGATTTTTGTAACACCTTCTGGATTTATTGCTTGAAAGTTACATTGCGGATGAATCTTGAGAAAGTTGCTTGAAAGTACCATTAATAATTTTGTTCGAGATGTACAAATTTGATACATTATCTTCAAGCAAAAACATCTTCAAAATTAAACATCCACATAACAACATCATTCATAATAAAAATATGTCCAAAAATTACATAATAATATGATAAATTACATAATAATATGCTCATAAACAGTCCAACTTTCGGCTTTACATTGTGAAACTCAATCAATCAATAACATAACAATCTTATCATGTTTGTAATAGCTTTAAATTGGCACATGCAATTGCTATAAAAACAGTTCATCCATAATAATACCTTTTGATGAAAAGTTTCAACATGTCTTCTTTTACTTTTGGAAAGAGTTTGCAATAATTATTTACTAAGTTTTGGGGTTTTTGAATTATCTTAAGCGACAATATTAATGAAAGTGTTGGATAGTGTTTCACTAGTTATGAAGCTCTCCATCTGTCCCTCTTGTATCAGATACTTTGAGATGAGATACTGTAAAGATTATACTAGAACCTATGCTCTATGTATGGCCCCAGTAATCTATTTAACAGTGGGCAGGTTGTGTATTAGTTTACCAAGGATCTGCCCTCTATAGTATGTGCATGCTCACATGATACTCATGCACACATCTTTTTCTTATCTGCTTTAGGGCATCCACAATGGGGATAAAAAGGTGAACTTAAGCATTAAATATAATTTTGTTGCTTGCTTTATACATTGTGGAGACAACCATAAGCAGAAAAACCTTAAGGTGCACCTTAAGCTTAAGGTGTAGCCATAAGGAATAAAATGTCAATTTTTTGTGGGTCCCACCTTAAGTTGGGCTCACTTTAATGCTACATTTTTGATTTCTTCCATTGTGTACATGATACTAACAAATGACAAATTTTTGTGGGTCCCACCTTAATGCTATTTGGAACAATACCATTGTGGTTGCCCTAAATGTGGCTTTTAAAAATATTACAGGAAAGGCGACTACTACCGTTACTTGGCTGAATTTAGCATTGGATCTAAAAAGAATGCCGCTATTGACTAGTCCCTTTGGCGTACCAAGTGTGAAATCTTTTAAATATCTTACACATGTTCAGATGGATTTGTGGTGTCAAACCTTTGTTTCCACCTTTGGAAAACTAACAAATGTTGATCTAGCATGCCAAATCAGGCTTGACCTTGCACTCAACTTCTTAGTCTTTCTTTAGTGAGATAATGAACTCTCCTGAGAGGTTATTCATCATTAATGGCTCCTTTCTCCCTTCCTACTGATTTCCAATTTTGACTTAGATAGTCCTAATGTGCCACACTTGTTATTGATAAGGACACATCTAACATTCATATCTGATCTGACAAGAACTTTGAATCCAACAAGAGACCCCTAAGGCTAGAGGGCTATCCCACCACATCACCCATCACTCATACTAAGATGCAACAAAAATATTGTCTAATGGTGAGCCCACTTCTAAAAACAATTTAGTGCAGGTACAAGAATAACATGATGGAAATGATCGATCTATAAGTGGGTGTTTGTTTCCTTTTAAAGTATTAAATGTCTACTATTTATAAAATCAATTTATAATCAGTGAATTATTCGTGAGACTAATCTAACCAGCCTAATTACGCCATGATTTGATAGTGTGATGCTACATTAAACATTTGTTAATTATGGATTAATTAGACTTAATAAATTTATCTCATGAATAATTCTCTGATTCTGCAATTATTTTTATAATCGGTTCAAGTTTAATCTATAGATAATTCTAACCTGATAATTCTGATTTAGCTTACTTCACAAAATCACTCTCCACGCAACTTATCCGTATCTTATATATACCTCCAAATTTAGCCATACATTGTTCTCAAAATAAGGCCGCGTTTGGTTTATTTAGAGACTAAATTAAACTTTAGTTTCCGTCTATTTACTTGACTAAATTTTATAAGGTGTTTGGTTGAGTTTATTTTAAGTGTTATCTGTTTACAGTGCAAATTAATTACGTTAGATTAAATTTGGTTTGAATGTGTTAATCAGATTACAACCGATTAATCAACTCATTACACTCTAACCAGTATGGTATCAGATTACCAGAATTCATTATACTTATCAACCAAACGCTATAACGTAAACATAATGTATTACATTTGTTAACCAAACAAATCTAGTAATCTGATACATTGTTATTACTTGATATTGTAATTAATTCCATTAAAGTAAACCAAACACCACCTTAGTCCATTATTGTTTGGTTCTAATAACTAAAACTCAATAAAATAGTTGAACAAGTACCAAAATACTTCTAATCAATGATTGCTGCTGCCCTTTTTCTCACCCCGAGACATTAATGAGGGGTGATTAAAGGGCTAAAATTTAGAAACTAAAATTTATTTCCGTTTAGTTTGATAGTTTAGGTATTAAAAGAGAATCCCTAAATTTTAGGAAAACTACATCTGCACGTACGTACGTGCTAAAGAACCGTGTCAACTGCGGCGCACGGCTACCATTGAAACCGTCAAAATCGGTAGCAAACAAAATAAATAAATAAATAAGCAGTGCTATGAATGAAAAATCGAGAATATAAATGGAGTACAACTATTTTTCTAGACATTGTGTCTTTCAACATTTTATATTTACTTATTTTGTTCTCATTCACATAGCATTTGCATACACAACTTGTTGAATCACACCGTGCATGAATGGCAGTGTAGGAGCATCTCCGAGAAATTACCTATATGGCTATTTAAATTTGAATTTAGGTGTTTTTGTGAAAAATGAAGCTCTAAGAGTTCCCCTAAATGAGTCTCTTTCCTAATCCATTCCCTAAATCACCATTCATCTCTCTCAAATATAGGATTAATTTGATAAGTCACTATATCTATTTGCACATATTTTTCTCTTGCATATACATTATTTTTCCCGTACGTATTCTTATAGGTTGGGCAATACATATATTTGAATGTAACATAGTTTTACTCAAAATTATTATATATTATAGACCATATTTGTAGGATTTAAAAAACAGGGATCAAAATTATAAAAGAACTGTTGCAGATTAATTAATTTTTAGGATGAGATGGAGTTTAGGATAATCCCTATATGTAATTTAGGGAATAAAATTTAGGACATCTCTTCGAGATGCTCTAAACCCATCAAAATTGGGGAGCGATTCCCCTACCGTCTGAGGGGTGACTGTGGAGGACAATCGCTTCTCCCGACCATCCGATGAAAATCGGACGGTGCGGAGTCCACTTTGTTGTTACGAAGTCTCACTTCAAACTGGAGCCCACCATTCCGAAGCCCTCTTCGGCATCGTTCGACCTAAATCGGATGGTTTTGGAGGGTGACTTCCCTCTACAGTCGGATCCACCGACTACAGAGGATCCTCATTTGTCAAAATTAGTAGCAAATAAAATAAACAAATAAGAGAAAAATAATAATTTATCACCGTTAAATTTGGTTTCGACTATTTGTCACTTGTTTTCGATAAAAAAAATCCTTCTCGTTGTATTCGATTCTTCCTTTGATTGCTTCCACCGGTCAAAAATTGATTCTTGGACCAACGTAATGACAAAATTTGGTTTTTTTATCTGTTCTGTTGGCGTGAGCGGGACATTTCAGCAAGATCTTAAATCGAAGGGACGCAATGAGATTACTAGATTAGCCTTTTCTCGGTAGAAGAAAATGAAAAATAAATTTAAAACCAATAGAATGACAAAAAATCAGTTAGAATAAAGTGTAGGGTGTTATTTTATCGAAGCTAAAGTTTAAGATGCTAAGCAGTACATTTTTGAATAAACATCATATTTTAAATAAGTGTTTACTATTAAGAATAAGATTCCATTATAAATTATAGATATCTTACTGGTACATTATGTATACTAGTAGTGTGTTCGTGTTAACATTAGGATATACATAAAAAACAATAAATATTTTGAACTTGAAACGAATAATAAAATTAACCAAGTTCCACGCTAAAAGATGTCAACGATGAATTATTATACTATTAACTTCATAGAAAATATGCTATTGGTGTAATAAATAATTACACATCATGTTTTAGTTTAAAGAATCTCGAAGGGTTTGAAGTGTATAACTAACGATTGTGGCTAAATTTGAGGTATCCGTCCAGTTCAAGATAATAACCTTCGAATATAGTATGTATTAATTGGTGCTTCTTGTCTTCAATGTTCTTTACATTGTAAAGGAGAAGTATTTATAGGCAAAAATACACAAGGTAATACTAAATTACCCTCTATGTGAAATTGACTATTACAACGTATACAATGATTTTTATAGGAGTAAATAAGTAACCCGTCTTGTGAACACACTCGAAACTATACTGCTTTGAAGAGGATTTTGAGCCCACAATTCTCTCTAAGTAGTTCTCAGAGACTTTGAATCCTCTTCAGTGCTGAAGGATTGTCTTCGAGCATCTGGTCTCGTCTTAGAGCTCTGCTCGAAGCTCCGCTCAATTCTTCATCTTATGGCTTTGCTAAAGGTAATTATAAGTCCCTCACTACAGAAAAACGATAAACTTCCGTCGGCCAAATTAACTTTCGTCGGCTTTTAGGATTAAAACATTTTCCCCAACATATACTTATAGAGAAGTTACATATAATCACTATTTAAGGCCACAACATCCTCACAAGACGTTAAGGTACCGAAAAAAACACAAGATATTTCAGAAAAGAGAATTTTTGCTCTTCTACCCTAAATTGAATATTGTTTACTTTTTTGCCGCATCATATGCGTACGGCTAGATCTAGATACGAAATGTCGTATACCTATATGGAAAAAGAACAAATATCACATATATCCAAAATATTATAGCAGCCACAACATTCCAAGTCTACAACATCATGAAAAAGCAAACATCACTGCCTTTTCTTTTTTACATTAAACCACCAACTTCACCTGGTGATAGTCCAATAATAAACAAAATCATATAATAAAAAAACAACACATCTTTTATGATGCAACAAGGTCTGATGATAATTAAAAGCATTATAATTCAGTTTAAGTGAGGAAACAATGCATAATTATTTACATAGCTGTAGCACATAAAAATTCAGATTTTTATTTTTAGTTAACATAAAAACTAGATTAAGCTTTAGATATGGAATTTTTAAAGCTAGATTAGACCAAATTTAAGAAAGCGAATCTCTAATAAATTTTGGATTGGATCCGAAATTGCTTTTTGATAATACAGCGTAAGAGTAGCTCTAAAAATTGACTCTCTACATAGCTTTTTAAGATTCTATTTTGAGATTCAAATACCACTTTAAATATATTTCTCTCCAATAAAATCCATAAATTAGAGTGTGTGAGTATGCTCGTTAAAAAAGCGAAAGGATTAATTTTAAGTATCTTTTATTTTTAAGAACCATTTAAAATATCCATTGAAATTGATTTTTCAATTATAATCACAGAAATTTAGGGTGCGTTTGGCATGACTTCAACTCTAGCTTCTTTGTCCTATGGAGCTGGAGTCAAACCAAACACTTTTCTTGTGTACACTTTTCTTGTGTAGTAGAGCACTCTAAAACAATGAACTAGAGTGGTGGAGCAGAGTCTAACCAGTTTTAAATGTTTCACTCTAGCTTCAGTATTAATTTTAGAATCCGAAGTTCTACCGAGAATGTAGATATTTAGGTCTTCTTTTTTAGACGCTCTAATCCATATAATAATCTCAATATACGATTAAAAATCATATTAATTAATAAATGAACGGCTTGATCACCAGATGGATTGTAGTGGTCAACCGCTCGCCCTCCTTATCTGCCCCGTCCGCACCAGTGACGTCACTGCGCCCATACGTGCCGAGCCGAGAAGCGGGGTGGGCCCGCTCTCCTCTCGTCCCCTCGCCGGTGGGTCGCGTCGCGCCGCGCCGCGCCCATAAAAGCCAAACCCCACGATGCCTGTGCTCTCCTTTTCCTCGCCTTTCTCCCCCACACATCACGTCGGGCTCCCCTTCGTCGCTGGCCGACTGGGAGTGGGAGGCGAGCCCACGGCGTCCGCGCCCCCAGATTCGGCCCGCCGCCGCGCGCCTTCACCTCCGCCCGCGGTGATTCGGCGGTTTCGGCCCTCGGTGGCGGAGAGCGCGCGCGTGGTGGTGGTGGTTTGGCGTGGGGCTGACGGAGACGGACCATGGACGAGTACCGGCCGCGCCCGTCGCCGGCGAGCGAGCGGTTCATCGGGATGTTGGCGTCGCCGTCGCCGTCGTCGTCCCCGACGGAGCCGTCGTTCGTGGCTGGGGATGAGTTCCACGAGGACGATTTCCTCTTCTCGTCCTCCCCCGCCGCCCACGCGCGGCCGGAGGGGTCCGGGAGCCCGAGCCGAGTGCCGCAGGGGCAGCTCGGGCTCCTCGCCGCGTTGCACGAGGGGGATAAGAGGCTTCTGTTTAGCCGCGGCGGTGGGGGAGGGGGTGCGGCGGCTGCCGCCGCGGCCACCGCGGGGACGCTGCTCCGGCGCAAGGCGACCATCGCGGCCGCTGCTTCGGCGTCTGGCACCTCGCTGTCGCGCCCCCAGTCCCCGAACTCTGCTGCGTGGGCCATCCCGATGAACCCGAGACCGAAGAACGCGGGGCCAGCGGTGCCGTACCACCAGTCCGCTCCAGTGAAGGTGCCCGTCCGGCCGCCCCGGAAACCGGATATGGTCCGTTGGGACGAGCTCCACGACGATGATTTCCTTCGGAACGGCGACGCCGCCATGCTGCCCCCGCACGAGATGGTCGCGCGTGCGTCCGCTGGTGGGGCCGGGCCGGCTGCGCCGTTCTCCATGCTCGAGGGCGCCGGTCGCACTCTGAAGGGCCGCGACCTGCGGCGAGTGCGCGACGCCGTGCTCCGGCAAACCGGCTTCCTCGACTGAATTCCGCAAAGGTGATGCGCCTCTGTCCTTCTGTTGAGATCCGCATGCTCAGAGTCGTACATTGTTTCATTTAGCGTATAATTCTAGTGGGTTACCGGTGTAGGTCAATAAGAAAAACGACAAGGTAAGGCAACAATTTGTGTTTTTTTATGCAATTGCTTGCAATTTTGGTGCCCTTGGAGGTATGCGCGTGCGTGTGCGTGATATTACTGTGAGTTTCAGCAGTACTGAGAACTGCTGTCCTGTGTTTGGAAGCCCTTCAATTCAGGAGGAGCAAATTTTGTCAAGGTTGTTAGGTATATCTATCATGATAATTGTCTGAGATCTATGGTTGTTTGCTCTTAGTAAAAAAAATTGTTAATCTTGTTTATTGATCTCTTGATAGCCAAATTATAGAATTTGTGATGCATAAGTGCATTTTTTCTCCTTCCTGGCCTCTGGTGTGCATTAGGAACTGCATGGTTCTCTTATTCATTTGTTACAACTGCTTCCTAGAGAATTGCATATTCCCTTGGTCAAAGTGTGATATCACACCAATACAATTATACAAATGCTTTCTTATTTATGATATATGGCTTTCAGTGATGTCATCTGAACAGCAGTTTAGCAAGTGCATCCAGCAGTTCATGCTTTGTTCCACAGCATTGTTGTTTAATTACATGGGAGGATTTCGGTTGGTTGTTGACCGGTTCTGGAATTCGATCTTGATCCTGGACTTATGCTAGTACTTCTCTTATTCTCTATGCTTGAATTGTGTAACGTCTTCTATGAGCTTACTACTTGTGTGGTCACAATGACCGGTAGTTATGTTTAGAGTTTAGACAGTTTAGTTTTAGTAATTTTGGTTCTGTGATGGCAACTGCCTTCTCTTATTTAACAGAAGGAATAAATACTAACAACTCGATTGGATCATTCAATGTTGTTTTCCTCTCGTGTCTTCTTCAATGCTTAATGTGCTATCAGTGATACTTCTACTTGCCTTAGTGTTTTTAGTGTCCTCTACTGTAGGACCTGTAGTGATTTGAAGAGTTAGTCCTATGGGCTATGGTTGATGTTGATAACTGCTAAGATAGAATGAAATTATGAAGCCCCATGAACCACAAGGAGTACTGCAATGGATTTCAGATTTTGTATTGCTTAGAAAACTGGAACAGTTTGCTCAAAAAGCAGATTTGAGCAAATGCTATTCTGATTGCTGTCCTGTTATCCTATGTTGTGCAATAACTATCTTGTATCCTACAGTCCTGATTTTTGTTGAACAATCCTTGTTTTTCTTGCTGGTGTTCAACATTAAAGCAAAATAAAGGATATGGGTGTAAGACCTGATGCTTTATGTATTTATCAGATATAGTTTTCGCAGGCAATTTTTTTTTGCTGGATTTTGCTTTATTCCATTGTGCCTCTCTTCCCCCTTGTCAATTGCTGCCATGGGTGCAATGCTTTAGTCAATTGCTAGACCCAATTTAGCATCCCAATTCAAGGATCATATCATCATACTAATTGGATCCAATTGAATTTGCAACGCCTTCCTGCGTGCCATGTATTCTGCCTGTGGGGCTGTGCTGGACTGCTGGGCATGAATTTACTGTCTGGTTGCTCCATTCAATGAGAACTAACTGCACTGTATTACACATTTTCTTTCACCAGTCACCACATCTACAATTTTATCATATCTGACAATACAGCCTTGCCCGGAGCTACCGCCTACTGGAGTTGCAGGTGCATGGCTGCCTATTGATAAGAGTCGATTTCGATCTGTCACATCAGCTTTAGCATATTCTTAGGCCTGTTTGGATACCGGGCTATATCATAAAGGATTAAACATGAGATAATTATAAAATTAATTGTAGAAGTATGATTTGATAATATGATGTTACATTAAATGTGTTAATGATAGATTAATTAGGTTTAATAGATTCTTCTCGCGAATTACTTAGGGCTTCTGCTTCTGCAATTAATTTTATAATTAATCATGTTTAGTTTTTTTAATTAGCATCTGAACATTTGATAAGAACATAGCCTTACTACTTCTAGTCTGAACATTGATCCTCCCAAAAAAATCTATATAAAAAAATGTCTGTACATTGGTGGACATTTGATCACCCACCAGGATTTCTCCAAAGGCGCAATTGAGTGTGAATGGAACACCATGCTCTCGATCCCTTTTAACAGAGCTATCTCAAAAACTGATGCCACGATCTGTTCATCTCTGTAGAACATGACGATCTAACTCCCTTCTTGCTGTCGTTCAGTTTGGTGAGTTGAGTGGTTGAGGTGCCGGTCAAATGGCTGAAGAATCTATTGGCCCTGTGAGAGTGAGGCTGTGAATGATAGCAGAAGCTGCTGCTGGCCAGGCTTGGTACTTGTCCTATTAGGCCACCTCCAACGGAGTTCTTGTACAGGTGCTTAGCCAAAAAAATCAGGTTTTTTTCCAGCTCAGATGCTATAGGGTAGGAAGCGGTGCTATCTTTTGCACCGATGCTTCACCTGTGCTTAGATCAAAATTTGGAACAAACTGAAATAGAGACGCCTAACGCAAAGCAAAGCAATGAAGTTGCATGCATGCAAAACGGAACAAACCAACAAACCCTCTTTGCAAATACAGATGTACAGAACATTGATTTGCATGTCACAAGGTAGGCAAACCTAAACCTAAACAATTAGCTGATTTAACTGTTGTAGCACTACAAATAAGATGCTCAATAAGATGCTATGATTTCAAAAAATAAGTTTAAGCACTTTTTTTAGCATCTTGCATCGGAAATTGAGGCTCTTAAATAAAATGCTTAGCACATTTTACTACTTCAGCATCTCTTTAAGCATCCATGCGTTGGAGGTGGCCTTATTAGGAGGATAAGGATGGATATCAGTTATATCATATCTTTTCATTTTTATTTTTTTTGGATTCAGATACTTCCGATATTGAATTGGATACGAATATGAAGCAGATATGAATATTTATCGGATATCACTAGTAATATAATTTTTAATTTACAATCACAACACATAAATAACATGTAATAGTTGATACCACATAAATATTTTGATAAAGTTGTCGGGTATAATGTTAAGAAAGTTAAAGATTCCATGAGGATGTATTACGATTTGAAGAAAGAAATGTGATGGGTTTAAAAGCAAATCAATATTTAAATTCATAGAAATTGCTGAGTATTTCTACTTGCGAGTATTTAGGGCCCTCGAAATTGCAATACAACACAAAGCTCTTAACAAAGCAGAGGTGCAAGGTTTGATTCCTATAGCAGCTGTCATTTTTCGGGCAAAATTTCGGACAAAAAATTAATAGAAAATTCAAAAATTCAGTTCAACTTCGGTGTTGCAGCTTCAATGTTTAGATTTTGAGGATTATAACGGTGTTTAGTTTAACTATAGAGTATTTGTACTTGTTTAGCTTATAAAATAGATTTAGATTTAAGAACAGTGGAATTTAATAGAAATATCATGTTTTAAATAGATGTTTGTAATTAAGAATAATGTTTCGTTGCAAAGCACGAGCATTTGTAGTACTATTTTCACAAACCTTTCGACCTTCAGTGCAAATTCCTACCTGAGAATCAGACGCTACCACGTTGGATGATTTTTTTTTAAAAAAAAACCTTCGAGTGGGTAGGAGGTGATTGAAATCTATTTTTATAAATTTTGAAAATGAAAGCATATTTCTCTAAATTAAAAACAAAAAACAAAAATTTCCTAAATTTTAAGACTTGGTTGGAATCTCACTCACGAAGCAATCTGATGGTTCGTCCTGGTTAGCAAAGCCCAAAGAGACTCACCTCAAGTCAGCCTAACGAAAATGCAATCCGATATATGTTTTTGAAAAATTACAAAACTAAACTTACGTTAGCAATTCAAGTGCCAATCTAGATCAATTGGTCATAGATCAACACTTTCTCAATCAATCTAGGCCGATCAGTTTAGATCGAACAGCTCTAGAGTTTCGTCGACAAATAAAACGTCATCTAAGAGTATCTCCAAACGTGACTTTAAAAATTGATTCACTATATAATTTTTGGGATCCTTTTCGGAGGATACAAATGGTTTAGGGAAATTTGAGGGTTTGCCACTAAAAAGTTTGCATACTTTGATTATTTATCACTTGTGTGGATGACAAGTGGAACTATCTGAGTGTATGACAGTGGGCCAAAATGACAAATAATCAAAGCTCATTTTTAAGAGTGACAAATCATCAAATATTTCAATAATTTAAATATGTTTCTCTCCAATAGAATTCCTAAAGTAAATTACGTGAGTATGTTCCCTAAAAGTAGGGAATACAATGATTAATTTTGAGGATCCTTTATTTTGAAAATCATTTAAAGTATTTATTGGAGGAGATTTTTTAATTCTAATCCCAAAAATTTAGAGAAGAGAACTCTTTAGAGCTTCTCTTGGAGATACAAGTTCGGCATTTCATCTACCAATAGAATCATGGAGCCTAGATCTGATGAAGTGATGATCTAAGATTAGTCGGTCTAGATCGACACTTAAAATATAGCCAGAGGGACAAATTTATTATTTTTTAAAATGTATACTAAATTTAAAATTTGTTTTAAAAAATATATTATTTTTATAAAAATCGTCTCCTCCGCCCCGCCCCGCCCCCGCCCCGCCCTCACGCCGGGAAGCGAGGCAGCCGCCGCAGAGAAGAAAAAAGTGGGGGGAGAGCGACAAAAATGCAAAAGCAAGCTTGTCCCGCAAGACTGGTTCACGCTGAATCACATGGCTGCTCGCCTCGGTCCTCCTCGCTGATCCATCCGCCTCCCGCATTGTGAGTCCCCAAACCCCACGCGCGGCGCCAGAGCTAGCTCCTCCTCCTCCTCCTCCTACTTTGGTTTTCGAACCGGCTGCGGGTGGAGCCGCTGGGAAGCGGGAAGATGGGCGGCGCGCCAGAGATCTTCGCGGGCGGGGCGGGGTCCCGCGGAGCGGTGCGGCGCGCCGTCGTCATCGGGAACGGCTGCGCGGGCGCCGAGAGCCAGTGCCTCGGCCTCGTCCGCGCCCTCGGCCTCGCCGACCGCCTCACGCTCTACGTAAGCACCGGCACCGCATCATTTTCCTTCCAGCTTGTGGTATTCAATAACCGGCAACTTATCCTATATGCTATGGTGCTCAAATGAACTAAGGATCTTTTATTCAACGGTGTCTAGTTATTTGTGTTTACACCCTCCCACCTTCTCTTTTTAGTGTAAAAAAAATCGTTGGAAAAGAGGAGGTGGGAGGGTGTAAACACAAATAGCTGGACACCGTTGGATGAAAGATACTTAACCTAGATTTAATGTGTGCATTTGAGCATCATAACTCTTTGAGTATATGATATGTTGCCTCAATATCCAACTGGTAATTTACTTTATATTTCTAGTAAAAATTTGGACTGTCATTTTATTTATTTGGAATTTGATCGTATACCCTCCATTTAGATGGAAATTGAGGATTTATCCTCCACATCTCAATAACATGTGAGATCCATTTAGGTCAATAATATATGGGCATGAGGATAAATCCTCAATTTTCATCTAAATGGAGGGTATATGATCAATTTTTCCTTTTATTTTACCTAGTAAGTAAAGTAAGAGATTTGCCTCTAGGATTTGGGGACGTTTGTCAACTGTTACCACTTAGCATGGTATATGCATAATTGCCATGCCAACATTGTGATCTGCACTCAATAGTGGCAGAGAATGGAAAATCAGTTCAATATTGTTGTTCTCACATATGCCATATGTATCGTGTTATCTCTATGAATCACATTAATATTTTAAATGCGGATTTTGTTATGCCATGTACTTGATATGTTGCTGCATGTGTGTGTGCCTGGTGTGTGTGTGTGTGTGTGTGTGTGTGTGTGTGTGTGTGTGTGTGTGGAGGGGTGGGGGGTGGGGGCAATGTAAATGTCAGTTTCAAGTTGATTCTGAAATGGTTCATCAAACTTGTTTCTCGACTATGATTGCTAGCTAGATGCAGTATCGGTTAGTTTTTTGTCATGTAATTTGCTGTATGCGTTCATGGTGGTTGCAGCAAGTAGTACTTCATTGGAGTTTGGAGGTATAAACCATAGAGGTCCATTTCATCATGACCAAATGTAGGGTTGATATTATTTATAAATACAGATAACTATGCCACTAACCTCTGTTTCTGTGACGATTTTCCTGTTCTTACATATTTTGAAAGTTACTGTGTGAACTTGTTTCTGGTCTTGCAGCGTGTTATCAGGCCAACAGGAGGAATCAACAAGTGGCTGCACTTTCTCCCGATCTACTTGCATAAGTTAGTGGACCAAGTACTCAGACAGATGTTTTCTAATGACAGACTTGCAACATTATTTCAAGGAAAAAGGTTGGCTCAGTATACTGTCGGTAATGACCAACCGTCTGGATTATCTTCTTTATTGGAAGCAGATACCAAAAGGATAGTGACCATAGTCAATGATACCTTTGAGAAGTAAGGTCTCATCTCTTATATTGTTGCTATACTGCTTTGCATTAGTTCATAATAAGCATGACACCCATGTCACAACCTCTGTAATGATGATTGTTTTTATAGCTGGCCCATAGTTTAGCTACTGGGTCCAGTTATAACTTGGAAAAATTCCATATAATCGCCATAGTCTCTGTTATATGCTAGAGGATTTTTTGTTAACTTGTCATATCTGGAAAAAACAACAGAACTGAACTTCATTATGAGCATGTGTTGGCCTTGAAATATTTTAAGAATGTGTTGATTGATATCACTTCCATGGATTTTAGATGTGGTATTCTTTATCATGGGTGTTAGATGTGGCATATTTCTTGGAATAATGTTGGAAAGAAGAGGTTTTTTCATGAATTTAAAATAGGCAGCTTCTTAAAACATAATTCTGGCCAATGAATTTTGCTATGCAAATTGTAGAGCAACCTAAACTTTCTTAGGATGTTTAAGTTTTATCGAAAATTCTCAGCACCTGACTCTGATTCCTCAAATTTTGTGTTTATTCAGGGAAGGTCTGGCACTGGTTGTCGCTTGTGGACGAGATACCATATCATATGCAAGTTCAATAAAGCGTTTAGCTCCAGATAATGTCTTTGTCATTCAGGTAGAATGCTATAAGCAATGCATTGTTAACTTATTTGATAACTTGTCATTTATCTTGGGCATTGAATCATTGTTTGTGCTTTGTCATGTACTCATGTTGATCCTAACTTGATTTTAGTTTCAATACATTTGTTGCATTTCAGATACAACATCCCAGGTTTCACCTCAATAGGTTTGATTTGGTGGTCACTCCTCGTCATGATTACTACGCTTTAACTGCAAGGGGGCAACAGGAAGTTCCTCGCCTTCTCCGGAGATGGATTACTCCACGAGAACCGCCTGGGACAAATGTGGTATGTATTTTATTTTCTGCATGCAAAATGTCTTGTATGTGTTTATGATGTAGCAACTGTCCCAGTCCCAGTTCTGAACTCTCAAAACTGGAAAGCCAGGTCCTTACTGTTGGTGCACTTCACCAAGCAGATTTTGCTGCACTGCGCATTGCTGCTTCTGATTGGCATGATGAACTTGCTAACTTGCCAAAGCCATTAATTGCAGTGAACATTGGAGGACCCACAAGTAAACCCATCCCTCTCTCCTTCCTTCTTGCCTGCTTGCCTGTCTATATGATATTGAACTTTGTGATATACACAATCTACATAAGTTAGTTCTTGCTATTCATTGGACAAGAGAACAATTGCAGTGCCGAAGAGACTACAATGGAGGAGTTTTGATCTCTTTTTCACTGTGGACTTGTAATTTTTTTTGCAACAATAGACATAACTATACATTACATGTTAAAAGGAGTTATTAGGTTGTCGCAGCAATGAAGCTGCAAACTTAAATATGTTTCATTGCTGATACAAAAGGTGTCAAGTACAAACATTTACTTGAACATGATTGGATAAAAAATGCTTATTTCCCACAAGCTTCCAAACTAAAATGGAGAAGCTACAGCTTCCACAATCCTTTCCCATTTTCTTCTTACAAAATTATTAAGGTAGTGCGAAATATTATTTTTCATATACATAATTACATATAGTTGTTACATCATTCCAAATCCCAACTCTATTTCATAGCTTAAGTAAGTCTGCATATGTTGAATGATTGAACAATTGAACACTTGGGAGCAGAGCAAATAAATCAATGTCACACCTTTGGAACTTCTGTGTTCTCATTTATCACAAATGCTTGCATTTCATTTGTTTTTCCTCGTTCAAGAAATTTCTGATCTTGTTCAGATTTACCCACTTGCATGCACAAAAATAAAAAAACTTTATTCCTTGACATATTTTACATGTCCTTTTTTACTGAGTTCATATGTTGAGCTTTTTCTGCTTTCATGCTTATATTGTGGGGCATGCTTATATAGACCTAATGCACGTATGCCATTTTCAATGGTCAGGAAACTGTAATTATGATGTAGGCCTAGCCAAGCAGCTGGTTTGCTCACTACACAATGTTCTGAAGACCTGTGGAAGTATCAGGATTTCATTTTCCAGGAGAACGCCTCATATGGTAGGTCCTTGAATTGTCTATTTTCTTGTTTTATTAGGTGCACTCCAATTTTTAAACCATTTGTTGGCAGGTGTCAGACCTTATATTAAAAGAGTTCAGCACACATTCTCAGGTTTACATTTGGGATGGTGAAGGTAGTTGCCAAAATGAGATCAGTCAGATGTTCTCATCTTTTTGTGCTAATGCGGAAGCTTTGTTAAGCCAGTTTTGTTGCTGCAGGGCCTAACCCACACCTTGGGCACCTTGCATGGGCTGATGCTTTCATCATAACAGCAGACTCAATTAGTATGCTAAGTGAGGCATGCAGCACTGGGTGAGCTTGTGACTTGTGAAATACATTTGTATCTTTTCACTACTTTTTTATGATGTGAAGCTAACCTCCCTATCACATTTAATCACAGGAAACCTGTTTATGTTGTTGGAACTGAGTACTGCAGGTGGAAATTCTCAGATTTTCACAACACACTGCATGAAAGAGGTTCTGTACGCTTTTTCACTGGACTGGAAGATGTAAGTTTGCTAAATATCCGTGTATAGTGGATCAATTAAGAATATGCAATCTGGCCATCTTGGTATTTCAATCAACCCCTCTCTGGCATTATTAGTTGCCCTGCCTGGCCCCTGTCCAGACTTTGGCAAAAAATGACTCATCTTTTTTATATGCAGTTTCTCCAGTCGATTCTTTTCATATGCAATTGTTTCTGTTATCCACCTGTTTAACGATAATGACAGTTTTGAATATACTAACTACTAAGTTTGAAGATATATATAATCTTAAGGATGAATTCATGGCATGGCTGTATTGACCCCTTTTTCCCATTGTAGATGTCAGACAACTAGAGCTACACATCATCTTTTTGTACACAGTTTCTCTTGTCGATTCTTTTCATATGCAGTTGTTTCTGTTGTCCATCTGTTTACAATGACAGTTTTGAAAATACTAGGTTTGAATATATAAATATCTTAAGGACGAATTCATGGCATGGCTATATCACTCTTTTTCCCATTGTAGATGTCAGACAACTGGAGCTACCCTCCCCTGAATGATACAACTGATGTTGCTTCACGGGTTCGTGAAGTGCTTGCAGAACGTGGATGGACAGTGGGGTAATAGCAACCGAAAGGAGAGAAAGAAGAACGCCATTTCGGTACAGCTTATCTGCACCATCTGTGAAAGACAACCTTTTTGTGTCGTGCCACAGGAATTTTTGCGCAGCAATAGATTACCACAAGGTGTTTTATCCTTGGGAAATATAAACAATAGAAGGTGTTTTATCCTTGGAAAATATAAACAATAGAAGGTGTTTTAGCCTTGGGAAGCTCATTGGTGCCCTTAGGCCACCTCCCATGCATGAATACTTAAAGAGATGCTAAAGTAAAAAAATGTGCTAAGCATTTTGTTTAAGAGCCTCAATTTTCAATGGAAGATGCTAAAGAAAGGTGCTAATCTCTTATTTGTTGGTTAGCTGGCCATGCAAATTGTCAGTTTGGCATCGGCCAAACAACTTTTCTACTATTTTGATGGAAGCCACGGCTGAAGCATCGATGCTACCAGTAGCATCGCTTCCTGCGGTGAAGCTTTTGTACTGGAAAAAACCCAGTTTTTTGCCTAATCTGCTATGTAAGCAGTGCATTGGAGATGCTTTATTGTTGTGTCGAAAACAACCAGTTGAACTTTGCAATCGGAGATCATTGGAAGGAGGCATCTGACATTAGGCAATTGTGGGCTGTGACTGTGTTGAGTTTATCACCGAGTGCACAAGCCTACTTTGACATGTACTATATTGGCTCCGTTTTATAGCGCTGCAAACTGTGGGTACCGCGTTAGCTCGTACCGTATGTTACTCTTCCTTTATCAAAAGCACCTTTTTAACATGTTTTTCGTTCCGTGGACTAAATTTTAGTATTTGTCGTATCAGATATTTGGACATCAATTTGAAAGATTAAACGTAAACTAAATATAAAAATAATTGCAGAATCAAAGGATTATTTACGAGATGAATTTAATAAGTCTAATTAATCTATGATTAACAAATGTTTATTAATTGTAGCATTATATTGTAAAATCATGATGTAATTAGGCTAATTAGATTCGTCTCGTAAATAATTCACCGATTATCAATGGGTTTTATAAATATTTTATATTTAATATTTTAAAATAACATACAAATATTTGATATAATGGGACTAAACTTTTGGATCGAAGAACCCGGTACTTAGTAGATTTTACGGTGACTTTAGACATATGTACCGATATTATCGGTACTATATGCTCTAATATTATTGGGTCCGGTACATATATACTCTAATATTGTTAGATCTATTAAATCTCCGGAGACCGTGATAATATTATATTACTGTGAGATACCGCCGATAATCTCGATAGATATATAAGAGCATCTACAAGAGTTACTTTAAAAATTGATTCTCTATATAATTTTTTGGATTCATTTTTGAGGATACAAATAGTTTAAATATGTTTCTCTTCAATATAGTCCTTAAATTAAAATATGTGAGGATGTTCTCTACAAGTAGGGAATACAATGATTAATTTTGAGGATCCTTTATTTTTAGGAATCATTTAAACTATCTAGTGGAGGAGATTTTTTAATTCTAATCCAAAAATTTAGAAAAGAGAACTTTTTAGAACTTCTCTCGTGATGCTTGTTTTTGGAATCACCCGTCCGTAACTCCAGCCTTGTTTTGTGTGCAATCGAGTGCGAATCGCGATGCGTCAGCAACGGCTACAGTACGTGGGTGTGAATGAAGCCGTGAAAGATGTCATTTTTAGTAAGATTAGAAATAATTTAGTTATCACTTATTAATCTTATTACTTTTATTTTTTTAGATAAACTAATTTGGTATTATTACTTGATTAACAAGATCATATCAATTATATATATATATATTATTCGAGTAAAATAAGCTAGAAACGTAATATTTCCTCCATTCCAAAATACAACAATTTCTACTATTTAAATTTTGTCATAAATACTATAACTTCTATAATTTTTCTCTCTAAATCTTTCTATTTTATCTGTCTAAAGTATTAGTTTTATCTATGTCTAAAGTATTAGTTGTATGTAATACTAATTGCTTAATTGCTTAAAGTACTAGTTAAGAGTTGAGGAATAGTTTATGTTTTTTCTTTCCATCTTAATAATCACACTAAATATAGAAATAACTATAATTGTGGACTGACTATAAGAGCATCTCCATTGTCCTTGTTATTTTTGACTTGCTATTCATAGCAATAGCAAGTCTCCATATTCAAATTGACTTGCTATTTTACTATTCACTCCAATACACTTGCTAAATATGACTTCCCATTTGAATATAGCTATATTTTATCAATTTATATACATGCAAAGAAAATGAAAGCAATTAAACAAACTCAACACTCAATGGAATAACAAGTTTGGTTGGCTTGCTAGATGTAGCAAGTGTGAAGAGAAGAATAGCAATCTTCCTAAAATAACAAGTCAAGTAGCAAGTACAATGGAGATGTTTTTTAGACCATACTTGCTATTTTAGGGGATATCAAGTGTGATAGCAAGTACAACAGAGATGCTCTAAGCATTTGTGCGATAAAATTTGAATCGTAAAAACAAAATATTCGGGAGGAACTTTTTAAAGCATCAGATGAATTTCAGAATTTGTGCAGTTTGGAGTAGCTCGGATGGCTGCAGTAGCTCGTGAAATCGTGCAGATTCCATGGGAAAGTGTGTCTCCGCAACAAAGTTAGGGTGTCTCCAATAGCTAGCTATTTCACTAGCTAGATTCACTCTCTTTCCTACGTAGATAGAAAATGTGGGGAAAAAAGAATAGTTAGCGACGAGCAAATAGATAGGAGATTTCACATATTCCAAGAAACTGAGTGTATTACGTGTGAGACCAAGTACTAGTTGTGAGATAAATTATTATTTTTATTCTCCTCTCAGCTCCACATCAGCTAGCTATTTGAGACCGCCATTGTGGATGCTCTTACCGTTCTACCCCGAGGAAGCAACGATCCCGGAGCCTAGAATTGTTGAGAGCACAATATTTTTTATATTTCGACCTTATTTTAATTTTTTTACAAATATATCTCTAATAAAATTTAAACAAATAGACACTTTGCAGTACCAAAGATCCTAGCATCTAGATCCAACATCTTGATGTCAAGATTATTAGTATCAATCTTCTAGCCTGATACTTTCTACATTGGTAAATGATATGATATGAGTCAACACTACAGTTATTAAGGTTGCTCTTTCACCCATCTCATTGTCACCCTAGAAGTCTTACATCGAAATTGGAGAAACACATCCAAGTTAGAGACAAATTCAATGAAGATAATGCAAGCAAAAGATAGGGACATGACGAAACAGAACAAGTGTGTGCTAACAATGGTCATGTCTTGTATGTGTGTGATGGGCTATGTCACCTGGCAGAATATGTACAGACACTCTGACACTTCCATCACTCGGTTAGGCTAGTCTAACTATTCTTACAAGCTCATTTCACACCCTTTCTCTTGTCCTATGTCTCCACCCTCCTACCTATCCCCTTCCCCTTTCCTTCCCTCCCCTATTGCCACCCACCTGTCACGATATCGAACTCCCCGTCCTCTTCCTCTCCATTTCCCATCGTTGCCTACCTATGATAATATCGAGCTAGGACCCCTTCACTCCCACACTAGCATATCTCATGGGTAGATTAGCACACCCTCTCTCCCCACCATCCCCTGCTCCGTAGACCCTATGTAGACTCCGAATAGCTTCATGATTGAGCAAGAAAATGAGAAACACAAATGAGGTAGGATCGTTACTAATGATTTTTGTGTCGACTCTCGATACCACCTCAAACCTATATCTGATGGATATGCCCAAGAAAATTATGTGTATCGGAAGTTTCGATTATTTTCTGGTCTTGAGTTAGAGAGCAAAAGTTACTTCAGAAGTTCTGATATAGTATCGGAAGTTTCGACAAGTTGAAAGTTCCGATTTGAAATCGGGGAATATTGTACTGATCGGAAGTTCCTATATGTATATCGGAAGTTCCGGGGTGGGCAAAAACAAATTAGATCTGTTGCGTGTTGTACTGAATCGAGAGACCTAAATACCCTGTTGAAAGTTCCGATTCAGGATCGGAAGTTCCGACGTGGGCAAACAGATTGGATCTGTTACGAATACGAATTGGTTGTAATCAATTTGTGGGTTTCGAGATGTGGACGACCAGGGGCTCTCAGCCCTATATAAAGAGAGGAGGAGGTCTTGAAGATAAGCAATAAGCATAGATTAGACCTAGCCACCATAGACTCCTCTCCTCCCTTTCTTGATCTCAAACGTTGAGGTCGAGGATTTCCCATCTTTCACGGGCGGTGCTAGCACGCTGCCGTGGGAGGTATTCCATCCCTGTGCGTGTGGATACCGTGGAGGCGTTGCTCTAATAGTGACACTCGTGGGCTTCTTCACGTGAACAACTACGTCGTTTTCACCGATCAGGTTGGTGAGGAACGACCGGGACAAAGCGAGGATAGGCTTGATGCGCTATTTCGACATCTTCTTCCGCTGCTCCTAGTGCATCTCGTGCTAGAAGGTAACAATATATGATCTTGCATGTGCATGGGTCTTGAGCTTAGGGCGGAAATTTTGAATTCGCCGGCTAGCGTAGATCCCCTATTCCCCAACAATATCTACTAAGAAAAATCTTTTATTGACTATTCCAATATCACTGCCACCACGTTAGCCCTATCATAGCACCAAACAAGCCAACAACAAGGCTACGGGCCACAGCGGCGCAGGCGCGTGGCATCCCCATAGGTGGAAGGCTATAGTGGCACATGCGCGCAGTATCCCCACAAGCGGTGGGATGTAGTGGCGCAGGTGTGCAACATCCGCACTCAACACTCCTGCCTGGTTGCCCCGCTTCCGCAGGCACCAGCTCACCACGACACATCAAAGCCGCCCGTAGGTCACCACGCCGCCGCCTTAGGTCACCACGGTGCCAACCCAATATGTATTCTCTAGATCTAACTCCAGACATTGTTGTAGCAGTGTAGCCCTTGTCCCCTAACATATCTTTTATCTTTGATTTTTCTTGCGGCAGCTAGTCCAATCCTAGAACTCTAGAAGCACCACAGAACCACATATTTGCTCATTAATTGATAGTGTGATGTCTGAGTTGGATCTTGATAACATGGAATGACATTTTTCAACCACGATGATGTGCATGGTTTATCTTTAAATTTTCATTTTGTCAACAATTTATTATATACTTTTATTGTTTTTTAATTTATTTCATGTTCTTATTTTCATTGTCATTGACTCCTTGTAGTTGGATCAACAAAATAATGACATGAATGATGAGTGATGCATGGAGGAGGACTTAGAGGAAGATACATAGATGAAGGATTGATGACAAAAGTTGGAACTATTTCTATTCCGAAATGAAAGTTTGAACTATTTCTATTTACAAACTATGTGTTTTGATTTATAAGTTGATACTTGAACTTTGTATTTTGACATATATTTGATTTGTATTCGTGTTCGCTCCTTATTTGGTCCTTATTCCTTTCTGTTTTTGTTTCCGCAATATCCGGTTTTGTTTCCATTTCCATTAAAAAAGACAGAAACATATATGGTATCACCCATTTCCGTCTGTTTCCGCTCTGTTTTAGTCCCTACACACACATATATCATAATAGAGTTAGGCTTTGTTTGAATCCATAAACTAATAGTTAGAGTTCTAGTCCATACAAATTAGGGATGACAATCGGGTATAACGGTTACGGGTAGTACATACCCATACACGTACTCGTTAGCACGATGGGTAAAAATCTGTGCCCATACCCTTGGTTGCGGGTTCCTATGTGAAGCATCTAGACCCCTGATGTGATTTTGGTAATTAACGACAAACGTAATTTGTGGACTAACTATTGTTTGCAAGTGTGATTGAGACAAGCTAAGTTCACAAGAATGAAGCAAATGATGAAGCGCCCAATTTAAATCGTTGACGGCGAAGAAAAGGTTAAAGTGAAGGTAAAAGAGGCTAGTAATTTGATCAAGGAGATGAGGTGATCAAATAGGCTAGAATTTTATTTCGATCTTTGCCGTACTATTAAGAGGAGTTGCAAAGTAAAGTTGGATTTGATTTTATGCCACTTAGACTTTGCATTCATATAGAATAGCATTTGGTTCTTGCTGGAATGTTTGGTCAGACCGAAGTGGTTTGTTCGATCTGATCGCCATTTTTGTCGGTCCGATCGAAAAGGGTACACAATGCATTTTTTTGCTAGCATTGATTTTTTGCTAAGTCCTTCTGTTCAATCTGACCAAAGTGGATACAAAGAGCGTTTTTGACTGACAAGATTTTTTGAATCTAAGTCCTAGTTGGTCAGTTTGATCGGACCTGAGGCCGACCTGACCGAAGTGAATGTGATGTGATCAGTAACGGTCGATTTTTTATCCATTGAGCAAAGTTTTGGTCTAACTGAAAATTATACTCCAATCTGACTGAAAAATGTGCAGAGTTGGTATTTCGTCCCCAATAGCTAGTTTTGTTGTGAGGACTATTTATACCCCTCACCTAGTAATAAAAACTTCTTAGCACATGGGATCATTGTTAAACACTTTTGCACATCTCTCATACACATTTGAGCACTAGAAGCATTTTGTTGGTGTTGAGAGAAAAGAGAGCCATGTAATCAAGTGCATTGCATTCTTGTAATAGTTAAGTGGCATTTGATCATCTCTAAGCTTATTTTGCAGTTTATTACTCTTGGAGGTTGTCGCCTCCTAGACGTCTTGGAGGAGTTGTCTAGTGATCTCTCCAAAGAGCTTGTGGAGGAGACCCGATGTGATTGTGAGTATCTCGGTGTTTGCCATCTCTACAGTGGAGCAAGAACAACCCTAGTGATCGAGACTTAGGTAGTCTCTTTGGATCCGCTCACGCCTTGCCCACTCCTTGACAAAGGGGTTTGGAAACTCAGTGATTGAGAGGAGTAGGACTCGCCTCAACGGTGACGTAGGAAGCCAACAAACTTATAAACATCGGTGAAACAATTCCTTATATCACTTGTGTTATTTACTTTGATTAATTTACTTTAAGTTTGTTTATTAGTAGAATTTCTTGAGTCTCTTTCAACCTAGGATTGCAAAACCTTAATTAGTTCACTTGTTTATGTCACCTTTGAACCAAGCCTAAAAATTTAGGTTAAGATTTTATTTAGAAATTTTTAAATCGCCTATTCACCCTTCTCTAGTTGACATCTTGATCCTACACTATGTCCGCGGGTATACCCGTTTACGTGTGAAATAGGATTGCGCAACCACACTCAGGGAGAAGCGGGAGGCCGTGAAAGTCGTTGGCCAGCGCTCGGCGGTGAAGGCGTGAGGTGGCGACACGAGCATACACGGGGCGAGGCAGCGCGTGTGGCAGCACATGGGTTCACGCATAGGGTGGCACTGTAACACCCCAAATTTCCAAAACAATAAAAATATCAATAAATTCAATTTCTTGGAATTTATACTTCTGAAAATACTTTTAATACTCTTTTATACCCTTTTGAACTACAGCATAGAGTAGATGGCCAAACTAGGAGGTGAAACTTTTTGTATAGGATCCTAAGACCAAGATATATTTTTGAGAATTTTTATAAATTTTTACTAAGCATGGAAGTAGCCCTATTATTTTAAATCAATTTCTGCAATTATTTTTAATCAGAAAATAATTTCAAACAGTATTGGGGCCTCCCCCTCCCTTCTCTCTCTCCCGGCCGGCCCAACCCGTTACCTCGCGCGCCTTAGGCTGACTAGCCGACCCCACCTGTCGGCGCCGATTTCCTCCCCTCGCGCGCACACCCGACAGCCCGGCCCCACCCGTCAGCTGCCTCCCTCGCTCGTCCGCGCTCGCTGGCCAGTGGACCCCACTCGTCAGGCCCGTCGTCAACCTCGCGCCACCGCCCCCAAATCGCGTCGGCCGACGACCTCGCCGTCGGATCCGCCTCGCCGGCCCGTCCCCCATTAAATTGCCGCCATTACTCGGTCCCCCGCGTCGCGCCGACCGTTTCCCCCCGTTAAAACACGCCTTTAAGCCACGGGATCACCGCTACCGTGCATGGCCGAGCCCTCGTTGGCAAATAAAACCTCCCCCTCGGCTTTCCTTGCATGCAACCCTCGCCGACGCCACTATTTATACCCCTGGCCTCCGCCGCGTTCGACCCCCACGCCCAATCGCCGCGAGAACGAACAGAGCGCCCTCCATTCGCCTTTTAGCGCTTTCCCCCTGCTTCACCTCCGGCCGCCCCTCGCCGTCGCCTCGGACCACCCCGGCCCGCGCCTCCGCCACCGTCGTGACCGCAAGGACGTCCCCTACCTCGGCCACGCCTCCGCTGGTCAAGGAGATCGCCGGATCACCGTCGCCGTCAAATACCCGAGGAACCTTCCGCGTCTACCCTCGCCGTCGGCCATGCCCCGTCGACCCCTCGCCTCGCCTAAGGTACCGTCATGACCGCCGTAGTGCCCTCTTTCCATTTCTAGGCTTAGCTAGGGCCGCCGTCGCTCGCCGTGGCCTCTGGCCCGCTCGCCGTCGTCGGAGAAGACGACCGGCATGGGTCGAGTACCCGTGCCGTGTCGGATCTGATCCCGACCGTGCGATCGCGATCGGGCGACGCGTGTGAGCCCACGTACGCGATCTAATCCGCATCGTCGGATCTGGTCAAAGCGTTACATTTTAATCTCGCGCGTCCATTTCCATTTAAAACCCGCGTTCGATCTCGTGCGTCCACGTAGCACCCTTTCGCACGTTTTAATCATGGCCGTCCGTTGTCACTTAAAGCGCCCCGCCTCGCCCTCGCGCGTCGGATCTGGATCCGACAGTCCAGATCGACCCGGTGCACGCGCATAGTGCGCGGGTTCACCGTGGGCCTGGCTCACCGTGGACCCGAGGGGTTTAAAAATTGAAAATGAATTTCAGAAATGCTTTTAAACTTGTAAAATTCATATCTAGCGCATTTGAACTATAAAAATTGCCATTCCAATTTCAGAAAATTCATAATATTATTCTCTACATGTTTATGCAATAAAAACAGTAGGTTTACTTTATACATTTCATGTTTATTTAAATGAACATTCAAATACCCTTAGGTTAAAAATGTAAATTTAAATTATTTAAAATCCAGTAAGGTTTGTATTTATTTATTTCCTGTTGATATGAACAAACCCCTAAGTTTTCTATGGGACTTTCATTTTAAATTTATTAGAGGACTTAAAAATGAGAATAACCACTTTTAAAACCCTTTTTCAAAGGACAACACTTCATTTTAATTTCTTTTAAAATTATCTATAAACTGAATTTTAGAACCCTAACAACTTGATTTATTTTTAATCAAACCAACTTAACCCTATGTGATTATTATGTGATGTTATATTGTTTGGTTAAATGTTGTATTCATTTTATTTTACTTTATTATATTAAAAAGACTACGGCACCGTTGAGGAGCCGGAGTACTTCCCCGAAGTCCCTCCCTCTCCCTTTGCTGAACAAGGCAAGTCACCAAACCAATCTTTTGAGCATATTGAACCCATGTTTGATTAAACTATCGCTAAAACCCATAGGTTATACATGCATTAGTCAAATGAACCCTTACAATATATTTATTTAGGATCCCCCGACCTTGATGTGCAACTCAAGCCATGCTATCTCGCCTAAACCTCCTTGTCACCATATGATCAATGATATTAGTTAGTGTCCAATGTATTGACACGATCGCTATAGGATAAAAATGAGTCGTAGCAAAATGGTTCTATTATATGATCCCCGTTACTTCTTATCCTTGGATTTCTGTTGGTGATGAGTTATGGTTGTGAGTGTATGCATGGTGGGTTCCAGGTGCAAGCTAGGGCATTGGTCGGTAGCACCCGGGGCACTATAAGGACCGGTCTGAGGGATCCATTGCAATACACTTACGTACTAACCACAAGTCTAGTGGGTAAGTCCTAACTAAGGTATGGGTTGTTCCAAACCGAGGCCACCATTTGGAGATGGGTCAAGTTGCACCTGCGGGTGACTTGTACCAATGTGGCGCAAAAGGGGGTGCGACGTTAGCCGGGATGCGGCCCGGCGCGCCGGCGAAACCTAGAGCGGGTGGTTATCGCTTGGAACATTTCATGCTGAGGTTTTGGCACGAGTTCCCGTGGTATGGGTCATCTCGTTTGGGATGAGTGCGTGCCTTGTGGGTACAGTAGTACATCTCTGATCAGAGTCTTAAATCTTTTCGAAAAGCCGAGCCCGCGGTCAAGGGCGGGTTGCGTGACATCCCCCAGTTAGTTTACTTTGAATATGTATGTGCACGATGGATTGACATGTAAGGACCGTTGAGCGAGGTGGGGCTGACTGTACCCCTCGAGTTAGTTGATGTTGATGATATTCATGTTTACTTTCCGCATGATTAAAATATGATTACACTAAATGCAATAACTGAAACTGTACTTTTCCGCAATGCTAGCCATTACCCTTCCTTGTTTATTATCCTGCATTATTATTTGCATTCGCGGTGGCTTGTTGAGTACTTTTTGTACTCATACCCGTTGGACCCCACAGAGGATGTTTACTACGAAGACGGTCTGGAGTAGCGACCCAGTCGAGAAGAAAGATCCTGAAGAAGACGTTCGTCATGCCGCTTTTTAATTATTTTCATTTACTGTTTTTATTAAAACATTGATATAATAATTATGGTCTGCGTACCATGGATATTGTCGTATGTACGTTGTCGCATGATGAACCTCTTGTATTATTGTTTTTCTACTGAAATTCAATAATGTCTCGATTTGATAAATCGGGGCGCTACAGGCACTCTCTTGACGGCACGACGCGACGCGTGGGGCCACACATAGGGCGACGCTCTCCCCATCGGCGTAGGGTTGTGCGCTCCCGGCGGCGTAGATGGTGCGGTCGTGCGCCGTGCTCCTGGCGTCATGAGGCCGCGTGGTGAGAGGAATAGAAGGGAGTGGGAGAGGGAGAGGTGGGGGTCAGGAGGCAGGCGACTAAGGATGGAGGAAGGGGAGAAAATGGAGGAGAAGGTTAGGGTTTGGAATTGATTTTTATATTCAGGCTATTCGGGTAAACGGTTAAACGAATATGGGTAGTCAATACCCATATCCATACCCGTTTACCTGTTGGGTATAAAAATCAAGAACATATTCGACCTTAATAGGGTTTTTATCCACGGGTAAACGGGTCACATTGCCATCCCTAATCCAAATAGTACAACTAATTGATAAACTAACTCTTAGTTTATTGACTAACTAATGGTTAACCCATTAGTAAAAAAAGTGAAGTAATTTGACTTAATAGAAACCATTGGACTATTTTACCCCTTTAACTATTGTAACACAATTATTGTAGTAGGGGTAAAAATGTTTTTAACCATCTATTTATCCATTGTATCCAAACTAGACTATTTTTTAATTGGAAGACTTGCTCTCATGCCACACATAAGTTGATAGAATTTGCTCTTTTGTCCTCATATAAGTGTATGACATGTGATCCCTGTGTCTAATTATCAAACACACAGGACGTGACAAAAAAATAAACATCAGACTTTGTGGCGTGAGAACAAAAATTCCTTTTTAATCATAACCGTTAGTTAGCTATTATTTTTTGTTTATCTACTATTACACGAACCTCTTCTCCTTCCATCAACCCATCTCCATCGCCTTCGTCTTCGTCTTCGTCTTCGTTCCACCCCTCCCTGACGTACTGCCGTTCTCTTTCCACCTAGAGGCTAGAGGCCAGAGCAGCAGAGCCAAATCCCCCAAAACAAACAGAGAGAAAAATCACGCGGCGAATCCAAATTTTTTATTCGATCTGGACGTAAACCCTAGATCCAATCGCCCCGCGCGTCGGCCAAGTCGATCGAACGCTACCGCTCGATTCCGCCGACGAGGTAATCTGCTCGAACCCTCGAGGGAGCCCCGAGAAATTGGTGTTGTTTCTGCGAAATTGATCGGGTTTGCGGGTGATTTAGGGTTTTGGAAGGGTGGCTCGTCGCCCTTGCCGAAGGGGACTAGCGTTCACGTCTTGATCTCGCGGGGAGTTAGGGTTTTGTGATCTGAGCGTAAGAAGGGAGCGGTGTTGCCCTGGTTCTGATGAGAATTGGCAGTGGAATGCTCAGATTGGTTGGTGGCGACGACGAGAGGAGCAGCTCCCTTGGCAGCGGCTGCGGAGGCGCCCGATTCACCGGACCCAAGGCCCGCACGCGCGATAAAGGCGCGCTTGTCACCCTCTGATTCGAGGAGGGTTGCCTGGTGCGTAGAAGTGGAATCTTCTCGGAGGAGAGTGGAAGATGACGAGGATCTACGTGCAGCGTGGGGCTGCGGGCTCCTCGTCCAGCTCTGGTCGCTCGGGCTCGCAAACACAGCAACAGCTGCTGCAGACGACATCAGCGGCTGCCCGGGAGGACGACCTGCTGCCGCAGCCTCATCAGCATCCACCGGAGCTCTTGGCTTCAAATGATATAACTGACCATCTGCTCGAAGATGTTGATAACATCCGTAGTGGTAATAAGCCTTTGAGGCCAGATGATCCCACAGAGGGCTCAAGCTCTGCAGAGGAGAGGGCTGCTAGGGAGAAACCACCCAAAGATGATTCCAATATGATCGATCCTGCTTTTTTGGTGGAGGAATTAACAGGCCTCCAGTTTTCTGATAAGTTTGAGCAGGGGAACTCAGTTCAGTCATCTATTGGACTGTCACAGATGGCTGGTACAGCATCACATCCACCACCTCCACCAGCCCCACCACCGAAATCATCATCTGGTAATAATGGGTTGATAATGGGGTCTGGAAATTTAAACAATGCATGGATTGGATCTTCAAGAAGGGCAGTTGCTTGGCCTCCAGTGGCTGTTCGGGCATCTGCTTCAGGTTCCCGGCCTTCTTCACCTAGGTCACTTGCTGATAGTGAAGGGTATAATAGTGCAGATGAGCAGGGCCCCTGTTACAGCTCTAGTTATTATGATTTGGTATGATCTCTTGTCTGGTTCTGTTTTATATGAGAACTTCAATATCTCCTTCTATTTCCTACATCAGCTTTGCCAATATGCCAAATTGCCAATGGTTACATGGCATGAGGATGATGTCTATGATGTGAAGATAATGCCATAGATGCTTTGGAAGATTGGATCCTTTGTAGTTGCATGATACGATAACATTGTTCCTTTAAATGTTAATGGTAGGTTTGTCACATTCACAAACAGGCACATTTTTGTTGTTTGACAAATGCTAATGGCATCTGTATTTCCTCAGGAAAGGGAGCGCATGTTTGAACACGATCTCAGACGAGTGAGAGGATTTGAAATCAAGAAGATGGCAGAAGATGGAAATTGTCTGTTTAGAGCAGTTGCTGATCAAGTTTATGGTGATCCAGAAGCTTATGACATGACTAGGCAGATGTGTGTTGATTACATGGTATGTTGCGTTGTTGCATACTTGCATCTGTGTTGTGACAATACATCCTTCATCTTTAACCCATAAACTCGAATACTCGATTGACAACTCGGATGCAGTGTTCTTCTAACATGTTACATGTTAATCCATCATCTTCAACCTTGTCCCTTATTTATCTCACTATTGGCATGGCTAGGCAGATGTGTGTTGATTAAATGGTATGTTGCATCTGAGTAGTACTACTATATATCATATTTCTTCATTCCATAAACTCAATTCGCAAGCAAAGACACCAGTGTTTTGTTAATATTTGTCATCTTCTACCCTGTCTCATTTTTTATATATCTCAAGTTGTTGGCTCTGTAAGATCTTTATGATAGTTTTGGTCTTTTGAAGAAGCAATGTAGGTAGATGGTTGATCATCACAAGTGTGAGACAGCTTACAGCTTAGTTCACAGTTAGACAGGGTTGAAAAAAGTTTCAACTTGCTTCAACGTTCCCAGTCATGATAGATTCTGGTTTCTGCTGCCCTGGTTTCTAGGAGGTAGCACTCGTCAACTTATCCAGGATTGACTAAAAATGAATGAATTTCACTTTGGATTCCTTATTTTTACCAAAATTTTACCTTGGACCCCCTTTAGCCAATATTTCCACTTTAGACCCCCTTTTGTTACCTTTTGGTTCCATTTTGGATCCCTTTTCATCTATTCATCAAGTTCAAACTCAGTGACATTGTGATCGCTTTTTTTAGGAGGGGGGGGGGGTCCAAAGTGAAACGGAATGGTATCAGAAGGGGGTCCAAAGTGAAATTGATAATAGGCTTTACCAAGACAAAGTTAGTGCTATGTACTCTGCTTTGCTTTGCTTCTCTAGGGCATTTACTGTCTCTTATGTTATTTGGGAGTTCACTGTAAGAAGTTGAAAACATGAGAAATAACATAACTTATTTGAGCTTGCAAAATGGTATATGACATGGATTAAAATTGCAATTACTTCCCATGGTCTGATTTACTTGATGGTTTAGCTCCATACAAATAGAATGAGTATACGTCAAATTTTGTATGTAATTAACCTTATTGATTGTAATCTCTCAAACACAACATATCACTGTTCTGAAAGTTGGTTCTAGCCTGATTAGGAGATAGGGGGTCCCTTTCCACCTAATGCCTAGCCATTTAACTTGTTGAAGTGCCGAAGTGTTCTCCTAGCCCAACCACTACGGCTTGTCTAGCGCCTTTTAGAACACTGAAACAGAAAAATGATTAGCAGGGGCATTCTGGATTCTGGAATGTTTTATCTGAAAGACCTTTAGTAATAGTCCCCATTTTCCTGGAACCTCATCTACTCTAGACTAGAGGGAGTGGTAGATCCCCTTTGGTCATGTGTCTGACATGCTCATTGATGTTCTTTTTTTTCTTCCCCCAGGAAAGGGAGCGGGATCATTTCTCCCAGTTCATGACGGAAGGTTTTACATCATACTGTAGGAGAAAAAGAAGAGATAAGGTATGCTATTCAATACATGCCTGGTGGTTTAGGATAGATAAGAAATGCCTGCTACTTTTCGGTACATTGAGTTATCAAGTTACACAATTTGACAGAACGGACTGCAAGATTATAATGTTTTTTTGTCCGTTGTGCTGTGCTTGTGAACATTCCTGTTTTGTTTCTGTAATGCTGTGAAACTAATGTTTTTGGGTCAGCTGAGAACTGAATTACATATTTGATCTTTATCGAGCACATGCACCGCGAAAGCATTTTTAGCTGTTTAATCTTGTTTTGTTGATCTTAATGAACAACATTTTATATTTCTTATCAAGTATGTTTCAATACAATAGTCGTACATTTCCCGTGACATTTAACCCATATTTCCCTGAATTTTAGATCCATTCTGCTTCATTCGTGAATCTAAACATTGTTTAGAAAAACAATGCTTTCAATGTATATACTAAGCAGTTGTGTTTCAAGTTCAAAATGAAAAATAGGGGTGAGATTGTACAAGGAAAACTTTAGCACAATTTCTTCTGTTTTAAATAATTTATGTTGATTGGTTGCCTGATTCTTCAAGGTATATGGCAACAATATGGAGATCCAGGCATTCGCTGAGATGTACAATCGGCTGATTCACATCTATTCGTATAGTACAGGTAACTGTTATTATAGAATTTAAACCTTTTTCCTGGTTGCATCAACACTTTCATACTCACATTGTTTGTTCTTACTGCAGAGCCCATTAACATTTTTCAAGGAAGCTATGACACGGATGTTCCTCCAATTAGGCTAAGTTATCATCATGGTAATCACTACAATTCGGTGGTTGATCCTCGTCGGCTGACAGTTGGGGCAGGCCTGGGATTTAGCTCTCTTAGAGGAGTAAGTCTTCTGGAAGTTATGTTTCCAGACCTGGAAAGTGTTTGTTAACTGCTATTCTTTAAATAAACTTCATTTCCTTTGTGTACAGACAAATAACATTGACAGGGATCAGGTGAAGGCTGCAATAAAAGCTCAGCAAGACCAGCAGATTGAGAATGTAAGTAAATTACTGATTTTTTTTTTCAAGGTGTATTTGCCATCTCAACATCTGCAGAACTTGCCATCTGAAAAATCGAACAGGTTTACCTTGAGTTATTGGAATATAAAATCGCATATGCTTAATTCTCATGTTGTTTGCAACGTTAGGCACTTTTGTCTGAAGGACGACTATACTCTGATCTGGAGTTGACAGAGAAGGAAATAGAGCGGATGGTGATGGAGGCCTCACGAGCTGAGTATCTAAAGCAGCAGCAGCTTAACTTCAGAGAGTCATCAACATCAGGGGCAGAGCCATCTTCTTCTGCTGCAAGTAAGCCCAATAGCCCAACATTCTTTGCATTTGACTGTCCGAGAAACCACAGAACAGTATCAGACTTTGCGTAACCGACTTCCTCCACTGGTTCGATCAGTTAGTATAAACTGACTGGGGTTTGATTCAAAATTTAAATTTAAATTTGAAAAATTTTAAAATTCTTAAAAATTTCCTATAAACACTAGATGATTTATGATGGTTTACGGTGAAATTTGTTTAAAAAATATTGAAATTTTACAAAGTTACGAGCAAAACTAGATGCAAAACTAGATCGGTAAAAATAAAAAAAGAATTTTTTTTGCCTAGACCAAGACATTTTTGTTTCTTAAAATGGTATTATTATATTTCTAATGTTCCACATTTAATTCAACCAAATTTTTTTATATTAAATATTTTTATCGTTGTATTAGAAGTTTTCTTTATATTACTACATTTTTGTAGGTTTTTATCTTTTTCTGAATTTTTCTACATTTTCTATGATTATCTACTTTTGTGATTTTTTTTAAAAAAACTGATCGGTTTTGGAGGCAAACTAAGTGGTTTTGGACTCAAACCGTTCAGTAACTACGGAACGGTTACCGCTTTAAACCGAACGGTTACCGAGCAAAACTGGTAACCATTCAAAATTTGGACTTTGAAGTCTGGCCAATGTTACCGCCCTTCCGGCCAGGGGCGCTAAACAGGATTGTTAACTACGAACGGTATATTGGTAGGTTTGCCTGAAACTGTCATACTTCCGTATTGTGCAGTTAGTGGATCTTCTCGTTCCGCCGGAACTGCTGACAGAGGGTGCGAGCAGTGTTTCGTTCTCCCGGACACCGTGCTGACCCGCAGCATGCAGCTACTCCTGGCAATGGGCTTCAGCTACATCCAGGTCATGGAAGCTTACAGTATATTTGGCGAGGACGTAGACTCGATGATCTACTACCTCGTGGAGATGGGAGGAACCGGAGCCTCTGCAGGCGGCAGTAATCGCAGGAAAGGAAAGGCTGCTGAGTGATACGCGCACCTTTCATCGGCTGTGATTATCTAAATAAAAAACATAAGGCATACTACACACGAGATATATACTTTCTACCTTATGGGCGAGAATAATGAAAAGTTATGGATTTTAATGAGGTTTGGTGTTTCGTTATTGAACAATGAGCTGGGTAACAACAATCTTCAGCTAGCCGCGATCTGTGAAATTTACTTAATCGAAACTCATACCACTTGCGGTCTTATTTGCCACCTCAGGTTGGTTACAAACTTACGCAGCAAAAGCATATTTATCAATGGCATGCCACGGAGAAATTATAAATTATTGTACATGAAAACATTGTTTTAAATCACTATTTAAATGCACCATAACATATTAATCTATACGCCTTATCTTATTGGATATCCAAAAATTATATTAAAGTCACCACTGTCTATGTCATATGTCATATATGGTCATGTTGTTACAGATCAGAGGATCAGTCGATATCTAGAAACTAGTCTTACTCCTACAATTAAATATTTAAATACACACAACTAATTTAATATATTTTTCTCTTATTACATTTTAAATATTGTAAAAACTATTACTCTATCACCCGTATTACAATAATCTAGTATTGGATAGGGAGAATTGCTCGTTTGCCACAAAATTTGTTGTTATGTTGCCGAATACTATAAAGTTAATGTCGTTTATAATTTTACCGCGAAATTTATTGATTTATTTGCTCTTCTACCAGTTTTTCATTTATACTCCTTTTCCTTTTCCTTTTCTATTTTACAAAATTAAATCATTGCCGCTGTCATGGTGCAGTGGCAGCATGGCTGGGCTCCCGATGTCATAGCGGTGCAGTAGCTTGGCAACGATCTTTGCGATCGACAACAACGTACTTTTTGCGGAATGATTCGGTTTTGTAAAATAGAAAAGAAAAAGAAAAGTATAAATAATAAAATGACAAAACAACAAATAAATCAACAAATTTTGTGACAAATTACAAACTATATCAACTTTGTAGCATTGGAGAACGTTACAACAAACTTCGTGACAAACAAGCAATTCTCCAATTAATGTTTAAATTTGTTGTACTATAAAATATTTTATCCACTAGATTTCAATATTATGGAAATTAGAAAATTATATTTATTTTTATTTTCTTATTTAATATATTATCATTATCATAATATTTTTAATTAGGACTGCCCGTATCGGGTTCCTTCTCATCCGTGAAGAAAAAACTAACCCAGTCGCGCCTCCCCCCTTCTCGAAGCGCACCGTTCGCCCGAGCGCGAGGAAGGCGGGCACGGCCATGGCGATGGCGGCGCTGCGTGAGGCCTCCCGCCGCCTGAGGGCCTGCAGGAGGGAGTACCCGGCGGCGATCGCGCGCCCCCTGCTCCTCACGCACTGCCGCGGCATCACCTACAAGCTCTTCGTCGGAGGTAAACAAGTTCGCAGTCTCCTCCCGCATCTCGCTCGACTCGCCACATGCCTATTGGGCAACGTCTCCATCACACATCACCGCATTTCTTTGCTCGCTCTCTGTCTCTCACGCGTGTGAGTTGGTAGTTGAAGGGCGCTCTCTGTGCGTTTGAAGGTGCTTCATCAGCCCGTGCATGCAACATGTTCGACGAAATGCCTGAGCATACGCATCGGCAAAATCTATATTCGTATCTATCTCCAAATATTACCATCCCACCCAAAGAAACTCCAAATATTACCACCCCACCCAAAGAAAGAAAGGGGTGTTTGATTTCATGTACTAAAGTTTAATTTGTGTCAGATGTATGTTTAGACATCGATTTAAAAGACTAAACTTGAACTGATTATAAAATAATTGCAGAATTGGAGGATTATTCACGAGGCAAATTTATTAAGCCTAATTAATCCATGATTAGCAAATGTTTAATGTACAATCACATTCTCAAATCATGATGTAATTAGACTCATTAGATTCGTCTTGCGAATAATAATCCACCGATTATGAATGAGTTTTATAAATAATCTATATTTAACATTTTAAAATAATATCTAAACATTCAATACGACGGGACTAAACTTTGGACTAAACGAAACAAAACACCCTAAAACCCTCTAAGGCCATAACACGAGGCAATCACACTGGAGCTACTAAAAAGCATGCCAATGCTAATGTAATCACCACTGTTAAATGTTAATAACACAAGTGGAGTGCCTATATGACAATCGATAACAACTTTTGCCGGGATTGCAGGGAAATTCCTAAAGAACAGGACTAAAACAGAGGAAAACAATGAAACTGTCCAATTACTGTTTTGTTGTTAGTAACCTTGCCTGAATTCTCTTTCATTTTACAGGGCTGTCCCAATTTGCGACTGAAGATAGCCTAGCAGAAGCTTTCTCTCAGTATGGTCAAGTACTAGAAGGTAGTATGTATTTGTAACTAACCAGATCACACGTCGTTTATACTAGTTTTGTCGGCTGTCCATACTCAATACTTAAGTTGGAAGTTGGAACCGTTTCTTGTTTAATTGCAGCAACAGTCATCACAGATAAGATGACCAACAGACCAAAAGGATTTGGCTTTGTGAAATTTGCCTGTGAAGAGGAAGCCAATATAGCAAGGGAAGAGATGAACGGCAAGGCAAGCTTTAAGTGTATTCTTAGTTTAGACTAGGCTTTGTTTGGAAGGTTGGATTACCACAGGAACTTCACAGGAAACTCCACATCCAGTTAAGAGTTAATAGTTTATTTTCTAGCAAGTTCCTGTGGAATTTCGGTGTTCCAGATGATGCCTTGGAAGTATCATGTGTTTTTCCTAAATTTGAAAACGAGCCGAGTAACACAAGCTTTGCAACAGGTATTGAATGGTCGAGTTATCTATGTCGACATCGCAAAGGCTGATCGGAATCGTGTTGCGGATTCCCTCCCAATAGCAACAGGTCCTCCTAAGCCAACTGAGAACAGCTGATAAATGTGTGTTGTATTGTTGTCTCCATACTTTCTTTTTATCTACAATACTAGTAATTAGTAATCTACTGTTAGATTGGGTGTTGATTCTATGCTAGTAATCCTGCACACACATATGTAACCTGCACCTGTTTTATATCAGGAAGATATATCTTATATATATGGCTAGTATCTGCTCAGATATAATAGTGATCCTGCGCATATCTTACATACAAGTCTAGGGATCTTGTGCACATAAAGGATATTGCATTATATTTAGCATCACATCTTCTATTTTTGTAAATCTTCTATTACCAGAATACTTTCTATCTTCTGTATTTTTGCAATCTATATAAACAGAGGAACGGAGGAAGAGAAAAGCCAAGTTAGCCAGCGCTAACCTGTTTATTGTCTTCTATTTTCGGTTGAAGGCTAACAAGTGATATTAGAGCAATGTTAGTGTTGGTGAGCCACATCTCCTTCACGCCACCACGGTTGAGGCGTGAGGCGTGGACATTCAACATCATGATAACCACAACAGCAAGATGGCACTCGCTCCAATGTGTGAGGTCATTGTGCAACACACGGCGAGGGAGGTTGGTGCCTCGACCCCGTAGGGCTCGTACAACGCAAGTATTATTGTCGTCTCTAAAGCTCCAGCTCAGCCAAGAAACCTGACGTGGACAAGCATCAATGAAGACAGAGAAAACCATCGTCGTTTCGTTCGTCAACGGCTCTAGCTCGTGCTCCAAAGCGAGTCGCCGTTGTAGAAATCGCGGCGAGTCATGGCGCTGTAGATCCATTGCGCGTGCGGGAAAACTTGGCACCAATTATATAAAGAAGCAGTAAAATGGTATACACGTACGTTATTTATATTTGATCCTTGTCTGCATGTATGCATTAAATAGTTTATAGACAGTCAAATAGATAACACATTATACAAGTTGTCTATTTACTTATCTATATGCGATATGGCAAAACTTATAGACAATACCTTGTCTATGGGTTGTACATGCCCTTACTCGACGCTGAATAAGACTAATTATAATGAGATTTGAGATCCTCTGTAGTTGGGGCTCCCGACTGCAGAGGGCAGTCAGCCCCTCAGCGTCGTCCGATTTCAATCGGACGGGCGTGCGAGGGGGGCTTCGCACTGGTGGGACCCACTTCGCAGGACGCTTCGGAGAGAGAAGGGGGCTTCGCACCGTCCGATTAAGATCGGACGGCTGCGAAACCCGACTGCCCTCTGCAGTCACCCCCTCCAACTGCAGAGGAACCGCTCCCTTATAATGATTGGACGCTCCTTATGCGCGTCATGCTCTAGGCGAGGGGTCCCTAGGAGGTCATTGATGTGGGTGACAAAAAAACGAAACAAAAAAAACAAAGCGACAAAAGGAAAAAAAAATAACTGCCCACCCGTACGTGAGATTGGAACATGCAAATGATCTACTAGTTGCAGAGACTCGAGGGCATGTTCAATATTTTAGATCTCAATTATCCTTATCCTAGGCTCACATCCAAGGATTAGCCTAAGGCAGTATCTCATACTCTCTCTATTAAGCGGAGATTTTAATAAAGTTTATAAATTAATGGTAAGAATAAAAAATATAATCTTTCTTATTAATAAAAATAATATTATGAACTATGGTTATCAAGACGTCGCCATATCTACAAGGTGGTGGTGAGGACTAAGGCGGTGGTCATAGGACTTAGGGTCTGTTTTGTTTAGATTTTTCAACCAGCTTCCTGGCTCGAAAGCTGGAATCACAAAACAACTCTAAAGGGCATACAACTTTTCAGAAATCTGCAGATTTTCACAGTATAAATTTGAAAGTTGTTATACCCCCAGGTTCCGTAGATTCCACAACCAGCTCTTGATAGAAATTACTCACATTTACCATTAATGAAATATCCCTTTACCATTAATGACTAATTTCAGTTACGTTGATACAGAGTAGTTGAAACTAAATAATTTTCTAAGAGTAAAAATTGATATATGATTATTGGAAAACATAGATGCATATCATTAAACAAATCAATGTTTTATATTGAGACTACATATTAATAATGTAATTAATAATTAGGATATTACAGACATTTACTATTAAAAATGAAATCCACAACTACTCTAACCAAACAACTTTTCAGCTTTTCCATAACTCACATCTTACAATAGCTAACAACTTTTCCATAGTTCATAGTAACTTTTTTAGAATCTACAACTCAACCAAGCACACCCTTAGTGTCTTTGGTTGGTAGGGGTTGGATGTATAGAATTTGATCGCTACTCCCATAAAAGAAGTCGTTTTGAACATTATTTTAGATAATAATGAGTGATTAATTAGTGCATATTTTTGTTTGTACATACTAAATATAAAGCATGAGTAAAGACAACGCGAAAGATGAGGAGGAAGTAGTACTACTTCAGGGATATAAACATTAAAATGCACAATAAAATACAAATCAACTTGTTTTAGACAACTCTTGGTACAAGTCTAAACTAATTTGCTTTATAAAAATGGAGAGAGTATCTTTTTGAGAATTGCTTGGTTTGTGGGTTAGCATTAGATATTGCTGCCAATTAGGGAATATTCTCAATAAGCAAGTTTGGATGGTGTCAGGGGACTATTTTTCGCTGTACTCAAGAAATTATTACAGATTAATTAAGGGCCTTGGCGAGTGGGTGACCCTTCAAAGTCCTAAAGGCTTCGGACCACATCATCGAAGCCTTCAAAGCCCTTCCAAGTCAGAGCCTCCGAAGCTTTTCGGAGCGAAGCCTTCAACGATATCACCACGAAGTTCGTAAATCACTTCGGAGCCTGAAGTCCAAAATTGGGGGTATACGTCCCTTTGGACAGAGGACATATTTTACAACGCTACATTTAGTCTTTTACTATGATACCCTTACATGTATTTACATTGTTTATTACAAAGAACAATCGGTTGTAAGTAGAGGGTTATAGAGTATTATCCTCTACGAATTATGCCTATAAATACCCCCTCTTTACCGCTGAGGTGGGGATCATGAAATACTTCATATTATAGATATACACATACTTCTAGATGTAAGGTGTTACTCCATTATTCAGAGGCTTGAACTAGACCTAAACACTTCGACTAAATCTTAAGCCCTTTGAGCCTTGTTGAACCTATCGTGTAGTAATTTATTACACCAACAGATGTGTTAGGGAGGCCTGTACACCGAGAGCCAGATTGCCGTGTGTTTTGCCGAGTGTAGTACTTGACAAAACCTTGACCGAGTATATTCTAGGCTTCGCTGAGTGGCGAAGACCCTCGGCGAAAAACTGCAATATTCCCGTAGTTGATAGAACTTAGGGACTTAGGTGATCTCTAGGTCTAGGTCTAGCAGGGTGCTTAGGGTTACCATTTAGGTTGCTTGCCGGAGAGGAGGACGCCATGGCCGGTGCTGTGGCGTCGAAATCCGGCGAACGGCGGTGGAGGTCAGGGAGCCTTCCCGTTGCTTCGGCACAATCACTTAGATCGGTATTTTCCTTAGGGTTTTGGGAGAGGCAGAAGGGAAAAAGGTCGAACCACAATCAATAAGTCTAGCCTCTCCCTATATAGTGCCGCGCAACAGGGGGCCCTAACCGATTCTGTTGGGCGCTCCCGATCAATGCGCTGGGATCAGGCGCATGCACATGGCCTTTGTGCATGCGGGGAGAAGAGGGACTTAGTCCCCCTCTCCTCCCGGGAGATCTGTAGCTAACATTCTCCCCCCAGATCTCTACTTATATCTTAACTTATACTTAACATAATATATGTTCCATTATAGATAAATGCATCGAGCACGCTGCATCACAATAGTCAGTTACGTACTACGTGACTCAACAACTACAATACACCTTTCCATTCTGAAACAGAGTCTTAACTTATTTTAGGCCCCTTATAAATCCATAGATCATAGGCTTTCCATAAACCCACGTCGACTAAGTGTTCTCTGAACACAGTGGGAGGTAAGCCTTTTATGAGTGGATCCGCAAGCGTTTGCTTGGTACTTATATGCTCTACTTACCATTTGATCTTGGATTCTCTCCTCAACAATATAACATTTAACTTATATGTGTTTGGCAGCAACACACTACTTGTTGTTATAGGAGAAATATATTGTTGACTCATTGTCACAATATAACTTAAGTGGTTTTAAAATACCGTCGACCACTCTTAAAACCGGAATAAATTTCTTAAAAACATAGTGCCTGTCCGGCGACCTCATAACATACTACAAACTCGGCATACATCGTGGAAAATGCCGTCACAGTTTGTTTGGAGCTTTTCCACGACACAACTCCCTTTGCGAGTGTGAATACACAACTTAATGTGGACTACTTAGCATTCACTCATCTCGCAAGGTCTTAATTTGAATAACCCGCAATCGCTAGGTTATTTAATCTTTCATACATTAGCATGATGTCGTTGTGCCTTATATAAATCTCAAGGCTTTCTTAATTTAATCCAACGATTTATTTCTGGATTTTCTGATATCTGCCAAGCATTCCGGCGGTATAAACTTAGTCAGGGCGAGTACATAATTGAGCATACATTGGCTTCCGACAGCAGAAGCATATGGAACCAATCTAATTTGATCGATCTCATATTGGTTCCTGGGATACTAAAAGTTCCCAACTTATCACCCTTGACTATCGGATCAGGCGATAGCTTATACGCATGCATACTATATACTTTATCAGTATATCTTCTAGTATGTCGTATGCAATAATCTTAATACCCACTTAATGGTATCTTAGAGAAACTCTAATCCTAACATATAGGAAAATTTCTCTAAGATTCTTAATATCAAAATGAGAGGACAAGATTTCTTAGTTTCTAATATTAGATGGACATTACCACTTACAAGCATAATGTCATCCACATGCTAAACTGGGAAATAAATTCCCATTCTTAAACTTAGACAAACGCAATTGTCCTCTTCATTATTCTTAAAACCCAACATTTTCTAATAGTCTAATTAAATTTCAGATTCCCTTACTTAAAACTTATTTAAGTCCATTGGACTTAGATAAAACAGTATCATAAAATTTCCTTTCATTTCTATGACAAAACATTTAGTTATGTCATATAGACATTCTCATTTAAACTTATTGAAAATGTCATCTTTATATCAATCTGATGCAGTTCTAAGTCACAATATGCCTTAATGATTCTTAAAGAATCCTTAAATAAGACATACAAAAATGTCTCATTTAATCTGCTTCTTATCTGAGTTGACACATTATTTACTAAGTTAGAGAGTTGTTCCTTTACTTCTTCATTAGCATCATCTAGAAATGTAGATTCCTGAACAACAGAAGCCTCATGTACAATAGATGTCGCTAATGAAGGTCCAAACTCAAGTGTTGGACAAAGACACTACCACAGGTACATGGAAAAATTGCTCTTGAATCATAGGAGTGGATTCTCTAACCCACTTCTCTTCAAGATTAATTTCTCTAAGTACTGTGCTCCCCATGATTAAAGCATCTTCAAAAAATGCATGTCTCGTTTTTATAAACTTAACATGTCTGTTAGGACATTAAAAAACGAGATCACTTAGACTTATCTTTGTAGTCAATAAAATTGACAACTTACTGTCTTAGGACTTTGACTTACTAATATTTGGGTTAAAATATAGCCTTAGCAGGACGACATACCCTTATTCTAAAAAAATTAGAAAATGGTTATCGTCTTGTCCATAATTCTTGTGGTGCTTTTAGGCACAAACTTATTAGGGATCCAATTAAAATTATGAATGGTGGTTTGAATGCCTCCATCCACAAATTAATCGGTAGAGTGGAATAACTTACCATCCACTCTATTTTGCTAAGATACACCCGATATAAAATACCGGGCTATTTTTCCATTTTCTATAAAACATTGCAAAAGAGTTCAAGAAATCGGCCATACGTGGTATATTGACCGTACTACGGTCAGATCTTACTCTTTTAAACTTTAGATCATGCTGATATAAGAATCAGCCTTAAAAACATCTTAAATTTATCCAGAGCAACTTATGATTTGATCGCTATGATCTGATCGCTCTTAGATTGAATAAATGTTAATCAATTAATTCTAAATCATCGTTGGGCAGAATTAGAATCAATTGAACTTAAATATAATAACATTATCACCAACGTTGGTCAGGAGATAAAAATTACTACAATCATTAAACTTAATTTCGCGTCTTTCTTAATTTATTTAACGTATTTATCTTAATGCAATATATGCATGAAACTTAGTCTAAAGAAACTAAAGCGGAAGAATTGACCAAACGTTCAATCCTCCCCCTCGGAATATGGCCCATTAGATAGTGCCATAATTTCGAAAATACGTCATCAATTCTTTTGCTCTTATCATTATTCTCAGATGATAAAATCATCTTGAGAAAATAAATAAAATTTGTCATGCTCAAAAGCAAGACTAAAGACTTTATTTCTAAGTGCGAAAATTCATCTATTACCATTCTTGTTCATCCATTTTGGGAACTCCACATATTCCTTCATGTGGTGTTCCACCTTACATGTCTGTACATGCCCTTCAGGACATCATGTTCCTTTATGTGAGCTTATAAGAGGAGTCCTTAGCATTATTAGAATGGGTCTTATAATGCTTTTCCCCCCTTTATTTATGTTGCACATTATGACCTAAATCATTATGTGCTTACTTAATTCTTATACATAGTTTGAAATCAACATCTACAAACTCCAACACTCTCGCTGTAAGTTGTAGTTGATCACAAAATGATCAGAAAAACTTAGTGTGACGTCATAATAAAAAAATGGACGATAATATCGTCCTCGAGCTCTTTATACATGGGTTTTAGCTTTGAAAACCATGTCGCAAAAAACTTATTAAGCTTTTCTTAATAAGCGTGCTAGCATTCGCCTTAGAAAAGTCACCTTTAGATACTCTTTGCAGTATCATGACGTGGGATAGAACCCCTAATTGGCTCCATAATGGAGCTCTTAATCATAATACATTTTGTGTTTCCACTGATTTCATTTAGTACGATATGTCTTATTTTATTATTATTTCGGCGAAGTCACGTAACCTTATGACAAAAGTCTCTTGGCTTTCATCCTCTCAGATCACGAGCTTCGCACGCTTAGTTAGACAATCAAGCATTAAAGCAAGATTTATGTCCTATAGCACAATCGCTACCTTAATATCTCATCTCCGGGAACCATAGTTCTTACCATTGAGAGACTCAATGTCGGAGATATGACTTAGCACATTTCTAATAAGGAACATTATCAGAATATATTATAACAGACATAATATGACACATGAAAATTTAACGTTGGTCAAAATCAACATATGATATACTTAAAAGGCGGATTAATTCTACATCACCGTTGGGCAGAAATAGAATCAATTCAACTAAACCACGGAAATTTCATCACCAACGTTGGTCAGGAGATAAAATCACTATTTTAACAAAATACAACATTTATAATGTCAAATTAAATTATCTCGTTGGTTCAAATCTAATTGACAGAATAAATGCTACTTAATTGATACGATGAACATGGTACTAATCTTAAAACAGTGTATACACAACGGAAGGCTTAAAAACTAATTGATACACGACTCAATCAGTAATAAAATTCTGAATTTAAACTTAAACAAAATTCCTAATAGATATTTTTCAATTAAACATAGTCCTTAGACTAAATTTAATAAATATCACAAAAAATACTAAAAAATGCTTTGAAATTCAGAACACAAAATTACTGAGTAATTTTAAATAGTGTATGCACAGCGGAATACTTAATCTTAATTAGTACTCTGATTAAAACAGTAATAAAATTCTGAAACTTAAACTTAATCATAAATTCTAAAATAATATTCCTCAATTAAATATAGTCCTTAGACTAAATTTAATAAAGAAAATATCATAAAGTACATAAAATTGCTGCAAAATTCATAATAAAATTACTAAGTCTGAACAAAATTATACAATTTTTTTTACCTCAGCTAACTTATATTTTCTTAATTTTGGGCATTTTTCTGAATTTCTAGGTATTACTTAATTGAAAAAACAAAACTGAAAATCCTTGAAAATTAGAAAACAAAACTGGCCCGTACTATGCTAAACTCTTCAGCCCACAGAACAAACCAGCCCGGCCCAGGGCGCCCCCACCGCGCTCCCGCGCACCCAGGCCGCAACCTGGGCCTGGGCCGTGTTTTTGCCACCCCGCATGGGTTGAAAGTCGGTCCGGTCACTGCCAGCCGTCGGATCTGATCCGACAGCTGCGCGTGAACCTCGCCCGGATAAAAACCTTCCCGGCCGGTGCAAACCCTAACCCTAAACACTTTCCCCCTCCCCCCCACCCGAGCGAGATGGCGAACGGCGGCGCCTGGCGCGTGGCGCGCGGCAGCGCGAGTGGAGCTGGCGGCCGGCCAGCGGCCGAGCGTGCGGCGGCACGGCGAGGGGAGCTGAGCGGCGGAAGGCGCCGTCGTGGGCCCGCTCGCTAGTGCGCGCGCTCACCCGAGGGTGAGCGACACTCCGTCGAGGCGGTCCGCGGTGGCGCGCACTCGGCCACTTCCCGCACTCCGGCGAGCGGCGGCGTGAAGCGGTCTCCGGCCTCCGGTGGGCGGCTGCGCGGCGACCCGAGAGGCCAAGGTAAGAAAACCCGAAACACTTTCTTACCTAGGGTTAGGGTTAGGGTTTTCACCCTAACCCTAACTTTCGGATCTGAGCCCCTTTCTGGTTTCCCCTTTCTTTTTTTTGTTCTTGGTCTTACCCGAAGGCTTACCGTGGGGGTGGCCCCCTGTTTTTTTTGTTGTTGATTCTCTGAGTTCTTCGGCCGAAACCGAGGGATTTTCTTGTTCTTAATACGGGACTTACAGGGTGTTCTTAGCGGGGTTCACAGAGGGACTTAGGGTTCGGATTTGGGGATTAATTTCCCCAATCCAAGGGGATTTACCTACTGATTCTAGGGTTTGTACAACGGGACTCTTAGGGGGACTTAGTGCGGCGGTGGCACGGGTCAAGGGGATCCGACGCCACCCTTACCCCTAACTAGCCTAGAGCACTAGCAAGCTCTGATACCATTGATAGAACTTAGGGACTTAGGTGATCTCTAGGTCTAGGTCTAGCAGGGTGCTTAGGGTTACCTTTTAGGTTGCTTGCCGGAGAGGAGGACGCCATGGCCGGTGCTGTGGCATCGAAATCCGGCGAACGGCGGTGGAGGTCAGGGAGCCTTCCCGTTGTTTCGGCACAATCACTTAGATCGGTATTTTCCTTAGGGTTTTGGGAGAGGCAGAAGGGAAAAAGGTCGAACCACAATCAGTAAGTCTAGCCTCTCCCTATATAGTGCCGCGCAACAGGGGCCCTAACCGATTCTGTTGGGCGCTCTCGATCAATGCGCTGGGATCAGGCGCATGCACATGGCCTTTGTGCATGCGGGGAGGAGAGGGACTTAGTCCCCCTCTCTTCCCGGGAGATCTGTAGCTAACAGTAGTGTCTTAATTAAGCTCATTAGATCCCTCCATGGAATTAAGAAGAGCACGTGGGTTTGGCCCCCATACACCGACTAATGACAATATATACGTGCAAACATACATTTTTAACCATATCCTGTACTAAGTAGTAACCTAGTGCCACAGTTATGATCTTGCATTGAGGTCAACCTCCTCCTTGCATTGCCTCCGTAGGACCTATTTGGATTCAAGGAGCTAAAACAAAGTGACTAAAAAATGAGCTAAAATTTTAGCACCCATGTTTGGATCCAGGGGCTAAAGCATTTATTGTTGTGTATAATGACTGAAATATTTCTCATTTATTGCTGGGTGGAAAAGAGGCATTTTAGCCCTTTTTAGCTCCTCCTTGGGAGCTAATGGGCTAAAAAATTTTAGCCCCTTTTTAGCCTTGCTATTTGGATTTTTAGTCTTAAAAGTGACTAAATTTTAGCTTCTAGCTTATGCTTTAGCCCCTAGATCCAAACAGGCCCGTAGTTGCCTTCTACTCTGAGCTTTACCTGCAATTTTTAGACGCAACATCGATGAATCATGGTGAATGGCGGTGAAATATTATACGAACAAGTAAACTGAATTTAAACCAAAGTTTGATCCCGAGGCCGATAGCATTGGCTCTGGATCCCAAAACCATCCATTACTGTTTCTATTTGCCCAGAGGGGGGGGGGGGGCATTAATGCTAGAATTAGACCACCCAAATGCAACACACAAACCAAAACAACTTTAAGTGAGTTGTATGTCATCATCATTAGTCAATGTGGGATATGAAAGCAATCTTGGGGATTATATTAGTGGGTTGATACTACTAGTAGTACGATTAAGGAGGTGTTTGGTTCCATAGACTAAAGTTTAGTCCGTGTCACATTTGATGTTTAGAAGGATTGAATATGAATTAATTATAAAAATAATTGCAGAATCGGAGGATTATTCGCGAGACGAATCTATTAAGCCTAATTAATCCATGATTAGCAAATGTTTACTGTAGCATAACATTATCATATCATAACGTAATTAGGCTTATTTGATTCTGTCTCGCGAATAATCTACCGATTATGAATAAGTTTTATAAATAGTCTATATTTAATATTCCAAAATAATATCTAAATATTCGATATAGCATAGACTAAAATTTAGTCCCAGTAACCAAACACCCCTAAGGTTAACCTTTTTCTTAATTGTGATTAAGTCACACAATCAGGATGCAACATCTCAATAACACTAATAGGTCAACCATCGAATTTAATATCTCTTCTCAGCATTTAAACGCTGCAAGCTGGAAACAAGAAAAACCCCCCAACGAGAAGCTGAGATTTCAAAGTGGACCACATTTAGGGCATGTACAACGGTATAGCAGCTATTGTCTATAGATTCTTAAAATTTACAACACAGACGATTAATCTTTAAATATGTATGAGAGCATAAGCTCTTGTTGTCTCTCTTCATCAAAAGACGGCTTACATCTCTCTCATTATTTATTGCTACGAAATGAATGATTTTTTGCAAAATGTCCAACTTAAAAACAGCTCCAAAGCTACCATTGTAATACCGTTATGTGCATCAAACAAAGTTGCATTATTGTATTACTTGTTATCTCAGTCGTCATTGTATCAAGATGCGCACCAGACGCATGCAATGCATGGGTGCATTCAAATAGGCGTTGCGTTGCACCATTTAAAGACCTAATTGCATATAATTAAGGTGCACTAGCAGCATATCTATTCGAGAACCCTATTTATTCGATTAACAGAACCATATATGGCTCAACATTGAAGTTGTGAAATCAGTCGGAGGTCAGTCAAATTTCTATATAAGCTTTAGATGTAATCAAAAGTACAATCGAGTTGAACGCAGTACAATGAATCTAGACAGTGATACTGTCCAGATTCGTTGTATTGTGTTAAATTTGGTTTTAGATCATAATACTATATATGGGATAGAAAGAATACTATAAATAATGAGTTTCAAATTATATTTACATAAAATCAACTGGAGGTAGTAAGCCACTAGCAAACTTCTAAAACAATTAAGGCCGGCATGTTTGTTTCAGCTTCTGACAGTGTTGCAGCTACTTTTAGAATCTGATGCGGAAATAAACGGTTCAGATTCTAGACTCAGATTGCGAGAGTAGACTCAGATTGCGAGAATCGGTAGCTGCAGAATCTGAAAATAAACTAGAATCCAGAAGCTGAAAAACACCAGCTACTCAGACTAGCTAGCTACTGAAAATCTCTAGCTGCTAGAAGCTAAAACAAACATGTCCTAAATTAGATAGGACTATCATGAATTTCAATCTTCAACAAACTCACTATTGGGAGGTTGCCACAAAGCCTCACATCTTGCACTTCTCTTCCACTCAACACAGATTATTGATTATTCAACCCCTCTCTTGCCACTCTCCAGCCATGAAAACCTTGGGTAATAAGCTGAGTATAGTATATATAACACTTAGTAGAACTCTTATACTCTTAATGCTGCATTAAAGAAACCCATTTGACCTCCTCAACATCCATCCCCACTATAAGTATTTGCCATCTCTTCTCCATCCATCCACACCCACTATAAGCATTCTGCCGCTTTGAGTTCTTGCTCCGTTCTATCATCTCCTATCGCCAATTCGCCATCGCCTCATCTACCCGTGTCTATCTGATCGAACCTACGCAAACAGTAAGCTCCCTCGCCATTACTCCCAGCTTCTAGCTCCATGTAGCATGTAACAGTGGTGCAAAGTTTGCATATGATCAACCAGCCAATTAAGCGTTGCATGTGTTTATGGGTGTAGGCAGGGGTGTACCTCTCCTCGGGATGAGCCGAAGCAACAAGAAGAGCTGGAGGGGCCTCGACCTGAAGCTGAACCTCTCGCTGCCGGCAAGAGGGGATTCGTTCAGGAAGGCGATGGCCGACGAGGAGTCGTCGCCGAGCTCGTGCCTGTCGTCGGAGAACGAGCACGGGCTGCAGTGGTCCAACAGCCCGGAGGCGACGTCCATGGTGCTCGCCGCCTGCCCTCGCTGCTTCATCTACGTCATGCTCCCGCAGGATGATCCCCGGTGCCCCCAGTGCAAGAGCCCAGTGATCCTTGACTTTCTGCAGCAGCAGCAGCACAACAGCAACAACAACATTAATAGCAATAGCAACAGCAGCAGGAAGAGCAGGAGGGGATGATGAACCTGGAAAGCATGGTGTGTTGTAGATTCAGTAATTCTGTTTGTTTTGCTTATTCCTCCAGCGTACCCAAATTGAGATCCTCTACGGTTGGCTCACCGACTGCAGAGGGCAGTCGTTCCCTCCACACCGTCGGATTTCGATCGAACGGATACCGGAGAGGGCCTTCGCAGCGGGCTCCATACGGAGCAGGCCCACCTCCGAAGCTTTGGGGGGCTCCGCACCGTTGGATCCGCGTTAAACGGCGCGGATCACGATTGCATAGGGCAGTCGGAGAGCCGTTCCCAATGTAACCATGATATATCCTTACCAAAAATGTGAGACTAGCATGAATCCATGTGTTAGTGGCACAATTCTGATACATCATGGATACACTGGGGACTATATCCCATGTCCTGGCTTCCTTCTTTAGTGGTTCCAACTTCCAAATGAAGAAGTTTTGCTTGGACGGACATAGGACCAGACTTGTCATCTTTGTTTTGTTTCGTTTTCGTTTCCTTCGTGAGATAACAAGAAACCAATTACTCTGAGAATGTTGAGATGATTGTCATTCTGAGGTACATTATAGTTTTGTCTCTAGCTTCCCAAACCCATAAACTCACACTATTTCGTTTGCTGCTCCCACGTTGCAACATAATCAGGTCGCCTTCGATGAACACTCTAGTACTCTACTATATATCCCTGAATTCCTGGAAAAGACATTATGTAATTGAAAAGGGTACGAGATTTCAAATCAGGAAGAGATATAGCATTTGAAACAGTTGAAAAAAATGCAGCGGGTGACGCCGTGCAATGAATACGGCCGATTAATTTCAGCATCCGTCACTCTTATCTGTTCATAATATTATGCACCCATATGAATACTAGCAGCGTGATGCAGCAAGTTACCTTAATTCTTCTCTAGTCATCTTTGCCAAGCTGATATATTCATGTTCACCTGATAAAGATAACTCAAATTAAACAACTCAGATTTAAGTCTAGATCATCACAATCACGCAGAGAGACCAGCCATTCTAAGTTGATTCAAATCACATCAGAAGGTGAAAGCAAGAACAAATAAAGAAGGAAAAAAACATGTGCATGCAAATTAGATCATGTCCCTTACTCCCTTGGTCTTTGTTGACTGTAGTGTCGGTCTGAGATTTTGGGAGCCCGAGGCAAACTAAAATTTTAGTGCCCTTATACTGATATAACAATAATATAGTATCCAAATTTATATATGTATATATATGAAATCTTACTAATACACAATTAAAATACATCCAAAAACAATATTCATATAGAATAATGTGTATATGTCATAGGTTGGCTCCATGATAGGATAAATAGTTAGAATAAAAAATACACAATATCTTAAAACTTGTAGGCCTAGGTGGTCCCTATCCTGATGATGTCATGGAAAGGATGTGCCTTAGCCAAAAAAAAGTCATGTACGAGATGAAGACTTGCCTGCAAATGGCCCTGGTCGGCTTAGATCCAAACTTTGCATCGTCGCAGATGCTGCTACAGTTGTTGGATGAGAATGACAACCCTCTCTTCTTCTTGGAAAGCTACCATGCCAGTGTTGCTTGGAGCCGATGCGTCACTTGGGTTGTTAGAAATATGGGTGAGATGTGGCATGACGGCCACCAATGGAGGCGACTGGTGTGCTGTTGTAGCGATTAACACTATTGTCACCATGTCAATCGTTGCATGTTCGGAACGACTTTCCTCTACCTCTTACTTCTTATGTTGCTTCACCTCTTTCGTCGCATGCTTTGCCTGCAACACGTCCACCAACTCTTTCATGTCCTTCAACTTCTTGATCATATGCGAGATAAGTGTCATGGTGCTGCTAGCCACCCGCCATGGGTGGCTGCTCCTGACGGATGTACATCCAACAGCAACCATCATAGATGGTGTGACCATGGAGTGTCTTAAAAACATGCCTGACATGTGCCCGAGATCAAAATGAGACAGATGCCTCTACACACACTCCCATCAGGTAAATGTAGATCTCTTTTGCCTCATACGCATCATCCTTGTTCACCGGGTAACACGGATTGATCACTATGACACGAAGGGTTTGCTCAAAATTGAAAGTCATAGAGAGTGACTCTCATACCAAGTTTTCATGGGTTAGACCCATGACAGGATAAACACCTCCAAGAGAACACCACCAAGAGGATAGTTAGGCAGCGACAGTTGTTAGAGATGCGAGGTAGACTTAGGTTAGAGAGAAGAACATTAGGATAAGAGATTTGACTAATTATTTCTTCATTAATTTATTGATTCTTGACCAATACCGCCCTATTTATAGACCTTACAAGATTTTATCTCTTTAGCTAACTATTATCTAATTTGCTATTTTAAAGGAATAACTAATATAATCTACAATCCCTAATTGCTATAGTACACATGGTGTTGTTCCATGATGCGAAGTCACTAATGATGATGTCACTATCAATCTCATCCAACAATTGCTTCTCAATGCATAAAGTGGACAAACCATTTAATATCTTTTTAAGACATTGTAGGTCTCAATTAAATATGTGCTTATGATCACTCACATTGTTTTCATCAATAATCAATCTTCTGTAAGGCCCTCATCATTTAGATTAGCATTTGTTTGTTCTTCCACAACAACTATCGCCACCGCATATGGATCTCCTGAAGTGATTATATTATTCTTAAACAATTTATCAATAAACCCTCTTTGTGATTGTATTAACTCACCTACATGTTTTCGCCTTTCCCAAACACCAAGCAAAATCATCATTCAATCAAAGATACTCCTGCAACATAAGGATATAGCTTACTGCAAACACTTGCAAAACCACTCATGTAATCAACAATGTGAAATAGATGAAGAAAGTACAGAACATTACCGTGTACAAATTAATGTGCAAGGTTCTTTTTATTAATGTTTCATTTGAAAATACAGTTGCAAGAGAAACATGCAGCCAAAGCCAAACAAGGCCTGAGGGGATCATTGAAAAATGAAAATGGAGCTAAACTGCATTGGTATACCTTCACCTTTGGGTTCATGGATCTCTCTAATTCCATAGAAAACCAGCATTCAATATGCAAAAAAGGCAACCATTGATATATGGATCATATGTTGCATAATTGCAAGATCAGGTGTGACATACTGAAGCTCAATGAAGTTTTTTTTCATGCTGATACCCTTTGATTGCTTTACTACAAAAGCAAGGAGAAGAAGAATATGTATTCTGTCCTAATACCAGTAATAAGGATGTGCATGACCGCTTCAGAACCATCAAAAAGACCAGAATTGTGACAAGTAGAATCACATCTGTTCCTATCGGCTTTGTTAGCTTTCTTTTGCAACACATTATCAGGACAACATCTTCATCAGGTAACTTGGCAGGTGATTCTTCAGAGCCATGGAGCTAGCAAAAAAATGAATTATGACATTAGCAAGCATCTTTTCTGTTCAACTTATACACATTACAAAAGAGAAAAAAATAAACTTATGAATGGGACAATTCACTAAGCACATATACTGAATCAGATAAATAGATTCATCGCTACCACATTACATGGGAAGATTCCAGTTTACAATGTTGCAGTTGTGTCGTTGTATGCACTGCAACATAAACAGGGGCACAATTTACAACGGCGGCATCTCAAAGGCAGGCACAAGAAATAAAATTTGAGAAATCACAAGTCACGTTGAACAAGAACGAGTCATTCGGCGGGATCTACAGTACAAAATTCGTCGGGCCGCGGGATGCGCTGGTTAAATATTCATACGAAATCGAGGATTCTAAATACTTAATCCAACAAAACCCGCAAAGAATAACACGCACTTCTCCGTTAAGAAAAAAATGAAACCCGGCTTCGCATTGCCCCCAAAAAAATTAGGGAAAAATCTGACCTAGACTGCCGCCTCCGATGGGGACGAACACCACTGCGCTAACCTGAAACGTCTTCAGGACTCAGGAGCAAATCATCTAACAGGGGAATGACTAGTTGGTTGCTCGAATTACCTGAGCCTGAACGCTGCTGCTTTGATTGGTTCGTCTTTGATTTTCGAAATCGCAGGAACAAATTTGCTTTTACTAATTTCACCCTTGGCCTTTTCAGGTTTTCCAGAGCTCGTTGGGCTTTTCAGACAGTGGCCAGGCTTGAGAGTGATAGCCTTAGATTCAACTGGCCCAACTAGAGTCCATTATTCTTTTTTCATTGAAAAAAATGAACATATATTACTTTAAATGAAAATTGAGGATTTACTCTTCTGATCCGCAAGATCCGCATGTCATTGACTTAAGATGTAAAAAATAAATCATCAATTTTAATCTAAAGGTTTGAGAGTATACGATCAAATCTCCTTTTTTTTCATTTAGTTATTAGTAGTGAGACATAGGCCCTGTTTGTTTGTAGCAACACAATTTATAGAAAAAAACTTGGTTGCGCTAATTTATTAGGTTGTTATAATCTATACTCTAAATTATAATAAATTAGTATAATAAATTGTCTTGATTATTTCATCTTATGAAAATAAGCTGGCTTACTGTAATTCTAAACTGAAACAAATACGATCGTATGCTCATACATTTTAACATTTAGTGTGAACGAAACTACTCCCTCCGTTTGAATTAACAATGTAAATCATTTGTTTTTTAAAGCTAGATAAAAAAGATATACTAATAATTACAATAATAAATTAGTTTTATTAAATTTGTTTTAATACTGCATTTGTTTGACATTCTCAATATTAATATACTTTACTTAAACTTGATCAAAGCTAATAAATTAACTTTAAAAAATAAAATAACTTATATTGTAAAATGGAAGTAGTAAATTTTTGTGTTAAGTATCTAGTACACATACAAATAAAATAAGTTTTTTAAGCACAGAAATTTATATAATTCTCATAAGAATTGGTTCGATTTCTCCAAAATTTACATTAGCACTGGCAGTAACAATTAATCTTTTATTAAAAAGTTTATAATACATCTTATTTTTAAAAAAAGTTTAGAATGATTTCTTATGTACAATTTTTTTCTTAGATTTCTGAAGTGCCAAGTATAAAAGAAACTTTTAAATTTCTGACTTGATAATCAATTAAAAATATTAAATTACCCTTGTAAATCAATGGATATGATTGATCTAATACTGCTGGTATAATACTAGCAGTAGAATATCCCATAACACCTTGGAAGGTTTACCTTGCACAATCATAGACAAAGGCTTCTGTTCTATTAACTGATCAATAATTCTCAAATTACAAATCAATAGTTAACATATATTCTTATGTAACTAAGGGTCTATTTGGAGAAGCTTCTGACAGCTGCAGCTACTTCTAGAATCTGAAATTGAAACAAACAATCCAGATTTTGGCTAAGATACTAGGAATCAATAACTGCAAAATCTAGAAATGAACTAAAATAATCTAGAAACTGGAGAATACCGGCTTCTCCAAATTCTCATCAGTTATACTATTCAATTAGGCTATTCACAATGGAGATTTCATGGGTGTTTCATGGTATTAATTATCATGCCGCATCAGATTTTTTTTACTGACATGGCATTCAATTAATGAGGAAAGAGAAGGAAGTAGTGTCATCACCATGACATGGTACTAGCTAACCCATTTCCAAGACGGATGAAACGAAATAAAACACTCATTGAGAGCCAAATCGTTTCATCAGAGAGTATTTCATGAGAGTTAGTTGCATTTAATTACACTGGTTAGCCTAGAAAATAGTGAAATGAAACTCTCTACTAAGGCTATTCACAATGGGGGTTTCATGGGGTGTTTCATGGTATTAATTACCATGTCACATCAGATTTTTTGCTTACATGCCATTCAATTAATAAAAAAAGAGAAGAAAATAGTGTCATCACCATGACATGATGCTAACCCATTTCCAAGACGGATGAAACGAAATGAAACAACCATTGAGAGTTAAATCGTTTCATCAAAGAGAGGGTATTTCATGAGAGCTAGTTGCATTTAATTACATTGGTTAGCCTAGGAAACAGTGAAATAAAACTCTCCACTGAGAGAGGGTATTTCATTCAGTTGTAAAGCTGACATGGCATTCTAGGAAATAGTGTTATGAAACTCACCCTTGTGAATAGTCTAAGAGAGAGTATTTCATTCAGTTGTAAAGCTGACGTGGCATTTTAAAAACAATGTTATGAAACTTACCATTGTAAATAGCTTTACTCGTACTAACCAAGTACCGAGAAATTCTAGCTAGCTACCGAAAACTCGGCCAACCCTAAAATGCATTATAAATATCTGATAACTATACCTAAACTGTCCTATCATTAAATCCACATAAGGCAAATCACCGGCTTGTACTGTCCTATCATCAAATCTACCCTAGGCAAATCACCGATCGAGTCGTCAACTCGAAGCATATTCATGCGTGGCAGATCGCAATGACCTGTCAACTTCCAAGCTCATGTTCGTCCCAGAAAATAACAAAATGTAATCATAGAAAATATTTCACCTGTGAAGAAATGGTTCTCGACAGGATCAGTTAGCTACAGGCGAGCAGGTCACTTCACTCTCCCTGCAACATGTGAAGGTTAGGCATCACGAAGAGAAGAAGAAAAAAAAACTCATGCTATCACTGACATGCAAAACAAAAGATAGGAAAAACAAATCCGCCTAACGGGCTACAGGCACCGTCTCAATTTATTTAGGTCACATTCTTGTCCTCGTAGACATTAAACGGTATGATACTGTCTTTTTGACAAATAAAATAATTCTGAACCATCTTATTTCATTCTTCATCATACATCAAACCAAACGTTACCGTAGTTTAGGTTTGTAGTCTTTAGGTTCTTGATGTTGTGGTTGTCTCAAAAACTAAGAGAGTTAGAAGATATTTAGATAGGTTCGAGCCTGATTGAGAATAATAATCATAATCATGTATGATAGAGTATGTGTTGATGAACCTGATTATAAGGATCTCACACGTGTAAGTTGTAGGAGAATTTTTGTATCTTCTTAAGAAAGGTACTCTGACCCATTTATATATCTCAGTTGTTAAGGGTTACCGTTTATGCTTCAACACCCTTAATTAAGTCCTTTTACGGTGGACAAATCACCGGGGCTAATAACCACAATATTATTCAAATCTGGCAGTTACATCATTGAGTTATTATCAGCAATTAAGTGTGTGGGCTTGTTGCCGCCTCCACCTCCCGAATCCTTATGCTTAGGATATGAGTCCTAAACTCGGAGCGTCATCTGAGCTTCCCTTTATATCTCACTGATTATTTCACCGGCGACTGTTGGTCCAACTTCTTCTTATCTCCTGATCCTTTATTCTGTGTGACCACCCCAACATCACCACTTGGGAGGTACCAGAAGTCATCCATGACACAAAGATGAGTGGATAATTCATAATTAGGCAGTCGTTTGATGGTGATCCTGCCTCCTGCCTCCTGTTTTGATCATGGACAGGCTCTAAATTAGCAGCCAGCCACTGTCTTGATATGAGCAATTCAACACATTCTCCAAGCTGATGATCTCTCTGGGAATCCCAGGATGATACATTGATAGTTTGATACTAGTATCATTGCTGTCAGTGCAAGAAACAAGCAAGGATCTAGTCAACTCTGCATGTGCAAATTAATGGAGAATTATATTACTAGTTGCTAATTACTCTGCTCTTCTGCCTCACTGCAGAAATGCAAATTAATGGAGAATTACTAGTTGCTAATTACTCTGCTCTTCTGCCTCACTCAGAAATTTTAGCTGAACTGAAGAATTGAAATAGAACCAAATGTTGCTGTCATATACAGTATGTTCATAGATGTCTGTATCTTCTCTTCACTGTACTTCCAAGTCAGGATCCCATAACTATGTGTTGGTAAATTCAGCTGATGTTTAATGCATCATCGTCGACAGTTTTTTTTATAATAAATATTTGTTTTTTTAAAAAAATTCAAATCTGGTGGGTAGTGTCATAAGAAATTGCAAAACTAAACATTTGTCTGACGGTTAAGAGATCAACGTAGGCTCTATCGATATTTCAAATGTCGGTAGAGTTATACCTTTGGTAGTGTTTGGTTTGTTGAATGAAGCTGAACGGTATAAGATGATTTTGTATGAATTGATTCGAGATGAAGTGGTACAAAGTAGATTGTTTGGTTGGATGTATGAAATGATATATGACAATAATTAGTTATGGTTAATAACATCATATCTAATTATAATTAATTTTTAGCTAAAAATACTTAATAACCACTAATCTTAACTAATTATAAATAATTAGCATAGTTAACAGAAACTGAACAACGTCGTTCGCTTGCTTTTACTGTATGGAATGGTTCAACATCTGGAGAGAATATTCCAAAAATATGAACCAACTCATTTTAGATGGTCTCATACAGTATAGTCAACCACACAGACTCGTTCTTTGAAGCTATACTAAACTATCTTAGATGAATTTGGTTCAAGCAATCAAACACTACCTTATAATTTCTTGACGATGTTGTACACATCTATAATTTCCCAAAAAAACATATATATTATTTATAAAAAAATCCATTCGACTACACGAGGTTACTCATCAAAATACCAACAAAAGTACCAACAACACACACATTATAAGACTCATGCTCCTCACCACCCATAACATGAACAAAACCTACACCATCAACAAGAAGAGGGGAAGTATAAGAAAACAAGAAGATGGCTTCCAAACACAAAGAACCTAGAAGAAAGCATTAAAGCTAAATGGGCATGTAGGCTCTGTTTGGGAACACAGTTTTTAGAAACTATAATATTTCAAAAACTACACTATACTATGTCCATGACAATACCATAGTTTATAATACCATAGTTTTGGAAAAAGTGATTCATATCAAAGTTTTCAATAGTGTAGATTGAGTACAGTATTTATAATACTATAGTTTACTTTACAGATATTTCAGATAGAGTTGTCAAACACCTTTTAGTATATAATACTGTAGTATTGCTCAATACTGCAGTATTGCTTCCAAAACTAAAAAAAATTGTGTTCCCAAACAGGATCGTAGGCAATCTGTCCGTTTATAATTGCCACAACATTCCTTACCCCCTTTTGCCAAGGGAAAGTGCCATTAGGCCCTGAACAGTGCAGCCACTCCTGCCCTTTAAGCACTAACACTTTAGGTCAACCTTAGCCCTAGGATTCACTTTTCTCTTGAGATAAGTTGTTGCATATTCCAAACTTCTCTTGCCCTAAGGAGCAGAGAACCTCATTGAGTCATAGGAGACATAGTGGCACATCAGGGAGGATTTATGGTCATGTCCCCCTTCATTTTGATTCTGTTGGCTTTAAGTTATTTCAAAGTTTTGTTCTCGCATCAATAGTAAAAGGAGAATTTTACGATGTCTCTGAACTTTGTGGACCATTTATTCTATACAATCCAATGACTCGGATTTAATATTGGTAACCTATTACCTCCTAGAGGTAATAGATCATATAAACTTCCTTTAATATGTATGAGTCCATATACACGCGGCAATTAATTCCTTTATTTGCATGCTAGCATACTATAAAAAGAAAATAATCAATAAACTTTTCATACAGGCGACGTACATGCAAATTGTCTTTTCCATAATCAATCTAGTTAGTCAACTTTTCTTTTTAATTATTTATTTTAAATACAATTAATCGATGGTCTAGATTAATTTTAACTATTACATCTAGGGTGTAATGGGGGTACAGTAAAAAGAAGGGTACTTTTATGGCAAAACATTTACCACTTAATAATCAAGACGTAAAATTTATCTATAACATTAAATTTATCTAAAATAAGAATTAAAGTAAAAAAATATAATTATATATTAACCAGGTTGTCACCTCCTCGTATAGTCATACTACACTCTAGTGGTTGGCGCAAACTCGTTAGTGGTTATTCTAATTTGACTCTTAGAATAAAATGTTTTGGTTCCGACTAATACCGGTATAGCTTTTAGGGTCTAATATAATTAAATATGATATATTTAATTATATTGATATATCAAATAAAATATATAGTTTGAATACAATATAATGCATACCGAATAGTTTAATACAAGTAATATGTAAAACATTTCTCAAAAAATTCAAAATACATTTTGACCCACAAGAACGTTATTAACCGGAAAACCCGTATGGTGTTAATATTGGCCCTAAAAGAAAACTCAAATTTACATAATCTAATGTTGATAAACTACGGACCTGTTTGTTTCAGTTTCTGATAGTTGTAACTATTTCTAGAATCTAAAACGAAAACAAACGGTCTAGATTATAAATTTAGACGAGAATCAGTAACTATAGAATCTAGAAATGAACTAGAATCTATAAGCTGGAAAAACACCAGCTATTCATAATAGCTAGCTACTGAAACTAGCTACTAACTAAGAGGGTGTTTGGATCCAGGGGCTAAATTTTAGCCCGTGTCACATCATATGTTTCGACATTAATTTGAAGGACTAAACGTGAACTAATTATAAAAATAATTGCAGAATCGGAGACTAAATCGCGAGGCGATTTTTTTAAGCCTAATTAATCCATAATTAGCAAATGTTACTGTAGCATCGTATTGTCAAATCATGGTGTAATTAGACTCATTAGATTCATCTAGTGAATAATCCTCCGATTATGAATTGATTTTGTAAATAGTCTATATTTAATACTCCAAAATAATATTTAAACATTGGATGTGACAGGTCTCAAAATTTTTAGCCCTATCCAAACACCCCTAAAACAAAAAGACCCTACGAGTTTTATAGACTGTTTTATAGCCATACTTACAGCTTCCACTACCTGACACTAACTCGCTGCAGGACAAGCACTCCTCCATACTTTTTAGCCATGACACGAACAGACAAGCTTTTCCTCCTCGAAAGCTGCAACTAACGCGATGCTTAATGAAGCAATCAAGCTAAACGTCTGGCCCTCGAGAATGATGCCACGCTGTCGCGCGTGGAGAGATTAAGCTCGTCTCGAGGGGAGATAACTACCAAAACCGCTGCAACCCAAGCAAGAAACTCGCCATGGTTATCTGCGACGGCAACTGTGCTTATTTGTTTAATCTCCTATGAGATTCTTGTTTTCCTACGAGTCGCTGCAAACCACTACACCCATCGCCTGTTGTGATATCGGAGTACGTGCTGTACTTCCAGGTTCGCTTCAGCTCGTTTTCTTCAGAATTCAGATGAATGTTTCTGGTTGCAAGTCTTGGTCATACCAGTAGTTGCAGAGGTAGAGCAGAGGTGTGACACCTTACACCTGCCACCTCGCCTTCAATATATGGTTTGCAGATTGTGCCAGGCACATCTGTTATAGATCTCTCTCTTTTTCTTTCTTTTTTTTTGCATCTCTACTCTATCTTCAAAAATCCTGCAGGGATGTGTGAACAGTGACAGTTCAGGTAGTAGTAAGTAATGGAAGTAGATTCAGAAAGCGAATACGGTCAGTTTAAAAAAAAGACAATTTAGGGGGTGTTTGGTTCCACCTTACTAAGGTTGTGTTTGGTTCCTTTAGTCCCCATGAGGTTGCTAAAAGGGACTAAAAGAGACCATTGACATGGTTTGCCCCTCATTAATGCTCCTCGGGGTAGGAAAAAGAATATCTATGGGCATTTATTAAGGATAATTTAGTTATTTTTCACCTGCTTTAATAACCTTTAGTCCCTAGAACCAAACATGTAGGGACTAAAATTTAGTCAGGTGAATAAAGAGAGACTAAAATTTAGTTTAGTCCCTAAAGGAACCAAACAGGGCCTTAGGGGGAGTTTAGATCAGAGATCTAAATTCTAGCCTATGTCACATCAAATGTTTGGAATCGATTTGAAGGACTAAATGTAAACTAATTATAAAAATAATTGCAGAATCGGAGGATAATTCACGAGATGAATTTATCAAGCCTAATTAATCCATGATTAGCAAATACTTACTGTAGCATCACATTGTCAAATCATGGCGTTATTAGGCTAATTAGATTTATCTCATGAATAATCTACCGATTATTAATGGGTTTTATAAATAATCTACATTTAATACTTTAAAATAGTATGTAAACATTAGATATGCCATGAGCTAAAATTTAACTCTTGTATCCAAACACCCCCTTAAAAGAGAGGAAGTGATACGAGGCAAATTTGCATGAGAAATGAAGTGCAATCCATAAATCAGAAATGAGGCCAACGTCTACAAGACTTGTAGATAACATGATATTAGTTGGTCAAGAAAAAAACAACTTCCCAACTCGTATAAAAAACGGAAAAATCGTTAATAATCTAGCCTAAAAACAAACATGACGAGTATACACCAATCTTTGCAGCAAACATGCCGATCTTAAAAATAGCCGTGGTTAATATAGGCTTTCGTCCTCAGTTCAACCCAGTGGCGGAGCTAGACCGAAAATATAGGGGGGGCTAAGTTTACAGGATCAAAGGTTCAATACATTTTTAGTATAATTAATTAATTTTTATTCAATATTTGTTCTTTGATTCATGAAGTTCTATTATTGTGAGAACTAGCTCAATTCATGTTTATATTGATTCTAAGAAATAAGATTCTAAAAATAATAAGCAATAAACATGCAATAAATAGGGATGCACGGTGCAGGGCGACACCGACCACAGTAACGTAGGACGGTAGGACACGACCGACGTCTGCCGCAGGTGGCGTGGCCAAGTGGGGGACTATTCAGAACGAGCAGGGTGACATGTTGAGATTTTAATTGAGATAAAAATTAAAATAAAATTATAAATACATGAATAACCGGTTATTATAGATCACTTGATAATTCTGTCCACGTGTATATGCTATTATAGAAGGAAGTTATGTATATATACAAGCAATGTAGTTTAAGAGAAAGTTAAAAAGTATACATAAAAAATAGAGAAAACCATGTAGGTAAATAAAAATACAAAGAAATTTAAGAAAAAAGTGGAACAGGGGAGCTGGGGGAGCTGTAGGGGGGGCGCGCGCCCCCCAGCCCCCCCTGTATTTCCGCCACTGGTTCAACCCACAAGTTCTCTTCTCTCGTAATATTGTAACCTTTGATCAATTTTGACATTTCATATTACAAATTCAATTCATTATTGTTGGAACCGAAGCTAGCTCTCTCACGCTCGTTTCACTCGCTCGTCCTCGCACACACTCCGGTGACTGGAGGAAGAAGATGAACAGTGGATTTTTTTCCCGGCGACGAAACGCCACGGCGACGAACTCGCCTTTTCCTTTCCTCAAAACAACAACTGATTCGAGCAACGATTACAGAGGGATGTGGTGCTAATTATAGCCGTGGCGGAGCTCACCTCCAGTCCACTCCCAGCGACTTCCTCGCCATAGCCGCTCCATGCGCGACGTCGTGTCCGCGCGACGCGCTCGCGCTCACAACGTGTCCACGCACCCAACGACCGGCGACATTCACGCCACACCTCCAACTAATACCAAACACACCCGATGCAGCGCTCCTGCATACGCACACTTGATCCACCACGCCATGCCGCTTCAATCCACGCCTGCAGCTCCCCTGCGCGCGCCCATTGGCCATGGCGACATGCACCACACACACGCTAACACTCCCATGTCCAGATTATTGCTAACAATCACCCCCCTAAGCTGGGCATGGCATACTCCATTGCTCACAGCAATGCCGGCTCCTCGGTGGCGTCCGCCAGTAGAGCCTGCTCCTTCTTCTTCTCGCGGCAATGCCTGGCGATGTGTCCACGCTCGCCGCACTCGAAACACCGCCCGCGACTGCGGTACCCTCCTCGCCGGTTATGCCCAGAGACCGTGTTGCTGGCGTCGTCGTCCCGCTCGCTGCGATCATCGTCGCTGAAGCGCCGCCCATCAGCGCCGCGCCGAGCTTCACCACCGCGCGCATGCTCCTTGCCGCGCTGACGGCACCTCTCCTCCCACTATGCTTCAGTGAGAAGAAGGCGCCCAACGTTTGCCGCCTTGTAACACCCCAGAAATTAAAAAGGAATAAAATAAAAAGAAAATATTATCTAAATCATTTCTGAATTTATTATTAAAGGAAAAATCCCAAAAGAACCCAAATAAAGCCAAAGAGGGAGAAATACTTAAAATCTGGACTTGAAAATTTTATGAGATGAACTAGAGACCAAACTATAATTTTAGGAATTTTTACAAATTTTTATCAACAGTGGTTCAACTCTTAATCAAATAAATGAATTCCTGGAATTATTTTAAATCAGAAAAGAATTTAAAATGCTTATTGGGCCTCAACCCAGAAACCCCCTCCTAAAGCCTTTTAGGCCCAGCCCACCACTGCTCTCTCTCTGACAAGCGGGCCCCGCTTGTCGGCGCTTTTCCCCGCCTCCCTCGCCCGCCCACGCCCGCTTGGCCCCACCGGTCAGCCCCCGCCGCGCCACTGACCGCCCGGCCCCGCCTGTCGGCCCTTTCCTTTCCCGTTCACCCACTGACAGGTGGAGCCCACCTGTCAGATCCATCTTCTCCGATGGAATCCCTCGCTCCCCTTCCTTCCCCGGCGATCACCTTCCAAATTCTTGCCGCCGGCCGCCCGCTCTCACTCGGTTCCGTCTCGGATCCCCTTCCCCGACCGCCCCGACCTCCTTCCATCAAAACCCGACGCGTCTTCACGTTTATGGAAGCCAATCCGAGGTAAAAAGAAACCTCGCCAGAGTTAGGAATGAACCCTCGGGTTCCCCGGCATGGCTTGCCATCTATACACCGGAGACCCCCTATTTATACCCCTGTGGTCGCCGCCCTCTACCCACACCGTAGCATCCCGAGCCCACACACACCAGAGCGCCCCGACAGCATTTTTCGAGGTTCTCCCCTGCTCCATCTCCGGCGAGCCATCGCCGTCGATCCTAGCCTCCTCTGCCCTAGCCACTACCACCGTCGAGACCGACGTCGACCGCCCATCCCCGGCCACCACTCCGTTGGCCTTGGAACCCGCCGGATCACCATCGCCGTCGAGCTCCCGAACCCTCTTCGCTGTCTACCCTCGTCGCCGGTCGCCGTTCGTCGCCGCCGTCGCTACCAGAGGTACGGTCATGACCGCCCTCCCCTCCCCGTTCCATTTTTGCTGTTAGATAGGCCCGTAGGCGCTCGACGCTGCCGCCATGGTCGCACCCGAGCCCGCCGTCGCCGGAGACGAAGGGGGTACGCGCCCCCTTACGTCGTGCCGTGCCGGATCGCACAGCAACCGTCCGATCGCGATCGGAGAGCTAAGATTAAATCCCTCCGGGATTTAATCTGGGCCCTCGGATCTGGTCAAAGGGGTATCGAGGCCTCTCGGCCGTCGATCGTCACTTAAACCCCCCGAGTGATCTCGAGCGTCCACGCGTACCGGTTCAGTATGATCTAATCGTGGCCGTTCGATTTCATTAAAACCCTCCGCCTCGCGCCCGATCGCCGGATCCAGATCCGGTCCACGCGCATAGTCACGGGTTCACGGTGAGCCTGGTTCACCGTGGACCAGGGACTGTTTTCTGTTTAAATAAAATTCCAGAAAATTGTTTAAACTTCAAAAATTCATATCTTGCTCATTTTAACTCCAAATTTCACCATTCAAATTTTGTTAGAACCAGAATATTATTCTCTACACATTAATGCCATAAAAACAGTATGTTTCTGTTACCCAAAATATTATTAATAAATAAATGAATAAAAATCCCTTAGGGTTAAAATTAATAATACAGAAAATAAATTGGGAAAAATTCTAAAATATTAAACTTTACTGTTTTGTACAAAACCTTGACATATTAAAAATATTACTTCACATAATAAAACCCACAAATGTGTATGTTTAATATTTGGTGAGTTTTATCTGTTTATTGAATGTATTGTTTATTTTCCGTATCGAGAAGACTACGAGTTCGTCGAGGAGCAGGAGTTCTACCCCGAGGTTCCTCCATCCCCATTTTCTGAGCAAGGCAAGTCATCGACCACCTTTGTGGACACAGTTGATCATTATTGAGCCCATGATTTAATAAATTATCGCTATAACTCATAGGTTAATATTGCATTAGTCAAAGATCAAGCCCTACACTTATATTTATTAGATCCCCGTCCTTGTGTGCAAACCCAAGCCATGCTTATTGAGCCTCAACTCCTTGTCACTCTACAAATATTATATTAGCTAGTGCCCAATGTACCGGCACAACTGCTATAGGATATAAAGAATGAGTCGTAGAATAGATGAATTCTGGTATAGGAAATACCCCGTTATTCTTGTCTCTGGACTCTGTTGGAGTTAGGTATGTTATAAGTATGGTGGGTTCCGGGTGAAAGCTCGGGTTTTGGTATGTCGCACCCGGGGCACTATAAGGACCGGTCTGCGGGATCTGTTGCAAAGCACTTCCGTACCAACCACAAGTCTAATGGGTAAGTCCTAACTGGAAGTGTGGAACCCTCCGTCTCACGGCACCATAGTGGAGGGGGCAAGGGGCTAGCCCTCAGGGCGCCTTGTACCGACGATGGCTCAAGAGGGGGTATTGTGGAAACTCGACATGGCGAGACACGGTACGAAACCTATAAGAGGGTGCTGTTGAGTCGGGGAAGACCATATGGAAGGTTTTGGCACGAGTTCCCGTGTGATGGGTCATCTCGTTACACTTCGGTGTAGGTGATGAGTGCGTGCCTTGTGGGTACAGTGGTACATCTCTGATCAGAGTAAAATCAATCTTTTCGAAAAGCCGAGCCCACGGTCAAGGGCGGGTTGTGTGACTACTCGCAGTTAGTTTACAAATTGCTTGGATGAATGAGTTATTCATGGCATGTAAGGACTGTTGTGCGAGGAGGTAAAACGTACTCCTCGAGTTAGAAGATGATGATGCATTCACATGTTTACCTTTTCTGTACTAATAAATTGCTCACATTTAATGCTTTACAAATATGCTGCTTCCGCAAAACTAGCCACTATCTCCCTTGTTATTATCTTGCATTATATCTGCATTCGGTGGCTTGCTGAGTACATCTGTACTCACCCCGTTGACTTACACCATCAGAGCCCGTCTACTACGAGGAGGATGAAGGTCTGGAGTAGCGACCCAGTCAAGGCGAGACTGGAAGGAGGCGTTCATCTAGGACCCTTGATTTTATTAGTTTCTCTTCACTTTCATTCACTTTTGTATTAATGCGGTCTACGAGCCGTGAATGATTGCCCGTATTGTACGTGGTCGCTTTATGAACGTCTTGGTTTATTGATTTTCTTTGGAATTTCAATAAAGGTCCTGATTTATTAAATCGGGGCGCGACAAGATGGTATCAGAGCCGACTTGACTGTAGGAAGCCAAACAGACCTGACCTTAGGACTTATATATATATTCACTATATTTTACAAAAGATTACTTATCCTCTCATCTTCTGAGGTTTTCACAAAATTTTTCTCTCTTTTGTAGATGCCGGTTCATACCATGAGCGGGACTCTTCGTGACGAGGCCGGATTCATCCGCGAGCTTCGCGTGCTCGTCGACTTTTTGGGGTTCCCCCATGAGCCTGCGTTCCACGGGATCTTTCCCGATGCGAACGAGAGCTACTGCGAGGTCACGGTTGTGATCCGCCCCTCCTCCACACAGCCACCCTTCTACACCCATGGAGTTGGAGGACCTTCATTCGTGGTGGCCAGCCAGCGAGCCGCTCTCCAGTCCCTCGCCGAGCTTCGACTGGTCTACGACTGCCACCTCCGCGACACCGTCTACCGCTTCATGCCCATGCGCACACCCAGGAGTCACCGCAGCATCTACATCAGCCCCCTCACCCAGAGCAGCTCCGCCATCACTCGCACGATGAGACTCTTGGAGGCCATGGACAACCTCCACACAGAGGCCGTCCTCGACGCAGACAGCCAGCACGACACCATCGACTTCTACCGCCACACTTCGGAGAACCTGACCAGGGAGAACGCCGAGCTCCGTCGACAGCTAGAGCAGAACCCTCTGTTGACCCTTGAGGTGGAGGAGTTGAGACGTCAGAACGAGCTTCTACGCCAGGGCGCCATGGTCCACACCCAGCTTCGTCAGCAGCTCAGAGAGTTGAAGAAGGACATAGAGGAAATCGCACCTCTTCCGCCTCGCCGGAAGAAACCCCTTCAGACTCCCACTGTGAGGCCCAAGAGGATCTCCCGCAGCGCACCACCCGCCGGACCGTCCAGTTCCTCGACCCCGACCGTCTCCCTCGAGCCCGAGATCGAGCCGTCCCCTGAGCTGCCATAGACGTAGTTTTTACGATTGATTGTTATTTTCATTTTTGCTTGATTGTATTAGCATTCATGTCAAAATATAAGGCATGAATGAGAGAATAGATAAATGTAACCGCAAGAACGGTACCCTTTTCAAATAAAATTTGAAGAAATTCACTAAAATAAATGTGTATACTTTGAAAACTCCAGGATGACTAACACCCAAGGATCAGACGCTCCTCAGAACGGAGGGGATAATGGCAACCTGCCACAATGGGGAGCCACCGGGCAGAGGCAAGCCCCGGTCGCCAATCACCCCACTTTGGCTGAGATGATGGCCACACAGAATCAGTTGGTCTCAGCCCTCCTGCACCAGATGCAGCAGCAACAGCAGCAGATGCAAGAGCAGCAGGCTCACCTCTTTCGCCTCCACCAACAGCCCGAGCTGCCCCGACCTGCCACACCAGCTCCCGCTCCCGCATCACAGCTCTCGGAGTTCCTCCGAGTCCGCCCGCCGACCTTCTCAAGTACCACCAACCCCATGGAGGCTGGGGATTGGTTGCGGGCGATCGAGAAGAAGCTCGACCTCCTGACCTGCACTGAGCAGGAGAGGGTGGCCTTCGCCACCCACTAGCTTCACGGTCCCGCCGCTGAGTGGTGGGACAACCACCGCGAGACTCTGCCCGAGGGCCACGCCCCCACTTGGGCGGAGTTCTCGGCCGCCTTTCGTGCCGCCCACATCCCCGACGGCATCGTTGCCCAGAAGCAACAAGAGTTCCGAGATCTGCAGCAAGGGAGCAGATCTGTCACTGAGTATCTACACGAGTTTAACCGTCTGGCCCGGTACGCACCAGAGGAGGTCCGTACGGATGCGGCCAGACAGGCCAAGTTCCTTAGGGGACTGAAGGATGAGCTGTCACTACAGCTGATCTCAGGAGACTTCGCCAACTTTCAAAAGTTGGTGAACAAGGCGATTATGCAAGAGACCCAACAGAATAAAGTTGACCTGAAGAAGAAGAGGATGATAGCCTTCAGGCAGAACCAGGGTATGGCCTAGAGACCCCGTTTTGCTCCACCCCCACCAGCGCCACAGTACCACCCCCGGCCAGTGTATCGCCCGGCGCCGCCAGCTGCCAATGCCGGAGCCAGCCAACCTCGTGCCGCTCCAGCCGCACCGACCGCCCCAACTGCCCGGGCCAAGAAGGCAGAGATTCTGCGCGACAAGCACGGCAAGCCCGTGGTATGCTTCAACTGCCGTCAGGAGGGGCATTACTCCAATTCCTGCCCCCATCCTAAGCGCGTCCAAGGAGTTGCCGCGAACCCCGCCATCCGCGCCCGAGTCAATCACGTCACCGCTGAAGAAGCTCAGGCCGCACCAGAGATAGTGATGGGTAAGTTCTTGGTACATTCAGCACTTGCAGTGGTTTTATTTGACACTAGAGCTACGCACTCCTTCATATCAACTGATTTTGTGGAAAAGAACAATCTAAACACCGAAGATCTACCTAGAGCCGTACAAATAGCCACCCCAGGAAAACAAACTCTAGCCCTAACATATAGCCCAAAGGTATGGATAGATATCCACGGCACCATATTTTGGGCCGACCCCATCCTAATAGAATGCCAAGGCCTAGATCTCATTCTAGGGATGGATTGGTTAAATAAATACCAAGGCGTGATAGAATGTGCCCAGAGAAAAGTGACCGTGACCAGCGAAGAAGGGACTGCCATCACGTTTCAGATGCCAAGACTAAAGATCAGAAGACCAAGACTGCACCAGATTACCCTGGAAGAAATACCGATAGTCTGTGAGTATCCGGACGTGTTTCCAGAGGATTTACCAGGAATGCCACCCAGGAGGGACATCGAGTTCAGGATTGACTTGGTGCCTGGAACCACCCCTATTTACAAGCGACCATACCGGATGGCCGCTAATGAATTAGCTGAGATGAAGCAACAGTTGGAGGATCTTGAGAAGAAAGGCTATATCAGACCAAGCACATCACCGTGGGGTGCCCCCGTCATCTTCTTCGAGAAGAAAGAAGACAAGGCAAAGCGTATGTGTGTGGATTATCGCGCCTTGAATGAGGTAACAATCAAGAATAAGTACCCGTTGCCTCAGATCGATGATCTCTTCGACCAGCTCAAAGGAGCTACGGTATTCTCGAAGATCGACCTGCGGTCTGGTTACCATCAATTGAGGATTCGAGAAGAGGATATACCCAAGACGGCCTTCACTACCCGTTATGGATTATATGAGTGCACGGTTATGTCCTTTGGATTGACCAACGCCCCTGCATTCTTCATGAATATGATGAATAAAGTGTTCATGGAATATTTGGACAAGTTCATCGTGGTCTTCATAGACGACATCCTCATTTATTCCAAGGACCAGAAGGAGCACGAGACTCACCTCCGGTTAACCTTAGGAAAGTTAAGCGAACATCAATTGTACGCCAAGTACAGCAAATGCAAGTTTTGGACGGCAGAAGTAAAGTTCCTCGGACACATCATCTCTGCGCAAGGAATCGCAGTAGACCCTGCCACTGTAGAAGCAGTTACAGATTGGTTGCCACCCACGAACGTATCTGAGATACGAAGTTTTCTGGGCTTGGCCGGATATTACCGAAGATTCATCGAGAATTTTTCTAAGATAGCCAAGCCAATGGCCAAGTTGTTGCAGAAAGGAGAGAAGTTCGAATGGACTCCTGAATGCGAGGAAAGTTTCCGCACCCTCAAGACTCGTTTGGTGTCTGCCCCTATACTGACCCTACCGGATATTCGCAAAGACTTCCATGTCTATTGCGACGCATCTCGCCAAGGGCTGGGATGTGTTCTTATGCAAGATGGGAAGGTTATCTCTTATGCCTCCCGTCAGTTGAGACCTCATGAGTTGAATTATCTGACCCATGATTTGGAATTAGCCGCCGTAGTGCACGCCCTCAAGATTTGGAGGCACTATTTGGTTGGGAATCGCTGTGAGATCTTTACGGATCACAAGAGTCTGAAGTATATCTTCACACAGCCTGACCTTAATCTGAGGCAAAGACGATGGTTGGAACTAATCAAGGACTATGACTTAGGTATTCACTACCACCCAGGAAAAGCAAATGTGGTAGCAGATGCGTTAAGTCGCAAGGGATATTGCACGGCCATGATGATTCAAGAACACGCACCCTCGTTATGTAAGGAGATGGAAAAGTTGAACCTTGGACTGACCACGAAAGCATACCTAGCCACCTTGGAAACCCAACCTGTCTTGTTTGAGCAGATCCGTGAAGCTCAGTTAGAGGACCCGGATATAGCTGCCATTAAGAAGAACATGAGACAAGGAAAAGCCCCCGGATTTTCAGAGGACGAGAATGGCACCATATGGTTTGGAACTCGGATATGTGTGCCGGATAAACCTGAAATAAAGACTCTTATCTTAAGAGAAGCCCATGAGACATTGTACTCCATTCATCCCGGCAGTACCAAGATGTACCAGGATCTGAAGGAACGCTATTGGTGGGTTAGCATGAAAAGGGAGATTGCCCAGTTTGTCGCCGAGTGTGACACCTGCAGAAGAGTAAAAGCGGAACATCAGAGACCTGCAGGACTGTTACAGCCACTTAAAGTGCCGGAATGGAAGTGGGAAGAGATTGGTATGGATTTCATCACCGGATTACCAAAGACCCAACTTGGGTATGATTCTATATGGGTGATCATTGATCGGCTTACAAAAGTAGCTCATTTCATAGCCGTCAAGACGACCTTTAGTGGCCCTAAGCTTGCAGAGCTATATATGGAAGATAGTGTCTGACCGAGGAAGTCAGTTTACCTCTCGTTTTTGGAAGAACCTCCAAGAGGAGATGGGCACGAGATTAAATTTCAGTACCGCCTACCATCCTCAGACAGATGGACAAACAGAGAGGGTAAATCAGATACTAGAGGATATGCTTCGAGCATGTGTTTTGGATTTTGGAGCCACGTGGGACAAGAGCTTGCCATACGCAGAATTTTCATACAACAACAGCTATCAAGCCAGTCTTCAGATGTCTCCTTTTGAAGCCCTATATGGACGTAAGTGCAAAATGCCACTACTTTGGGACCAAACAGGTGAATCCCAAGTATTTGGGACCGACATTCTACGTGAAGCTGAAGAGAAGGTACGGATCATCAGGGACCGACTCAAGACAGCCCAATCGCGACAAAAGAGCTACGCAGATAATCGCCGTCGAGACCTAGCCTTTGAAGAAGGAGATCATGTCTACCTTCGGGTTACACCTCTCCGTGGAACTCAACGGTTTAACATGAGAGGAAAGTTGGCCCCTCGATATGTTGGACCATTTCCCGTTGTCCGACGCCAAGGCGAAGTGGCTTATCAGTTGGAATTACCGCCCTCATTGGCTGGAGTGCATGACGTGTTTCATGTGTCTCAACTCAAGAAGTGTCTCCGCGTCCCCACGGAGCAAGTGGATCTTCAGCAGTTGGATGTCCAAGAGGATCTGACTTATGTGGAAAAACCGGTCAAGATATTAGAAGTCAAAGAAAGAACCACCAGGAGTCGAGTCATCCGCTTCTGCAAAGTGCAGTGGAGCAATCATCCGGTAGAAGAAGCTACATGGGAAAAAGAAGATGAACTCAAGGCACAGCATCCTGAGCTATTCGAGGATTGATCCGAATCTCGAGGACGAGATTCTCTGTAAGGGGGATAGGATTGTAACACCCCAGAAATTAAAAAGGAATAAAATAAAAAGAAAATATTATCTAAATCATTTCTGAATTTATTATTAAAGGAAAAATCCCAAAAGAACCCAAATAAAGCCAAACAGGGAGAAATACTTAAAATCTGGACTTGAAAATTTTATGAGATGAACTAGAGACCAAACTATAATTTTAGGAATTTTTACAAATTTTTATCAACAGTGGTTCAACTCTTAATCAAATAAATGAATTCCTGGAATTATTTTAAATCAGAAAAGAATTTAAAATGCTTATTGGGCCTCAACCCAGAAACCCCCTCCTAAAGCCTTTTAGGCCCAGCCCACCACTGCTCTCTCTCTGACAAGCGGGCCCCGCTTGTCGGCGCTTTTCCCCGCCTCCCTCTCCCGCCCACGCCCGCTTGGCCCCACCGGTCAGCCCCCGTCGCGCCACTGACCGCCCGGCCCCGCCTGTCGGCCCTTTCCTTTCCCGTTCACCCACTGACAGGTGGAGCCCACCTGTCAGATCCATCTTCTCCGATGGAATCCTTCGCTCCCCTTCCTTCCCCGGCGATCACCTTCCAAATTCTTGCCGCCGGCCGCCCGCTCTCACTCGGATCCGTCTCGGATCCCCTTCCCCGACCGCCCCGACCTCCTTCCATCAAAACCCGACGCGTCTTCACGTTTATGGAAGCCAATCCGAGGTAAAAAGAAACCTCGCCGGAGTTAGGAATGAACCCTCGGGTTCCCCGGCATGGCTTGCCATCTATACACCGGAGACCCCCTATTTATACCCCTGTGGTCGCCGCCCTCTACCCACACCGTAGCAGCCCGAGCCCACACACACCAGAGCGCCCCGGCAGCATTTTTCGAGGTTCTCCCCTGCTCCATCTCCGGCGAGCCATCGCCGTCGATCCCAGCCTCCTCTGCCCTAGCCACTGCCACCGTCGAGACCGACGTCGACCGCCCATCCCGGCCACCACTCCGTTGGCCTTGGAACCCGCCGGATCACCATCGCTGTCGAGCTCCCGAACCCTCTTCGCCGTCTACCCTCGTCGCCGGTCGCCGTTCGTCGCCGCCGTCGCTACCAGAGGTACGGTCATGACCGCCCTCCCCTCCCCGTTCCATTTTTGCCGTTAGATAGGCCCGTAGGCGCTCGACGCCGCCGCCATGGTCGCACCCGAGCCCGCCGTCGCCGGAGACGAAGGGGGTACGCGCCCCCTTACGTCGTGCCGTGCTGGATCGCACAGCAACCGTCCGATCGCGATCGGAGATCTAAGATTAAATCCCTCCGGGATTTAATCTGGGCCCTCGGATCTGGTCAAAGGGGTATCGAGGCCTCTCGGCCGTCGATCGTCACTTAAACCCCCCGAGTGATCTCGAGCGTCCACGCGTACCGGTTCGGTATGATCTAATCGTGGCCGTCCGATTTCATTAAAACCCTCCGCCTCGCGCCCGATCGCCGGATCCAGATCCGACGGTCCTGGTTGATCCGGTCCACGCGCATAGTCACGGGTTCACGGTGAGCCTGGTTCACCGTGGACCAGGGACTGTTTTCTGTTTAAATAAAATTCCAGAAAATTGTTTAAACTTCAAAAATTCATATCTTGCTCATTTTAACTCCAAATTTCACCATTCAAATTTTGTTAGAACCAGAATATTATTCTCTACACATTAATGCCATAAAAACAGTATGTTTCTGTTACCCAAAATATTATTAATAAATAAATGAATAAAAATCCCTTAGGGTTAAAATTAATAATACAGAAAATAAATTGGGAAAAATTCTAAAATATTAAACTTTACTGTTTTGTACAAAACCTTGACATATTAAAAATATTACTTCACATAATAAAACCCACAAATGTGTATGTTTAATATTTGGTGAGTTTTATCTGTTTATTGAATGTATTGTTTATTTTCCGTATCGAGAAGACTACGAGTTCGTCGAGGAGCAGGAGTTCTACCCCGAGGTTCCTCCATCCCCATTTTCTGAGCAAGGCAAGTCATCGACCACTTTTGTGGACACAGTTGATCATTATTGAGCCCATGATTTAATAAATTATCGCTATAACTCATAGGTTAATATTGCATTAGTCAAAGATCAAGCCCTACACTTATATTTATTAGATCCCCGTCCTTGTGTGCAAACCCAAGCCATGCTTATTGAGCCTCAACTCCTTGTCACTCTACAAATATTATATTAGCTAGTGCCCAATGTACCGGCACAACTGCTATAGGATATAAAGAATGAGTCGTAGAATAGATGAATTCTGGTATAGGAAATACCCCGTTATTCTTGTCTCTGGACTTTGTTGGAGTTAGGTATGTTATAAGTATGGTGGGTTCCGGGTGCAAGCTCGGGTTTTGGTATGTCGCACCCGGGGCACTATAAGGACCGGTCTGCGGGATCTGTTGCAAAGCACTTCCGTACCAACCACAAGTCTAATGGGTAAGTCCTAACTGGAAGTGTGGAACCCTCCGTCTCACGGCACCATAGTGGAGGGGGCAAGGGGCTAGCCCTCAGGGCGCCTTGTACCGACGATGGCTCAAGAGGGGGTATTGTGGAAACTCGACATGGCGAGACACGGTACGAAACCTATAAGAGGGTGCTGTTGAGTCGAGGAAGACCATATGGAAGGTTTTGGCACGAGTTCTCGTGTGATGGGTCATCTCGTTACACTTCGGTGTAGGTGATGAGTGCGTGCCTTGTGGGTACAGTGGTACATCTCTGATCAGAGTAAAATCAATCTTTTCGAAAAGCCGAGCCCACGGTCAAGGGCGGGTTGTGTGACTACTCGCAGTTAGTTTACAAATTGCTTGGATGAATGAGTTATTCATGGCATGTAAGGACTGTTGTGCGAGGAGGTAAAACGTACTCCTCGAGTTAGAAGATGATGATGCATTCACATGTTTACCTTTTCTGTACTAATAAATTGCTCACATTTAATGCTTTACAAATATGCTGCTTCCGCAAAACTAGCCACTATCTCCCTTGTTATTATCTTGCATTATATCTGCATTCGGTGGCTTGCTGAGTACATCTGTACTCACCCCGTTGACTTACACCATCAGAGCCCGTCTACTACGAGGAGGATGAAGGTCTGGAGTAGCGACCCAGTCAAGGCGAGACTGGAAGGAGGCGTTCATCTAGGACCCTTGATTTTATTAGTTTCTCTTCACTTTCATTCACTTTTGTATTAATGCGGTCTACGAGCCGTGAATGATTGCCTGTATTGTACGTGGTCGCTTTATGAACGTCTTGGTTTATTGATTTTCTTTGGAATTTCAATAAAGGTCCTGATTTATTAAATCGGGGCGCGACACGCCTCCGACGCCTCCTCGTCGTCGGCCTGCTCTGCCACCCGCAGCCGGCCAACGAGCTCCTCGATAGACATGGTGTTGAGATCGAGAAGCATTTCGATCGACACCGCCACATGTTTCCACTTCTTAGGGATCACGCGCAGGATCTTCTTCACCATGCGGCTGTCCTCCACCTTCTCTCCGAGCTCGCGCAGGCTGCCGACAAGCTTGTTCATGCGCATCGCGAAGTCGTCAATGGACTCTCCGTCGCCGAACGCAACGTTCTCGAACTCCTTCATGAGGCACTGCACGTTCGCGGCCTTCACGCGGTCATCGCCCACTCTCATAGACTTGACAACATCCCACGCTTCTTTCGCCGTCTTCTTCACCGCGAGCCCCGCCTTCATCTCCGACGGCACCGCGCGCAGGATGGCAGCCAGTGCCCGCCGATCCTTGGCACGCTCCTTGCACACGGCCTCCACCGCATCCCACAACTCCAATGCCTCCAAGCTCACCTGCATGACCAAGGACCACTCATGGTAGTTGGTCTTGGTCAGCATCGGCAGCTCGACGGAGTTCGTGTTGACGATGCGCTCCGCCGCGACGTTCTGCGAGTTGCTCCCGTCGGTGAGGATCTTCAACCCACCGATGTCCTTCTCCGGAGTCCCCATTGGCTCTGATACCAATTGTTGGAACCGAAGCTAGCTCTCTCACGCTCGTTTCACTCGCTCGTCCTCGCACACACTCCGGCGACTGGAGGAAGAAGATGAACAATGGATTTTTTTTCCCGGCGACGAAACGCCACGGCGACGAACTCGCCTTTTCCTTTCCTCAAAACAACAACTGATTCGAGTAACGATTACAGAGGGATGTGGTGCTAATTATAGCCGTGGCGGAGCTCACCTCCAGTCCACTCCCAGCGACTTCCTCGCCATAGCCGCTCCATGCGCGACGTCGTGTCCGCGCGACGCGCTCGCGCTCACAACGTGTCCACGCACCCAACGACCGGCGACATTCACGCCACACCTCCAACTAACACCAAACGCACCTGATGCAGCGCTCCTGCATGCGCACACTTGATCCACCACGCCATGCCGCTTCGATCCACGCCTGCAGCTCCCCTGCGCGCGCCCATCGGCCATGGCGACATGCACCACACACACGCTAACACTCCCATGTCCAGATTATTGCTAACAATTATATTATGAAATATCAAATTTAATTTCGGATATAATATTACGGGCATGTTTGTTTCAGTTTCTAGCAGCAAGATATTCTTAGTAGCTAGCTAATCTGAGTAGCTCGTATTTCCTAACTTCTGGATTCTAGTTCATTTCTAGATTCTGCAACTACTAATTCTCATAATTTAAGTCCAGAATCTAGACTGTTTGTTTTTATTTTAGATTTTAGAAGTAGTTGCAACGGCCAGAAGCTAAAACAAACAGACCTATATAACTGAGCGAAAATCCTATACACATGACCGGGAGAACCGACTCTCAAATAACCCAATGCAATTGAGTAGAGTTTGACCCACCGCCAATGTGTTTGGTAGAGTCATGTCTCCCAATCGTGTGTACAGCGGATTCGTAACTTAGAGTGACGTGCTTGTCATCGGGCAATGCCATTCAATGTTAGTATTCAATTCGTTACTGAAACCTTTCCAACCCTAGTAAATGAGCTCAACTCACCCTGCTGTCTTCTTCCTCGCTATAAAACACCTCGAATTAACGCAGCTCAGCTGCCCAGAAGAGAGAGAAGGAGAAGCAAGGTCACCATCCCGCCACCAACATCCACCCGTCCGTCAAACACGGCAGCGCAATGCCTCCCCTGAACCCTCCCCACCTCCACTTCCACAAGCTCAAGAAGCGCGGCGGCGGCGGCCACCACCCGGCCGGCATGGCCAGGAAGGGGCTTGTTGGTATTCTCTACAAGCTCCGCGACGTGCACCGCGCTCCGCCGCCGCTGCCGTCGCCCCCTGATGCATCCCCGTTGCCGTCCCTGAGCTGTCACCGGCAGCTCTGCTACCCGCCGCCGCCGTCCGCGTGGCCGTGGCCATCCTGCCGGCACCCGCGCACCAACTCGTTCCGGGGGTGGCAGGAGGACGACGCCGTGTACCGGACGGCGAACACCGTCTACGACACGTCGTCGGAGCACTTCAACCAGCCGCGTTCGTCACTGGATGAGGCGTCGTCGTCGACGTGCATTGACCGGAGCTTCCTCGCCGTGCCCGCGGAGGCCACCGCCGTGGAACCGGAAGAAGGGGATCAAGAGAAGGAGCTGCAGCAGCGTGAGACGGCCGTCGTGCGCGGCGTCCGGTCTGACCGGCTCTTCTTCGAACCGGCCGGCGCCGAGTTCTTGCCCAAGCAGGTAACGCGGTGCATGTCGGCGTACGGCACAGCAAGAAGCTATTTTTTTCCCTTTTTAACCACGGGCGGTCCAACGTTCACGTGTCTCTCCAATTTCGCCACTGTTCTTAACACCGGAGATTTCAGGAAATGGCGCGAGGCAAGAACGAGGCGACCGCCATGGACGTTGCTCGCAAGAGCGACGACGACGACGAGGCGACCACTACGCCGCTGGCCGACAAGGACGAAGGGGTGGCGACGGCGGTGGTGCTGACGGTGGAGTCGGAGGACCCGTACGGCGACTTCCGGGCGTCGATGGCGGAGATGGTGGCGGCGCACGGGCTGCGGGACTGGGAGGGCCTGGATGAGCTCCTGGCTTGGTACCTCAAGCTCAACGCCAAGGGCGTCCATGGCGTCATCGTGGGCGCCTTCATCGATCTGCTCGTAAGCCTGGCGTCCTCGCCGAGTCCTTCGCAGCCGTCGCCCTCATCGTCTTGCATCACCTTCGAAGAGTACTCGTCGGCGACCATGGAGGAGGAGAGCTGTTCTTGAGTATGACGACGAGCGACCACGTTTTATTTTTTTTCTTTAGTCTCATCAAGAGATTGAAGTTTTTTTGTGCTAATTCTTTTGTGTCCACGGAGAATGACTGTACAGTTGCTAAAACTAATTGATTCTAATCATTTGTGATGTAGAGTAGATCAATTCTGAGATGACTAATTGACCATTCTTACAACCAATTATAAAACATAGTATATGTCGGGGAGAAATAATCCTGTTAAGCCTGATGATCGAAAAACTGTTCCGAAGGAACATTCCGAAGTATGAGGAGTCAAGCCTCAAGCCTACACCGCCATGCTCGAGGGGAAGAACTCGAAGCCCCGAGTCAGGTTCGGGTCCAGTGCATAACCCGGAGCGGGCTTTGTTCTCTTCTTCCTCGAAGCATGCATCCATTACGGTAGCCTCGCTACCGGAATGCTTCTCGGAGCCTCATGCCTGAAGGAGCATCCTCACATAGGACAAGACATTTGCTTTATCCAAGTGTTCATACACTGTCTGACCTTTTTATCCCTAAGGAGTTCCATGAATAATGTTCGTTATGACGATTGTACCTAAAGGGCAGGATAGTTTTTTTTGTTGTATCCATGTCTATAAATACCTCCTTCTTTTACTGTAAAAGGACGTTAAATACTATAATACGAATAAACACTTCGAGCTGATCTAAGGCTATTATTCCCAGCAAAGGCCCGAATCGGTCCGTAGTCTATCTTTTCATACAGTCAACCCTTCGAGATTATTCAAAACATATTAACGTAATCCTTTACGCCAACAGTATATAAAAGAGATTATTGCTGATATGGCACCGAAAGTTCATTGGTTCTATATTTGCTACTAACTCTCTCACTAACACGTGGATCGATATCTTGGGATCATGTGTCAGTTAAAGAGTCGGTGACAAATATAAAATCGGATAAACTTGCAACAATATATACGAAATTTTCTATATATAAAACATAATAAGGAGTGCACAACAAATGAGATCTCTACAAGCAAGCTACCCTAACTTTGTTAATAATATATGGGTCTGATAATAATAAAATCTATATGTTAATGATAAATTTAACTACGGGATCTTGATTCGGTCCCAATAATGTTCATGAAAGCGCCGCCGGTTACTTGATCAGATGTATTAATGTCTCAGCAACAGCTCATAAATTGTGGATTTGTAGAATGCGATGGCTCCGTATCCTGTGTACAAAGCACCATCCATGCACAAATTTGATCGTGACCATTCATCTAAAATCCAATAACCCTCTATTTTTGTAAAAAGATCTCTCCACAGTACCCATTCGCTTCTTCTTGCCAGTTTGCAAAAACTCCCTACGAACCATGGTTGTTGGATTTTGAATGAAGGGTCACGATCAAGCTTGTGTATTTGTGCACGGAGGATGCTTAGTGCACAAGATACGGAGCCATCGCATAATCTAGCTTATCGCAAATATTAATTGTTTTATAGGTTTTTGATGTGATCAATAAGGTATCATTTGACCATTAATTCCAATTTTTATTTAATATGTAACTTACATATAAGACAAAAAAACACATACTATACTACAATAGACACATTATAACCAATCGAGAAAATACTATTGTCTGCAGCCAGGTAAGCTTAGACACGGTTTTTATGCTATGGTCAAATTATCTTATATATTGGTTGAAAGTAATGATATTAGCTTTATTTGTTTGGTGAGGGGAAGAGATATCAAATCTGAATCATTGATCAAACTTATCCAACGGTTAAGATTATAGCAGCAACTCCTGGTGTGACGAGCGACAACAGGACGTCGGTGACGCATGCGACTGGATCTATGAGGGGCGGCGGGTGGAAGGGTCGTAGGCGGCACGAGGTGGCGTAGGGCCGGTAATGTGGCTGGCACGATCGGTGGGACGAGGCTGCGGATGGCATTGGGACGATGACGAGGTGGCGATGAGTCACTTGTGGCGAGTAGGGGCGGGTCACCGGAGGCGGGGATATGAGATTATACCATTTTGATATTATGTAATTCTAATCTTGCTCTTATTAAATTAATGGTTAAATTTGATTTGGTACCTCACAGTACCTTGTATCTTGCGGTACCTTCTTAAGAATGGTAAAATTACTCTTATAACAATCCAACTTTTTTTATAAGTTGAAACAAACATGGAAACTTATTCAGCCGTCTTATTATAATATAGAGTATAGATTATAATATTTCAGTAAGCTGGTCTAACTCAGTTTTTTCTATAAGCTAGATTTTTATAATCTTAAGCTTAAACAAACAAGCCCTTGGAAGCCACTTCAATGCAGATTAAGGGTCTGTTTGGTTCAGATTTTTGAACTAGCTTCCTCGCTCGGAAGCTAGAATCTGTACCAAACGACTACTTTGGTCACCCAACTTTTTTAGAATCTGTAGATTCTCGTAGTAAAAATTTAAAAGATGGTACAACTTAGATTTTACAGTTTCTCAGTAACTTTGAATGAATATTACCTATTATGATATTAAAACATATCAGTTCATGTAAAATTTGGAAAAGTGAAAATTTAGTTAAATATATCATTTTAGTGTAATTTAAAATATATAATTTTAATATAAACATTACAAAATTCCATGATTAGAATGATTTATATGTAAAATTGCACATTAATAATGTAACTAAACATCATGGACTACCAATATATAAATCCATAACTATTCCAATCAAACTGCTTCTCAATTTTTCTACAACTCACGGCTCACGACAGCTTTTCAGAATCTACAGCTCAATCAAATACACCCTAAAAACCTCTTTCTGGTTAATTTTGAGCAAAACATTGTTGACATTTGCAACCCAAAAAATTCTAATACAATTGATATTATTTGAGAACTTACAAAATTAGATGGAATCAGAGTTTATATTACTTTTTTTCGGTTATCGTCCAAGCCCAAATGCCCAGTTTTCTAAATTTTAATTTCAAAATTTTGAACTAAATGGCAATCGCTCGGTTTGGAGCGGTCATCAGTGCCAAAGTTATCGAGTGGTTTGGCGTTCGTAAAAACCGATCCATTAACCATGGTAATCAACTGGTTTGTATCGAAATGATTATATTTTTATGAAATACAGAAAAATAGAAAAAAATAAAGAAAATCTAGAAAGATTGGATAAGATAAAAAATGGAGCAAATTAGAAAATAATCAAAATATATAGAAATGCAAAGAAAAGTTGTAATTCAGCGATAAAAATATTTTGTATAATATTTAATATTTTTAGTTGAATTAAATGGTAGAGAACTAAAAAATAAAAATAAAACTAGCAACTATTGGGCTAGTCTCACTTTTTCCTTTTTCTTTTCCTTTTTATTGATCTTGTTGTGCTAAAAGCCTAAAACCATATTATTTTGAATATTTTTGAAATAAATTTCACCAAAATCCATCATAAATCACATAGTATTTTTAGGAATGTTTTCAAAAATTTTATATTCGAAATTGAATTTTTAGGAACGTTCAGCAGTCTCTTTTACTCTCTTTCGGAGTTTCGGCGTGTTCGACTCGAATGCATGAGGTGCGTGCGTAGGCATCATTATTTAAAAAAAAATGACACGCGGCACAATCTTATTTGAAGGTTTCGTTCCATCAAACATATCTGAAATTTTAAGGTAGTGTTTGGTTCCTGTACGAGAAGGAATGTTACGAAATAGTTCCTGCATATAGAATGGTATTGTTGTTTGGTTCGAAGGATGAGGTAGAATCGAGTGGAACCGAAGGATCCCAAAACAGAATATTCTTCATAGATGTTGAATCGTTTGATACTGATTTTTTTCCTGAACGAGATAGTTCCGAACCATCTTTCCATTCCTCGTCATACACCAAACCAAACAACACCTAATAGAATGATTCTATTGGCTACTTATCATACATGGAGTTTTTTATGGTGCCTCCAACTTTTATTAGCCATTACGACTTAGATTTAAAATAGTCGACATGTTACCTCTGGAAGGTAATAGGTCATATAATTTTTTTCCTAAGTATGAGACCTATTCGCATGCAAAATATATTATTTCCCTACATGTAAAATATTTCTTTCCTTCACGTGCCTAATTTTTTAATTTTTTGAAGAAAAAAAAAAGAACTTTGAAAAATCGAAAATTTATTTAAGAACTCTTAAAAAATCAATTGAAAATTATTTTTTGGAGAATGCACACTGGATATTTGAAAGATTTTTATTTTTATTTTTTTAATTTCTAAAAAACATAGAACGTTTCAAAAATTGAAAAATTATTTCAGAACTCTTAAAAATCATTTGAAAATAAAATTTGAAGATTTTTATTTTCAAATTTTCAAAGTTCTCTTTTTTTAGAAAATTTTAAAAAAAATCTAGGTCCCCTGCATCTGACCTACATCTGAGCTTTAAAAACTTCTTATTTCATTCACTGCCCTTAATTAGGTAAAGTAATCCTAAAAAGAAATATTTACATACACGGAAAGAATTTATTTTGAAAACACGGCGGGGTTTGAGGTGGAGATTAATAGTATGACCGGCTATATCCGGTCAACCATTTTTTAATCTTAATTATTTATTTTAAATACTCGAAATCAATGGTCAGAATTTTTAGAAGCTATTATCTCATAGCAAGTCAACGGCAGTTGATTAATATCAGTTAGACCACATAAAATCCTTGTTAAATCTTAAGCGACTGTTAATCTAATCAAGCCTCATGTTGACCATTTGAGATCCCTTGTAGTCGGCCTCGCCGACTGTAAAGAGAAGTCAGCTCCTCAGCGCTATCTGATTTCAATCGGACGGGCGCGCGAGGGGGCTTCGCACCGGTGGGACCTACTTTACAGGAGGCTTCGGAGAGAGCGAAGGAGGCTTCACACCATCCGATTAAGATCGGATGGCTGCGGAGCCCAACTGTTCTCTGCAGTCAGCCCTCTAACTACAGAGCCACTCCCCATGTTGACCAGCTTTAAGAGTTACTTGGACAGTCCAAGAAGACTGAAGTCTGAAGATTTCCACAGTCTTAGCCTGCAAGTTTGGATAATCAAGTTTATGTAAGGAAACTGGGTTAATCATCCTAAATTCTAATGCCATGGATCTTTCAGGATTCAGAAAAGCCATTTGCAGTTTGGGTTAAGCAGAGACAGTGAAGCAGAATGCCATCTTTTTTACTAATAGAATACCATTTCAGATAAACTAATTAAGATAGACCATTTCATATAAGGTTAACGCATAGCTCTGGTCCTAGCTAGCTAACCCTACTAAACTTTAGTTAGGTCCCGTTTAGTTCTGCCTTGCTAAATTTTAGGGACTAAAGTTTAGCCTCTTTTCATCCCTAAAATGTTAAACATGGTGATTAAAAGGGACTAGACTTTAGTCTCTAAGCTTTAGCCCTTTAGGGCATGTACAATGGTAACTTTGGAGTTGTCTTTAAACTGAACATTTTAAAAAAAAAACTTCATTTCGCAGCAATAAATGATTAGAGAGATGCAAAAATAAGAGCTCATGTTTTCATACATATTTAAGGATCTATGAGTCATGGTTACATACAAATATTAAATATTTTGTAGACAATTAAACAGACAACTACTGTCTATAAGTTGTACTTGTTGACTATTTAACTGTTTGTGTTGTAAATTTCAAAAATCTATAGACTACAACTGTTTATACTGTTGTACATGCCCTTATCACTATGAGGTTGTTAAAAAGGACGAGTACTAATGACAAGAAATACTCCTCATTAATGCCTCCCGGGATGGAACAAAATCCATTTGCAGTCATTTATTAGGGGCAGTTTGATTTTATTCAACTTATTTAATAACTTTTAGTCAGTAGAACCAAACACTCAGACTAAAATTTAATCAAGTAAATAAATAAAGATTAAAGTTTAGTTTAATCCATAAAAAAACCAAATATGGCCTTAATTTACGAGGCTTCAAGCAGCGTGCTTTACTCGACCGCAATTTTTTACTCCGCAACACTGCAAGTCTGCGGCTTCTAGACTGCTGCAATTATGTTCATATGATTTTTAGAGTATCTCCAATGGTTGTCTATTTCACTAGCTATACGTGGATAGAAAATGTTGGAAAAAAGAGAATAGCTAGCGACGAACTAATAGATAGGAGATTTCACGTATTCCAAGAAACTGAGTGTATTACGTGTGGGACCAAATACTAGTGGTGAAATAAATTATTATTTTCATTCTTCTCTCAGCTCCACATCAGCTAGCTATTTGAAACAACCGTTTTGACAGCCTGTAGCTCGCAGCGATTGATCTTTGCATCGGAGCCAAAAGATGGTTCATGCAAAAGCACGGATTCCACCGCACAAGAACACGCATTGTGCAAATGCAGCTCAGCGCAAGGAGTGCACCAGTTGATCGATGACACTCCAGAGAGTCCAGACAGATTTAAGAACAAGGGTATTAATCACTTCCGCTGTTCTTGGTTAGAATCAGGGCGCAGTTTCTTCTGTAGTCATCAGGAGCTGATAAGAACAGGGCCCGTCAGATTCCGGTTCAAAAGATCGGCTCTCGTGCCATGTTCGCACTAGTAGAATAGATCACACGATGATTTCTGATCGATGTGCAAGCAGCATGCATCTTGGCATCTTTGAATTGCAGAGCTGTGATCTTTTATTATTGTTGTTGTTGTTGCAGTAGTAGTGCACTTCTTGATGGATGTTTTTCTGAAGAATCTCTTGAATCTGAATTGGAGCATCGCCGATTTCATTCCCAATCGCCAAAGCGTGCACCTTCCAGCAATATTTTGCTGCTCTAACTTGTAACATCCATTGACCAGATTATTACTCACTCCTTCCCATTGTCTCTATCATCTAAGCGTTTTTCAGTTTTCTCACAATCTACATCGTCTAATAGTTGAGTCATTAAAACAACACATTATATTACATAAGAATTGATTTAGAGTCTACATGCATGTCTTTGGCTTCCGCTTTTGTTTTTTACTAGTACTCCGCATGGTTACATGCACATGCAGATTGAGGGTGCGAAAAAACAAAGCAATAGACACGACTTACGAACGGAATTTAAGCTCCACATCTCTTGTCTTGGTGATCGCGTTGAGTTGTTAGATGATGGAGATAAACTACCTAACATATGGATTAGCATGATATTATCCGTTTGCCAAAATATCTTTAGAGCATCTCCATTGTAATTGATATCCAACTTGCTATCCTTAAAAATAGCAAAAATTATCCAAAAGGTGTCTCCATTGTACTTGCTATTTTAGGGGGTTTGCAATTTCTCTCACCAAACTTGTTACATATAGCAAGTTTTGTGAGAGAAATAGCAAGCCCCCTACAATAGCAAGTCTAATAGCAATGTAGCAAGTTTTGTGAGAGAAATAGCAAGCTCCCTACAATAACAAGTCTAATAGCAATGTAGCAAGTTTTGTGAGAGAAATAGCAAGCCACCTACAATAGCAAGTCTAATAGCAAGTACAATGAAGTGGGTAATAAAATAGCAAGCTAATTAAAATAAGGAGACTTGCTATTGCTACGAATAGCAAGTCAAAAATAACAATTACAATGAAGATGTTCTTAATGAGATGGGTCCAAATAGGTTATATTATGTTGTCTTGTGTCATGTCTTCTCTTTCCTAGTCTAGGCCATAGCGTTGTGTTCGTTTGGGCAACACTATAGGCAACATACCAAGCAAGCTCATAGCTTGTCAATTTATGTAAGGTAAGCTTGTTGGGTTTTGGGCCGACTCTAAAACCCTAGTTGTTGGTTAGATACTAATGTAAATGTGTATTTATATGTTTGAAAATGGGCTTAATTAGAAAAACATGTCTTTGTAATTTAATTTAAAATAAAAGGCATAAAGGAGATCAAATATTACAAGTGCATTAGAATTTATACATTATGTATAAAAGTTGTAAATGAGATTTTGTAAAGTATTGGAGTAATCGCTCTAAAGATAAAAACGAGAAGATGAGTTGAACTGTTGAAGTCCACTCATTCTCACCTCTTCGCAATCTATTCCGAATCTCGAGAACGAGATTTTGATTCAGATTATATATCTAATATTGAGGTATGTTATTTAGGCCTTGTTCAGGAGTGGGAGGATAAATTTTAGTTTAAGAACTAAAGTTTAGCCTCTAAAATAAAAGACTTAATGTTAGCATTTTGTTGTTGTTTGGATACATAGGCTAAACTTTAGTCATGAGTGTACAAAAGACTCGTTTAACTTTTTTTTACATTTCTCTTTTTTTAGCATCTACACGTTTGAGTGTAAAGAGGTCAGTTAATGCATTAATGCAGGAGGATCACTTTTAGCAACATGTAGCCTCATTTAGTTAATGCATTAATGCAGGAGGATCACTTCTAGTAATATTTAGCCTCATTTAGCACCTTTTAGAGGGCTATAGAAAAGAAGAGGGCTAAAGTTCAACATCCAGATTTTATCCCACCTGTTTGACTCTCTAAGAACTAAAATGGAGGCTAAAGTAAAAACTAAATTTTAGACCCTAGAAACAAACATGGCCTTAATTATTATTTCTTCCGTTTCAGAATGAAAAGTCATTCTGATATTTGCCAGATTTATCTATATACATTCTGAGACGGAGGGTAATATATTCTATATCTAATATATATATATGTATATATATACAAATGTTATTCTACACCACGGGTGTAGAATGCTATTCTACACCGACGTGGAATGGAGGGGGTTGGGCATTGGGTGGGGTGTGGGAGCACGGGATGATCGGTGTAGAATAGCATTCTACACCCATAGTGTAGAATAGCGTTACCGTATATATATATATATATATATATATATATATATATATATATATATATAGATAGATTTACAAAATTAGGAATATTTGGGATTAATCTGTGAGGTGTCAATAAAAACACTGTTTTTTTAGCTCTGCTACTGAGAGCGCCCACCCCACTGATTTATATTGCGCCCCGCCACCTTGCATCGCACCTGACCCACCTGATCCAGTCTCCCCTTCCTCCGTCGCGTTGCCTCCGTCCGTCCGGCCAGCGATGAGGGGGATGGGAGACGACGGCACGGGGCCGATGGCGATGGCGATGGCGCCGCCGCCGCCGCCGCCGCAGCAGCAGCACAAGATGGCAATGATGATGCACATGACCTTCTTCTGGGGCGACCGCGCGGTGGTCCTCTTCCGGGGTTGGCCAGGGGAGCGCGGCGCGGGGATGTACCTCCTGTGCCTCCTCTCCGTGCTCGCGCTAGCCGCGCTCACCGAGGTGCTCCCCGTGCTCTCCAGCCTCCTCGCCCGCCGCGGCGCCGGCTGGAGCGGCTCGTCGTCGTCCGGTGGCCCGGCCCCGCCTTCCTCCGCCTCCGCGGCGCTGCTGACGGCGGTGCACGCGGCCAGGATGGGGGTGGCTTACCTGGTGATGCTGGCAGTCATGTCATTCAACGTCGGCGTACTCCTCGCCGCGGTCGCCGGCCACGCGCTCGGGTTCCTCCTCGCGCGCAGCAGGGTGCGCGTGCGCCCGAGCGGCGCCGCCGCTCGTGACGGCGACGGCGCCGACGCCGCCCGTGAGCACGGTGGCCTTCCTCCCTCGGATGAATCTAAAGCTTAGCTAGTCTCCATTGATAGAATGATAGATCCGTTGAATCTTGGATCTTGCGCCAAAATTATACCCGTTGTCTACTTGCCCGATCGACATTTGAATATTTGATGCAGCGCGGTGTTCTCTTGTTATTGTAGGAGTACGGCTTATTTGGAGAGTTTTTTTAGCTAGAGATTCTCAGTAGCTAACTAGTCTAAGTAGCTGTATAATCTGAGTATCTAGCTGATGAAAATCAAGAGAAGTTGGTGTTTTTCAGCTTCTGGATTCTAGTTCATTTTTAAATTTTATAGATACTGATTCTCACAATAGTCTTTAGACCGTTTGTTTAAGTTTTAGATTTTAGAAATAGTTGTAGTTTCCGGAAGCTTTCCAAACAGACCCATAGTCTACTTTGTAGCTGTGTTTCAAGATGTTGTGATGTATTAGTGTGTGTTCTGATTTGATTTCTGAACGAAAGTAGACTATGTGTACCCAAAGTAATTGCAGAATCGGAAGATTATTCACAAGATGAATTTATTAAATCTAATTAATCCATGATTAGCAAATATTTATTGTAACATCATATTGTCAAATCATGGCGTAATTAGGTTCATTAGATTCGTTTCGTGAATAATTCACCGATTATGAATGTGTTTTATAAATAGTCTACATTTAACACTTTAAAATAATATCTAAACATCCGATTTAACGGGATTAAACTTTTCCACTGAAGAATCAAACGCCACCTAAGTTGTGATAGGTGTTAGGGACAGCATATTCACTTAATAAATAGACTGGATTCCATTATTACTTCTTTAGAAGCATACAATGTGCACTGCTTCTTGAACATAAAATAGACTGACAAAATTGCCCATACCCTTAATTCCTACTGAGTACAATCTATTTATCTTTATCTGAAAACATGCTTCTGATCCTTCAGATCTAAGATGCAAACATTTTAAAGATCATTATTTACTTGAAGTTCAATATATTTACTAGGAGATTTTTACTGTACACCCAAATAACTGTGGACCATTGATTGTCCATTAATTGTATGGTTGAGATTTGATTAGGGTGACCTATTACCTTGTAGGAGGTAATAGGTCACATCTCATTCATTTTAAAACCATACGTATAAAAAAATTATAGTTTTCATTGTTTAGCCCAGTTTCCATTAAAAATCTTGCGCATATTAATAAAGAGATTTGTTTTCGTTTATTCTCTAATGTCATGCACCTTCCTTTCGTGCACATTACTGTAGAGAGAGACACCGGGCACCGGCTATAGCTGGCGGTCATAATTTTATTAATTAAATTTATTGTTGTTAATTCAACAAAATCAAGGGCTGAGATTTAATTTACCTCTTACCTCTTAACAAAGATTATGTTGTACCGTAAAGGCCCCCATTTACTATCTTTTGATTTTTTTTCGTAGCGTAGGTAAGTATAGTTATATGCAACAGTTGGCACCAGTGAGGAAAGAATTGAAGGTTCACATGAGAATATTGATGGTTTGCTATGAAGTTAGGTGGTCTTCACACATATGCCTCGAAATTTAGGGGCTTTGCAAAATTGACACAGCCTCGTTGTCATACAAGTACCCTCTTTTGCTTTAATGCCATAGTAAGGGCTTTTTAGAATGCAGGAATCCAAAAATACAGGAATAGAAAAAATGTAGAAATATGATAGGAATGAATGTAGAAAACAGAGGATTTGAAAACACAGGGAAAATTAGAGAGGTATTGTTTGGAACACAGGAATTAACTAATCACAAGATTTTTCTAAACATTCATATTAAATCTACTTATATTATCTCATTTGAAGTTTTATGCATTGATTTGCTTTGGACTTAGCAAAGGAAAGGAAAAAAGAGGTTGGAGTGGATGTTTGAATTCCTATATTTTTCCTATGAATTCTAAGGAAAAGAAAAATTTCCTTCATTTTTCTTATACACCAATCCTCTATTCCAAAGGAGTGAATAGTGTAAATTCCTATAGGAATTTGAATCTTACATTATTCCTCTAAAATTCCTTCAAACCAAAGGAGCCCTAACTACGTTAGATATGTTGTTAGATATGTGAAAGATACGTGAGTTAGCTAACATCAAATCTCATTAAACCTACAACGTTGAGCGTGTTCAGGCGGGAGTAGTATTATGATGAGTGACCTCCTGAGAAGTCTTCGTATCACAGGCCGTGTGACCTATTTACGCTAGATTTACAGTGTGGACAAATAGCTTTAATTTACATGCAAATTTATTGAGTGGAGTAATTTGATTAGCTCACTACAACAAAACAGGCAACTTCTGTCGGCCAAAGCTGACGGAAGTTAGCCCTTTCCCGACGGAAGAATCTAACTTCCGTCGGCAAAACGCTAACTTCTGTCGGCCAAAGGCCGACGGAAGCGAGGCGACGGAAGTTAGCTAACTTCCATCGACGGCCGACGGAAGTTAGCTAACTTCCGTCGGCTTGACGTGGCCGACGGAAGTTAGCCCCGAACTCTGCCACGTCAACAGGGGGCGCTAACTTCCGTCGGCCAGCCTGGCCGACGGAAGTTAGGGGCAGCTAACTTCCGTCGGCTTTGGCCCTAGCCGACGGAAGTTAGCCTTTCTGCCCACGTGGCCGAAACCAACTAACTTCTGTCGGCTATGGTAAAAGCCGACAGAAGTTAGCTGGTATTTTTTGTTTTTTCCTGGTTCCCCTACTCACACTCACATCCAACCACAATTTCAATCACATTCACAATACACATCCAAATTCACATTTCACATCCAAAATCACATTCAAACTTCACATATAACATCCAAAATCACATCTCACATCCAAATTCACATCCACACTTCACACATCACATCCAAAATCACATAATATAACTGAATTCACATCAAAAGTCACAGTACACATCTGAATTCACATATAACATCCAAATTCACATACAAATTCACAAAACACAGCGAGAGCCACATACAAAGTCATGTTTGTCCATATACTCACTGATCGCCCACATTTGGGTCGTGGGTGCCGCCGCTGCCTCCCGCATCACCCACATTTGGGTCGTGGGTGCCGCTGCTTCCTCCCGCTTCATCCACATTTGCCTGAGAGGCTCCATCCTGGCCAGGCGTACGGAAAGTCTGAAGAAATAGACAAAATTAGAGAACGAATTAACTCAACTACTCTTCTAAACACTAACTTAAGTATCTGAAGTAACGATATGTCAGGAGGTACCTCAGGTGATGTAGAATATAATGGTGGTGGCGGGGGAGGTAGTGGTTGGAAATTGGACATGTCAAATCCACCATGCTGCTGGGCTAGTTGCTACACATGTTGTAATGTAATCAGTTAGTTCTAAACCTATTTCTGAATACTTTTTAACTACAACACTCCAAACTAAACTTACTTGGATCATCGCCTGCTGTTGTGCTAAGCAGGCGGTATAGTACTCGTCGCGCCGCCTCATTTCCTGCCTCATTTCCTCCCTCACCCGATCCACCTCCGGGGTTTCTGAAGAGCGACGACGGCTGGAGCCAACTCCGACAGAGCTCTGCGACGACTGAGCTGACTTCTGAGCTCTCACCGCTCTCGAGTCAATAACTCCATTGAACATGGAGTACCTGCAACATTGAATGAGTTAGTTACCATCACAATACCATACACAAAACATTAATAAAAACATTGTCTCACCGTCCATGACTTTTGCCACCTCCGCTGGAGTACACGGCCATTTGGTCGACAGGTTCTCTCCGCCAATCATAGTCCTCTCCATGGAGTCGAACCATGTGTTCACCATACTGCGCCTGCAAAAAACATGTCCGATTAGCTAGACGCAGAAAAATGAAATTACGTAAACTATTAATACCATCTCACCAAATGGTCCGTGGCTGTCTGGCTACACAAGACATCTGGCTGTGTAGGATCGCTTTCTTTGTGACCAGAGGTATACACCTCTATGTCACTTGGCACGTTGCCAGATTTAGCTTCCTGTACATTAGAAATGAGTTAGTCGCATTACAATGTATCTATAGCTAGAGAGTGACAGAAGGAGGTCTTACCAAGCGTATAGCGTGGCGAATATGTCCGTCGGCACCATATCTGTGCTTCGGATCCGTCCCGCGGCATTGTCTTTTCTGCTCGGAAGTCTTCTTAAATGCGGCTAAAGACCAAATCTTGCAGAATTCGAAATATGCGTCCTCGCGGTTTGCAAACCACGAAATCATCGGGGTTTTATTCAAACTCCGGTCGTATAGCATCAACCATCTCATCCATCCTATCGTCGACAACGCTATCATCTTCTTCTTCCACTACTAATACCGTGTTTTCACGACCTGTCTCGCCGTGAAAAGACCAAACTTCATAACCTGCCACGAAACCATATTTGCAAATATGCAATGACAACGTCCTCTTGTCTTGCCAACGAGAATTTCTGCACTTCATGCATGGGCACCTCGCGCCAGTGTTTGTTGTCAAAGCGAATGCACGATCAACAAATTTCTCAGCGTTGATTACCCACTCCCTCGTGTGAGCTCCACTTTTCATCCAACCACTATACATCCATCGTCGATCGTCCTCAGCCATTCTATATGCAAAACATTCATTCAATCAAGAATGCATCATGCATAAGTACCACGGGCCTATGCGACCAAAAATTGGCATAGCATACAGGATAACAGGATTCACGCACGACCCAGAAGATCAGGCCTAACTCCCCGCACCCTACACGCACGGCCCAGAAGATTCACACACTGGCCACTATAAAAGGGCTCGCAACATACACACACCCTGACCACCCCCCGCCTCCGCCTCCGGACAACGGAGGGGAAGCAGAGGTGGCCGGGCGGCCGACGACGCAAGGAGAAGCAGAGCCCGCGGCGCAAGGGAATAGGGTTAACCGAAAGGCCTGTGCCACGCCTTAGACACTACCACGGACCCTAGGCGCCCGCCCAGACACGCCTGGCGATCGCCTAGGCGCGGGCGACACCTAGAAGCTCTAGGCGGGCGCCTAACTCCACCCAGGCAAGACGATTCACCATGGCGTCCGACGGTGATCGCCTGGACGCCTAGTCGGCACATAGGCAACGCCGTGACAACCATGGTATATAGGAAAAGATAGGTCCTAAACCCACCCAAGAGTGACCGACAAAACGTGGTATTTATGACGAGCCATGAGTCCGAACGAAATTTCAGCAGCATAACCCCGTTGTTCTCCAATTGCACGCCTGATAGTGGTGCAATGGAGAACAACAAGGTTATGTTACTGAAATCCCATTCGGACTCACGACTCATCATAAAACCACGCTATGTCGCCCATTCTGAGGCTGTCCAAAAAGGGACAATTCCGGACCTACACATCTCACACGCATGACACGTGTGAGACATGTTGGTCCGAAATGGGTGACGCATAGGTTTCGTTACACTATCTACGTTGTTGTCAAATAAAAAATTGCATACGAAAAGAAATATATAATAAAGTATATATATGTAATACTAATCACCGTAATGAAATCATCACAAAACCACACAACTCATTCAAATTTCAGCTCATTTAAAGCTCATTTCTACACTAGTGCACTAGGTGGCCAGATCTGACCTGGCCACATCCTCGCCACGCCCTCGTCATGCCCTCGCCGCGGCCCCGCTGCACCCTCACCATGCCCTATCGAGCCCTCGCCACGCCATCGCCGCGAGGGAGGGGGAGAGGATGAGAGAGGAGAGAGGTGCCACGAGGAGGGATAGCAGAGGCGGCGGCACAAGGGGAAGGGGTAGCAAAGGCGGCGACGCGGCGGACGGGGAGGGGTAGCAGAGGCGGCGACCGGCGGCGCAAGGGGAGGGGTAGCAGAGGCGGTGGCTGTCGGCGCAAGGGGAGGGGTAGCAGAGGCGGCGGTTGTTAGCACTATATAATTCCTCACAAGAAGATGCAATTGAGGCAAAAGTCCAACTGCACTCCAAGATTTTTAAAAATTACACGCCAAAATGCTATGACTTCTGAGTTCTGACTACTGGATGCAAACATCAATTTTGTATTTAAACATTTTCCTGACCATGTGATTGTGTCCTACACTAAGGAGCTCTGTTATCAAAACACTATGAATCCATATATGGCTAAATACAACATGAAACCATATATGCATCTGAAAACAAAACAATCATATGATGCACATTAACACACTAGTTTATTATGGATAACTAAATCTGCTTAACCATTATGAATCCTTAGAATTTTCTATCATATTATCAAATAATTCAACTAAAACCATTTTTGCACTTGCTCATATCACCTAGTTTGATGGCTAATATCCTTATTCTCCCATATTGTCATCTTCATTTTTTTGCACCAAGTTGATTGTTAAATAATGGGTATCGAACATATATTCAATTGTTGTTAATCCAACACTAATTGACATTGGTGATGAAACAAATCGACGTGATAAATAATAAATGTAGAAAGAAAGAGAGATACCTCAACAGGCGGTTGGCGGCGGTGGGAGGCCAGTGGCCGGCGGTGAGTGCGACCAGGCAGGACGGCGGCGCGGGCGATCGGTGCGGACCGGTGGCGCTGGGGCAGGGCGGCGGGCCGGTGGTGGGTGACCGGGACGGTGGGTGTGCGACGCGGGCGCGCGGTCGGCGTGGGAGGCGGGACAAGCGGTGGCAGCGGCGGTCGGCGGCAGCGGGGAGGAGCGGCGGGCGCGGGCACGCGGTCGGCGGCGGCCGGCCAGAGGCGGCGGTGAGGAGCGACACGGGTCGGCGTGGGAGGCAGCGGCAGCGGGCGGCGCGCGGGACCGGGCGGCCGGCGGCGGCGGTGGTCGGCCCGCGGCGGCGGGAGGCGGCGGGCGCAGGAGGCGGCGGGCGCAGGAGCGGCGGCGGCGGGGAACGGGCTACTATGCGCGTGTACAGGGAGTTAGGGCTCCCTGTATGCGCGCGCAGTTGGGGAATAAATTCCCTAACTTCCGTCGGCCAGCATTAAACCGTCGGCTTTGATGCTGGCCGACGGAAGTTAGGGGATCCGATCGGCCGCGGAAAAATCCCCCGCTAACTTCCGTCGGCCACTGTGAGAAGCCGACGGAAGTTAACTTCTGGAGGCCGACGGAAGTTATTTAACTTCCGTCGGCTTGCCCAAAAGCCGACGGAAGTTAAATTGGTCGACGGAAGTTTATCGTTTTCCAGTAGTGGCTATAGACTATTAATTATGCACGTAAGTGCAACTTGATTAACTTAAGTATATTAATTATACGCATATTAACTAAAAATGGAGTCTTTAAACAAAATTTAAATAATAGAGATCTACCCTACTAGAAGATCCCAACCTTCCATTCGCTTTAGTAAATCTTAACCCTTCATTGTAATTTAATCTAATTGTTTCTCTTTTAATCTTTCTCCTCTCCTCTGGTTCTAGAGGACGACCTAGATATAGTATCCATGTTCTCTCCACTATGCGACAACCTCCCATTCGCCGCCACCCCTCCCTGGTTCCCATCCACTACCGACGCTCCTCCCCGTTCCCCATCGGTCGCCACCATCACTCTTCACCGGGCTCGATCCACCGCCTGTTTGCCGATCTCCATCTATCGCGTGCACATCGTCGATCTTCCTCCATCGCCCCATATGCGACATCGACTAATTATCCTTTGGCATGGGGAGAGCCCGGTCGAGTAGGACCATCTAATTTGTTTTCGACAATAGGAGGTGAAAATTCTATTTATATAGCGACTTTCAAAATGGCAGTGCTTTCATTAAGAATGACAATAGTTGAAGCAACTTTCAGATATCAAAGTAATATCTAGCAATATAAGTAGATTGTTTCTTCTACATATAGGAATGTGTTCCAACCATTGTGTTGTATGGTGATACCCTAAGTTCATAACACACTTTTCATTTTCAGGTGATACTCAAATGGTTGTAGAACAATCTGTATATTTCACTGCACTGCCTCAAGAAAATAAGGCACATCATCTTAGCACAGTTGAATCTTTACTAAAAAAACTTATTATGTATCTTCTGGTTTATGAGAAAAGATATTATAGAAAAAAACAGAGGTGATGTGCCAAGGTCTCCATGGATTCAGACCAATCAACAACAATATTTTACAAACCGGATGCATCAAGAACCACTTTAGTCGAACTGTATTAGTTTCTCCTATCTTACATAGAAGACACATCCAAGTGATCAACAAATTATATTGTGGTCGTTACTGCCTAAGAAGCAACTAATAACAAGATCATATGGTTCCAACAAGGTTAGAAACTCAGAACACACTACATACGGAAATAGAAGATTCAGACCGTCAGACACTTTGATGATGATACACCAAAGTGTCTGATGGCGACTGCTAATGGGGGATTGGTCCCGATCTTCCACTTGGTAAGGATAACTTGGATTGGTGGAGAATCTCGACGTTGACGATCCAAGGCTCCAGTCCGGCGGATCAAAACCTTGCAATCGCTACACCACTGTTTCCGTCGGTTATCAACCACGGAGGGCGCGATTGACCTCGCCACAAAGGCTAGTTCCTGCAAGCGAACCCAAGAACACAAGCAAGAACAGGAAGAACACAAGTCGAATGCCAAATCACAGATGAACTATGATGAGGAGAGGTTTCACAAACGCTGATGCAGCAGCCAATCGGTCCAGTGCAGGAGCAGGATCTAAACACACAAGTGTAAATGTAAACAAAGTAAAACCTAACCCTAATGGCGGCTGGCGTGAGTATATAAGGCGTGGGCAGCCTGTAGGAGGCGCACACGATTCGGACTATGGGCCAACACGGCCTCCAACTCAGTACAAGGTCCAACTCGGCCCAATTCTGTCATGCAGGACTGTTTCAATCACACAGGACGACTAGATACTCCAAATGAGGCGAAACCAACTCAAAAAGATCCGTCTTCTCCTTAGCTTTCCAAAAAGTCCAAGAACGCGCCAATCGGACTTTGTATGAGGAAGTTATGCCCATTTTGGTGCATAGTGGTTGATGTAGTCCGAACCAGCGAATTCTTGACTTCAAATCATCCGTGCGACTCCGTCTTCAAGTCCAGCTCTCCTATTCCATCTCCCATGTTCCTAAGCAACAAAATATCACTAGTATTCAGTAACATCCCATCCAAACAAATATTATCATAGTTGCTAAGGAAAGAATTAACCTCATGGTTCAAGCGACGGGCACGGGCGCATGTGATTGGTCCCTGTAATTGAATTGTAGGTTGATGGTGCATGTGTGTATCACGGTGGTGCATGTGTGTATCATGTTGGTGCATGTGTGTATCATGGTGGTGCATGTGTGTATCATGGTGTTACATGTGTGTATCATGTGAAGTGATGTTCTCATCATCCTCCCCCTCTTGAATTGTAGTCGTCCTCGACTCAAGCTCATCGTCATCTCCCAAATAGGGATTTAAATCTGAAATGTTAAATGTGGGACTAACCCCAAAAGCTGCAGGCAACTCAAGTTTATATGCATTATCATTGATCTTCTCAAGCACATGGAAAGGACCATCAGCACGGGGCATCAATTTAGACTTTCTCAAATCAGGAAAACGATCCTTGTGCAAGTGCAACCAAACAAGATCACCCGGTTCAAATGTTATCTCTTTTCTACCCTTACTACCATAAGCACAATATTTCTCATTCATTTTCTCTATGTTTGCTTTAGTAGTTTCATGCATCTTAAGTAATAATTCAGCACGTGTAGTAGCATCAAAATTCAATTTTTCAGATGGTGACAATGGTAGCAAATCAATAGGAGCACGCGGATTAAAGCCATAGACCACTTGAAACGGACTTACCTTAGTAGTGGAGTGTACTGACCTATTATATGCAAACTCAATATGAGGTAGACACTCTTCCCAGAGCTTCAAGTTGGTCTTCAAAACAGCCCTCAACATGGTGGACAATGTACGGTACACTGCACGATTAGGAAGAGACGCTCCCGGGATCAAATCAATTTGGTGCTCGATGCCGCGTATCGGTGGCAGCCCGGGTGGTATCTCAGCAGGAAAAACATCGTTAAACTCCTGCAAAAGGTCAGTGACTGCAATAGAAACAGAGCTAGGAATGTTCGCAAGTGAAAACAACACGTTCGTGCAAATCAAGCCATATATCATGGGAGTATCATCACAAATTTCAGCAAGGTCAGTTTTAGTTGCAAGCATGACACGTCCTTTCAGATTAATAACTTGTGATGAAGAAGGAGAAGCAACTTTATCTTTCTGTTGCCTCGAAAGCGTTTAAGCTACTTGCTGTTTTTCAGAAGGTTGTTTGCTAACATTCCTTCAAACCAAAGGAGCCCTAACTACGTTAGATATGTTGTTAGATATGTGAAAGATACGTGAGTTAGCTAACATCAAATCTCATTAAACCTACACCGCTGAGCGTGTTCAGGCGAGAGTAGTATTAGGATGAGTGACCTCCTGAGAAATCTTCGTATCACAGGCCCGTGTGACCTATTTACACTAGATTTACAGTGTGGACAAATAGCTTTAATTTACATGCAAATTTATTGAGTGGAGTAATTTGATTAGCTATAGACTATTAATTATGCACGTAAGTGCAACTTGATTAACTTAAGTATATTAATTATACGCATATTAACTAAAAATGGAGTCTTTAAACAAAATTTAAATAATAGAGATCTACCCTACTAGAAGATCCCAACCTTCCATTCGCTTTGGTAAATCTTAACCCTTCATTGTAATTTAATCTAATTGTTTCTCTTTTAATCTTTCTCCTCTCCTCTGGTTCTAGAGGACGACCTAGATATAGCATTCGTGTTCTCTCCACTATGCGACAACCTCCCATTCGCCGCCACCCTCCCTGATTCCCATCCACTACCGACGCTCCTCCCCGTTCCCCATCGGTCGCCACCATCACTCTTCACCGGGCTCGATCCACCGCCTGTTTGCTGATCTCCATCTATCGCGTGCACATCGTCGATCTTCCTCCATCGCCCCATATGCGACATCGACTAATTATCCTTTGGCATGGGGAGAGCCCGGTCGAGTAGGACCATCTAATTTGTTTTCGACAATAGGAGGTGAAAATTCTATTTATATAGCGACTTTCAAAATGGCAGTGCTTTCATTAAGAATGACAATAGTTGGAGCAACTTTCAGATCTCAAAGTAATATCTAGCAATATAAGTAGATTGTTTCTTCTACATATAGGAATGTGTTCCAACCATTTTGTTGTATGGTGATACCCTAAGTTCATAACACACTTTTCATTTTTAGGTGATACTCAAATGGTTGTAGAACAATCTGTATATTTCACTGCACTGCCTCAAGAAAATAAGGCACATCATCTTAGCACAGTTGAATCTTTACTAAAAAAACTTATTATGTATCTTCTGGTTTATGAGAAAAGATATTATAGAAAAAACAGAGGTGATGTGCCAAGGTCTCCATGGATTCAGACCAATCAACAACAATATTTTACAAACCGGATGCATCAAGAACCACCTTAGTCGAACTGTATTAGTTTATCCTATCTTACATAGAAGACACATCCAAGTGATCAACAAATTATATTGTGGTGGTTACTGCCTAAGAAGCAACTAATAACAAGATCATATGGTTCCAACAAGGTTAGAAACTGAGAACACACTACATACGTAAATAGAAGATTCAGACCGTCAGACACTTTGATGATGATACACCAAAGTGTCTGATGGCGACTGCGCACAGAGGTGAGGTGGTGTGGGGAGGCGGCGGTGGATGCATAGAGGGATGGAGGGCAAGCTTTATGAAATAGGGTCCACATGTTAACGAGAAAAGTGGTGACAAACTCACCACCACTTGATTTTTTAAAAGTAGTAAGTATAGACATAGATTATCAAAAATGAGGCATGGCTCAGCATCAATCGTGGTGACATAGGTGCGTGCAGCGGGAGGAGGCCATCACGTGCATGCGATGAGGAGGAAGCGATGGCACGCAGGGGGAGGCAATAGTGCTCGTGGTGGGGAGGCGACGATGCATGCAGAGAGGGGGAGCTTTACGAAACTAGACCGACATGTCAATGAGAAGAGAGGTGGAAGAGTCACCACCACTTCGTTTTTTAAAAGTAATATGGATATAATAGTAATATACATTACACATACAAATATTATATTTATAATTAATATATAAATATTTTAGACTTTATATTTAATATGTTTTATTTTTAGTTTTACTCTAAGCAACAAAATATCGTAACAGTCTAAAAGCATCTCAATTATGATTGTTATCCCATTTATTATCCCATAAAATAGCAAGAATAGTCTTAAAATAACTCCATTGTTTTTGCTATTTTAGGAGGCTTCTTATTTTCCTCCCAAGACTTTCTTCTTCTAGCAAGTCACCAAGACTTCTCATTCCCTTGCTACTCTATTTTGTAGCAAATCTAATTCAAAAATATATCTATTTATAGTTAAAATATATTTATAAAATATAGATGAATTTGAATAAGTATAGATAGCAAGCATATTTGAAAATTACATTGGAGTGAATAGTAAAATAAAAATCCAACTTAAATAGAAATGCTTGCTATTATCCTAGATATAAAATCAAAAATAATAATCACAATAAGAGTGCGTTTGGTTGAGCCGTGGATTCTGAAAAAACTGATGTGAGTTGTGAGCTGTAGAAAAGCTGTTATGAGTTGTGAGTTGTAGAAATGCTAAGAAGCTCTTTGGTTCTATAGTTACAAATTTATATTTTGGTAGTTCATTATGTTTAGTTACATTATTAATGTGTAATTTTACATGTAAATCATTCTAATCATGAAATTTTGTAATGTTTATATTAAAATTATATATTTTTAAATTACATTAAAATGATATATTTTACTAAAATTTCACTTTTTCAAATTTTCACATGAACTGGTATGTTTTAATAGCATGGTAGGTAATGTTCATTCAAAGTTGAAGTGAGAAGCTGTGAAATCTGAGTTATACCAGCTTTCAATTTTATACTACAAGAATCTACAAATTCTGAAAAAGTCGAGTAACCAAAAAATTGTTTGGTTCAGATTCTAACTTTCGAACTAGGAAGCTAGTTCAAAAATCTGAACCAAACAGACCCTAGAAATTATGGTGTCCCTCTCCCTTGTCTATTTCACCTGATTCTTGTCTATTTTACCTTAAACTATTACAAAGAACTGCAAAAATTTTATCTAAAATTTATTTTCTAAAAAAATCAAACAAACTAGGGTTCATTGCATCCATGCCACCGTTATTTTTGAAACCGAACGAAATGTCATTACTATTTCGCTATTTGCCTCCATACCATTACTATTTTCAGATACTCGCTTTCATGCCATTTCGTATACATTTGATGCATACGGACCCACCTGCAACGTTGTTTTTTCCTGTATTAACTATATTGCCCCTCTTCTTCTTCCCTCTAGAGCAGAGCAAGGAGAATGGCCGGTGGCTGACGGTAGGGCATGGGCGGCGTGGTCCGACAAGGGCATGGGGCATGTGAGGAAGCAGTCGACGGTCCGACAAGGGTGCGGTCGGCGTGAGGCTATGGGGAGGCGGGGCATGACGCCACGGGGCAGGGGCGCGAGGCAGGCAGGGAAGCGACCGATGTGAGGCTGTCATCTGACAGGGGCACGAGGCGACAAGGCGACGGGGCGATGAGGCGCGGGACCGGCTGGGAACCAACCGACGCGAGGTCGTGGTTTGGTGGCGACGTGAGGCCACTAGGCGGTGGCGTGTTGCGAGGTAGGGGTGCGGGCCGGAGCGGGCTGCCGCCATGGGATTTTTCTACGGTACAACCTCCGCCTAGATCCATCGCTGCCGCAGTTGGCCTCTGACGCCGCTGTTGTCCACTGCCGAGGAAGAAGAAGACCGGGGAGAAGGTATTGAGGGTAGTATGGGCAATACGTAATTTTGGGAGCCTGTAGGTGGGACCGTAGACGTGGTGGACAGACAACATGACATAAAAGTAAGTATCCGGTAATAGTAAGGGAAAATTACTCACATGTCATTATAATTTTCAAGAATTACCGACATGTCACTGTCAGTAACTGTGGTGACTCTCATCTGTCATTGACACACTATTGACATATCGGCAAACCGTAAAAATTGTAATGACACGTAAGAAATTAACCCTAATAGTAATGATATGGAGGCAAATAAAGAAATAGTAATTACATTTTGTTCGGTTTCGGAAATAACATTGGCATTGATGTAATTATGACCGTGATCTAAATTACATTAAATGGTTGGTTTGATATTATAATTGTCGATGATTTTTTTATAGATTTGATCAGAATGAAAGAAGTTTTACTTAGTACAGAACTGAACGAGATTAAAGATTAAAGTATATAAACTGAGTACATGTGAACTCATGGACGCGACTATACGATCTCTACACCAAGATTAGCATATTGCTTAGATACTACTCCTTCCGGTTCACGAAATAAACATAATTTTAAAAATACCAAAAAACAATTAATTATTATGTATTGTTTATATTTTTTCTTATTAAATATAACATGAAAATACATCAGATATAATATTTAAAATACATAATAAAATATAAAACGACTTATTTTTTATTTTTTTACTGAGGTAGTAACGTGTATCAGAAGTTTGGTGCCTCGGATTCCATGGCCCAGCCGCGGGCGACTTGTCACGACCTCCCGCCTCACATTGCCACTCGCGGGCTCCCTCCGCGGCGGCCCAGAAGCCCAGCGGCGGCGAGGCCCGATTCGATCTCAGCCGTCCATCCGAACAAGCTGGTACCCTGCTCGCTCGATCTCCCTATCTCCTCCGGCCTCCGCGTCCGGTCCCAGCTCTTCTTCAACCTCTCGCTGGCTCGCTCGCTCGCTCCATTCGCCGAACATCCGTGCGTGGTCCGTCATGGGGGTCGCAGCTGTCCTCCTCACCAACCCCGCCGTTCCCGCGGGGAGGAACCAGCGGATGCAGAAGCTGCAGATCCTCGCCTCACGGGCATCGTCGTCCCAGCCGCCGCGCCGGTGGCGCCTCTATGCCGTGCGGGAAACGAAGGAGGGGGAGGCCAAGACGGCAGAGGAGATCACCGAGAAGTACGGCCTCGAGTTCGGCCTCTGGAAAGTAAGCACCACCACCAGGCAGCGGCCATACTCGCTCGCCCAAGTTGCCCCGCGGCTTGTGCTCCAATTCGAATAGCTTCCCGGATCGGAGCAAATTGTGAGCTCAAATCCGCGCCGTGTGTCGCCGCAGGTGTTTAGCTCCAATGAGGAGGCGGAGGGCGGCGGAGGGGAGGGGAAGAAGTCGAGGACCGAGCAGGCGAAGGAGCTCCTGGCGAAGTACGGCGGCGCGTACCTGGCCACCTCGATCACGCTCTCGCTCATCTCCTTCACCCTCTGCTACCTCCTCATCAGCGCCGGCGTCGACGTCCAGGACCTCCTCGGCAAGGTGAGCCGGAGCATCCGTCTACACCCCTCCAGCCCTCCTCGTCGTTAGCCGTGTTCCTCCGATCCGGGTTGCAGAGACTGCGGCTCACCGGCGGTGGCTCCCTTGCTTTGTTGTCGTCGTAGGTTGGGATCGCGACGGGCGAGACCGGCGGGAAGGTGGGGACGTTCGCGCTGGCCTACGCGGCACACAAGGCGGCGTCGCCGATCAGGTTCCCGCCGACGGTGGCGCTGACGCCGGTCGTGGCCAACTGGATAGGGAAGATCAGGAAAGGAGGCGACTAATCAACAGCATAAAAGTGTAGGCACCCCAATCTGTCAATTCGTTTTGATATTGGGCTCTTGGCTCGTTCAAAATATCAATTGAGATTTGAGCCATGAAAGCATATATGTTCATCATGCACGTAAGCTTAGATGTTATTACCCTCATTTCAAAATACAAATGTTTCTAGAATTTAAATTTTGTTTCAAATATTACAACTTTTCTCTCTAAATATTTATATTTTACTCTATGACCTGGAGTACTAGTTGCATATAGTACTAATTGCTTTGAGTACTAATATCCCATTTTTTTCTTACATCAACGCGCTCGGATACGTGGCGCGCTCTGAGTGCCACATAGTTCAGGGTTTACAAGCTGTCATGGTGCATGTAGCTGTTAGGCACTTTAGTTTTACTAAGTGTCGTATCTAGCGCTCAACAAATAGTTGGTTGAGTACTCAACAAACCCTTATTTATCGACAAAAGGTTCACTGACTACAACACTTAATTCCTGTGACAAGGGTATATGATGAAATACTTAATTCATGTAGTGGCAACTATAACCATAGGTTGATGCACAACCAGTACACCATGCAAACAAAGGTATTCAACGTAGACCGACCAAGATTAAGCTGGGAGAAAGAACTTGACTAAGGGTTCATTTGGTACGGCTCCAGATTTTGTTTCTCTAGATTTTGATTCTAATTTTCTAGAGAAGTGATTCTGAACTGAATTAGAATCATTCATGAAATCGTTTGGCTATATCACTAGATTTTGATTATCATAAGAGAGTATGTTAGTCTAAAATGACTAGTTTATCTCCGATCTTAAGCGTTCCTCCAGCTGTTTTTTACCTTTTAGCAAGAAAAATTTATAAATAACTTGATCATATATGTATCTTCTACAAACATGTTAACTTTGCATAACTTTTACTCATGTGAAACATGTACAAAACTACCATATCGTTATGTTTGACTATTCATATGGCATCTTGATCAGCCGACGTTGCACGATACATCCATCCATGAAGATTATAATTATTCGAGGACAAAAGCGGAGACAAAAAGGAAGCAAAAAATTAGAAGGTCATGAGCACAAATAATGGAGGCGGCAAAAATTAAGAGGAACACTCCAGCGTTGGTGTATAGGGCCTCCGACGGGCACACACGTGACGTCGCCATCAACCTGATGTCTTGCGCGAAGCTCTCAAGACAGAGTGGTCGACGAGGACCTTGAGTGTGAGTAGCTCATCGTCGAGCACCGGGACCACGCTGCCAACAACCCTTTTGACGATGTCATTAGCATGCAACAACCTCGACTCGTCCTAGCAGAAGTGTGTGTGAAGGTGGCCATCGAGACCCCTAAAGACGTAGAAGTAGACAACGGTCTGCTCCTCTCTCTAGCGCTTGTTGACGAGAACCAGTAAGCTGAAGGGGCCGAGCGCGCCACGCCTCGCGGTGTCTTTGCTGGTGCTGCAATTGTAGCCAACATCAGCCTCGGCGACGACATCGACAACAAGCGGGTCGAGCTCTAACTTAGCGAGGATGTCGATTGGGAGGAGGGGATGATGAGGGTGGTGACTAGGGGGAGGGGACGACGAGGACGGTGATTGGGGAGAGGGGATGGCGAGGGCAGCGACTAAGGTGTTGGATCGAAAAGGTGATCAAAGAGGGGTGAATGGGAGCTTTAAAATTCTTCTTCTAAAAACAGACTTCGAACACACCCTTCGAAGTTCTAGTTCGTAGGTATTTGCCACACTCCGATATAGAGACTTCGCACAGGGCAAAAGTTCAAATTTCAAAAGACTTCGCTCACACCCAGACTCCCAAAATGCTCGAAGCAGGGCTTCACAAGAGTAGGCTCAGCACATGGAGGTGCTTGGAGTCAGACTCTGCACAATAGCACTATGCTTCAGAGAAAATCCCCTCAAAGGACTTCGTTCCAATGCTCCACACTAGCAACTGGTATTGGGCTTCACAAATGAAATAGACACCGAACTATACTTAGGAAAAATGGCCCGGTGAAAATTGCAGGCTTCACACTCTTGACATTGGACAGTACTTCACTAGAGATACTCGAGGATATACCTCTAGTTCTTACAGAGCAAACGTACTCTAAAAAGCCAATCAACACAGCCTTCGCACCCAAGATGACATGTACCTCTTCATTAGCAAGAACACAGAGTAAACACTCTGGTTTACACAGAACGAAGTGCACTGCAAAAGCTTCAACACACGTGAAGCGAAGAACACAGATACAAGTTCATGCAATCAATGAATCAAAACATAACAGAAGTTTCAGTGCAAGAACATGGAACACAAAAAGCTCACAAATCTGAGTACAAGTTTATGGCGGTTGGCTCTAGGCTACAATAAGTGCAGAAGGTTCTAAACCTAGCCAAAGTGCTAAAAGTGTTGCCCTAGACCTCAGCATGCCTCTCCTTTTATAGGACAACTCAGACATGTGAAGTGACTACAATACCCCTAGAGTTCACAAGTTTTCTACCACCGGTAGTCATGGGGGTACAATAGGTAGTCTACTTTATTGGAAGCTCCTTTTGTGTCAACTTTGCAGACCAGAATCTTTGGAGCCCCCTTCACACTATGAAGTCCCTGAGTGACTTCGTCAGTAGGCTTCGAACCCGAAGGTGCTTCGCTACTTCCGAAGTCTGTCTCGATACAGAGTGACGATTTTGAGTCGAAGCCGTCAAAGCCCTTGGCGCCTTCACACCACCACCTTCGGATTGGACCATCATAGCTTCGCAGCTTCACGCATGACAGAAGCACGTCAAGACATCCTGACTTCGAAGTCCGACCTTCGAAGTACCTCCTTCCGGAGGGTTTCGTTCACCACCTTTCGAAGTCTCTCCTTCGTTCAAGGTCTCCGCATGAAGCATCTCCATAAGCACTCCTTCGTAGTGTCTCCTTCTCTGGACCATGGCTTCGATGCACCTTTATTTCTGAGACCTTCATCAGGTGTCCTTCAAAGTGCCTCCGTCCGGAGCACACTTGTCAGCCTTGCCTCACTCTTGATGAATTTGTCCACCAACCTTTGAAGATCCTTCTTCCGGAGCACTCCTTCGAAGTGCCTCGTCTCCTAGGGCTTTACCTCGAGGTATCTTCATACGGAGTCCCCCTCCGCACTTCCTACCTTGGAGTGGCGCACCTTCTACCCGAGGTCCGACCTTGACTTCACACGGCCTGTTTGACCCTCTGACACCAAGCTCCCCGCTTGTTTGTCATCAAGCTCCCCGCTTGACTTAAGTCACCTGTTGTGTTGACCGTCCCATCACCTCCGAAGTCACCTACACACCATCGACAAGCAACCAAGTGTTTCCGATACCCCGAAGGCCTCTCCGGGTAAAACACCCTCTGGTGCACACTCCGGTGCACTAACAAAGTATCGAACCCTACAGTACAACCTTCGACTTGTATTCTGCTGAACCCCTTCGACAGATATACTCTGCTACATACTTGTGCAGCCAACATCTACCGAACCCCTTCGGTAAAGACCTCTGAATCCTTTCGGAGAGGACCCCTTCGTCTAGAAGAGAACTTGTCAATCACTCATCACTGACTAAAACCAAAGCACATCTCATCTTGGTTTCACATAGGGGAAGGGGACAGTCAGGGCGGCAACCTAGCGGAGGGGACGACATCAGGGGTAGAGGATGGCAGTGGAGGCATTGGGGAGGAGAGGGAACAACACGGGATTCACGAGAAAATCTACATTTTGGTCGATTCTTATTTTCTTCAAAAAAAATGAGAATTCATTCTCAGGGATTCACCTTAGAAGTTGCTCTAAAAAATGGTTTGTTAGGGATTCTACTGATTCCGGTGAGAATCAGACTCGAGAAATCCTACCAAACGCACCCTAAACTCAACAACTAGATTGATAGCAGAACTGCACAAGACAGCAACACTTCTATGCATTCTAGTGAATCATATTCAATTGTGAAATCATTTGGCTAGCTAATAGGATTCTGATTCATTAAAGAGAATATAATACTTTGAATTGACTAGTGCACCCCTATCTTTTTGTCCTATAATGTATATGGGATTGATTATACATTGTATTAATTAGTTGTTTGTTATAGATTTGTTTTTATAATCACTTTGAAGAATTATGGTTGTTTTCTCCGCATTTCAATATAGCAAACTAGAAAGATTTCCCCACATTTTAATATAGATGTGTTGCAACAACAATGCAAACTCATTCCAAAAACAATCCTGCAAAATAGCAAATCCCCTATATAGAACACCTCAAATCCTGAATGTAAGCAACTTTGTCAATTTGTGTACAATTCTCTCTAGTCAAATTGTGAATGCAATTATATATATGGTTATGCCTGAGCAAAATTCATACAAAATACAAAAATCATTGCACTTCACACTTGAATAATTTGTTTATACATCATGCACATATTTGTTTATAGAAGTAACAAATATAGCTAAAATCATTTGTTGCAATATTATGAAATTTGATATACTTTAAAGTTGCACAACATGTTGGAGCTTGCTAAACTGGAAATAGACAAAGTTCTAAAATTTGATGCAATTCATCCTGTTGGCGTAAAAGATTACGTCAACAGGTTTTCTGTAATCAAGAACAAACAAACAGTGTGCTCGTGTTTAAGAACTTACTCGAGCCTTCGTATTGAATAATAACTCAAGTAGTTCGAATATGTGTATTAAATGGCCGGGGTCCCTTTGTTACAGGGTAGAGAGGGGGGTATTTATAGGCAAAATGTCTAAGGAAAAGACCTAACTACCCCTAGATTACAACCGACATAGTGAAAACTGTTCAGTACCCGAAGCAAGGTTAAAGAGGGTAAAACTCCCCAAGGCGGATGGATAAGCCAAACATCTTATCAATCTTGTCGCTCTGCTTCGGAGCCTCCATATCTTGCGGAGGGCTTCTCAGGACTTCATATCGAGACATCCTTTGGCTCGACGCCTCCACCTTCGAACAAGAGCCTACCAGCTCCGAAGCTTAAGAAACCTTCGAGTTATTAATTTAAATCTTGGAAGAGAAGCAATTTCCCCAACACATCCCATGAATGCCGAAGATCTGCACGGCATGTTGAATGTTGTTACACTGGAAAAATGAATTAGTCGCGCTGAAAATTAATTCGTATTTAGGGAATTCTCTCAACGAAGAGTGAACTTACAATTTGTAGCTTCACTAAACTTACAATCTATAGCTTCGCTGTATTTCCATCGAGTTCAATAGTTTGGATTTCCGGAAAAGTTGATTCAGTTACATAATCATCTATCATATTTAAATATTAAATTTTTAAATATAAATACAAATATTCAAATTAAAACAAACGGGAAGCGTGCATGAACATGTGGCGCAGATGAGAGCTGGGATAGGAGGCCTAGGTAAAGGGTGGAGAGCAGCGGCGACGCCTTCTACCTTGCATGAGAGAAGATGCGCGCTCAACTGCTTAGGTGTTGAGAGCTAGGTAGATAATTATTTGGAAACTTTAAGAGGACTTTTGTTTTTAGTTGATATGATTCTAGGAAAAATTTTCATCCACTCCTCTTCCATGTAAAAATGAAGAATTTCACCGTAGAAAAATTTGGCTAAGATTCATCTTAAAAAATCTTTAGGAAATAGTGCCTTACTATCTCCACCTAAGTTCCGTTTATTTTAGCTTCGGATGATAATAATCTAGTTTTTTTATAAATTGAAATAAACATGATAATTTATTTTGTCAGTTTATTATAATTTGGAGTGCAGATTATAACAATTTAGTAAGTTAGTGGAATATTTTTTTATAAATTGAATTTTTATAATTCAAAAAGCTGAAACAGACAACCCTAAATTTCAAGACCGGAGGCTGTTACGTCAGATAGTTTTTAAAAGACATCCAAACGTTTGCCAGCTATTTGTAAATTTCGAAAAAGAAATATATTTCTATAAAATTTTGAAAAAATAATGTAAAAATCATCGTCGAAGCATCTGGAACCTATTTCGCAGGCAGCCATGGGCCACGGCCATGGTGTGCGCCGTCTCCGCCTCCACCTTGTCGTCGGCCGCCGCGCCTCTCGCCTCCCCAAAGGTGACCATCGCTGTATCGCCGCAGCCGTCTCTCTCGTTCCCTCGCTCCTTCTCCGCCGGGAAGTCCGTCCGCCCGCCTCGCCGACGCCGCCGACAAGAGATCTTCCAGGACCAGCAGGTAGCAGCTTCGTCGCCCGTGCCGGAGGCGAGGTTTGGCGCGATTCTTGTTGTTTCGTTTTTTGGTATTGGTTCCTTTGTGCGGTGTTGGATTTGATGCGCGGGCGCGTGTGTGAGCGCTGGACTTCGAGGCGGCGGAGGCCGTGTTCGACCAGGAGTTCATCAAAGTATGGCGGTAATTCGGTAACCACCTGCACTGCGCTGCTGGCTTGCGGTGGTGCAATTCAACATAGGGTATTGTTTGGCTTGGAACTGGCAAAATGTGGCCTGTTCGATTGTTGGTAGTCCAGATTAGGTGCTAATTCCATCTGCGCAGTTTGATCGAGTTTGTGATTGATATCTTCATTGTTGGTGCCCTTCTGTATATGCAGGCCAAACTGTCTGAGTACATTGGGAAGAAATATGTGATTTTGTTCTTCTACCCTCTGGACTCACATTCGTCTGCCCAACCGGTGCGTTAACCCCCTTGTCTCTTTCATGGAAAATCTCTTAGTTCTCAGTTTTTATGTGGCATTTCTAAAGACAAAATGCATGGTTATAAGCTTTGCAGAGATCACTGCTTACAGCAACAGATATGAAGAGTTCGAGTCTTTGAGAAGATAAATACTGAAATTCTTGATGTTTCAATTGATAGTGTGGTATGCTACTTTTCATTTGCATGACTTTCCATGCTGTTACGGTTATACTGCACATTGCATAAGTTAGTTTGTTCAGAGTGGAATTGTTATCATCACTTGCTCAGTTGCTCAGCTGTACTGAGAGTAACATACCTCTATGGCTCTATACCATATTACCATCTAGATATCTAGTTCTTCTGTTGACAGAATATGGTGGTCTCTTGCATGCATTAAGATCATAATGTACAAATTAAGTGTAGAGCGTTCCTCATTATGTTAGTGAATATTCTATTTGTTGTTAACAGTTCTAACATTAGAGTGCCACAATGCGCACTTCAATTCCGTACCTTTCGTAATGTAAGTATGTGACATTTGTTATGCCTTATGCAAATATTGACATAAAAACTGATCTTCAAAGTCTTTCAATTCCAAACAAGTTGGTGTAGGCTAATTGAGTGGCTAGGTTTTCCATTGGCTTACTAAGCCTATCACAACTTTTTATGGGAAAGGGATCCTCTCTCCTTTACTAGGACTATGGGATCTGCTATGTTGAGGCAACATAGGTGGAGTTGGATATAAAAACTGATGTTCTGTAATAATAAGGCAATAGTGGTAGTAATATTCAATTCCATTATCTCAAAACTGCTTTTAGAAATGACTGATGTAGGAAAATATGTTATTATTCTGCTTTGTGTCTAGCAAGAAGATTTATCTCATGCTCAATTAATTATCATAATATGTTATTCTTTCATTCTTTGGTCCTATAGCTATTATCCACTGTTTCTCTATGAACCACAAGTATATTAAGTAATTGCAACCTACACTTCGTTGGTGTCTCATACTGATTTGACTTTTCAAATGTGTATTTTTTTGTAGTTTTCCCATCTTGTGTGGGTGCATACAGACAAGAAATCTAGTGGGCTTTGTGATTTAAAATAACCTCTGATTTCTGGTGTCACCAAATCAATTTCGAAATCTTTTGGTGTACTGATCCCTGATTTTACTGCAGTTTTGATCATGCGTTGGCTATATGCTATTCAGCGGAATGATTTAATTTTCATTTGCATTTCATTTTTGTGTGCAATGAAATCTCATAAGAGTTTCTATGCGTGTGTTTTCTTGTCAGGGGATTGCTCTGAGAGGATTGTTCATCACTGACAAGGAGGGTGTGATTCAGCATTCCACCATTAACAACCTTGCTATGAGACCCTGAGAACCCTTCAGGTAGAATAGCAAGCTAAAAACGACATCTTCAAACATGCATTTTATTTCAATAGGCATAGCGGTTTCCATATTTTTATGGTCACAATAAAAATCAGACTGTGGTCATACTAGAGTTATAACTGCCGGTAACAGTCTGATAGAAGAAAAGAGATGCAAACATGCAAGTTAATAAATATTTTTCTTCGATGGAAGGCTCTGCAGTTTGTCCAAGAAAACTCTGACAAGGTTTATCTAGCTGTATGGAAGCCTGGGGAGAAATCGATGAAGCCTGACCCTAAGGGCAGCAAGGAGTACTTTGCTGCTATTTAGACATGTCCTTTTCATTGGTTGTCAAGTTTTGTCATAGCCTTTGTCGGGTTAGCACTGCTCTATCATTTGGGCTGGTAGTTTGGTTCAAGGCTTGTGAGGCAGTTTGAGCCTCGGCTCACAACCTCAGCGAGCTGAACTTGAGCTAGTGGGTTGGGCTCGGTTACCGGCTAAGCCGAGCCGGCTCGCGAGCGGCTCAGTGGCTCGGCCAGCGGTGCAGTGGCCCTTGTGTCTGTACTCTGTCGGCCCATCTGTGGTTGAAGAGTGAAGACCGTCTGTTAGGGTTTGTCTTAACTGCCTGATTCACTATTTCTATGGTGGTCGACTCCCGAACCGGTGTCATGGTGTGGCAGCGTCCAATGGTCCTACTCCTGTCTCGTGTCGGTAGCTCGACGTGTCCGACGTTCCTCGCCCAGGCCTAGTCACCCTCACAGACGACCGCCACTTATCATATTAGAACTCGTCGGCCTTAGCCCTTAGGTGAGTCTCGTCCTGTTATCTCGTAGCTTGTAGCCCTGTAGGCCTGTGATTCCCGTCCGGTCGCCTTGCTCCCGTTGGGGTGGCAACGAGCCGAGCCAACTCGGGCTTGGCTTGGTCGAGCCGCTGTTCCATCGAGTTGAGCCTGACTCAGCTCGCTCGGCCAACTGACCAAAAATTGGGCTTGGCTCGGGCTCGGTCGAGCCGTGAGCTTGTTTGGCTCGGCTCGCCTGTTTCGCATGTTTAGGCACACAACAACAAGTCTGTAATTTTTTAGTTTTCTCTTCACTCCACAACAACATTTTGTTACGTAGAAATAAAAAATCACACATCAATTCAAAATCCATAAATTATCGTTTGTAGGTTTGGTTTCATCATTTCAATTTCCAAACATTCAACATCATTACATGATTACATCAACTAGCGGGAACATCAAGCCATAAAAAACATTTCCAAAGTCCACGTGACATCGTGACCACATGACCACATGCCAAAAAAGCACAAGTATATGTTCACATGACCACATCCACATGACCACAATCCACAAGTGACAAGTACAAGTTCGCATATGGCATACCACAACTCCACAATTTCAAAATTCAATATAGTCCACAATTCCACATGTTAACAAAATGGATTAAGGGTGTGTTTGGTTCTGCAGTGAGCTGTGAAAAAGCTACTGTGAGCTATCTGTTGTGAAAAAGTTGTTGTGAGTTGATTGCTTTGGAAAACCTAAAAGTCGTTTGAAAGTCGTTTGGTTGAACCCGCTGTGAGCTGACTGTTTTTTATAACTGACCTAATTTTTATTATTATAATATTCCATACATATATATAAATAGAAAACAATCGACATTAATGCAACTAAATAACTGGAAAATATATTAGATAAATAAAAAAGTCTATAGTTCATCTCATAAAGTAATCGACAACTACATAGGTATCTCATAAAATTGTGCAATACAATACAAACCATAATGATGTTAGATCAATCAAGACACCTTAAATTCATCCTATCCAATTTGTACTAAAAAGCAGAAAAGCAAGGTACAATCTACTTCCAAATTTGTACTAGAAAAAACTGATTTTCATGGGAGAAGCAGATTTGGTAAATCCGTTTGATTCAACTTCTGCTTTTTCACAGCAGAAGCAGATTTCAAAAATAGAACCAAACGTACCTTAAAGTTTAGAATTTTAACAAAGTAGTAATTTAAAGACCAACATTGCTCTCGACCACACTCTTAGGAAATGGAATAGTCTCAATACCGTCGTCTTTTTCATCCTAAAAAGTCATAGTGATCAAGTTAATAATAAATGAATGTATAAGAATAAAAGACATAAGTACAAATTAATTTACCACAATCACAAATTCACAATAGCTCAAGAATCATTATGAGAACCTTTGATCCAACTAGAAGCTACTGTGATTGTGGTAAATTAATTTGTGTTTATGCCTTTTGTTCTTATACATTCACTTCATAATTCATCATGATTCATTACTAACTTGATCACTATGATTTTTTAGCATGAAGAAGATGACAATGTCGAGACCATTCCATTTCCTAAGAGTATGGTCGAGAGCAATATTAGTCTTTAAATTACTACTTTGTTAAAATTTTAGACTTTAATATATTTTGTGAACAGGTGGAATTGTGGACTATGTTGACTTGTGGACTTGTGGTATGCCGTATGCGAACTTGTACTTATCACTTGTGGATTGTGGTCTTGTGGACATGGATTTGTGCTTTTGTGAACATGTCATGTGGATTTTGGAAATGTTTTTTATGGCTTGATGTTCATGTTAGTTGATGTAATTATGTAATGATGTTGAATGTTTGGAAATTGAAATAATGAAACTGAACCTTCGAACGATAATCTATGAATTTTGAATTAATGTGTGGTTTTTTATTTCTATGTAAAAAAAATTGCTGCTGTGGAATGAAGGGGAAACTAAAAAATTATAGACTTGTGGTTGTGTGCTTGGACATGCGAAATAGGCGAGCCGAGACGAGCAAGCTCGTGGCTTGGCCGAGCCTAGTTTTTGGCTCAGTTGGCCGGACGAGCCAGCTTGGGTTCGGCTCGTTGGCACCCCTATCTTTGATTGCAGTTGTAGTCATTGTGCACACAATTACTATCTGTGATGCGCTTCTCAGCAAATAAGGATCTGTTGTGTTGCATTCTGGGATTTACTCTGCTCCCGTTTAGAAAAGAAAAATTAATCATTGAATAACATTCTTATTTGGTTCTATGCTCGTTTAAAAAACTGCTATTTAAGGCTTTATGCCAAGAAGCTACTTGGAGTTATAATAAAATTATTGAAAAATGTTATTGTTTTGTTTGTCCCTAGGAGGGTTTCAAATTTAAATGGCAGACACATTGCCTACATTGTGGAACAAGAAACCTTCCATTTTCAGCCCCTGTGGCCAGCCCAGTACGCCAGTCTCAGTGGGCATGAACACCTTGGCCCATATGTGTCTTACTGTCACTATCACCCGCTTCTCTTTTTCTTCCACTGTTTTTAATTCTTTTGCATGCGGAATAGATATACCTAAACGTTTTTTTCTTTTTGAAAAACCTTTTTCTCATACGCAATTGCCTCTTTTTTGCAGGAAGCCATGAGAAAATAAATTTTGGGAAAAAGAACAAGATGGAAGTCCAGACAGAGTGGACAAAAATGGGCTGGAAGACTGGAAGCAGTTATCTTCACCAAATTTCTACTGCTCCAAACCATGAAAATATGGGTTAAGAGTACCCCCTTACCAAATTTTACAAAAAAACTGCTTTTATTCATAAACGCAATATTCATCCTTATTCTTACCTCAATGAAGTGATTAATGGCACTATGACACATATTTAATCTGTTAAAAAAGAAGAAAACAATATCTTAATCAATGGTTACTTATAATTGCACCGGCAGAGCCACATGCACATTTCCATCACCTTGGAGGCTTGGAGTGGTAGTGTAGTGCACCTGCAGCAGCTTCTGTGCTGCACCAATTACCAGTGCGCCAGGGATGTTAAAATTGAGAAGCTTTTCTGCAGATAATGCCACTCATGCACTTTTTAGCATCCCCCTCTTGCTCCACTTTAAAAAGCTGCCTGCGTGCAGCAACACAGTGCTTAGTGTTTGTTTAATTCAGTGGCATACCACACTGTTCCTTTGCCATGCACAGATCTAAACAGCAACCTAAATGCTTCTTCGATTAAGTAACAAGAGGAAGGAAAATAAAAGGAAAGAAAGGATCAAAAGAAGGGCATGCAGTGATTAGGGTTTTCTTTTCTGCTTTCCTCTTTGTGTTTTCTTTTGCAGTATTTTGCTCCTCTCTCATCTTGGTTCGATTGAACCGTGTATATACTTGCCTCCTTGAAGCGCTCCTTTTGGGGCAATGGCTTTGTGATGATTAGGGCTTGCCCTTTTTCTCCCCTTTTGGGCCATATGTGACCAAAGCTTTCTTTGACTGACCACTTACCACTGCTTCAGATTAGTTTGAACAGACCATGATTTGCATACATAGTGCCAAACACACTGACGCTTTGCATACATCTGTGCAAAACTTGTATAAGAGTTTAGGAGCCATTAGCCACATTAGTTTCTGATATATGGTTGTGAAAGAGACGTAATCACCATTGCATTTCACTCGTAGAAGTGAAATTAACTGGGGAATTGGAGGGGATGATTGAGAAATGAATGGAGATCTCTTTGGAAGGCGTGAGGCGGAAGCCATTTTCTGATACTTTGTGTTTTGCCGTCTGTTTAATCGACCCCTTTTCTCTATTCGTATCCCCATAAAGAACAACGCTCCCGCACGACTTTTGATGCAAATACACGCACTAATTACCGGTCAATGATGCTGTAAACTTGCTTTATTACGTGCTTTGGCTTTTGCCCTGACAGTTAATTCTGCTCTCAGTAGCATTGCAGTACCACAAACCGTTTGTGCAGATGCTTATATGTCAATTATATATGCATGTTTTTATTGAATTATTGATCAATCTCCACCTATGCCATATGAGTAGTAAACTTTTGTTCTCTTCACTTATACTATGCATTAGGCATACTGGCACTGAAACTTCAGAAGTTGCCTAAACTTGATGAGTTAAGAATGTGTCAATTTTTGTGTCTAGTATTGCAGTCTGCTTTTTAGGGAACAGGAATGCCGAAAAGCCCCGGCTTTGCTGAACATGCGGCTGTTTTAGGGCATCAACAATCGGCAAAAGTAGTCCATATAGATGGGACTCACAATATTGGTTTATAGTTATTTTTCATCCCACAATGTTTATAGCAATAGTAGATATCAAAAGTAAGAGAAGATAGAAAGAGAAGGAAAGAAGAAAAGTAATAAATATTATTTTATTTCTTTTGGGCAGTCCATAAGCTTATAGATACATTTTACTAAAATCACTATAGACTACTTCTACGATGGTTCATCTCACTTATAAAAATATTTTAATGTTTATGGATTACTTTTTTCACCGATTGTGGATGCCTTATGTTTTATTGCAGCTCCTAGTAATTGTGAGCGATTCTAATAATCTTTCCATGCATGCAGACATACAGTCTACAGAGAGCATATGGGCAGTAAGGATGGACGCTTTATTCCATATATACTTTGAGTCCAGAGAAAAAAGAGGCAGTACACAGTTCCCGATTCTTTTAGGGCACAAAGATCTCTCTCTCAGAAAAGAAAACCAATTTAATTGGGCCCTCTCAAAAGATGAGAGGTCACTGCAGGCCACATCAGATCGTATCGATCACATAAAGCATCATATGTTGTATCATCATCATCATTGCAACATCAGACCCAATTCCTGTTCCTAATGACATCAATTGTATCGATATACGACGATCAATGAGCAGGTATGAAAGTATGTATGTACTTCCTTCATGATGAATATATATATGGAGTCTCCTCTCTTGAATTAAATACTACTTGCTATTGAATTATATCCATCTTTTTATCTGATGTATTTTCAGATTAAGTTCCTAGATCCTAGAGGTGCTCTGTTATGAATTTTTTTAAATAATATTTTTAAAAAGAAAATTTCAAATTTGTATGATGATTTTGAAAAATTGCCATGTGGCATCTGGTCGGTATTTTAAGTGTCGACTGAAGCTGACGTGGCATCCAGTCGGCACTTCAAGTATCGACTGGAGCTGACGTGGCACCAGTCGGCACTTCAGTGCCGACTGGTACTTACTTTTGCAAAATTTAAAAATCGTAATACAAATTAGAAATTTTCTTTAAAAAATATTATTTTAGGAAAAAATTCACTCTATTACTTATGCTAGTGGTTGAACATTGTTTTTTTGGTTTATAACAAATGTTGTTTTTAGGAAATAGAAAATAATTTAATTTGGTTCAGTTTTCATATTTAGCCGAATATGTTACAATCACCTTTTTATATCATTATTTGGTAAGCTAGATAAAACTAAAATTATATCATAGTTTAATATTTCAACTTACCAATACATGAATATTAGTTATGTTAAACTTCTTTCGTCTAATTTATCAACTTATCAATACATGTATATTACAAATTCTAAATTGTTTGGTTGTTTGTTTTTTTTAGTTTAGAAACTAAACCGAAAACTGCATTTTCCTGAAATAAAAACCACATTTTTAAAAATGAACATGCTTAAAGTTTGGTTCGGTTTTCGATTTATTTTTGTCCACCCTTACTCTATATATCTGTGTAATTTAAATCCTCATGTACACACTTTACTCCAACTATTCGGAGTACCATCATTTTTTTCTTGCGGTCTCATCATTTCTCAAGATATTTCTGTGCATTATCATCATTTTCTCATGATATTTTGTTGCATTCTCACCATCTTCTCGTGAATACCACTTGACACACATAACCTACTGGGGAAACAAAGAAACTATGGTCCAGCTTGTGATATGATGCATGTGTGTGTGGCCTCTAATGTGTAATGACCTGGGAACAAATCCATAAACAATGTTGATGAGAAAAGGAGAAATAGGTTGCAAAAGTTTTGCTATGGATCACCCCTTTTTGTTTTTTGCCCTAGTAGGTTTGGTGTGGGAGTTGCATATTGGTTGGTGTCTACATGGTGGAGGCATCCATGGAGCTATGGAGAGACATGAAAGGAACAATTTCTCAGTTAAGAGTTGAAGCACAGGTTTGTTTTTAGTTAAAATTTAGCTCTATTATGGTACACCCATTAGGTAATGCTTAAGATTAATTTGGATAGTTGATTTTAGTACTTGATTACCAGATAATTGGAAAGTCTGCGTAGAAAATTAGAAAGTATGTGCAGGAAAATGGAAAGTTGGCACATATAATTAGAAAGTCCGTAGAAAATTTAAGGTCACAATTTTTAATCATAGCCACAATATTTCTATTGTAGTATAAAATTTGCCAAACATATTATTGTACCATCTTTTATCTAACGTGATATACTATTTAGTTAGAGTATTAGACCCTGTTTGGATGACCTTGTTTTTTTAGGGACTAAAACTTGTTTATTTTAGTATGGACTAAAGTTTAGTTCTTTTATTTGGATGTAGTGACTAAACATTATTTAATGAGGAGTTCATAAATGAGGTTAGAATGTGCATGATAATTTTAGTCTCAATAAGCAACATCCAAGGGACTAATAGACTAAACTTAAGGGACTAAAATTTAGTCCTAATAAGCAATTCTGTTTAAGATTTTAGAGACTAAATGAGACTAAACTTTAGTCCTAAAAATAAGAAACCCCAATTCAAACAGGGGCTTAGAGTATTGAGGGTGCCCTAACACACGTTGTCTTCTCAATAACAAAACCACAGTTGTCGGTTGTCCAAATCCTTCTAGGCCGGGTTATAAATTTTTGTCCCCCAGTTTGCGCACTTCGATGCAGGCATGGATATATAGAATTTAGCTCAGGTCATTCTTTGGAGGCAAAACTGATCACACATGGAAGACTAGTCACACAGATACTGTGAGAATGTGAGAGGCTGCTTCTGCTTGAGAGAGATATAAGAGGGGAAAAGCTGAGGTGCCTTTGTATCTGCTTTGTCAGCACATGCATTCTCCTATCCACTTTTTCTTTCCCACCACAAAATCCACTTTGGACCCAAAAATCAGCCCAGCTAGAGAGTAGAGAGAGAGAGAATGCAGCCCTCCCTAACAAGAAAAGCACAAATCCACACACCATAATCCCCCTTTCTCGAGAGGGTGGAGCTAGAGAAAAATAGAGAAAAACCGAGAGGATGTATCACTTTACGAGGTACACCATATTAGACTCACATAGATGCATAAAGGGTAAGGTACTAAGTACCTCGCTCCGCCATGTTCCTCCAACCTCATTACCTCACCTTCCTTATGCCACTGATCAAAAGATGAATACTCACCAACATATAAAGCAGCATTACATCAACCACTCACAGAGTTGCAGGTTGCAGCTGCAGCAGTGATCTCCTCTTAGGCTTAGCTAGGTAGCTTAGCTAGGTCTGTAGGTGGCGTGCGCGAGCGAGATCGATGAGGGCCGGGGGGTGCACGGTGCAGCAGGCGCTGACGGCGGAGGCGGCCGCCGTGGTGAAGCAGGCGGTGAGCCTGGCAAGGCGGAGGGGCAACGCGCAGGTGACGCCGCTGCACGTGGCGAGCGCAATGCTGGCGGCGCCCGCTGGGCTGCTGCGCGCGGGGTGCCTCCGGTCGCACTCGCACCCGCTGCAGTGCAAGGCTCTGGAGCTGTGCTTCAACGTGGCGCTCAACCGCCTGCCGGCCTCCGCCGCGGTCGCCTCCTCGCCGCTGCTCGGCGGGCTCGGACACGGCCTCGGCCACCACCACCACTACTACCCGCCGTCGCTGTCCAACGCGCTCGTCGCGGCGTTCAAGCGTGCGCAGGCGCACCAACGGCGGGGCTCCGTGGAGAGCCAGCAGCAGCCGGTGCTGGCCGTCAAGATCGAGCTCGAGCAGCTCGTCGTATCCATCCTCGACGACCCTAGCGTCAGCCGCGTCATGCGCGAGGCCGGCTTCTCCAGCACCCGGGTCAAGGCCAACGTGGAGCAGGCCGGCGGATGCAGCACCACGACCACAGCGGCCAACACCAGCGGTCCCAAACAAAACCCTAACCCTTGCAGCCCCACCACCATCTTCAGCCCGGCCGCTCAAGAGACCAAAGCCAAGCTGTCACTCGACCAGGTGCGCGACGAGGACGTCAACGCGGTCCTCGACTGCTTGGGCGCCAGCCGGGGCAAGCGGAGGGTCGTCGTCGTCGCCGAGAGCACGGACGCGGCGGAGGCCACGGTGCGCGCGGCCGTGGACAAGGTCAAGAGGGGTGAAGGGAAGAGGCACGACGCGCTTCGAGGTGCACAGGTCGTCAGCCTCCGCCTTTCGTCGTTCCGGGACATACCGAGGGAGGAAACGGAGCGGCGGCTCGCCGAGCTCCGGTGCCTCGTCAAGAGCCGAGGGCAGGTGCTGCTCGTCGTCGAGGACCTCAAGTGGGCGGCCGAGTTCTGGGCCGGCCACGCCGCCGCCCAGAGGAGAGGCGGCTACTACTACTGCTCCATCGAGCACGTCGTCACTGACGTGAGCGCCCTGGCGTGCGTCAGCGGCGGCGGCGGCGGCGGCGAGCACGGCGCTATCTGGCTCGTTGGGTTCGGGACGTACCGGACGCACACAAAGTGCAGGGAGGGGCAGCCGTCGCTGGAGAGCCTATGGGGTCTCCAGACGCTCGCCGTCCCCGCCGGCAGCCTCGCGCTGAGCCTCACCTGCGCCTTCGACGACAGGTAAATCTGGCCGTCCCCAGTTTCACGGTGCAGCGTGTCACATCAGGTGTACGAAACGTCTCAAACCATTCGTTACTGCGCAAGCAGTATAGTACCAGCTTGTGCCACCGTTCCTGCGATGCGACTCTGATGCTTTTCTTGCCTACCACGAGAGATCGAGCGAAATCTTCTGCATCTTTTGCGTGCTTTCTGGACAAAAGCTTTAGGTCAATCTATGGCTTTTCATGCATGAAACCACACAGTGATCACCACATTGTTTGCACATTCATGAGCAGCATGCATGGGTGATGGATGAGTGAGATTGAGGTGACAGTGGAATCTCATTCCGTTTGTTCTTTCTGCAGTGCGCTCGGCGCGGTCAATCAGTCCATGAAAGCGAGCCCTGCCCCTGGCACCGATGGGAACGGGGCGGCGTCTTGCTGGCCGCTTTTGGGCGGCAGCCACCACCTGATCCCCAGATGCTGCGGCGACTGCTCCGCCGCGACGCATAGCACGAAGGCGCCATTGCCGCGCTCCTTCGTGTCGTCGTTGAGCCTCCCCGCTTGGCTTCAGCATTGCCGCGACCAGCAGGTGCTACTCAAATGCTCAATCATACGTACTAGCATTAATTATATTAGTCATTTTGTTCCTGTACGTGTTGATTCTTATGCTGAATTGCTAATCAATGGTCATCACTGACAAAAAAGTTTTGTTCTTGCGCTAGGAGTCCACACATTTCACGGATCTTGGCAAGATATGCGGCAAGCCGTCGCAGCGGATGACGCTGCACTTCTCCGCGCCGGTGTCGCCGGCGTCGTCCATCTCATCCTACGAGCATGGTCACCACCAGCCTCGCCACTCGTGGCTCCTCGCCGACCTAGACGCCAAGCACCCATGGAAGCCCAAACGCGAGGCCGACGAGAAGGCGAAGTCGAACGACTCCCGCGCCTCCAATGGTTCCGTGGAGGTGGAGTGCCGGTCCAGGTTCAAGGAGCTCAACGCCGAGAACCTGAAGATCCTCTGCGCCGCGCTGGAGAAGGAGGTGCCGTGGCAGAAGGAGATCGTCCCTGAGGTCGCTAGCGCCGTCCTGCAGTGCAGGTCGGGGATCGCGAAGAGGCTGGACAAGTCGAGGTCGAAGGAAGCGAAAGAGGAGACGTGGATGTTCTTCCTCGGAGGCGACGCCGACGGCAAGGAGAGGGTGGCCAGGGAGCTCGCCAGCCTCGTCTTCGGGTCGCGCAAGAATTTCCTGTCCATCAAGTTCAACGCCTCCTCGCCGTCTGTGTCGGGCTCCAGCGAGGAGCACCGGAGCAAGCGGCCGCGGACGACATCGGCGGCGAGCGAGCGCTACCTGGAGCGGCTCTATGACGCCGTTTCGGAGAACCCGCACCGCGTCATTGTCATGGAGGACGTCGAGCAGGCCGACCATCGCTGGCAGGCGGACATCACGGAGGCCATCGACAGAGGGACGATCCGGAGCCAGACCGGAGACGAAGTCGGCTTAGGCGACGCCATCATCATCCTGAGCTGCGAGAGCTTCAACGACGCGAGGTCTAGAGCTTGCTCGCCGTTTAGCAAGCAGATGAAGGCGAGTAAAGAGGAAGACAAGGAGGACACAAGTGGCCATGATCACATCATCGAAATCGAAGCTGGCCCCGCTTCGTCTTGCTTTGATTTGAACGTCGACATGGAGAGCGATCAAGCCGATGGCCTCAACTCCGGTGATGTCTGTCTGCTCACGGCGGTCGACCGGGCACTGCTCTTCACGAGGCAGGAGGACATGTAGCAGCAGTAGTGTATATGAAGGATCCATGTGTTTATCAGAGGGGCATTACTTCCGATGAACAGCTAGAGTAGCTAGCTAATTGCATCTCTACTAATTAGATCATATCGCTCTTCCATTTGATTTTTTTGTAGTTTTTGTTGAATTTGGTTTTGGGGGGATCATGCATGGGCATTGGTGGGGTGGGATTGTGGGGATGGGATCAATGGCATATTATGAGCTTTATTAAGATGGAGCTATTGTATATTTGTGGTGGTGATGCTCAATATATTTTCAGCTATTCTACGGTTTTGGATAATGGATATTCCCGTATGTAGTTCTTTGGTAAGCTCAATATACTTAACAAACAACGTTCTCAGGATCGACCATTGGGCCAAATGAGATCCTTTGCGGTCAAGTCGAGTCTTGTCGATTGCAGAGATCAATCATCTCTTCCGTATCGTCGGATTTCGATCTGACCGATGCGAAGGAGGAACTTTATGGGATTTGGAGATGGTGGGATCTACCTCTACATATAAAGGAGACTTTCGCACTGTTGGATTCACGCCGAACGACGCGGATCGTGACTATAAAGAGCAATCGAAGACTTTGAAGTCAAAGGATTCGGTTCCGCGTTGGGCAGAGTAATGTGCATGAAAGATAGACATTGTCTCCTCGATGCATAGTTTGTTCAAAATAAATTTGTATTGAATCACGTATATTCTTTCTCTTTTTTCTCTCGATCCCTTTATTTGCTTTCTTATATTACACCGTCTACCTATAGTTCTTGAGTTAATTTTTTCTGTGCCATTATAATTTTTACGGTTTGTCAATATGTCATCAATGTGTCAATAACAAATGAAAGTCACCACAATCACTAACATTGATATATAGATAATTCTTAAAAATTATAATGGCATGCTACGCTTAGGTCTAGGATCTTTCAAATTGAAGCTACTAGTCCACCACCACTACCTAGCTACCATGCATGCATATAGCTATGCAATGTGTAAACCTAGGCATACGAAAAGATGTGTACAATAGTTATAGACTTACAGTTACATATATATGTGGCACAACTGCACAAGTACTAGTTGGGGATCCAAGGATACGAGGGCTTTGAGCCTTTGATCTGTTTTACAAAATCCATCATGATCTACTACGAGAGAGGCATATATATATATGCAATGTATCATGACATTTGCTCTCTTTTAGCTCTCATCTTTTTTTCTTCTTTTCCCCTTCTTTTGTTGTATCTTTTGTTAGTACAAATATGCAAAAAAAGATGAAGCCGAATCATTTCGTCAAGTAGTTTTTCCATGGAACTCTCGGAAAGAGGACCGGTCAAAAAAGATGGAGGTGAGAGATATAGTAATAATACAGCTTTGAGCTTTGCTTTCATGGCGTAACAACAGAAGCAAGAGAGGGTGATGGCACGCTACCTACGTCGTGCGTCCTGAGCCTCCAGCTTTATATGTGTTTTTTTTCCAATCCCGAGGCGTGCCTGGATACAGGGAAGACCGGCAATGGCAGGGTCTTGCACAAGTCCGACGAGACTTCGACGACGAGCTCGCCTAACTAGTAGTCGTGAGTGTTCTCGCGAATTTGCCGTGTAGATCTTTGGTTCAAGCTGTCCGGAGTGTGGCCGCCGGCGCTGGACCGACCAGCCGCCGCTCTATCTGCTGCGAATTGCCAACCTCCCCCCTCCACCGTCCGCATCTCTCCGATGGCGTACGTCGCCGGAGCTCGCCGCCGTCTGTGGGCTGTGGCTGACTGACGTACCCTTTCTTTACGCAAAGCTGCGGCCACAGCTCACGCCATGATTTTTTTTAAAAATATATTTTTTTTAAAAAATTAAATCTGTATGTTCGTTTAATTTTTTTTGTAAAAGTAGCATGTGGTCGGTACTTGAAGTGTCGACTAGTGCCACGTCAGCTCCAATCAGCACTTTAAGTACCGATTGAATGCTGCCCCCTATCAGATTCTACCACGGCACTTGGAGTGCCGATTGGAGCTGACAGGAGCCGATGTGACACCCGTCGACACTTGAAGTGCCGACTAGAGCTGACGTGGCATCCAGCCCGCACTTTAAGTACCGACCGCATGCTACTTTTGTAAATTTTTCAAACAGATATACAGATTTGATTTTTTTAAAAATATTATTTTAAAAAAAATCCCAGGCCGGTGGGTATTTGCTCAAGCAGGCTGTATCTAATTTGTTCTTCTTTGTTGTATTTACGCCATCATATCCACGGGCCACTTGGCCTGTGTTGTTGAAGTTTATTAGCTCCCAAACGCTGCTGTGTGTGTTCTCTGTGTTGGTTGTCGAATCGGCTACAGAGTGTTTGCAAGGTATTCGACTTGGTTCCAATCAACATATGGTATCATAGCCATGTCAGATCGTGACGTGGGTAAGCATAGGTAGTGCATACTTGTACCTGTAGTTAACGGCGATGAACTACACAAGCTGGGTGATCTGTGTTCAAGCGATGATGGAGGATCAAGGAATCTAGGAGGCTGTCGAGCTGATGGGTGATTCGATTGTCGACGGTAGGAAGGCAAAGTCGCATCTGTTCTAAGGGTGTGTTTGGTTGAGTTGTGGCTGTGGGAAAAAACTGATGTGGGCTGTGGGCTGTGGAAAAGCTGTTGTGGAAAGTCAGCTGTGAGAAAGTTGAAAGTCGTTTGGCTGAAACAGCTGTGAACAAGCTGCTTTGAGCTGTGAGTTATGTAAAAAATTCAATTTATGAAATTTTCTGCTTTGAGCTGTGAGTTATGTAAAAAATTCAATTTATGAAATTTTTTATGGTTGTATGAAATTTGAAATGTCAATTTATGAAATTTTGTATGGTTGTATGAAATTTGAAATGTCAATTTATAAAATTTTATATGGTTGTATGAAATTTGAAATGTCAATTTATGAAATTTTCTATGGTATGAAATTTGACATGTCAATTTATGAAATTTTGTATGGTTGTATGAAATTTGAAATGTCAATTTATGAAATTTTGTACGGTTGTATGAAATTTGAAATGTCAATTTATAGAATTTTGTATGGTTGTATGAAATTTGAAATGTCAATTTATGAAATTTTGTACGGTTGTATGAAATTTGAAATGTCAATTTATGAAATTTTGTATGGTTGTATAAAATTTGAAATGTCAATTTATAGAATTTTGTATGGTTGTATAAAATTTAAAATGTCAATTTATGAAATTTTGTATGGTTGTGAAGCCAAAAGCCGCAGAAAGCAGGTCTGGAGGAGCTTTCACATTTTCACTGCAACAAAAGTTGCTTTTACTAAAAGCTGCTAGCCTAAAATATGCCCTTTAGTTTGGCTTTTGGCTTCCAGGAAGCAAAAGCTGCTCCCGAAAGCCAAACCAAAGGGACCCTAAGTATTCGTAGAGGACATCCTGTAGGTGGCGAACAAGAAGACGATGAAGAAGGTATGGGACTGCCTCAAGACATGGTTTATTAGCGCAGAACGAATTCATGACACCCGCTTGCAAACATTGAAGCGGGAGTTGGACACGATGCAAATGGGGGACAATGAGTCTCTCGATTAGTACTCCGGTCACCTTGCCAGAACGTGTTAAGGGACCTGCAACCTGCGTGCCGGATGAGGAGCAGTATGGCCAGAGCAGCAAGGAGGAGAAGCTGGGAAGGATGTATCCAACTAGAACCAGGAAACCAAACACGAATGTAATTGGGCCAAATTGGGTGATGTAAATGGGCTGGGTCGGTGTGGTGTGTGGAATGCTGCATGTATATAAGAACTAAACTGATGAAATAAGAAATGAGGAAGAACTTGGCGGCGGCGGCGGCTCGGCAGGCTGTTCCTGCGCGAGAATCGATCCATCCTTGTGTGTTCCCTTGACAATTGGTATCAGAGCCACAAATTCGACCTGGAGAAACCCCGATACACCACCAGGCAGACGGTGAAGATCATGGAGACGGATGCAAAGTTTGATATCTTGATCAGGAAGTTTGAAGAAGCAGAGGTACGACATATGGAATCAGAGCAAAAAATTCGGTCGGATCTCTTGTCCTTAAATTCGTCGGTGAAGTCGTGGTTACCACAGGTTGAGCGGAAGGTGGATGGGTTGCAATCGATCGTGGATAAATTGCAATCCAAGGTGGAAAAACTGGAGGGTGCAAGAGCATCAGATGGAGGCCAAAAATTTACGTCATCACAGAGTGCGGCAGCTAGTGGATCTAAAGGAATCCACAAGGTACATGAAGATGCAACCAGATCAGAGGTAATATTACTTCAACCTCATCACAACTCCCAAGTTCCACACCATGAATTGTCGAGACTGGAATTGGAGTGGAGTCATAGTTGTACCCATCACCTGGGGTGATTGGGTTGGGAGGGTTGCCACAGATCCACTGCCCACAGTTTGATGGTAATCATCCCCAGATGTGGCGTAGTAACTGTGAGAATTACTTTGCAACTTATGCAGTATATCCTGGACATTGGGTTCGCATTGCATCATTACATTTTGTGGGCAAGGCAGCTTTCTGGTTGCAAGCTGTGCAGTCGCAGATCACTGACATTTCATGGGAAAATTTTTGTGAAAAGGTGTGTGTTCGATTCTGTCGTGATCAACATGAGTCATTAATTCGACATTGGATTGCTATCAAGTAGGATGATACTGTGGCTAGTTATATTGAACAATTTGATAGTCTTATGCATCAACTCATTGCTTATGATAGTTTGCTTAGCACCATTTATTTTGTCACTAAATTTGTGGAAGGGTTAAGAGGCGACATTCGTTCTGGAGTTATGATGCAGAGGCCTAAGGACTTGGATTCGGCCTGTGCCTTAGCCTTATTACAGGAAGAAGCATTGCAATTTGGTAGGAGCAAAGAGCAATTCCGAAGCAACAGCCAGTATGTTCCTCGAACCAACTCAAGGGGTGTTTCCTCCGCATCGCCGACGCCAAATACCTGTCCAACTAACAGCACACCTGAAGACAGACGCGGTACTGATGACCATCACCAGCCCTCTCATGATGATCGGTTGGCTGTATTGCGCAACTACTACAGATCAAAGGGATTATGTTTTGTTTGTGGTGAAAAATGGAGTAGGTACCACAAATGCTCAGCATCAATTCAGTTACATGTGGTGGAAGAACTTATTGAGGCCATCCGTCCTGACTTTGAGACTAAAACTGAACTGGATCACCTCACTGGATCTGAAGAAGATACAATTATGGCAATATCATATCATGCACTTGTTGGTACTGAATCTGGACAAACTATTCGTGTTAGAGGTTGGATACAAGGAACTGAAGTGCTTATGTTGATCGATTCTGGCAGTACTCACTCCTTTGTGGATGACCGTTTGGGTCTAAAATTGGCTGGAGTTCAGCCACTCAACAATCCAATCTCAGTTAAAATTGCTGATGGGGGTCACCTGAACTGTTCATGGATTCTGCCTGACTGTTTGTGGTGGTTGCAAGGGAAGGCTTACAAGAATGATTTCATATTGATTTCATTAGGAAGCTATGATGTGATATTGGGAATGGATTGGTTACAAAAATTCAGCCCTATGACCATTGATTGGAATCGTAAATGGCTTGAATTCATGTATCAAGGGATATTATTCAGGTTCAAGGAGTGGTTCCAAAATTGGATGCATGCATGTCTATTACAAGTGATCAGATTACGGGGTTATTCAACAAAGATGCACTCATGTATATGGTATCTCTCTGTGCTTGCAAGTCTGACACTGAAAGTACTGTCCCGGATATGCTACAGGGGTTGTTGCGTGAGTATAGTGACATTTTTAGGAGCCACACGGTCTGCCTCCTATAAGAAGCTGTGATCATAAGATACCTCTTGTTCCTGATGCTAAACCAGTAACTGTGAGGCCGTATCGTTATAACTCAGCACAGAAGGATGAAATAGAGCGGCAAATTAAGGAAATGCTTCAAGCTGGTATAATTCAACACAGTACTAGTTTATTCTCCTCTCCTGCGCTGTTGGTTAAAAAGAAGGATGGTTCATGGCGGTTAGTGGTTGATTACAGACAACTCAACTCAATTACAGTCAAGAGCAAGTACCCAATGCCCGTCATTGATGAACTGTTGGATGAATTACAAGGATCCACAATGTTTTCTAAGCTTGATCTTCGTTCAGGGTATCATCAAATTCGCATGGTGGAAGGAGAGGAATACAAAACAGCATTTCAGACGCATGTGGGTCATTTTGAATACAAGGTCATGTCTTTCGGGTTGACCGGTGCACCAGCCACCTTTCAAGGGGCGATGAATGCCACTCTGTCTCCAGTTCTTCGCAAATGTGCCTTGGTATTTTTTGATGATATTTTAGTTTATAGTCCTGATTTGGACTCACATCTGCAACATCTCCGGATGGTGTTCACATTGCTCCAAGAACATGACTGGAAGGTAAAACTTAGTAAATGTGCTTTCGGTCAAAGTAGTTTGAGTTATTTGGGTCATATTATTGGTATCCATGGTGTTTCTACTAATCCTGATAAAGTTAAGGAGATTCTGAATTGGCCTCAGCCCACCACTGTCAAAAAATTGAGAGGCTTCTTAGGTTTGGCTAGTTATTACAGGAAGTTTGTTAAGGATTTTGGCATCTTGAGCAAGCCACTTACCAATCTGTTAAAAAAGGATGTTGTTTTCAAATGGTCTGCAGAAGCTGAACAAGCCTTTTGCCTCTTGAAGCAAGCTTTGAGTTCAGCTCCTATATTGGCCCTGCCAGATTTCAGCAAGTAATTCACAATTGAGACTGATGCTAGTGATGCTGGAATGGGGGCTGTATTGGCACAAGAATATCACCCAATTGCATTTATCAGTAAAGCTTTTGGCCCTCGTACTAAAGGTCTCTCTACGTATGAGAAGGAATGCCTTGCAATATTAATGGCTGTAGATCATTGGCGATCATATTTGCAATATGAGGAGTTCATTATTTGTACTGATCATCAGAGCCTCACACATCTTTTAGATCAACGATTGTTTACTCCTTTGCAACAAAAAGCCTTTACCAACCTGTTGGGCCTTCGATACAAACTGTGCTACCGAAAAGGTGTAAACAATGCTGCAGCCGATGCATTATCTCGCCTGTATACTGATTTTGAATCTGAACTAACTGCTGTATCTTGCTGTCAACCTGAATGGTTGCTTGAGGTGGTTCAAGGATATCACATTGATGGCTTCACTACCCAACTACTGTCTGAATTGGTCATTGACCCCACATCTCATCCGGGATTTGAACTTAAAAATGGGCTCATTCGGTTTCAAGGGAGAATCTGGGTTGGAGATAACAAAGCCTTGCAACACATATTGATTGCTGCTTTGCATAACAGTCTAGTTGGGGGACATTCCGGATTTCCTGTTACATACCAAAAAGTTAAGAAGTTATTTGCATGGAAAGGGATGAAAGCATCAGTGCAACACCAACTCAAGAATTGTACAGTTTGTCAGCAGGCCAAACCTGATAGGGCCAAATATCCTGGTCTCCTTCAACCATTACCCATTCCTGATGGTGCCTGGCAACTAATCAGTATGGATTTTATTGAAGGACTGCCTTCTTCGGAAAGGTATAACTGCATTTTTGTGGTGGTTAATAAGTTCTCTAAATATGCACACTTCATGCCATTGCGCCACCCTTACACTGTTAAAGATGTTGTCCACACATTCATGTGCAATGTTTACAAACTCCATGGCATGCCAATGGCTATTATCTCAGATTGTGACATAATTTTTACCAGTCAATTTTGGCAACAAATGTTTGAACTTGCTGGTACTACTCTCAATTTAAGTTCTTCTTACCATCCCCAAACTGACGGCCAAACAGAGCGGGTAAACCAGTGTTTGGAAATCTATCTCCGATGTTACACTCATGCTTGTCCTCAGAAATGGATTAAGTGGCTTCACTTGGCTGAATTTTGGTATAACACTAGTCCCCATTCATCAATTTTGAAAACCCCATTTGAGGTCTTGTATGGGCATCCTCCAAGACAACTTGGCATTGCAGATACTGTTTGTGCAATACCAGACTTGCAAGAGTGATTGGACAACAGAAAATTGATGAATCAGTTGCTGAAGCAGCAGTTACACAGAGCTCAACATCAGATGAAGACTCAAGCTGATAAGGAACGAAGCTTCAGGGAATTTAATGTTGGCGATTGGGTATTGGTTAAACTTCAACCATATGTGCAAACTTCACTGATTAGGAGTGCCAATCATAAGTTATCCTTCAAGTATTTTGGACCTTTTCAAGTGGTATCCCATGTTGGTAAGGTGGCTTACAAATTGCAACTTCCCGCCAATACTTCTATCCACCCAGTTTTTCACGTTTCTCAGCTTAAGGCTGCACATGGATTCTCTGCTGAACAGCAAGTCACCACAAATATTCAGCCGATTGGGTTGTTGGATTTCTGCACTGTGAAAATTGGTGGATCTCCTGTTACTGAAGTCTTGGTACATTGGAATGGCATGCCTGCAGCACTGGCTACTTGGGAAAATTTGGCATCACTCCAAAACAGGTTTCCAGAGATACAGGCTTGGGGGCAAGCCTCATTTCAAGGAGAGGAGACTGTTAAGGGACCTGCAACCTGCGTGCCGGATGAGGAGCAGTATGGCCAGAGCAGCAAGGAGGAGAAGCTGGGAATGATGTATCCAACTAGAGCCAGGAAACCAAACACGAATGTAATTGGGCCGAATTGGGTGATGTAAATGGGCTGGGTCGGTGTGGTGTGTGGAATGCTGCATGTATATAAGAACTAAACTGATGAAATAAGAAATGAGGAAGAACTTGGCGGCGGCGGCGGCTCAGCAGACTGTTCCTACACGAGAATCGATCCATCCTTGTGTGTTCCCTTACAGAACGATTGGAAAATCTTGAGAGTCCTACATGGTTGTGTCATTCTCGGACGCCGGATCAAGACGTTGCACTCAGATTGTGGAGGCGAATTCTTATCCGGTGAGCTCAAGCATCTGTGCGACGAAGGAGGCATTCAACGACACTTCACGACGTCATAAACTTGGTGGAAGAGAATGATGGAGAAGAGTTACTGGCCGGTAGCAATGGAAGAGCTATCAACTTAATTATCATGAAGCAGCAGAGCAAGCAACATGGAAACATGCCATGAGCCAAGAGATCAAATCCATTGAGAGAAATGCAACTGGTCACTAGCATGTTTACCGGTTGGGTAGAAAGCAATTGGCCTGAAATAGATATTATTTAAGTTGAAGAAGAACACAGACGGCGATGTAATCAAGCATAAAACATGCTTGGTGGCCAAAGGCTACGTGCAAAAACAAGGAGTAGACTTCCCAGAAGTATTTGCATTGGTGGCTAAACTCGCCATCATCGCAGCCAACCATGGTTGGCAAGTTCATCACCTTGATGTGAAATCTGCATTTCACAATGGTGAACTCACCGAAATCTACATGGTTGGGCAAAAATATATTTTGGTTAGTAACCATAACGAGGAGGGAAGATTAAGAATAAAGAATAACTAAGTCACCGATATCTGTCTCGAGCGCTTCTTCATTAGGACTATGACCTAAGGGTCAATAAAAAAGATATATATATATATATTATTATATATACGGAAGCGCTATTCTACACCATATGTTTTATTCTACACCGGCTACTTTCAGTAATAGATTTTTTCAGTAGAATAGTAATTGAGTAGTACTTTTTTCTCAGTAGTAAATTTTTCAGTAGAATAGTTATTTTACACCTATGGGGTAGGATAGCATTTATATATATATATATATATATTATATTTGGATACAGTATGAAGAAGTGTAGTAGCTACTGGAAAGTTTCCAGAATTTTTGCATGATTATATTTTCTTACAGAAATTATTTAGTGCCAATGATTCAGATTTTCATTAAATTATGGCAGAAATTGCACGAATTATTAGACCATGATTCTAAACTCCTAAGTTCATGAAACTTCGCCAGCAATTCCTAAGTTATGTATAGTTGGTACCTAAATATTTGTAGAATTTTTACAGCAACAAAACATATGCAACAAAACACAAACCAAGCTCCTGCCCCAAATCTACCGTTATCTATTTTACCTAAAGGTTTAAACCCAAAGTTGTAACTGAAAGTAGAGAGTGGCAAAATCAAATTTTAACCCAAGCAGCCATTCTTTCCTAGGGCTTAGGGGTGGCAACGGGGCGGGGCGGGGCGGGTCCGGGTTGATGAATACCAGACCCGAACCCGGACCCGGTAGGACCCGGCCCCGTTAGCCCCGCGGGTGAAAATTTTCACCCGAACCCGGACCCGTCGGGTCCCCGCAAACCCGTCGGGTCCCCGCGGACCCGTTTTGAAATTTAAAAGTATACAAATGACATAATTTATAAATCACAAATATAACAAAATTCAAACTAAATATCAACGTAAATCATCTTGTTTACATTTTCCAACATTCCAACAAACAAAATTCATCAATATTAAAGTTAGGTTTTTTATGATCTTACATTGTACCAATATATATACATATACATATATAAATATATACATATATAAATATACATATATAAATATACATATATAAATATGAGCTTTTTTATATATACACGAGAAATAATTATTACACTTGAGCATCATAATTACTTCTAGCATTGAAGAATTAATCACTTGCTCTTGCTGTATACACAATACAATTGCTCCGACTTAGGGCATGTTTGTGAGCACGGGGCTAAACTTTAGTTCAACCCTAAAATATAGGATTAAATTTTAGCCTTTTTACTGTTTAGATACATGAGCTAAATTTTAATAATAATTGTACAAAAAACTCATTTACCTCTCCTTTCACCTTTCCCTTTTTTTTATCATCTACATTTTTGTGAGCAAAGATGATAATTAATGCAAGAGGACCACTTTGGGCACCATTTAGCCCCTTTTAGCACTCCTTGGGAGGCTAAAAAAGAAAAGGGACTAAAATTTAGCACCTACTCCCTCCGGTGTACAAATATTAGTCGTTTAGACAAAATTACACATACCAAGGTGATATTAAATAAAGTTACAAGGGTTGTCTCAATTGGTTATAGAGCCTAGATTTTAGTGGTGTCATCCAAGTTCAACTCCCGATGGCCACATCTCATTTGATAGCAATGTTTCGATTGACGCGATGACTAATATTTGTACACTTTCAATAAAAACCAAAACGACTATTATTTGTACACCGGAGGGAGTAGGTTTTAGTCCACCTATTTGGCTCCCTAAGGACTAAAATAGAGACTAAGGTGGGGCCTAAACTTTATTTAGCCCCCTCTTCCAAACAGGCCCTTAGGTGGTGTTCGGTTCATTTAGTTCAAAGTTTAGTCATGTCATGTCACATCACATCACAGATATTTAAGCATTAATTAGAAGTATTAAACATAGAATAATTATAAAACTAAGTATATAAATGAGGCCTAATTCGCGAGACGAATCTATTAAACCTAATTAATCTACTATTAATATATTTTTATTGTAGCACTACATTGTCAAATCACGAACTAATTATGTTTAATAGATTTGTCTCGCGAATTAGCTCTCGTTTACATACTTAGTTTTACAATTAATCTAAGTTTAGTATTTTTTATTAACACTCAAATAATATCTGATAGGAGAAACTAAACTTAAATTTTGGACGAAGGAACCAAACACCCCTCGGCATTGTCAGCTCGTGATGTCGATAACCACATCTTTCTGAGTTTTTTCAGGGACGCTGAAGGAGGCAAGTCGAGCCAGGTTATCGACAGACTCCGCGATCTTCTTTATCTGCGTGACCAGATCCGAAAGAAGCGACGCAGTGACCGCCACATGCATCGCCTGCAGCAGAGCCGTGTCCTCTGATAGATCGCTCCTGAGAGCTTTGGCAGCTTTGATGGCTGCAGCCATGGCGTCGTTGGCTGCCGATGGCACGGTCGTCGATGACCGGATCGCTGCCGAGAGCTCTCGCAGCGCCTTCGCAGAGTGTGAGCTCATTTCACCGCACGCGGTTCGGACCTTGGACGACAGCTCTGGATTGGCCTCAGGATACTGTGACCAGGAAAAAAGAAAGAGAGGCAAGAACAAGAACTGTATTCAATAAACTTGGTTCCGGCCATCCGGTGTCGTCTAGATCATGAAACCGTGTGATGATTCTCATGTGCACCTGAGATGATTTCGTGAGTGTGACGACGTAGGAAGCCATGGCCTCCATGGAAGAAGCGCACTGACGAGAAAGAGCTCCGATCTTCTGGTACTGGCTCCACGGGTGCCTGAAACTGAATTTGCCATGGCCGGGCTCCCATTTGGCGAAGTTACACTGCAGTTTTGCAACAGTCAGTGTTGGAAATAATCTTGTCATTAGTATGTTTATTGGCATGTGTTAAATTAGTGTGGCCGTATTGTGTGTGATGCATGTTTAGAAAGCTAGTATTTTATTTAGTGCAAATTTAGTTAGTGATTAGTGGGGTGATTAGTGGAGTAATTGTGGTTGCATGTGCATGTGCGTGGCGTGTGTGTGCGTGGAGTGAGTGTGTGTGTGGCGTGCGTGGAGTGCGTGTGTGGCGTTCGTGGCGTGCGCGTGCGTGCGTGAGTGGAGTGCTGCTGTGTGTATTTAAATAGCGAGTGTGAGTGCGGTGTTTGCAGTGAGTGCAGTACAGAGGCGCAAGTGCAGTGTGTGCGCTGTGTGTGTGATTAGTGCAGTGAGTGGTGAGTACAAGTGTTTGTGTTCAAGTGAATTAAGTGAAAAAAAAGAGCACCGGTGTGCAGTGTTCTTGTGTGTTCCAGTTGTGCTGAAAAATGCATTGTGTGTGTTTAAGTGCTAGTGAGAGAGTTGGGCCAACAGTCCGTGCCACATTATTGCATCGTTTTACCATCGACCTCTTTTCTGAAGATGCATGTGAAACTTTGGCTTTCGTCGTGTGCAACAGGTTTTCTATACTCTACACTACTATTTCCAAAATAGATCGTAGAGAACTCTTGCAATCGCAAATAAATCACGGCTTTTTACTAACTTGATGGTAAGAAATCCCCGGACCTAAAAATCCATTTCGTACAATTGAACCTTTTCAAATTGTTTTTTAGAAAAAAAAACTTGTGCCAAAATAACAGATGCGAAGAAGAACAAAAGGCCTTGAACGAGTAATGGATCTTGAAGCACTATTTCTGCATCCCCTGACCAAACCCTCCCACATTAGGATTGCTTGTTGATGGTTGATCAAGCTTAATCGATTCCTCCTCTGAAACAAGAAGTTCTAGACCGGGAGGTATAAGATCAATCACTTGACGTCCATCCGATGCATCGACTATGGATATTTCATATCCTTTTTCTTTACACAGTGTTTTTCTCTTAAATGAAGTAAGTGGTGGTGAGTTTGCTAATAAATTTTTAGGTTTAATTTTATTCGTTTCTATTTATACGATGGTTTTTTAATGTTATAATTTTCTTAAGCTTACCAGCGAGTCCTCAGTGGCCTTGGAATTAAGTATGGTCTTGTACGCTTGGAGAAAGGCTTTGCCCTCCAAATTCTCGCCAGTAGCGTTTTCTCCAAAGCATTCAGCTTCCATTCCTGCATTCATGTTTAAAGGTTGTCAATTGAGTGCTTCTTTGGACCGCACGATTTAAGAAACACGGTAAAGATTTACCATCACATTCAATGGCATATGGGTAAGGAGACTAAATCCTTAATTTTTATTTAAATAAAAGGTATATGATCATTTTTTCCTAAAAAATATAAGATTGGAATGTCATATATATATATTGAACACATATTTAAAAAATTATATGTTTAGATGGTTTATAGAAATAAAAAAGGAATTTATAATAAAAGAAGGGGAGTATAGAAGTAAACAGAGAAGATACATTGGACTTCTTAAACAAAAAATAAAATGAGATTTGAGCTCATGTGCTAATTTTCGACTAGGAATTTATCATTGGAGTGCTTCTTTGAAATACGCGATTTAAGAAACATGGTAATAAAAAATATAGGATTGGAATGTCATGTATAATTGAATCCTATATAGGAGCATTTATAGTGCTGCCACTTATTTTCATTAGAGGTAAGAGTTACATTCAATCTTAACCCTTAATTAAGTTAATTAAACTAATTAAAAAATTATGTTTTTACTAACTTATCTCGTCTCTCCAATTCCCTCTCCGGCTCTCCCTTTGTCGGGCTCTCTCGCCACCATTGCCATGGTGCTTTGCCACCTGTTCACTCCCCATCACCGCGACGCCCAATCAACCATCTGTCGTCACGGTGCTCCACCGGTCATCCAACTCTCCTGTCGCACGTCCGCATCATCGTCGTGGTGCTTCGTCGTCACCGTCGCGGTCGTCGCTGCGAAGTTCCACCGCACATCCACCTCCGCCACCGTGCCTCGCCACCCACCGCGTCCGCCGCTGCCCCATCCACCCCTGTCGCCATGCCCCACCACCCACTGTGTTCGCCACCACCGCTCCGTCCGCCCCACCACCTATTGTCATTGTTGATGTTGTCGCCTGTCCGCCCCCGTCACCATGCTCTACCACCCGTCATGTCTGCCGTCACTGCCCCGTCTATCCTCGACATCACACCGTTTCCACCCCTCCCTGTCGCATGTCGAGCTAGCCAGTCAGACCAGGCAAATAGAGAGAAGAAAAGGGAGAGGATGAGAGAAGGAAAAAAAGAAGGAAAAAAAATCTGAGAGCTAATAGTTTTTTTTATTTAAATCTAGATCATTTGATCACCAAAGAAATCGATCCACAGTTGTTGGGTGCTGTAAAATTTTCCTCCTATATATATCTAGAACGCAAGAATTTGAAAATTATATGTTTGGATGGTTTATAGAAACAAGAAAAAAACTTATAATAAAAGAAGGGCGGTAAAGAGAGAATACGCAATTGACTTCTCAAAGTAAAAATAAAATAAGATTTAAACTCATGCGCTAATTTCCAATGTTCCAAACAACCTAAAGATAATTTCTTAATGATTTGGATACTTTAAAATTCATACAATCAGAAGGAGCCCTCTGCCTGCTAATTAAGACAAAGTGATACTACCCTATGTCTACTAATCAACAATATTTTAAATCTTTTATAAATATTATAAATTATGTATTAATAAATTACATATTATATATTATTTTTACTTGTTAAATAAATGATATCTCTCGTACCAATAAATAACTCACCGTTTCTAAAATAGAATAACGGTGAGAAAATAAAGTTATTTGAATTGATTTATTAATTCTTTTACATAAACCTAAACCAACTATATAATATTTTTAGACCTATATAATGAATAATAAGATATTTTTCTACATACTAGATCGAGGCAATATTTGCCATCAGTCCAGCGAAAGTGCAGGAATATTTGTTACGGAATATAAAATTACTATTATCTCGTTTCAGAATATAAACTATTTTAATCTTATCTAAATTAATTTAGATATCAATAAATCTAGGCATAAATATATGTCTAAATCAATTGATAAATAGTACTAGTTGGAAAGCATGCATCCATGACATTGGCATGGCAGCGCTTTTTTTAAATAATATTTTTTTTAAAAAAATTAAATTTGTACGATGATTTTAAAAAATTGTAGAAGTGCTGACTGGATGTCATGTCAGCTCAAGTCGGCACTTCAAGTGTCGATTGGAGTTGATGTGGCAGAATCTGATAGGGGGTAGCATTTAGTCGGCACTTAAAGTGTCGATTGGAGCTAACGTGGTACTAGTTGGCACTTTAAGTACCGGCTGGTACCTATTTTTGCAATTCTTCAAAATCATTATATATATTTGAATTTTCTTTAAAAAAATATTATTCCGGAAAAAAATTCCATGCCAGCAGTAGTGCAGCAGTATACATCGTTCGGCCACAAGCTTTTCAGCTTGCGGTATCACTGTATCAGTAGCTATCAGGGGAGCAGCCTGTACCTTGAAGAAATTCGGCCAGCATGTCGAGGTTGCTGGCGGCGAGCTTGTGGAGGTCCTCGCCGGCCCAGACTGGCAGAACGAAGATGGTGGTGCAGAGGCAGGTGGCGACGCCGACGGCGATGGTGGAGAACCGCTGGTGCGCGAGCTGGATGAGCTCCTCCACGCGGTAGCTCGACACGGCCAACAGGCTGAAGGTCAGGATGAAGACGGTCACGCCGTAGTCGTACCTCGCCTTGATCTCCGGTATAAACCGAGAGAACGTCGCCGCCGACGCTGCAAACACAACGCGCGCGCGGGCGCCATGGTCAACGACAACATACCAGTGATGAACAGTACTAAGCAACATACCTAGTAGGAAGACGAAGACGGCGAGGAGAATGGGCTCTCCCTGAGCACCGCACCGGTTTGCCACCTGATGAGCTCCGACGGCAATGAACCCAGCCACCAGCGTCGCGAAGGCCCTGTTCAAGCCTTTACTCAGCGTGCCACCTGTCACGTATATATACGTACGTACAGGGTAATTAATACACACGTGTCAGTACGTCACTGGATGTATACTAGCGCAGTAGGTATTGTACTGATCCGAACATCGGATACGGGGTGTAGTACGGGTGTTAGGCGTGTGGACAGAGACGTCGCTAATAATTTTAGGAAGCATCATTATATTGGTCTTTTGAGATTAAAATGGTTTTTCGCTTATAAGAGTGTGTCGGATATGTCTAAACGTTCGGATGTGAGCTAAGGGTGGGTGAAACTAAGGTTTGGAACGCTAACAATTGAGTATCAAAACTAGCATCATTATCGGGCTTTCCGGGGGTTTAATGTTAGGGTGTCTGGATCGAGGAATTGCTAGCAACCTTTAGTTCCACCTCACCAACGAAAGGGGCTACGAGTCTCTTATAAAAGAGAGTAGACATCCTCCTATTAAACTAGTCTTTTGAGATAGAGAGAACTCGTTCACGGAAAGAGGCTACAAACACCTAATTATAAAGTAAAGTAGTAATCCTCCTATTTAACCAACTTTTGGAATGTCTTTTAGGATAGAAATGATTTTCCGTTTGTAAAGACGCATCAGATACGTTAAGTTCTAACGCGTATCCTAGCCCGTACGTACGACCATACGTACGTGTGCGCGTGTCTGCACCCCCGTAAACGCACGTGTGACGTGTACGTAGTACAGCATATACATGGTGCAATTGTGCGTGAGTGCATCGTCGTAGTCGATGGATCTCATCGATCGGCGGCGGCGATGTCGAATTTGCGTGGACTTACCGACGGTGTACTCCATGACGACGGCGACGGTGATCACGGCCCACAGCGTGGACACCCCGAAGCCCTTGAACAGCGGCGTCACGTAGTAGAGCACGGACACCAGCGTAAGCGCCAGCCCGACCTTGAGCGAGTGCGCCACCCGCCTCGGGTCGTCGACGGCGATGCCGGCCAGATTCCGGGCGAGCCCAGCCATCCGGTGCCCTACGCCCTCGAGCAGCCCGCGCAGCCGCGCCCACCGCCCACCCAGCCATCCTAGTCCGGCACCACCGGCAACGCCAGCGTTCGTCTCGCCGCCCCTCGCTCTCTGTTGCTCCTCCGTCGTCGTCGTCGCCTCCACTGCAGCCGAATGCATGATCGCCATGATCGCGCGACAAGTGGTCGAGCTAGCAAGCTAGTACGCGTCTTGATCGAGTGTGAGTTTAATTTAGCAAGCTAGCTGCGCAAGCACAAGATGAACATGAATGGCGCAGGGGGGACGCTTATATAGCTAGGCGAACGCGCGCCACAGCTGCGTGCGTGCATGCGCTCTTGGAATATTGTAAACGATCTGACAGAGACATGATCGACATTTTTTTTGAGAATATGACTTGAGAGTTGAGAGATATGTTGTTGGCTACTTTGCTTGTTGCTGCCGCTGCTATATATTGTTTTGTTTTTATATAGATCCATTTTACGGTAACCCATTTCCTGATGTAGTAATAGATAAAACTAATATATATTGTTTATTAAGTATGTTTATTAATTAAAAGAAAATAAGCTAACACGCTTGATCATTGAAAGTAATCTATATGTATATCATCAGCATGAAAAGTTTATTGATTATTTCATTTTAAGTACATACATCGATTAATTTGCTAACGTATAAAGAAATTAATTAATTATTGCATGTACTGTTAAATCGTATAAATTAGATGGACTACAAAATTTGAGAGCATCGTGAAATTCTCGTTTTATATCTGAGGTTTTATTACGTGTGTTGTTGTGTCTCCTCTTCGTTTACTAGTTGATTATGTCGATCGATCTGCTGCCTGTTTAGGTCACTTATGCGAGGAAATGTGAATTGAAGTACGTATATTAATTTTTTTTGTGCTCTACTTGTTGGGGTGTTTAATATTTGCGTTACATATCATCTCATAAGTTGATGTATTTTAGTTTAGTTGTGTACCTTTTACAGAAATTTTACAGTACTTGAGGAGGTACGGTAACAAGAGGTAACACATTTTTCAGTATTAATTTTAGTATTTTTGGCACATGAGATACCAAATTAACACTAAAAAATTTGGTACCTCCTGATACGGTGAGGACCGTAAAATAACCCTACCTTTTATGTCTTTATATTCACTTGAAAACAATTGTCGGCTGAGGTAAAATGCAACTTGTTGCATTGTGTCTCGCCTTACAAAGGTGTGTGAATTAATTAAGCAAGCTACGACTTTCCACTCTGACTTTTTTATGAGCCGACAAATTAAACTTGAGCCATACTGAAGCATTTTCACTATAAGAGCCCCCCTTCTGGGCATTTTTTATATGTAAAGCAACTGATGACCTTGTGATGTGTGTGCTCCATTTCTTCTCTCTAGTCTCTCTACTCTCTCTAGAGCCAGCAATTTTTTTTAAAAAATAATGTTTTTTTAAAAAAATTCAAATCTATATACTGATTTTAAAAAATTGCAAAAGTAATAGACGGTCGGTACTTAAAGTACCAACTAGATGCCACATCAGCTCCAGTCGACATTTCGACTGGTGCCGACTCTGCACTGGTGCTGACGTGGCAGAGTCGGCACCGGTCGGCACTTCAAATGCCGACCGCCCGTTACTTTTGCAATTTTTTGAATTTTACATATAGATTTAATTTTTTTTAAAAAAAATATAATTTTAAAAAAATTCCTAGAGCCAGGAGATGTCAAGATGTGGCCTGACTTATCAGCAAAATTTTCTGAAATCTAGTTAGATCTTAACCATAGCTTATCACGTTGAATTCGAAGCAAGCACGCGCACCTCTATTTTCTGAAAACACACTGTCGAGAGAAATGTCTTCACACTAACAAAAACTAACAATTGCTTTTAAACGAGACATCAAATGAAGTCCCACGACGAAGCCTGAAGCGGAGGCCAGCACTACCAGAAAATGAAAATTCGCCGAGTGTCACATTGTTTGCCGAGTGTATTATTTCGGGCACTCGGCAAACATGTGTTTGCCGAGTGTTTTTCAAAAAACACTCGGCAAACTAAAAACGTTCGGTAAATGAATTGTTTGCCGAGTGTTTTTTGAAGATACACTCGGCAAACAATGATTTTAACGGGCACGTCACGGCGCCGTTGTTCTGCGGTAAAAATTTTTTTTGAGGGTGTTTGCCGAGTGTTTTTCAAAAAACACTCGGCAAACATTTTTTTATTATTTTATGTGAAACCATGTTTCAACTCTATGTGTTATTTGCAATTTCTTTTTAACTTGAATTTTTTTCTGCACTGACAATACAACATATATGATCCCTTGTAAAAATTTCATATTTTTTAAGTCATTTAGCTATTTTTTATTCATTAATTATGTTTCTAGGATTTAAATTGAAATAGGTGAAATTTGAACTACAAGTGCCTAAAATAATAAACAAAAAATTATGGAAAAATCATATTCATGTTTTAAAGTCTATTTATGGTTCTTATAAACTTAATTAAAATAAATGTTTAACAATTTAGGGTGTGATGCTCGTTAAACAACGTGAAGCTTAATAGTTTTTTAATTATAAAAAAATCAACTAAAGTCTAAAAAACATGAGACTTGTCATGGTGTTATTATATAATACATAGATGCTGTGATAAAAAATTTAAAATATTTGGAGAAAATTATCACGTAGAGTGTTTAGAAATCGTAGATTATGAGATAAGTGATTAGGGTTTAGAAAAGAAATGAGATAGGTTTGAAAGAAGTTTGATAGGTAAAATATTTTTTGTACTTGAAATTTTTTATAAAATAAAACACAACACATATTATCTCATGTAAAAATTATACATTTTTCTGATTCAGTTTGTTATTTTTAAATTATTAAGTATGTTTCTAGAATATAAATTGAAATAGGTGAAATTTGAACTACAAGTGCCTCAAATAATAAACAAAATTTATAAAAAAATCATATTCATGTTTTTAAGTCTATTTAGAGTTCTTATCAACTGCATTGAAAGAAATTTTGAATAATTTAGGGTGCGGCACTCATTCGACAACGTGAAGCTTAATAGTTTTTTAATTATAAAAAAATCAAATTAACTCTAAAAAACATTATACTTGTCATGGTGTTATTATATGATGCATAGATGCTATGATAAAAATTTAAAAATGTTTTGAGAAAATTATCACGTATAGTGTTTAAAATAGGAGATTACGAGAGGATTAATTAGGGTTTAGAGAAGAAATGTGATAGGTTTGAAAGAAAATTAATGATGAAATCTTTGTTTGAACTTGATTTTTTTTGCATTCAAAATACGATGTATGTTATCCCATATTTTTTTGGTATTTTTATAAGTCAGTTATCTATTTTTCTTTCATTAATTGTATTTTTAGGATTTAAATTGAAACATGTCAAATTTAAACCGCAAGATCATGAAATAATAAACTAAATTATAAAAAAATCATATTCATGTTTTTATATTTGTATGTATTACCCAACATTTTTTTTACAAATTTTGTCAAAGAAATTAATTAAAAAACAAATTTGAAAAAATTTGAAAAAATAAAAAAATTGTTTGCCGAGTGTCATATTTAAGTCACTCGGCAAATATTTTATATTTGCCGAGTGTTGCACTCGGCGAAATGAAAAATTTCGTTCCCCGCACTTTTTCCCGCAATTTTTTAACTCTCCCGTAATTTTTTCACTTTCCCTCCTTTTTTTCACTCCCTCCTTTAAATTTCCCCCCTCCCTCACATACACTCCTCCCCTCATCTCCCCGACGCTCCCCCGGCTCTACCCGCCCCCGCCGGTCGCCCGTCCCCACCGCCGGTCCGCCGCCCGCCCTGACGCGCCGGCGCCGCCCCCACCCCGCCGCCGGCCGCCCGTTCCCGCCGCCGGCCGCCCGTCCCCGCCGGTCCCCCGGCGTCGCCCGCCCCGACGCCGCGTCGGCGCCGCCCCCCGCCCCGGCTCTCCCCCGGCTCCACGCTCGCCCTGCCGCCGGCCGCCCGTCCCCGCTGGTCCCCCGGTGCCGCCCGCCCCGACGACATCCCTGCCATCGGTCCGCCGCCCGCCCCGACGCGCCGGCGCCACCCCCGCCCCGGTGCTCCCCCGGCTCCACGCCCGCCCCGACGCCGCGCCGACGCCGGCCGCCCCGACTCGGCGGCGCCGCCCCCCGCCCCGACGCTCCCCCGGCTCCACCCCTGCTCCGCACGCCACGTGTTCGACGAAATGGCGTCGCACGTGGACGTCCTGTTTTTTTTTATTTTTAGTTATTTTCTTTGCCGAGTGTCAAGTTTTGACACTCGGCGAAACCGCCGTGATTTTTCCTTGTGCACCGTGAAGTCTATTTTGTTCGTCGTGTGTCTATTGTGGCACTCGGCGAAGGGTTCGCCGAGTGCCTCGAAAAAAAACACTCGGCAAAGTTTGATTCGCCGATGAAGTTTTTACCGAGCGGTGTTTGCCAAGTGCAACACTCGGCGAAGCGTTTGCCGAGTGCAAACAAGGCTTCGTCGAGTGCCTTTGGCACTCGGCAAACACAGCGTCTCCCGTAGTGCAGGATGAGTACAAGATGAACCCCACCCTTCATAATGAAGAAGCTTCGACGCGGTTAAAATCACTTAGATGTGACGTGGACTCGAAGAACCGTTCGAAGCAGTATAGCTTCGGGTTTGTTCACACGAGAGGTTACTGACTTACCCCTACGAAAATTAATGTATAAATTGTAATAGTCGGTTTGATGGAGAGAATAACTTCGTATTATCGTATTATACTTTTCCTATAAATACTTTTCCTTTACAAGGCATCGAATATTGAGAGCACTAATCAATACAATCTATATTCGAAGGAAGTCTTTAGCAATACACCTCAGACCCTTCGAGGTTCATTTTCACTTAAACCTACTGTGTAATTTATGTTGCGCCAACCCAATAAATACATTGCATGTGGACAGATTAAATTGTTGCCATCTATCTTGTCATGCATCCTTAGTCAAACTCTTTTTTCCCTCACCGTTCAGAGCTGACCAGTGACTACTACACTACAGACCCACTGGTATATATCGTTTGCGCGCTCTTGCTTCTGCACGACGATTTCCCTAGCCTTCAGGTGAGCACCCAGCAGTGACATCGGCGGTCTCAGGTGATCCACAGTATCTCTGCAAACGCGCAGTGGTTGTTCTTCAGAGTTCAGAGTTCAGAGTTCAGTTCATTATTTCGTGCAATCTCTTCTCGGTGCAGCTAGATGGAATCACATTCACTTCCAAGTGAATCGAGGTACAATCTATCTATCCATCCATCGCTCGCCCAGCAGAGCCTTAATCTTGGTGCCGAGCTGCCGATCGATTTACAGGCAAGCAAGAGCAGTGCTGCGCCGCTTGTTTCGCCTTTAGTTTCAGTTCTTCTTCTCCCGTGTCATATCGCCTGTAATATTCGCGCCTTATCCAGCATAATGCAATCACAACCTCAATTCAGTCGACCTCACATCCACGCGACGATGCGATCTCGCATAGTACGAGAAATGATCGAGTTAATTGGATATGTAGCAGAATAATAATCGTTGGGAGAACAAAGGAGGGAACATGTGAATAACTGTTTCGTCAGTAAAACCAGAACAGCAGAACATGGCAAAGAATAATCCAAGAATATGTGCCGATATGCTCCGCCTCCTCTCCCAAAGGTTGCAAGTGCTCATGGTGTCGTGTGGCCTCTGTGGATCCCAGAAATGAAATCCCACTAGTGGTCTAAAGGAAAATCATTCAGCTTGTCAGGGATATAACCCTAGTATTTTAGGATGGGTTTTAGTAGTTCGGATCGAGAGTGGGTCTAGTCAGTTTTGGAGTCCACTATGTTTCACGAAGAAGAGTTCGATTTTGATAAATAAGCTTCGCATCGTATAGTATCAGGAGATATGATGGCAAAATTTGATATTAGAAATAAGTATGTATAGATATCCTTGTAAATAGATGATCATAGTTCGGTACAAAATTTTTGATGTGTAGCTAGGAAACTGACTCAGTTAGAAGTCTTGATTTTGTATGCCTCGCTCTTTGACTATATAAAGGGTACGATGGACCTCCTCCAAAAAACATGTTTTTTATGCACCAAAACATTAAACATAGAGTTATTATCCGAACCGGTATAAATTTCTTCGTTTGTCTTGAGTCAACTATAGTTCTTAGATCGCAACACTTCTCTGCACATCAAATACCATCTGGAGTACTCTGTAAGTGAACTAAACTAATCTGCAATACACTGATGACACGGTTGGTTTCTTTTCTCCATTTTCTTTTACATTTGCCACTAAAGCGGAAAACCAAAACTCCTGATATGTAAAGCAATGTTTCTGTCCTGCATGTGCCCTTGCGAAAATGCCAGGAAGCTAGAGAGCAGCGTACTGTAGTGACCCTCTCGATTATAGCCACAATATATATATATACACACACATAAACGTTATTATATACCACGTGTGTAGAATAGCTATTCTACATCGATTACTTTCAGTGGTAGATTTTCTTAGTAGAATAGTAATTGAGTACTACTTTTTTCTCAGTAGTAGATTTTTCGGTAAAATAACTATTCTACACTCATAGTGTATATAACATTTATATATATATATATATAATGGTCTTAGGCTGTGTTCGGTTCCTAGATATCCAGGGATGGGATGGTCATATCCCACAAATACATCTGTTTGGTTGGAAGACTGTGAGGTATATATGGGATGGTCAATCCAAGAACTTTTTTAAATAATACTTTTTAAAAAATCAAATATGTGTAAAAATGGGTAGCAGTCGACACTTGATGGGTCGATTCGTACCATGTGGCTCCGAGTTGGCTGATGGTCGGTCAACTCAAGCCACATCAGCGTGAGTCGGCTGACCATTGACTGACTCGCGTCCATGTGGCCCACAACAGTTATTTTCTGGCATACCAACGGCTCTTTCGACCGACTGAGGCCACGTCGGCGCTAATCGGTTATTGATCGGCTGACTCATGCTGACGTGGCCTCAGTCAACCGATCAACCGTCGACTGCTCCCCTATATAAAGGGGGTTGAAACCCCTTCTCAGTACACCTGTTGCCCACTCCTCCTAGGTAAAACTCTCCCTCTTTTTTTCTTCTGTAGTTATTAAGTTAATTAATTTAGTTATAGATTAGAAGTAATATAGTAGTATATTATGGATAGTTTAGAGTAATGTACGACTAGTTTAATAAGTTTTACATATGACTTAGAGTACTATACTGTTCTTTTACGGGTAGTTTAGAGAAAATATAGATAAATATTTAATGTGCTGAATTTATGTAGATACATTAGAAGATGGTGAAAAAATATATATCTACTCACGGTTATGATCCTCGTCACCATTCGCTAGAAGGTGTCGAATCCCCATGTGTTTCGGTGGAGACACATGTAAATTTATGAGAAGCATGGATGACCTCACCTACGAGATTAGGTATTGGAAGTGTGCCAACTACTCTTGGACTCCGAAAAAAACCAAAGCCAAGGCCAAAGAGTGGACCACGTGCAAACAAATCGGTATTAATAATTTTTATTCAGTTCATTTCTATATTCTTCTCGAATCAATCACTTACAATATGTCTATTAATATTCATGCATGTAGGTAACTCCTTCACCGTCGTCACCTATGTTATGTGACTTTATCGAATGGATCGATAAAGAGGTGGATCCGGAGGACCGGGCCTCTCTTATGAGGCACCATATGTTCAATAGGGAGCTCAATTAGATAAGATACCAAAGGGAATGTGAGCGCGAGGAAGAAATTAAGAGGAGAGAAGAGGCAGAGCGCAAGGCAAAAGAGGAGCAAGAGGCTTATAGAGAGAGAATGCCTTAGAGGGCTCATCGTGTGCGCATGAAGCAGGACCAGAGGCCATAAGGAAGGGAAAGTACCCTCGCTACACTTAGTAGCCACGTAGTGTAGTTTGTATTTTTAAATTTGTATTGTATTGTGTTATGTTGTGTATGAAGGAATTGTGCCCAAGAAAATTCTCGGAGGATCGGAAGTTCCAATTTGGAATTAGAAGTTCTGATTATTTTCTGAATTAGAAACAGAGAGTCAAATCAGAAGTTCCGATATGGTATCAAAAGTTCCTATAATTTATGGTTTGAGAAACCGAGAGCTCAAATTAAAATTTTTGATTTGGAATCAGTTGATTGAAGTTCCGATAGGGGTATCGGAAGTTTCGATGTGTTCTGATTTGAAGATCGAAAGGCTAGATTGGAAGTTCTGATGTGGGCTGGTTTATAGATCGAAAGTCTTGATCGAAAGTTCTGATAAGAGTATCGGAAGTTACGATCAGGACGGAACAGATTGGATTTGTTATAGATATATATGATTGTGGTTAAAGGCACACACCTTGACATTATAAACAGGGAGGATGAGGATGTCGTGGATATAGGTTTTCAGAAGACCCAAGTGCTCCACCTTAGCCAACACACCTCTCCTCTCCCTTCCTTCTTGACCTCAAGAGTTGAGATTGAGATTTCTCACTGGTTCTCATGAGCAGTGCTAGCACGCCGGTGTAGGAGAAATCCTTCCCTATACGTGTGGACTCCGTAAAGGCGTTGCTCGAACAATGACGCTCATTGTCTTCTTCATGTGGACATTGTCAGTCTTTGCCGATTGGATCACCGGGGAACGGGTGGAGCGAGACAAGGATAAGTGAGAAAACGCTTCCCCAGCATCTTCTTCCGCTGCACCAATGTGTCTCGCGTTAGAAGGTAATGATTCATGATCCCTCACGCACATGGTTCTAGGGTTTGGGGGTGAAAATTTTAAATTTGTTGGCTAGCTTAGCTTCCCCATTCCCCAACAATATACTCCTTTATGTATTGTTTGCGTTGTAATGTTTTAATTAGTACATAATTTTCACTTTGAGCTCTACGAGTTTGATCATAAAATTGCGAGTAGATGTTTCAAGAAAACAACATAGATTTGTGCAAATAGTTCAACACGGTTTGATAGAAATATTGTGGAACTGTCGTTCTACTGATTTCTCCATTCTCTCTCTTTGCTAGCACGCTTTCGTTTCTCTCTATACCTAAGCTATTTCTGATTGTTAAATTCCCTCTATTGCCTATCCTATTCACTCCATCTCACACTCCTTGCTCGATCATCAGCTTCAATCCTTCTCGTTTCATACTCGGAGTGACTTTCTGCCTCTTTGATAGAACCATCATCATACGTAGGTAGTGTGACATCTATCCACCGATGGAATGAACATCTCTTAACATTTTTCTACCACGATAAGTAGTGAGGTCACTATTGCGTTACAAAATATATGAAATTAAACATGTACAATTGTTGTCATCACTTATCATGACGTGCTCATATAGGTTGGGGCACACAAATTCTCTCCTTCCCCTTGAGTCGCATGCGAGCAATGTTCGTATAATACAACGACTTCCACATAAGCACGTAGGTCATTGTTCCTACTCAGGAATTCCTAGAGAATTAACTAAATTAATGTTTATGTTCTTACCATGAAGTAATCATCGATGCCGGGACATATGAAGTATCTTCTACTAGTATTTTGTCCTGATGTCACGGTCATTATTTGACAGTGTTCTGCAGTGACACTTTGGACATAATCACAAATTTTTAGTGAAATATATGTTGTCATAATGTACAAGCACAAGAAAAAATGCATAGAAGCGGTGATTGACATGATAAATGATAATAATAGGTATGTAATCATAATAAGATCATGATGACCAAGAACATACAGTAGTAAACTATCTTATACAAATCTTCGAACCACGTGGTATAGATAAAATGGAAACCTATTGGCTCCATCAGCCATCCTCGCTAGAGCATACTCCCAACGACTATCACGTCCATCATTTATAGCAAGAGCATAAAAATCTTCTTCTTGTCACTCATTGGGAATCACAATGCTTGGCTCTTCATTGTCATTGTTGACATCAACTGCTTCATCTTCTTCATCTGAGTTCTCGTCTCCACCATCCTCCACAGCTTTCTCAAAATCTTGATCTTTTCTCTCAAGTAACTCAACTATGTCCTCTATTTTCTCCCCTTCGTCAGCTTGTCATCCAGCAATTGTACGTACAGTAAAACTCAGAGCCACAACATCTGTGTCAGTAATAACCTCCTGGAGTTGGCTACTCTCGTCGACCTCTAATTGTACTCCTGATTCAACTACTTGTTGCAGTGTTGGGTCTATAGTTGGAAGGACACGAGGAGTGAAATAGATCAGCAAAATCCATTCCTAACCTTTCTCTAACGCCATTCTAACATACCCCCTACACATGTTGTTTGATATAATAAGAGCCATCTCCCAAAATAACCCTTTGGTGCATGGTTGCATCGAGCATGCATATACAAATTCCACTGCTCCCTTATCTACTCGAAAAATACGATACATCCACCGTCTAATGCTATCAATGCCACGCTCCTCCACCCGACTTAAACTATTCTCAGTATATTGATAATTTCTAAGATCAGCATTGTTATGACCAATAACTACTTAACCATCTTCATAGTAAATCCTAAATTATGGTCTATCCATAATTCCTAAAAACATTAATTTTCAAAAAACGTAGCTAAATTAAGCATCAAACAATATGACAAAAAATAGAATACCAAAGTGCATTACATATATAAAACGGTAAATTAAAATATGTTCACGTTCCAGAGTGCATTACATGTATAAAACGGTAAAGTAAACTATGTTAAAATTCTAAAGTGCATTAAATAAATAACACAGTAAAGTAAACTATGTGCAAATACCTGAACGACATTAGACAACATCAGATGCAGTGACAGTCTGATCTTGCATCAGCAAGCTAGCAACAACAACAGAGATACGCATAATGAAGGAATATGTTCATAAAACTTCTAATTTTTTTTGTAAAGTACGTAAATAAATTTTATAAATGAGGTAAAAACAACTCCTAAATTATGTGTAAATGTGAATAAAAGTACACATAATTATTTCTAAAAGATCCCTAAATTATGTGTAAAGTATTCATAAATTATCACTAATTTATGTATGTACTATTCATTACATATCTATAAAGTACCCCTACATTATCTGTAAAACTACCACTAAATTACTGCTAATTATCTTTAATCCACGCCTAAATTACTCCTAAATTACCACTAATTCACTATTAAACTACAACTAAATTAATTCTAAATTAGCACTAAATTACTCATAAATTATACTACAAAAAGTAAAACTAAGGGCCGAAATTTTCCATGCCATTATAATTTTCACGGTTTTGAAATATGCCATCGACGTGTCACTGACGGATGGGACCTACCACAGTTAATGATAGTGGCATTTTTCAAATTACAGAAAATTTTAATGACATTTTTACAAATTTCCCTAAAACTAAAGGGAAGAAGAGAACTTACCTCTCAAGAAGAAGAAGAAGGTAGCCAAGGGTGTGCTATGAAAGGTGGCGTTCGACCCCCTTTATATAGGGGGGAAGTTGGCTGTTGATCGATCGACTCAGGCCATGTCAGCATGAGTCGGCCGACTGACGCTGACGTGGCATGAGTTGGCCGAAAGAGTCGTTGCTTTGCCGAAAGAGCTGTTCCGTGCCAGCGTGGCCCTGAGTCGGCCGATGGACGATCGATTGGTGCTGACGTGGCCTGAGCCGGCCGACCATCGGACGACTCGGGGCCACGTGGCATTGATCGACTCATCAAGTACCGATTGCTACCCATTTTTGCAAATTTCTGAAACTGCTATGCACATTTGATTTTTTTAAAAAATATTATTAAAAAACATCAATCCAAAGAATATACCTCAAAGATATTGTATGAAAGGAATCGAAATTTTTTCAAGATGTAGCTGCCCACACCATTCGCCGCCCTTGGCAGTTCAATCTGGTCACCGTTTTTCTTTCTTCCTCCTATTGCCTTTCCCAATCTCGCTTGCTTCTCTTTTCCTCTCATTGCCTTTCCCTTGTCTTCTCTCTTGGCTACTCGACGACGGCGAGCTACCGTCCTGCTCCCCGCACCGCTTTGTTTCTTTGCTGGCGCGTCACTCCTATTCTCCACAAATCCACAGATGAGATGATCTCATCCATACTTTTACTAAACTAAACAGGTCTTTAGTGGACCCTTAGGTAGTGTTTGGTTCAGGGCCGGCCCTGAGGGGGGCCGGCAGTGCAGCCGCCCCGGGCCTCCGAGCACAAAGGGCTCCTATACATATATACATGTGAAGGATATAGTAAAAAAATAAATAGTATTTAGACTATAAAAACATTTAGTGGTGTAATGGTTAAGTTAATGCCATTTAAATATAAGGTTTTGGGTTCAATCCCTAGTGGTTTTGAATAATTCAATGCTTTTTCCTTTTATTTTTTGTTATTCATTTAGGAACAAAAACTATTCTAATAAAAAATTAATAATTATTTGTGTTATTACAAAAATAATTTATGACATAAATTTAATAATTATTTACTCAATTAGAAAAAAATATTTCTACCAAAATTGCATATAGAGATTTTAATATGATAAACCCATTGGTAAAATCTTAAGTCTATCAATGTATAGGTAAATAGTTCAAGGATTTTTTTCTTTTTCTTTTTTTTTCGTCCGTTTGAGGAACAAAACTGTTCTAGTAAAAAATAATAATTATTTATCCAATTATAAACAATAAAAGTATGGTAGAAATTTAATAATTATTTACTAAATTGGAAAAATATTTTTACCGAATTACGTATAGAGATTTTGATTCCGATATATCTATTGGTAAAATCTTAGGTCTACCAATGTATATGTACATACACGTGTACGATACACCCCTTTTGTCATAGACTCGCATAGGTCAACGTCTTGGTGATTTTTTATTTTATGGTAATCTAATATATACATATTATTTTATATGAATATTATTTCTAATATATTTTAATTGTGTATTAGTTAAATTTCCTATATATACATATTATGTTAGCAATATTCATATGTATGGTTAGCAATATCCGTGTAATCTACATGATCTCGGTTGTTAGTTTTCTACATATATACACCAATCCTTTTATGATTATTGGGCATGGTTTCCATGAACCAACATATTAGCTATGGCGTATATATACAATATAACTACAACTCAACCAATCTATTACGTAATCATCCAAAAAATCTTATATTTTATATTAAAATATTATATTATCATTATATACAAGGGCCCATAAAAATTATTTTGCCCCGGGCCCCCAAAATCTCAGGACCGGCCCTGGTTTGGTTGACTGTATCATTTTATTCATGCATCATTTTGCTCGAATCACACAATACATGACTGCTGGAGAATATTTTATAAATCTATACTAGTTCATAAATGATGAAATAGTTCAATTTAAGCAACCAAGCACATAACACATGGAAAATGTCAAATCAAAAACGAAATGGTATAGGAATGAAATAATAATAATACAGACAACCAAACACTAACTTAGTGAACGATCTACCTTTAATTTGTCGTTAGGAAAAAGAGCATTTTTCACATTGATAGTGATTTTCACTAGCTTGGCTTAAGCTTGCCATCATTTGATCACGCAGTCAAGGTCTCTCTGACTTTGCTGTGCACTCGACCACCGTACATCTCTGTCCTAAGAACTTGGTCATGCCTAGAGATGGCAACGAGTACCCGAAACCCGAGTACTCGATGGGTTTTATCCGATAAGAAGATGAGTGTGGAACAATATCTTCACCCGCGGATGCCTTATTAGGCAAAAACCTCTACCCAACGGGTAGAGCGGGTACGGGTGCGGCTACATAGGGTGCGTTTGGTTCTGCTGTGAGCTGTGAAAAAGATGCTGTGAGTTTCCTGCTGTGAAAAAGCTGTTGTGAGCTGCCTGCTGTGAAAAAAGCTAAAAATCATTTGGTTGAAGCTACTGTGAAAAAACTACTGTGAGCTGACTGTTTTTTATAACTTACTTAATTTTCATCATTATAATATTCTATAAATATATATAAATAGGAAACACTCAACATTGATGCAACTAAATAACTAAAAAATATATTAGATAAATAAAAAAGTATCTAGTTCATCTTATAAAATAACCGACAACCACATATTATCTCATAAAATTGTGCAATGCAATACAAACCATAATAATGTTAAATCAATTAATACACCTTGAATTCATACTTTTTAATCTGAACTAAAAATCAGAAAAACAGAAAAGCAAAAGCAGAAAAGCAGGATCTAGGCTGCTTCCAATTTGTATTAGAAAAAAACTGCTTTTTCATAGCAGAAGCAGTTTTGGTAAACCCGTTTGGTTCTTCTGCTTCTTCACAGCAGAAACAGATTTGAAAAGCAGAACAAAATGCACTCATAGTACCCGTACCCGCTACCCGTGGGTAAAATACACCCGAAGGCCCATGTGCATTTCCCTATAAATTCAACTCATTCGTGGCCCATATAGTTATTCAGCCCATGTGCATTGTTTAATTCGTGCTTGTTTTTTTGGCTGGTCCATGCCGATCTGTTTTTTAATATGCACCTTCATGTTCTTGTATAGATTAAGAAAAATGTCTTCAGCTAATGGGAGTGATGCATATGTCATTTTTCAGTGATATATTTATGATTAATGGTGGGTCTGAAATCGGGTGTGGGTTACCCGTCGGGTACAAATACCCGCATGGGTGCGGGTATGGGTAAGTTTTTGTACCCGCGAGCGGGTGCGGGTTTTGTAGCGGGTGAATTTTTATCTGACGGTGTGAGTGTGGGCGGGTAATACCCAACAGGTACGTACACGATGCCATCTCTAGTCGTGCCGCGTTCTTGTAGGGCCATCGTTTTGTGACGGCAGAGACACCGTAGAGTTCTGCACTTTCAGCTCAACTTCTCCATCATGCATTGTTAGCATAGCATTCCGGCCTTTAGCTCCGGGTAACGTCGGTCTTACGTTTAAAATGTCCACATGTATTCAATACAATTTATAAATGAAGAGTTTTCTTATATCCGAAAAAATGGTTTAATATAAAAATAAGTACTCTTCCTTATAAATTATCCGTAGTTTCTTTTTGTTGATAAGATGAGACTAAAAGCATTTTTATTGTACTTACTATCAACACTTGTTATCCCCTAAAATAATAAGTATTTCAAAAAACATTTACATTGTACTTGATATTTGACTTGTTATTTTAGAAGACTCTCTATTCTTCTCTCCATACTTGCTGCATCTAGCAAGCCAACCAAATTTGCTATTCTATTAAGTGTTGAAATTGTTTAATTATTTTCATTTTCTTTTGCATGTATATAAATTGATAAAATATAGCTATATTCAAATAGAACGTTTATATTTAACAAGTACATTTGAGTGAATAGCAAAATAGTAAGTCAATTTGAATAAAGATGTTTATTATTGCTATGAATAGCAAGTCAAAATAAGAAATATTCTAACACATTGACCAATGTTGCGTGGAAATTAAAACCTCAAACGTTAACACGTGTATGTCTTTTTCTATCAGTCGCTTCATCCGCTTATCTATAGATTATCTAAATCTAAATCGATCTACGTTGTGAAATAGAGTTCTTCATTTTTCTAGAATGACATCGATTCTGCTATTGGAGGATTTGAGCTGTGCATTGCTGTCAGCAAAAAAAAAAGTAAGGTCAGTCTTGCTTGCTGCGTATGGCTGAACTTGACATTTGTTAGGTCAGTACTACAATTACAATATCATGGCATCATGCATGCAATGCACTTCGGAAAAAAAATGGCGATCTACCGTAACTAGTGAGAACTAGATGCCATGATCATTCTCCTCCCCTCAGCTCCCCTGGTTTTCTTTCAGATGAAACAGTGTACGGTCGTGAAAAGAATGTGAGTTAGGTGGCATCAAATCTCGTTAAAACTTTAATGTTGAGCAAGCTTATAGGCGGAAATAGTACCAAAATAGGAGACTTTCTAAAAAATTCTCGTATCACATCTTTGACACACCCATGACCTTCAAACAAGGTCGGGCCATGGCTTATTTCAAAAAAAAAACTAGTGTACGGAGGTAGTAAGATTTTTTTTAAAAAAAATCGAACGGTGTTTCAATACTTGATAAATGATTAAATAAAAAATTATTTCGAAAAACAATCAAATCTAAATTGAAATATTCTACTCTCACGTATGAAATTAAAAGTTGAGTTTCAACTGTTGAAACATAACAACAAAAGTGTTATATGTAGTTATTTCTTTATAGTGCAAATAGCATTATTGTTGATTGTTGTATCTATTTGAAATATGATAACAAGAGTATTAAAACATAGTTTGATTTAGTTTTTTTTAAAAAAATCTTAACCTAAATGAAGCATTATTATTTTCTCTCCGGGAGAAACTAATAAAGCCAATCGCGGTGTACGTGTTTTACACCAAGAATATATCGCAAGTCGCAAGCGCACACAGCGACCGATCGATCAGAAGCGTGAGGTGTGTAGGGAATTAAACCTACAACTTGAGCCGAAAAGGAGACCAAAGGTGTCCGACAATAACACGTCGCCATTGTACTCCATCACGAGCTCCACCTAAAGTTTTTATCTCTTCATTCGCCATCAGAGACAGTAAGACTTTGCAATTGACAGGGTATTCGAATTCGATCTATCACACAATTCAGTCGCACTTCACCTTTCAATCCAAGAGAGCCACCAGCTTTATTTAATTTGTTGGGTCATCAGCAGTGCTAAGTACGAGCAGCATATATCGATCGTCCTGTTCAATTCCTTGCAGTATCGATCGAATCGGCCATTGTCTAAATGTGTTATAAGGTGTCTCGTAAATTTTAAAAGAAATTGGTACAATGTATATACTTTGAATTATCCTTGAGATGTATCCGACATTCTTATTAAAAATAGTTTTTCCTTTATGGCTCATGACTTGACTCGAACATCTCATTCGGATTTTTCAGTTGGAAAGAGAGAAGATGTATGATTTTTTTATTGCATATGACTAGATTAGTCCGTATAGCCATATATATAAGCATCCATAATAATAAACTTATAAAAGTTTATAGATTCTTCCACGTAATATATGTAGCTAAGGGGGTGTTTAGTTCCATGTACTAAAATTTAGTCCATGTCATATCGGATGTTTGGACATCAATTTAAAGCACTAAACGTGAGCTGATTATAAAAATGATTACAGAATCGAAGGATAATTCACAAGACGAATTTATCAAGCCTAATTAATCCATAATTAGAAAATGTTTACTGTAGCACCACATTGTCAAATCATGGCGTAATTAGACTCATTAGATTCATCCCGTGAATAATTCACCGATTATGGATGAGTTTTGTAAATAGTCTACATTTAATGCTCTAAAATAATATCTAAACATTCGATGTGATAGAGACTAAAATTTTGTGATTAAATTTAGTCATGTTATCCAAACATCCCCCAACTTTCTTGCTCGTCTAGAATACACGTTAACGTTACAGGTACTTCAGGACAAGTTGGTAAAGAAAACAGTTGCATATACTGCATGCATGCGACTGCGGCCACAGGCGTCACGTCTTGGGAGTACGCGTCCGAATCGATATGTATATCGAGGCTAGGTTGCATATGTGCATGCTGCGTTCATCGTGATTTCATGAATATAATGCATGCAGACGCATGCATGCAGTACGTGCATGCGGCAGATCATCGGTCGATCCATGCATGGATGCCAAGCAACTTGTTGCAACTCGGTCGATCGATCGATGCCAGCGAGAAGCTAGCTAGGGTTCCAGGAGATTTGACATGGTCGGTAGGTTTCTCTGGAGATTTTAAATATCTTGATTTAGAGGACCCGATTAATTTCCACCGGAAAAAGGAAGAGAACGGGGTCATTAATTTTTTAAAAGATATGTTACGATATAATATGGAACAAAACTACTATCTGGATGTCCGATATTTCATTAATTATTAGAAGTTTCGTTAAAATATTCGTCATAATGAATTGTTCGTCTTTCCTCGTCAGCTTACGTTTTTGCACTACAGGAATACAGTGGTTTGCCGAGTGGGAAACCGATCGATACATACAACTTAATATATGGTATGAGAGATAGAAGCCTTGAGTTTGAATCCTAACTGGTATGCAATTAAATAAAAATTGCAGGCCATTTATATTCCACGCTAGAGATTTAGTGGAGTCTCGCGTGAGGGTGAGTGTTATCTGTCTTTCCTCATCAACTTAAGTTTGGGGGTTGAACTGATCAGTGAATGCAACGTAATATTCAACATTTGAAACATTTACTTTCAATAGGTAAAACATTCAAAATTCAAAATAAAAAGGGTGAAAACATTTTAAATAAAAGGATGAAATATTTTGCTCTGAACGTATAAAACATTAAGTTCCAACTATTGTACGCATAAAATATTTATCTTCAATAAATGACATATTCAATTTCAATAAATCGTTGAATGAACATTCAACATAAAAATGATAAATTAGACCAATTCGCTAGGCTATGTGGACGTACGGGTGTCATACGGCAGAAGAAAAGCAACTTTGTAAAATACTGTATGTGACATGTCGTTTTACAAAAATGCAAGTTAAAATCCGAAGTTGAAAAGACTATTACTACCAATGTTGAGCCTAATATTTGTTTCTTTCAACTTCAATAGGTTGAAATTTAACTGAATCTATCTTGTGGCTGGTTTGGGAGCCCAAAATCCCATCACATTTCGCAAAGATGAGCCGGGATTTTAGTTCAAAATCTCGACTCATTCCCAGAAAATGGATCGGGGTTTTGTGATCCCAAACAGGCCCTTAATATTTTTTTCAAAACTATTTGCAGAGCGTACAAAAACAAGGGTTGACTTTGACGAGGATAGAGGTGTCTGCTCGATCACAATCGATGTTGGGCCTAATATCAACGGTCCAACGGCCCATAGGAGGTTGTTTGTTATTTTAAAAACACATCCAAATTTAAAATTTTGAAAACAAATATTATTTTAAAAACTTGCCATTTGTCAGATAGCCCACCAAACCGCAAACCCACCGCACTTCACTGAACTGGCTACAGAGATTTGATGATTTTCCACTAAAAAATTTGTGCTATTTAATTATTTACAGATTACGTGATAATAAATAGATTCATTTGACTTTTAAAAAATGATAAATAATTGGAGCTATTTTAAGGATTGATAAATTATAAAATATTCTAAACATCACGACTTCTCCGTGACCGCGACGCAGAAAAACGAAGTATTATTGTAGCATCAAAGCAAAAAAAAACTTCCTTTCTATGGAAAATATCAAAACTTTTTCTTGGGAAAAAAATAAAAAATATCTTGTTTCCAGGAAAAAAATAAATCCAAATTTCTATTTTCTGTAGGGAAAAAAATCAAGAAATTATGTTTCTCCCTATCATATCACTCACCACTAGAATACACCAAAGTCACCACCGTCTGCTTTGGGTTCTTTAATATATATATATATATATATATATATATATATACTCCTAGGACTGCATTGCTACCGCATAACTCATGTATATTTTCAACATTTCTCTTTAACGGTCATATATTCCTCAGTAGTGCACTTCAAAACCACGATTTTTTTTAAAAAAATAATATTTTTTAATAAAAATCAAATCTGTACACCGATTTCAAAAAATTACAAAAGTAACAGCGCGGTTGGCACTTGAAGTGCCGACTAGAGCTAATGTGGCATCCAGTCGGCACTTCGAGTGCTGACTGGTGCCGACTACGCCATGTCAGCACCAGTCAACACTTCAAATGCCGACCGTATATTACCTTTGCAATTTTTTGAACTTTGCATACATATTTGAATTTTTTTTAAAAAATATTATTATTTAAAAAAAATCCAAAACCACTGCATAGGGTTGTGAGGCATCAAGACTAAATCTTCTATCATAATGTCTAAATAGAGTACTCACTTTGTTTGGAATTGGAAATGCAAAGCCAATTGCATAGTTCATCTTACGAGACTCGTCATAAACACCTAAGCAGTAAAACAAAATAGATTGTTTTCAAGGCTAGTCATACACACGAGTAACCACATCGGTTTCTCCAATTCAAGGGTTGCTATTTTTTTAACCGATCTAGTTTCTTACAATCGAGAATCAGTAAGTTCTCATGCAAACTGTGAGCCGTTGTGTGCTATTTAATTTGGATGCATCCACATATGTGATTTTGTGTCGTACGCGATACACTTCGATGCATATGTACTCTACCTTTTATATCTATCAGAACTCTTCCAATCGCATCAGATGCTCATAAAGCCTGATTCTAGTTGAGTTAGGGGGTGTTTGGATCTAGATACTAAATTTTAGCCCGTGTCGCATCGGATGTTTCGACATTAATTTGAAGGACTAAACGTGAACTAATTATAAAAACAATTGCAGAATCGGAGACTACATCGCGAGACGAATTTTTTAAGCCTAATTAATCCATAATTAGCAAATGTTTACTGTAGCATCGCATTGTCAAATCATGGTGTAATTAGACTCATTAGATTCGTCTCGTGAATAATCCTCCGATTATGAATAGGTTTTGTAAATAGTCTATATTTAATACTCCAAAATATTATTTAAACATTGGATGCGACAAGGGCTAAAAAATTTTAGCCCCATCTAAACACCCCCTTAGTTCAAGCTGTTATACTAAATTTCTTATCGAAACTCTAAACAACTAACTCAAATCATTGTGTATGTTACATGGATTTTTTTATTTACCAGAACCTAATGTCATCAATTTGTGACAATACATAACATGAGTTTTCTGTTGTCAGTGACTCAGCACTCACTGCGCCGTCTTTTTTTCTTCTCCTTCGGGCATTATTTGTTTTCGAGAAATTTTACGGTACTTGAGGAGGTACCATATTTTTCTCAGATACACATATGTCAAGAGGTACCAAAATTAATACTGAAAAATATGGTACCTTCTGGTACCTTCTCAAGGACTGTAAAATAACCCTTTGTTTTTTTTATCCGCATAGTAAGAATAATCCCTAGCTCTGTGCATGTGCAGCAGTGAATATGAAACACAAAATGAAGCAACAATTGAATTAGAACACACCAGCATTGTACGATGGCAATAAAGCTAGGAAAACAGAAGTGGGTGCCAATATTGAAGCCTTACAACTCGATCACCAGAGAAAATACCAGAGCTTCCATACCCCATATATATGTATGCATCATGTGAGAGGATTTTGCTCACAAATTAGTCATCGCATGTTATTTTCTATGCCTTCTTTCTATAGTGACTATGTATGCTTATGCATACACTCAGTCGGAAAATAAGTTCATGCTAGGGTTGAGAGGCGTTAGGAGAGAAGCTCCCACCGTGAGATTGGGATGCTAATCATGGACCTAGAGACTCCGCACGATATGATATCATCTCGTCGCTCGAATAATTTAACTTTACAAGAGCAATTATGTTTACATGTCCATTGCTATGGTTAGTATATAGTAGGACAGTTTAAGGATATCGCTATTGCTCTCGAATAATTTGAATATGACATGTGAATATTTGTTGTGGACATGAAAAATCTATTTGTTTTTCACTCATCTCTCCTTGGTGTGTCTAATGGAGAGTCCTATCGTTTTTTTGCGGAGATCCCATAGCTAACGAAGGATGTGAATATCCTGTGCAATCACTCATTTGGTGCAAGCATGCAATCAAACGATTAGGTGCATCCAATCAAGCGATCCAATGGTTACATATAAAAGGGGCTGAAACCTAGTACTTTTTTACTTTTAACTCCTTTCATATGTAACCGTCGGATTGCTTGATTGGATGCACCAGATCACTTGATTGCACACTTACACCAAATGAGTGATTGCACATGATATTTTCCCCTACTTACCAGTAGCTCCTTTCATGATACGGCTATTATGATATAACCTAATGTTGCTGCAAATGAGGGAGACCAAGAGAGGAACAACGGGTCAGGTTTATTGTGATGGGGACATGTAGAACTATTTGGAATTATGTTTAGATAACTAAACTATATTTCTTTCCTCCAATTTTATCATAGTAAGAAAATTTAGACCAACTCACAGGTTTGAAAAACCGTCATACAATTGAACCTATAAAAATCAGACAAACTGGCCAAAATATAAAATACCCCCTACTTTTGTATTGTTATATCGTGTACTTTAGATCAAGATAGTAATGCTTGAAAGTAAGTTTATTTTATATTTTTATACACGGTTTGCCAAATAACTTGGATACTAATGTTTTGTGAGTTGTGATATTATTACAGTATCACTCTAAAATGCGATATCGTGATATCCTAATAATTTTATGTGTAAAATTATTTTACATCGTTTCTACCAGCTTGTATTGTTTCTATATTAAAACAATACAAATAAAATGTATCATTAATAAAAAAACCGATGATCGAATCGGTAAACTCTCAGTCAGCAACATGTTATTTCCTTCATCACTGAATTTGATGCTTGTACTGCACAAGTCAAGAATGGTCAAGAAATCTCATGCAAATTGCAGGTCATATTGTGTTAATTAGTACAGAAGCATTTTTAGCTCAAACTTAATAATTTGCATCCATGGATGCTTCAGACACTACTACAAAGCAACACTGTAGAGGCGGACAAAAACGTACTGTAGTGGCGGGCAATCAGTCTGTCACTACTCTAACGCCACTGCTAATGGATACAATAGTGACGGTCGGTGCTGACGTCATCAGCGACCGCCACTACTAGTGGCTATACTAGTGGCGGTCGCCGGCGCGGCAGCGCCTGGTACCACTGTAGTGACAGGCATCTAATAGTCTGTCACTACAGTGTTTTTGTCCAACGCCACTATAGTGGCGGTTTGTAGTAGTGAGAAGGAGGCGTTGAAGTCATTTCCTGAAGATGAAGCCTGAATCCGGTGGAGTTTGATCTCTTACACCAAATATCTTTGAGTGTCGTGTTTAGTTTGACAGAAATCTCAAGAAATAGGATAAATCATTGTATACATTTCGATGGAGTGTTTCTGATTCAAAACATGAGTTACTCTTGTCAGTAATTCAGCATTCAGTACCAGTAAATGAATACAACATAAAGAAATAAACAATTGAATCGAAACGTACTATACTAACGCAATAAAGGTATGAATAGGGATGAAAACGGAGCGGAAACGGACGGAAATGAGTACTATCATATCCGTTTTCGTATTTTTTTACGGAAACAAAAACGAATACGGATATCCCGGAAATAGATACGAAAACGAATGGCACCGGAAATGAATACGGACCGAATAAGAAGCATATACGAATACGCATCCGAAAATCTATCGGAAATTAAAAACTCCTTAATATATGAAAAAAATGATAAACCAATAATATATTCAATTTACACACATGTTAATAAATGATAAATACATATAATAAATTAAAAACAAATTTGATTTCAGTTGTAATGAATGTATATTATTTATTTTGACCAAATAATTACTTATTAATTTGAATTAAAATGTTCAATATTTAATGAATAGAATATACTTTAAAGTTTTTATATAATATGAAAAAGCAAAGATTATATTCTATATAATGCAGTAAAAACAGTAAAAACAGTAAAAACAGAAATTTTCCGTTTTTGTTATGCGGAATATTCCGTTTCCGTTTTTTGGAAATCACTGTTCTGTTTCCGTTTCCGCTTCCGCTTAAAAAATTATGTTTCCGTTTATGCTTTGAGAAATTCCGTATCTGTTTTGGCATAACCCACTCTGTTTCCGTTTTTTTCCGGAACGAACGAAAAATTTCTGCTCCGTTTTCGTCCCTAGGTAGGAACATAAAATGGGTGTCAATTGAAGCGTGCCAACTTGCAAGAAAAAAAAACTAGGACAGTATATCAGCCACATCAATGTCCGTATATACCAACCATAGTGTTTGAGAGAATTTCACTCATAAATCATCTATATGCTCGTGCTCATGTGTGCCCGAGTGCAAGAACACACTTGAAAATGAGTTCAAACTTAGGGTTGAGAGGCATCGGGAGAGAAGCTCCGACATGGATGTTGAGACATGGGTCCCTCGCTTGAAACTTTTGCACATTTCTTAACGTTAACGGATGAGCTAAAGATATGAAATCAGTTGCATGGTTAGTTCAGCTCCGTAAGAAATACTCCTTTTCTCGACTTGCTTGGTTGATGAACAACTTATCATCTTTTATGCAGAGATATAATAGATTAGTCAGCCTACATCGCTTGGTCCAAGACATATATTTGCAGCTAAAATTTTGGGTTTTCAAGAACACAACCGTACCGTAGCATCATAAGAAACTATTGACCCAATACACATGGCGTATGATGTTATAACTCAAGGTATTGTTGCAAAGAAGAGAAAACACATGGAAGAGAGGAATCACCTGTGAGGTTCTTGCACCTCACCAAAGGGATCTATATTATCATACAGAGCTCATAGGAATTTTACGTTGGCTTGTTTCTCCGGCTCCAAATTCACTTTCTTCCTCGTCCTGTCCCTTCATTCTATAACAGATATCTTTTGAAATATCAAAAGATTTACGTCGATGAAATTGGTGTGTTTGTGTGTTACTATTCGAGCACTCAGTTTATATCTTTTTCCCGTGGAAATTAGCTGGTCCTAACAAATGCTAAGTTTTTGCGAAAAGAAAACAAACTTTTTGTCCGAAAAGAAACAAAAGATTGGGTACTTATTAAATCGGCTTCTGAGTTTTCTGTATTGCAACGTCTACGACAAATAAACCAGCATGACTTGCATTACAAAAATGCTATTGCCAGTCATTTTGTGTGGAAATAAAAAGTTTTGTTGTCACAAGAGAGAAATGGCTACATCCATTATATAGAGCTCTGTCCAAAAGATTTGAAGCAACAAATGAATGGAAACTCACCAGTACTGTATTCCTTGTATATATATATATATATATATATATATATATATATCATTTTGGACTTGTTCACAATTTTTTTTAAAAATAACCCGAATTATTTCGTTGTATCTTATTTATTCTTTTTCTTTGAAAAAGTGAGTTGTTTATTTATAAGAGATACACGCTTTATTTGACAATGTTAAATACGGAATAAAGATAAAAAAAATATGACTAAAAGTTTTGTAACAAATTATATTTAGAAAATCAAGAGTGTGTGCTAATTGAAGCGTCACAACTCGATAGCAAGAAGAAATGCTAGCATTCAATTCCACCACATCCATGTCTGTATATCTTTACTATTATAAAATAATGAGTCGAAAAAGAATGGATTCGATGTTATACATATGCGAGAAAGGTAATAAAAAAGAAAGAAGACGAGTTTTACTTTCTTTTATCACTTAGGAGCCATGCGAGATGAAAATCACATACACGATTTTGCTTGCGAGAGAGAATCGAGCTCCACTCCCATGCATCCCCTCCAGCCTCCACACCTATCTTGTCGCGCCCCGATTTAATAAATCAGGACTTTATTGAAATTCCATAGAAAATCAATAAAACAAGACGTTCATCATGCAACCACGTACAATACGGGCAATCATTCACGGTTCGTAGACCGCATTAATACAAAAGTGAATAAAGATAAAGAGAAACTAATAAAACAAGGGTCCTAGATGAACGCCTTCTTCCAGTCTCGCCTTGACTGGGTCGCTACTCCAGACCTTCATCCTCCTCGTAGTAGACGGGCTCTGATGTTGTAAGTCAACGGGGTGAGTACAGATGTACTCAGCAAGCCACCGAATGCAAATATAATGCAAGGTAATAACAAGGGAGATAGTGGCTAATTTTGCGGAAGCAGCATAATTGTAAAGCTTTAAATGAGAGCAATTTATTAGTACGGAAAAGTAAACATGTGCATGTGTATCATCATCTTCTAACTCGAGGGGTACAGTCACCCCACCTCGCTCAACAGTCCTTACGTGCCATGAATAACTTGAGTATTCAAACAATTGTAAACTAACTGCGAGTAGTCACACAACCCGCCCTTGACCGTGGGCTCGGCTTTTCGAAAAGATTAAATTACTCTGATCAGAGATGTACCACTGTACCCACAAGGCACGCACTCATCACTTACACCAAAGTGTAACGAGATGACCCATTTCACGGGAACTCGTGCCAAAACCTTCCATATGGTTCCCTCCGACTCCACAACACCCTCTTATGGGTTTCGTATCGTGTCTCGACGTGTCGAGTGCTCACCATACCCTCCCTTGAGCCTTCTTTGGTACAAGTCGCCCGCAGGCTTGCCCCTTGTACCCCTCCACTATGGTGCATAGAGCCGAAGAGTTCCACACTTTCAGTTAGGACTTACCCATTAGACTTGTGGTTGGTACGGAAGTGCTTTGCAACAGATCCCGCAGACCGGTCCTTATAGTGCCCCGGGTGCGACAAACCAGTGTCCGAGCTTGCACTCGGAACCCACCATACTTATAACCTAGCCAACTCCAACAGAGTCCAGAGACGAGAATAACAGGGAAATTCATATACAGAATCCAGCTATCTACGACTCATTCTTTTTATCCTATAGCAGTTGTGCCGGTACATTGGGCACTAGCTAATATTTTTATAGTAGAGTGACAAGGAGTTAAGGCTCAATAAGCATGGCTTGAGTTTGCACACAAGGACAGGGATCTAATAAATATAAGTGTAAGGCTTGAATATTTGTCTAATGCAATATTAACCTATGGGTTATAGCGATAAGTTATTAAAACATGGGCTCAATTATGATCAACTGTTTCCACAGAGGTGGTTGATGACTTGCCTTGATTCGTGAATGGTGAAGGTGGAACCTCGGGATAAGACTCGGGATCTTCGACGACATTGTAGTCTTCTCGATACGGAAAAGTAAACACAACATTCAATAAACAATCCAAAATCAAGCATATAAGCATACAAGTTGTTGTTGGATTTAAGTAAGTGAGATAGAGTCTTAAATTCTAGGGAATTGGTACTTAAATATTTAAGGTTGAATCCTAATAAGATTTCTGAATTTATGACTTGATGTAATTTATTTTTCCTAGGGGTTTTTATTTCCTCTTGTTAGAGATGAACTAAAAAGGTATTAACTTTGATGTTTTTATGGTATCAAAGATAGTGACTTTAAAATATTAAGTCTTTGAAGTTTGTTATAAAGTATGGATCTTTTCTATTAAAAAGGGCTTTGGGTAATATGATTTAATGGAACAAAGTGGGTAAAAATGAATATTCTATTTTATTGTATTAAAAATAGTAAACTCAAGTTGTTAGGTTCTCTAAAGTTATTATATAAGTTTTCATGACATTTTTATAAAGTGTTTAACTTCTATTATATGAATTACTCAATTATCCTACAAGGGCCTTTGCAATATTAATTAATAGATTAAAGTGGGCAAAGTGAACATGTTGTTTTCGTTGCATTAAAACAGTGGAATAAATTCATTAAGTCCTCTGAATTTATTGAATAAGTATTCATGATATTTTTGTAAAGGGTTGCATTTTTATCATATGAGTTAATCATTTATTTTAAAGGGCCTTGAAAAGGTTATTTAATAAAATGAAATGGGCAAAATGAATTATTATATTTTTATTGGCTTATAAACAATGTAAGGGAGTCATTGTGTCCCCAGAAATTAATATATATTTTTAAGGATTTTTCTGGATTATTTAAATGTAATATGATTAAATCCCAAAGGGGACTTAGAAATGTAATTCAATAAAATGTCATGGACAAAATGGTTATTCCATTTTTATTGTATTAACAACAGTGAAATGGGGCCATTATATCTTATGAAATTAATTTATAAATTTTTAAGGGTTTATCTAAATTATTTAATTAAAGTATTAATTAAACCCTAAAGGGGAATTCTCTTCATTATTTAATAAGATTATTATATGCCAAGTAAACATATTGTTTTTATTGCATGAAAGTGTGGAGAATAAAAAGATAAATTTTCCAGAATTAAAATGGTGAAATTTGGAGTTAATTTGAGCAAGATATGAATTTTGGAAGTTTAAACCATTTTTCTGAATTTTATTTAAACCAGAAACAGCTGCGGGTCCACGGTGAGCCAGGTCCACCATGGACCCGCGCACTGTGCGCTGCACCGGTTGGATCTGGACCGTTGGATCCAGATGCATCGGTCAGTGGCTGGGCGGGGCGTTAAGTGAGATCCAACGGTCGTTGGCGGTCGGTACCCCTTTGACCGGGTGAACGGCCCCGATTAAACCCGAGCGGGTTCTAATCTTAGCCGTTCATCTCCGATCGCACGGTGCCGAGTCCATCCGGCACGCTCGTGGCACGGGGGAGACCGAGACATTCGTCTCCGACTCCGGCTGAGCGACGGCGAGCGATCCCCGGCGGCGGAGAGGGCTTCCGGCAGGGCTAGGGCCAAAAATGGAATCAGCAGAGCAAGGGGGCTTCAGGCGTACCGGCGACGATGACGTCGAGGCAGTGGCGACGATCGGCGGTGAGAAGAGGCGGGAGAGACCTTCGGGTTGACGGTGGCGACGGTGATCCGGCGGCGAGGAACGCGAACGGAGGCTAGGCCGAGGGAGTAGGGGCAATGGCGGTCCCGGCGATGGCCTTGGCGAGGGCGGCGGTGACCTGGAGCGCCGGCGAGGGGCTACCGGAGAGAGAGCAGAGGGAAAATCGAAAAGGAGGGTGGTGGCCTTCGGGATTGCGCCAACTAGGGCTCGGGTGGTGTGCTCGGGTTGCGGCGAGGCGGGGGGGGCTCTTATAGGGTCGTCGGCGGCAAGAAAGGAAGGCGGAGGGAGGGAAACCGAGGAGAGACTTCCCTTGCACCGGTGAGGTTTCCTTAGGGCTCGGTTTTATGCCATTTACGGCGAAGGCGCGTGGGGAACTGCGGGAAAGCGATCACCGGAGATGGGGGGTCGGGATCCGTGGTCGTATCGGCGGGATCTGGCGGCCGGCGGCTAAAATCGGAAAGGGGGCGCCGGCTAGAAATGGAAGGGGAGAGATCCCCTTCCAACGGAGAAGAAGGGTCTGACAGGTGGCCCCCACCTGTCAGTGGCTGAGAGCGAAAGGGAAGGGGGCTGACGAGTGGGACCGGCTGGCGCGAGCGGTCGGGAAGCGAAGGGGGGGGGCGCCGACAGGTGGGCCATCGATGGCAGAGGCTGGGGCGCGGGGTGCGGCTGCCAGGTGGGCCTGGCGGGGCGTGCGCGGAGGAGAGAGGGAGGGAGCGCTGACAGGGCGGCCCCGCATGTCAGCGTGACCAGTCCTGGATTGGGCCGGGCCAAGGGAGGAAAGGAGGGAGGCGGCCCAATAAGGTTTAAAATTCATTTCTCACTTAAAATAATTCCAGAATATAAATTATTTGATTAAGGCTTGAAGCATTGTTTCTAAAATTTTGTAAAAATTCTCAAAAATATTTCTTGGCCTCTAGTTTATATCATAAAATTTTCAAGTCCAAATTTTGAATATTTATCTCTGTTTGGCTTTAATAGGGCTCTTTTAGCATTTTTTAGTAATAACAAAATTCAGAAATTAATTTTAATATTATTTTTCCTTTATTTTATTCCCTTTTAATTTTGGGGCTGTTACAATCCTATCCCCCTTACAGAGAATCTCGTCCTCGAGATTCGAAGCGAACCTTGGGAAAACTAAGGGACTGAGTCCTACTGGTGCTCTGGGTTAGGAGGAGGAGTTACATCAGAAGTAGGCAAGGCGATCTCCGGATCTGAGTTGGTTGAGACCAAATTGGGAGTGTCTTTGGTTGTATCTGGTTTCTCTTTGTGGTGCTCTAGAGTATGGCCCTCTGGGTTTGGAATGGAGGATGGCGCCCGCTTGGGGTAGGGGCACTTGCAGGCGTAGTGGCCTTTTTGGCGACAGTTGAAGCACACAATCGGCTTGCCGTTCTTGTCCCTCTTGTATCCGGTAGCTTGCGCTGGAGTTCTTTCGGCTGGTGGTGCTTGGGGTAGGATGCCTGTGCTTGGTCCTCCTAGGGTGGTTCGTGGCTTGGCAGGGGTTGGTGCTGGAGATGGAATTGCTCTGGATTCCGGCATGATTGCTTCGTTCACCAATCTCTGAATGTTGGCGAAGTCCCCGTAGATTAACTGAAGGGAGAGCTCGTGGTGGTGTTGCTGGAGACGGAACAACTGTGCCTGCTGCTCTTGCATCTGCTTTTGTAGTTGTTGTATCTGGGTAAGCAGTGTGGCGATCAGTTGGTTCTGTTTTGTCATCATCTCCGTAAGTGTGGGATGATAGACAACAGGGGTCTGCTGACGTTGAGATGCTCCCCATTGAGGCAGATTGCCTGAGGTGTTTCCATCGTGTGGAGCTTCTGATCCTTGGTTATTGGCCATCCTGAAGTTGAAGGGTTAAAAAAAGAAGGTGCCAACATTAAGGGGAAATTGTTACTGGTTTTATTGCCTAAGATGAATAATTTGACCTAGATGCTTACATATCTTATTTTAGTTCCTTATTATTTTTCACACTCATGCCTTATATTATTTTTAATATAAATGATTTATCATGTATTTTATTCACTTAACATTCATGTATTTTATTAATTTGCGTTAGAGGTTTAAGATGAAGTGATGTTGATTATATCTTATTGAATTCCTTGGTACCAAAAATTCAAGAAAATTTTTGGAACACAATTTGATGCTTAGGAGAATTTTTAGGAAAGATACTCTAGCTAATTTTAAATGAAATTTTTAGGCCCATATTTTAGCTTTCCTCTTTCTTGATTTATACTAAATTCTTTTCTTGAACTTTATTTATTAAGGGGAAATTTATTTTTAATGCCTCGCATATATCGAGGTGTTACAATCCTAACTTCCTTAACAAGAATCTCGTCCCGAGATTCGGAAAGGCTAGAAGTAGAAGGTTAAAGTTAGGCTTCAAGTCTGCATTTTCATATATTGAGCTTGGCTAAGTTAGGGCTTTCTTGACAACTTGTCTTGACTTCATGATTGGAGTTGATCTTACAGAACGGCGACGAACGAATCACGTTGACTTGAAACTAGAGGTAGATTCTCTCCTTTAGATTGAGATTATGATCTAATAGGTCTAGGGAAATGATATTAAGCTTTATTTTAAAATGATCGTTCTTGCGATTACTTTTATTTATATCTTCATTCATGCCTTATTTTTGACATGAATGGTAATACAATCAAGTAAAAAGAAAAGCAATCAATCGTAAATCTACGTCTATGGTAGCTCGGGGGACGGCTCGATCACGGGCTCGTGGGAGACGGTCGGGGTTGAGGAACTTGCTGATCCTGCGGGTGGAGCACTACGGGAGATCCTCTTGGGCCTCACAGTGGGGATCCGAAGGGGTTTCTTCCTTCTAGGCGGAAGAGGCGCGATCTCCTCTATGTCCTTCTTCAACTCTCTGAGCTGCTGACGGAGCTGGGTGTGGACCATGGCGCCCTGGCGTAGGAGCTCGTTCTGACGCCTCAACTCCTCCACCTCAAGGGTTGACAGAGGGTTCTGCTCAAGCTGTCGATGGAGCTCGGCATTTTCATGGGTCAGGTTCTCCGAAGTGTGGCGGTAGAAGTCGATGGTGTCGTGCTGACTATCTACGTCGAGGACGGCCTCTGTGTGAAGGTTGTCCATAGCCTCCAAGAGTCTCATGGTGCGGGCGATGGCGGAGTTGTCCTGAGGGAGGGAGTTGATGTAGATGCTGCGGTGACTTCCGGGTGTGCGCATGGGCATGAAGCGGTAGATGGTGTCGCGAAGGTGGCAGTCGTAGACCAGTCGAAGCTCGGCGAGGGACTGAAGAGCAGCTCGCTGGCTGGCCACCACAAAGGAAGGTCCTCCGACTCCATGGGTGTAGAAGGGTGGCTGCGTGGAGGAGGGGCGGATCACAACCGTGACCTCGCAGTAGCTCTCGTTCGCATCGGGAAAGATCCCGTGGAACGCAGGCTCATGGGGAAACCCCAAGAAGTCGACGAGCACGCGAAGCTCGCGGATGAATCCGGCCTCATCACGAAGAGTCCCGCTCATGGTATGGACCGGCATCTACAAAAGAGAGAAATTTTTGTGAAAACTTCAGAAGATGAGAAGGTAAGCAGTTTGTAAGAAAATATGGTTAATATAAGTCCTAGGGTCAGGTCTGTTTGGCTTCCTACAGTCAAGTCGGCTCTGATACCATCTTGTCGCGCCCCGATTTAATAAATCAGGACTTTATTGAAATTCCATAGAAAATCAATAAAACAAGACGTTCATCATGCGACCACGTACAATACGGGCAATCATTCACGGTTCGTAGACCGCATTAATACAAAAGTGAATAAAGATAAAGAGAAACTAATAAAACAAGGGTCCTAGATGAACGCCTTCTTCCAGTCTCGCCTTGACTGGGTCGCTACTCCAGACCTTCATCCTCCTCGTAGTAGACGGGCTCTGATGTTGTAAGTCAACGGGGTGAGTACAGATGTACTCAGCAAGCCACCGAATGCAAATATAATGCAAGGTAATAACAAGGGAGATAGTGGCTAATTTTGCGGAAGCAGCATAATTGTAAAGCTTTAAATGAGAGCAATTTTATTAGTACGGAAAAGTAAACATGTGCATGTGTATCATCATCTTCTAACTCGAGGGGTACAGTCACCCCACCTCGCTCAACAGTCCTTACGTGCCATGAATAATCCGAACATTCACACAATTGTAAACTAACTGCGAGTAGTCACACAACCCGCCCTTGACCGTGGGCTCGGCTTTTCGAAAAGATTATATTACTCTGATCAGAGATGTACCACTGTACCCACAAGGCACACACTCATCACTTACACCAAAGTGTAACGAGATGACCCATTTCACGGGAACTCGTGCCAAAACCTTCCATATGGTTCCCTCCGACTCCACAACACCCTCTTATGGGTTTCGTATCGTGTCTCGACGTGTCGAGTGCTCACCATACCCTCCCTTGAGCCTTCTTTGGTACAAGTCGCCCGCAGGCTTGCCCCTTGTACCCCTCCACTATGGTGCATAGAGCCGAAGAGTTCCACACTTCCAGTTAGGACTTACCCATTAGACTTGTGGTTGGTACGGAAGTGCTTTGCAACAGATCCCGCAGACTGGTCCTTATAGTGCCCCGGGTGCGACAAACCAGTGCCCGAGCTTGCACCCGGAACCCACCATACTTATAACCTAGCCAACTCCAACAGAGTCCAGAGACAAGAATAACAGGGAAATTCATATACAGAATCCAGCTATCTACGACTCGTTCTTTTTATCCTATAGCAGTTGTGCCGGTACATTGGGCACTAGCTAATATTTTTATAGTAGAGTGACAAAGAGTTAAGGCTCAATAAGCATGGCTTGGGTTTGCACACAAGGACAGGGATCTAATAAATATAAGTGTAAGGCTTGAATATTTGTCTAATGCAATATTAACCTATGGGTTATAGCGATAAGTTATTAAAACATGGGCTCAATTATGATCAACTGTTTCCACAGAGGTGGTCGATGACTTGCCTTGATCAGCAATTGGGGATGGAGGAACCTCGGGGTAGAACTCCTGCTCCTCGACGAACTCGTAGTCTTCTCGATACGGAAAAGTAAACAATACATTCAATAAACAGATAAAATCCACCAAATAATCAACATACATATTTGTGGGTGTTTTTATGTGAAGTAGTATTTTAATATTTTAAAGTTTGGTATAAAACTTAACTTTTTAGGATTTTTCCTAATTTATTTTCTGTATTTTTAATTTTAACCCTAAGGGATTTTTATTCATTTATTTATTAATAATATTTTGGGCAACAGAAACATACTGTTTTTATGGCATTAATGTGTAGAGAATAATATTCTGGTTCTAACAAAATTTGAATGGTGAAATTTGGAGTTAAAATGAGCAAGATATGAATTTTCAAAGTTTAAACTATTTTCTGAATTTTTATTTAAACTGAAAAACAGTTCCTGGTCCACGGTGAACCAGGTTCACCGTGAACCTGCGACTGTGCGCGTGGGCCGGCGGGGAGTAAGTGGGATCCAACGGCCCAGAGCGCCTGATACCCTTTCGACTTGGATCAACGGCCGGGATTAAATCCCTCAGGGGTTTTAATCTCCATCGCCTGATCACGATCGAATGGCCGGAAATCAATCCGACACGGCACGTGGCGTCGGGGGCATTTTACCCTTCTTCCCCAACTCCGGCGGTACTGTGGCGAGGGATTCTGGCGACGGCGTGGATTGAACGGCGATGCTAAAGCCAGAAATGGAACCAGTGACGTGAGGGGAACTTGGTCGTACCGATGGTGGCGGTGGCGGCGAGCGGACGGCGACCGGCGTTGATGAGGGGTGGAGGAACCGTTCGGGTTCGTCGGCGGCGAGGCGATCCGGCGGTCCTCTCGACCAACGGAGTCGTGGCCGAGGACGGGCGGGCCTCAGTGGTCACGTAGGTGGCGTCGGCGAGGGCAACAGTGGCTAGGATCGCCGGCGAAGGGTGGCTGGAGGCGTGGCAGAGCTAAAGACCGAAAACCTTGCGGCAGCGCTCTGAAACGCGATGGGTTGCACTGAGGAGGGGTGGGTGGTGAGCGGCGAGGGTAGGGGTTCTTATAGGGGTCGCCGGCGGTGGTTAAGGCAAGAAAGCCGAGGATCCCGAAGGTTTATTTCCAAACTCCGGCGAGGTTCCTTTTTAGCTCGGATTTGCTTCCATAAGCGTAAAAACGCGTTGAGTTCTGATGGAAGGAGGTCGGGGGCGGTCGGGGAAGGGAATCCGAGAGTGATCGGGTGTGATCGGGCGGCCGGCGGTGAAAAATTGGAAGGGGATCGCCGGCGGGAGAGAAGGGGGATCCCCTTCCAACGAGGAAGACGAAGCTGACAGGTGGCCCCCACCTGTCAGTGGGCGAACCAAAATGGAAAAACCCACAGGCGGGCCCCATGTGTCGGAGAAACAGAGAGGACCGCGAGTGGCTGCCATGTGGGGCCGAGCGGGGACGGGCGCGGGAGAGAGAGGAGGGGAGTGGTGCCGACAGGCGGGCCCCGCCTGTCAGTGTGAGGGGCTGAAGTGGGCTGGGCCAAAAGGCCTTTGAAGGGAGTTTCAGGGTTTCGGCCCAATAGGATTAAAATTGATTTCTGATTTAAAATAATTCCATTAATTCGAATTTTGATTAAGGGTTGAATCACTGTTGATAAAAATTTGTAAAAATTCCTAAAATTATATTTTGGTCTCTAGTTCATCTCATAAAATTTTCAAGTCCAGATTTTGAGTATTTCTCCCTGTTTGGCTTTATTTGGGTTCTTTTGTGATTTTTCCTTTAATAATAAATCCAGAAATGATTTAAATAATATTTTCTTTTATTTTATTCCTTTTTAATTTCTGGGGTGTTACAATCCTATCCCCCTTACAGAGAATCTCGTCCTCGAGATTCGGATCAATCCTCGAATAGCTCAGGATGCTGTGCCTTGAGTTCATCTTCTTTTTCCCATGTAGCTTCCTCTACCGGATGATTGCTCCACTGCACCTTGCAAAAACTGATGACTCGACTCCTGGTGGTCCTCTCTTTTACTTCCAATATCTTGACCGGCTTTTCCACATAGGTCAGATCTTCTTGAACATCCAACTGCTGAAGGTCCACTTGTTCTATGGGGACGCGGAGACACTTCTTGAGCTGAGATACGTGAAATACATCATGTACTCCAGCCAATGAGGGTGGTAGTTCCAACTGATAAGCAACTTCGCCTTGGCGTCGAACAATGGGAAATGGTCCAACATATCGAGGTGCCAACTTCCCTCTCATGTTAAACCGTTGAGTACCACGGAGAGGCGTAACTCGAAGGTAGACATGATCTCCCTCTTCAAAGGCTAGGTCTCGGCGTCGATTGTCTGCGTAGCTCTTTTGTCGTGATTGGGCTGTCTTGAGTCGGTCTCTGATGATCCGTACCTTCTCTTCAGCTTCACGAAGAATGTCTGTTCCGAATACTTGGGATTCACCAGTTTGGTCCCAAAGTAGGGGCGTTCTGCACTTACGTCCATATAGGGCTTCAAAAGGAGACATCTGAAGGCTGGCTTGATAGCTGTTGTTGTATGAAAATTCAGCGTACGGCAAGCTCTTGTCCCAAGTGGCTCCAAAATCCAAAACACATGCTCGAAGCATATCCTCCAGTATCTGATTTACCCTCTCTATTTGCCCATCTGTTTGAGGGTGGTAGGCGGTACTGAAATTCAATCTCGTGCCCATCTCCTCTTGAAGGTTCTTCCAGAAACAAGAGGTAAACTGACTTCCTCTGTCAGATACTATCTTCTTGGGTACTCCATGAAGACATACGATGCGGGCCATGTATAATTCTGCAAGCTTAGGGCCACTATAGGTCGTCTTGACGGCTATGAAATGTGCTACTTTAGTAAGACGATCGATGATCACCCAAATAGAATCAAACCCAAGTTGGGTCTTTGGTAGTCCGGTGATGAAATCCATACCGATCTCTTCCCACTTCCATTCATGCACTTTAAGTGGCTGTAACAATCATGCAGGTCTCTGGTGTTCAGCTTTTACTCTTCTGTAGGTGTCACATTCGGCGACAAACTGTGCAATCTCTCTTTTCATGCTGACCCACCAATAACGTTCTTTCAGATCCTGGTACATCTTGGTACTGCCGGGATGAATGGAGTACATTGTCTCATGGGCTTCTCTTAGGATAAGGGTCTTTATCTCTGGTTTATCCGGTACACATATCCGGGTTCCAAACCATATGGTGCCATTCTCGTCCTCTAAAAATCTGGGGGCTTTTCCTTGCCTCATGTTCTTCCTAATGGCAGCTATATCCGGGTCCTCCAACTGAGCTTCACGGATCTGCTCGAATAGAACAGGTTGGGTCTCCAAGGTGGCTAGATATGCCCTGGTGGTCAATCCAAGATTCAGTTTTTCCATCTCTCTACATAACAAGGGTGCGTGCTCATGGATCATCATAGCTGTGCAATATCCCTTGCGACTTAATGCATCAGCTACCACATTAGTTTTTCCGGGGTGGTAGTGAATACCTAAGTCATAGTCCTTGATTAGTTCCAACCATCGCCTCTGCCTCAGATTGAGGTCAGGCTGTGTGAATATATACTTCAAACTCTTGTGATCCGTAAAGATCTCACAGCGATTTCCAACCAAGTAGTGCCTCCAAATCTTAAGGGCGTGCACTACGGCGGCTAATTCCAAATCATTCACGGTTCGTAGACCGTATTAGTACAAAAGTGAATAAAGATGAAGAGAAACTAATAAAATAAGGGTCCTAGATGAACGCCTCCTTCCAGTCTCGCCTTGATTGGGTCGCTACTCCAGACCTTCATCCTCCTCGTAGTAGACGGGCTCTGATGTTGTAAGTCAACGGGGTGAGTACAGATGTACTCAGCAAGCCACCGAATGCAAATATAATGCAGGATAATAACAAGGGAGATAGTGGCTAATTTTGCGGAAGCAGCTTAATTGTAAAGCTTTAAATGAGAGCAATTTATTAGTACGGAAAAGTAAACATGTGCATGTGTATCATCATCTTCTACCTCGAGGGGTACAGTCACCCCACCTCGCTCAACAGTCCTTACGTGCCATGAATAACTTGAGTATTCAACCAATTGTAAACTAACTGCGAGTAGTCACACAACCCGCCCTTGACCGTGGGCTCGGCTTTTCGAAAAGATTAAATTACTCTGATCAGAGATGTACCACTGTACCCACAAGGCACGCACTCATCACTTACACCAAAGTGTAACGAGATGACCCATTTCACGGGAACTCGTGCCAAAACCTTCCATATGGTTCCCTCCGACTCCACAACACCCTCTTATGGGTTTCGTATCGTGTCTCGACGTGTCGAGTGCTCACCATACCCCCCCTTGAGCCTTCTTTGGTACAAGTCGCCCGCAGGCTTGCCCCTTGTACCCCTCCACTATGGTGCATAGAGCCGAAGAGTTCCACACTTCCAGTTAGGACTTACCCATTAGACTTGTGGTTGGTACGGAAGTGCTTTGCAACAGATCCCGCAGACCGGTCCTTATAGTGCCCCGGGTGCGACAAACCAGTGCCCGAGCTTGCACCCGGAACCCACCATACTTATAACCTAGCCAACTCCAACAGAGTCCAGAGACGAGAATAACAGGGAAATTCATATACATAATCCAGCTATCTACGACTCGTTCTTTTTATCCTATAGCAGTTGTGCCGGTACATTGGGCACTAGCTAATATTTTTATAGTAGAGTGACAAGGAGTTAAGGCTCAATAAGCATGGCTTGGGTTTGCACACAAGGACGGGGATCTAATAAATATAAGTGTAAGGCTTGAATATTGGACTAATGCAATATTAACCTATGGGTTATAGCGATAAGTTATTAAAACATGGGCTCAATTATGATCAACTGTTTCCACAGAGGCGGTCGATGACTTGCCTTGATTCGTGAATGGTGAAGGTGGAACCTCGGGATAAGACTCGGGATCTTCGACGACGTTGTAGTCTTCTCGATACGGAAAAGTAAACACAACATTCAATAAACAATCCAAAATCAAGCATATAAGCATACAAGTTGTTGTTGGATTTAAGTAAGTGAGATAGAGTCTTAAATTCTAGGGAATTGTTACTTAAATATTTAAGGTTGAATCCTAATGAGATTTCTGAATTTATGACTTGATGTAATTTATTTTTCCTAGGGGTTTTTATTTCCTCTTGTTAGAGATGAACTAAAAAGGTATTAACTTTGATGTTTTTATGGTATCAAAGATAGTGACTTTAAAATATTAAGTCTTTGAAGTTTGTTATAAAGTATGAATCTTTACTATTAAAAAGGGCTTTGGGTAATATGATTTAATGGAACAAAGTGGGTAAAAATGAATATTCTATTTTTATTGTATTAAATATAGTAAACTCAAGTTGTTAGGTTCTCTAAAGTTATTATATAAGTTTTCATGACATTTTTATAAAGTTTTTAACTTCTATTATATGAATTACTCAATTATCCTACAAGGGCCTTTGCAATATTAATTAATCGATTAAAGTGGGCAAAGTGAACATGTTGTTTTCGTTGCATTAAAACAGTGGAATAAATTCATTAAGTCCTCTGAATTTATTGAATAAGTATTCATGATATTTTTGTAAAGGGTTGCATTTTTATCATATGAGTTAATCATTTATTTTAAAGGACCTTGAAAAGGTTATTTAATAAAATGAAATGGGCAAAATGAATTATTATATTTTTATTGGCTTATAAACAATGTAAGGGAGTCATTGTGTCCCCAGAAATTAATATATATTTTTAAGGATTTTTCTGGATTATTTAAATGTAATATGATTAAATCCCAAAGGGGACTTAGAAATGTAATTCAATAAAATGTCATGGACAAAATGGTTATTCCATTTTATTGTATTAACAACAGTGAAATGGGGCCATTATATCTTATGAAATTAATTTATAAATTTTAAGGGTTTATCTGAATTATTTAATTAAAGTATTAATTAAACCCTAAAGGGGAATTCTCTTCATTATTTAATAAGATTATTATATGCCAAGTAAACATATTGTTTTTATTGCATGAAAGTGTGGAGAATAAAAAGATAAATTTTCCAGAATTAAATGGTGAAATTTGGAGTTAATTTGAGCAAGATATGAATTTTGGAAGTTTAAACCATTTTTCTGAATTTTATTTAAACCAAAAACAGCTGCGGGTCCACGGTGAGCCAGGTCCACCATGGACCCGCGCACTGTGCGCTGCACCGGTTGGATCTGGACCGTTGGATCCAGATCCATCGGTCAGTGGCTGGGCGGGACGTTAAGTGAGATCCAACGGTCGTTGGCGGTCGGTACCCCTTTGACCGGGTGAACGGCCCCGATTAAACCCGAGCGGGTTCTAATCTTAGCCGTTCATCTCCGATCGCACGGTGCCGAGTCCATCCGGCACGCTCGCGGCACGGGGGAGACTGAGACCTTCGTCTCCGACTCCGGCTGAGCGACGGCGAGCGATCCCCGGCGGCGGAGAGGGCTTCCGGCAGGGCTAGGGCCAAAAATGGAATCAGCAGAGCAAGGGGGCTTCAGGCGTACCGGCGACGATGACGTCGAGGCAGTGGCGACGATCGGCAGCGAGAAGAGGCGGGAGAGACCTTCGGGTTGATGGTGGCGACGGTGATCCGGCGGCGAGGAACGCGAACGGAGGCTAGGCCGAGGGAGTAGGGGCAATGGCGGTCCCGGCGATGGCCTTGGCGAGGGCGGCGGTGACCTGGAGCGCCGGCGAGGGGCTACCGGAGAGAGAGCAGAGGGAAAATCGAAAAGGAGGGTGGTGGCCTTCGGGATTGCGCCAACTAGGGCTCGGGTGGTGTGCTCGGGTTGCGGCGAGGCGGGGGGGGCTCTTATAGGGTCGTCGGCGGCAAGAAAGGAAGGCGGAGGGAGGGAAACCGAGGAGAGACTTCCCTTGCGCCGGTGAGGTTTCCTTAGGGCTCGGTTTTATGCCATTTACGGCGAAGGCGCGTGGGGAACTGCGGGAAAGCGATCACCGGAGATGGGGGGGTCGGGATCCGTGGTCGTATCGGCGGGATCTGGCGGCCGACGGCTAAAATCGGAAGGGGGGCGCCGGCTAGAAATGGAAGGGGAGAGATCCCCTTCCAACGGAGAAGAAGGGTCTGACAGGTGGCCCCCACCTGTCAGTGGCTGAGAGCGAAAGGGAAGGGGGCTGATGAGTGGGACCGGCTGGCGCGAGCGGTCGGGAAGCGAAGGGGGGGGCGCCGACAGGTGGGCCATCGATGGCAGAGGCTGGGGCGCGGGGTGCGGCTGCCAGGTGGGCCTGGCGGGGCGTGCGCGGAGGAGAGATGGAGGGAGCGCTGACAGGGCGGCCCCGCATGTCAGCGTGACCAGTCCTGGATTGGGCCGGGCCAAGGGAGGAAAGGAGGGAGGCGGCCCAATAAGGTTTAAAATTCATTTCTCACTTAAAATAATTCCAGAATATAAATTATTTGATTAAGGCTTGAAGCACTGTTTCTAAAATTTTGTAAAAATACTCAAAAATATTTCTTGGCCTCTAGTTTATATCATAAAATTTTCAAGTCCAAATTTTGAATATTTATCTCTGTTTGGCTTTAATAGGGCTCTTTTAGCATTTTTTAGTAATAACAAAATTCAGAAATTAATTTTAATATTATTTTTCCTTTATTTTATTCCCTTTTAATTTTGGGGCTGTTACACACACCTAGGCTGATGTAGACGTCCATCCCTTTGGATCCGCAAGTACGTTAGACAGATCTGATCTTCTCCACCTATATTATGAATATATTTTAATCCATAGCAACACATGAATATTAGCTAATATACCCACTATTGTAGCATAAAAGATATGCTAACATGTTTGATTAGTCTTGAAGGGCTACATACTGCAAAGTGGATTTATACGAGGTTGCCTGATCTTCTCATTGAGCTCATCGTAGATGGAGGATAGCTTGTGTAACCTTGCAACTCTCCGGCCGATCACCTGCTGCCAATGCAACGAACTTGCAACCCTATATGTGGAAATTTACACAATTACACACCTAGATAACTTGCGAGATGCTAACGATTATCTGGTTGTTCCCGTGCTACCAATGCAATAGATCTCAATCCTAGCGATATTTGCAACACCTCACACTTGATTTCTGCAATCTACTAATTCCCAATGGAATAGAAGATATCACTTTAGTTCTGCATTCTACTAATTTCCAATGGAATAGCCAATTACACTTGATTTCTGTAACCTACTAATTCTCATTGGAATAGCATATTACACTTGATTTCTTTCGGTAGCAATTCACCAGATCGCAACAAAGTGGTGACGGTAATATTCCTGGTCGAAACAAAGAGGAATATTTGGATACATGGTTCAAGCTGAACTTAAAATTCTAACTTTATTCTTCCACCTCAACTAGAGCCGGTCACCTCTATATATATAGGGTAGAGGGAGGGCCAGGGATAAGAAACAAAAGAGTTCTAATCTAATAAAACATAAGAGTCATAATCTAATTTAATTTTTAAGTCCTACTTTCATATGAAATCCTACTTTAGTTGGACTCTTATTTTAATTTCAAAATTTTATGACACATGTCCTTATCATTTCTATTATCTATCCTCCGTCCTGATTACAATAGAGATGTCCAATATTTATAGGCAAAATATAATAGAAAAAGACCATTTTACCCTCTAATTACAACTGTCATAACGGACTCTGTTCACGGGACTTTGTAGGGGCAGAATATTAAACCCACGTGCAAATACATGTCCTAATACCAGGGACGAAGGCCCCTGGTTTTGTCCATCATGCCGAAGTAGCTTCAGGACTTCGAAGCAGGTATCGGAGCATAGTTCAGAGGTTCATAGCCAAAAGTAGTCTTCGCAACAACTTCCCAAGTGGAGCCTGAAGGGTCTCGGAGGGGGCTTCAGTGTTTAATGGCCTCGTGATTATCTTTTAGCATTATGGTTTTTGAAGTGGTCATAGGGTAGTCTTGGATACTTGGCTTCATATAGAATGAAGGGGTCTTTGGGCGGTTAGAGCCTTCGAAATGTTATCATATATAGTCTACTTAGTTCAATAATACTACTATTCCAAAACAGCTGCATTGCATGTATTAAAAGAAAGTGTTTCTTTGCGTGCAAGGTGTTAACAAAATGAAACATACAACAAACCGATACACGTAGTATTCTGTCACATAAACCGACACATAAAATCATTCAAATTTTGGTCGAGCAAGCGAGCGGCACCAAGCTTATTAATTTTGTTCCAATATAGCCAGAATAGTCGATACACGTAATATTCTGTCACATAAACCGATATATATTAAGCGTACTTTCTAGGTTTCAACATCGATCATGTAGAACCAAAAAGAGCGACTGGAGGAGGTGAATACGCGTCTCAACAAATTATTTCGAATTGATAGCCTTTTCGAAACACCCACTACACCTCTAAAGGAATAAGCGGAAGCAGATAAATTATCACAGTGAAATTCCAGATAAAACTAGTGCTATCACTCTCCTGTCTAATATGATATGATGCAACAGTCTGAGAGATCACAAATATTGAAAATAATCTAGCCTTTAAAAACCAACTGATGTCCTAATTGAAAGGGCACCCGTACTAAACACACGAGACAGATTAAAGAACTACTCAATGATTGGATGATATATTAATAAGTATTTCGATATAATAGGAAACATCAACAGTTCACAAATATTTAAATAAATACTAGTCTTGTAGGTAAATCATCACAAGTTTAAACCAATATTTAATCAATTAATTTTCAGAACAGAAATCACTTCACAGATGGAGGAAACTTTTCGCTGAAAATCTGGAGAAACAAAACTAGAGATTATACCTTCTTATACCTGCGAAGAAATAAATACTGGAGAAATTTCAGCGTGATTCCCGAGGCAAGGAAAAGTCGCCGGCCGGATCAACAGATGCAACGGCTCTCCATGCGCAAAGCGGTGATTGACCGAGCTCCCGGCTCAGAGAAAACCGGAGCTCTGGTTCTTGGCGAGGGCAGCGGATGAAAACCGCATGCGCCAGGGTACAAACAGCATAGTAGAAAACCACGAGAGATCGCTGGCAGCGGGACGAACAGTAAAGCGGCGGCGTAGAAATCCTAAAACTACATTGCCTTTTATAAGGGGTGTTTGGTTCTTAATCCCAAATTTTAGTCCCGTTACATCGGATATTTGGATACTATTTTGAGTATTAAATATAGATTATTTATAAAACTCATTTTATAATTGGTGGATTATTCACGAGATAAATCTAATGAGTCTAATTACACCATGATTTGACAATGTGATGCTACAGTAAACATTTGCTAATCATGGATTAATTAGGCTTAAAAAATTGTCTCGTAATAATCCTCCAATTCTGTAATTATTTTTATAATCAGTTCAAGTTTAATCCTTCAAATTGATGTCCAAACATCCGATGTGACACGGACTAAACTTTAGTCCAGGGAACCAAACACTACCTAAATCGTTCAAAAACTGGAAATGGCCTAATTACTCTTAGGGTATTTTACCTATGGACTCAAAAATATAGATGCGGGCCCAACGGGAAAAATAGTAAAATCTTATCTAAAGGTAGTTTGTCCTGACATGGAGCTTTCGTAACGACTATGGCTTCGCTTCAGGATGCTTTGATCTTGATCCGATGGTTTTGAGCCGAAACCGACAAAGCCCTCCAAATCTTCGACACATATCACCAATCTGCAAACTCGACCGCCAGCAAGTCTCTCCCGCTCTCGATCCCTCGAGCCATCTTGTCACTTGCACTGGCCTCCCTTTCACTTGACTTGGTCAACACGCTGTCTCGATCATCCGTTCATCCATGTCATGCTTTATCTCCATGTGTACGTTTGAGATCTTCCTCAAATTCACCCGACCTCCTTGATCATCTGGAATCATGCTCCTCGCTTGACCCTGATCACCTGTCATTAACAGTTGACTCGCATCTCAATCATAGGACGTTTTAATCTTGATCCGACGATTTTGAGTCGAAACCAACAAAGCCCTCTAGATCTTCGACACGTGTCACCAATCCGCGAACTCGACCACCAGCAAGTCTATCTCACTCTCGATCCCTCCAGCCGCCTTGTCACTTGCACTAGCCTCCCTTTCGCTTGACTTGGTCAACACGTTATCTTGATCATCCGTCCGTCCATGGCTTGCTTCATCTCCACGTGTACGTCTCAGATCTTCCTCAACTTTACTTGGTCTCTTTAATCGTCTAGCATCAAGCTCCTCGCTTGACCTTGATCACCCACCGTTGTTAGTTGACTCACATCTCAATGCTGCACAATATGAGATAAGCAAAATACAAATCTCCACACAAACACATATCTCCACTCACACTGATCCCTTCGGTGAGCTCAAACAGCCAATCACAAGTCCAAACCCTTAAACCAGACAAACTTGTCAATCACTCATCACTTAGATAAAACCAAAGTGCAACTCCACTTGGTTTCTCAATCTCCCCCTTGATGAGTGCATTTACAACTCCCAAAAGAAACAAGATGTATTTTGAAGTTCAGCACAGAAGTGACCATAAAAACTCAAAAAAGAGAAAAAAACATGTCACTTGATTTTTAAAATTCTCTCCCTTGATAAAAGATTGGCCCCTTTGATAGAAGCAAGACATTAATTCTCTCCCTTTGGCAATGCAAGCATCAAGGTGATAAAAATGATGTAAAAAGAGATGGGAGGGTGAATGAATATGTGTAGGTGTGTTTTTTGGTCACACTTTGACACACGCATGGCCTGGGAGATCTGCTTAACTCCAGTACAGGTCCTACGTTCTTAGAAAAAAGAGTTCAAGGCGTGTCAATCAGTTTGATCCTGCAACTGATAAGGAAAGAGAGAGAATAATATCAGTAGCATAGCCTATCGGCTATCGAGCCAATGACCGCAATAGAGATATGATAATCGTGGACTATTATACCGATCGGCCATAGGGCCGATGACCACGGGCGAAGCGATCGGGTTAGCATGCCATCGACCGCTGAGATGGGCATTTTGCATGTATGGGTCGATGATCGCTTTTCCGATGGCAAATAAGATATGACATTGAATTGAAGATAACCTATGAGCTTGTACTCCGACAAAAATAAATAAAATGTGCCAAATAACATGTCTATATCATGAAATCATCACAATAACTAGATTGGACCTAACCACGATGATCTTAATAATATATCAAAGTATCGAACATGCTTTTATTTAGATGAATAGTATACAACATGAAAATGATACAATAGCAAGAGATGTCAAACTTAACCGATGAAGCCTCAAACTACCACACCTAGATCACATCAATCTAAGAGATCAATCTGATGCAGCCTTAGACCTAGCCAATACACTGTGATAAATCGGCGATCACATTGTTTCAATTAATGTATTTAAGAGATCAAATTGATGTAGCCGTGAAGACACTGACCTAGTCGATACGATCATCATGGGTGGCGGGACTCACCTCTTCGCCGGAGATCAGAATGATGCAGGCCAGCTCCGAGTGCCGAATCCCATCGGGATTAAGCTTGGAAAGCTAAGGGAGGCGATGAGCCAAGTAGTTGTTTGACGGAGATGTGTGTTTGACCTAACTAAGGGATACATATTTATAGTCTAGAGACTTGCCATCCAAGTATCTTATCTTAACCGTTTCTAGATAATCTTCACCTTCTTATTATCGTCTCCTTCATGTCCGACAGTGTGGTAACGGGCGAGCTTTTTTGACTATCTTTGACCGGACTCTCCTTGACTTTTGTTGACCGTATGATATCATTGGTGGGCTCTAGGCTTTACCAAATCTTGGTGTCAATACATACCCCTAGTTTCGGAGCATTAAGTGGCTTTTGATGCTTTGAAATTACTGACCATCATTACCCCTGCCACCATGTCTTCTCGAACGTTTATCTGCACAATCCCTTTTCTTTAATTGCCAGCCGAAACTCTTCACCTTCTAGCACCTTTATATCTTCACCCAGGGTTCCGACCTTATAATTTTCTCTTATTTTTCCGCTTCTTCATCTTAGGTCGTTCACGACTACGATGGATGTCGCATTTACTTTTTGATGGCGTCGTACTAGTTTTTCCGTCGGACGCTATGAGCGGCCCCACAAACTCCATCAGGATTAGCTTGGCTCGTCAACCAAAGAATTCCATGGTTTATAAGTATTCAGACCATATGGTTCCCCTTCGGGTATTACTCGGAGTATGAATGCCATCATCGGCTAGTCTTGCCTGATGTGTCCTGGGACGAAGAGTCCCTTCGTATATTCTTAGCCGCAACCTCTCTTTTCTTGCTTGCTATCGACTTTACCAATGAACACCCTCATCAGACCTCCTATAGATTTTACCACCCATCAGTCTTCTCCCAGCAGCTGGGCTTCGGTCAACTCCCGCCCCATCTCTTTTTTGTTGGTTAGATTCGAAGTCATGGTAGAGTCATGAGCACCTTGGAGTGGGATCACCTTTCTCATATGACCGATGGAATCTGCACCGGAGATCTCATTTACTGGATGAGATTCTTTGACTATCTTTGATCAAACTCTACTTAACTTTTGTTGACCGTACGATATCCTTGGTGGGCTCTGGGCTTTACCAAATTTTGGCGTCAACAATATGCAAGCTTTTGAAACATGATTAGCAGCAATTATAGCACAAAACAAGCATTTGCCTTGAATGTTGTATAAAAATATTGTATGAAAAGCTCAGGTGAATCATATCCAAAGAAAATCAAGAGCAAGCATTTTCAGGATTTTGCAAACAAAAGTATCACCACTCAGACTAGAATACTAGACATGGTAAGGCATGGAATGCAAAAGCTAGCAAATACTACCTAGATATGCATGTCCAAAAATATGGAGCTTCAGCAAACTTGTTATGCAATATTTTTAAGATTTTTGTTTCCTTTTTATTTTGATTTTAGTGATAGGGGTTATTTGCTTGTCAACCTTATATTGACCGACAAAGCTAATTCTAGGTCAAGCAAAGATGTGACGCCCTGATTTTATCAAACCGGAACATTATTGAATTTTCATAGAAAAACAACAATAACAAGAGGTTCATCATGCAACAATTTACATACGATCAAACATCCATGGTTCGCAGACCACATTATTACACAAGTGTAAAATCAAAAGAAACTATGAAAATAAACTGCATGACGAACGTCTTCTTCAGGATCGTTTTCTCGACTGGGTCGCTACTCCAGACCATCCTCCTCGTAGTATGCAGCCTCTGAAGTGTTTGTCCAACGGGTATGAGTACAAAAGTACTCAACAAGCCACCGAGAAATGTCGTAATAATGCAGGGTAATAACAAGGGAAAGATAATGGTTCAAAGTGCGGAAAAGTACGTTTTTCAGTTGCAGCATTTAGTGTAGTCAAATTTAATTATACAGAATAATAAACATGAACAATGTAATATCATCTAATTCGAGGAGTATGTTTTCCCTCCTCGCTCAACAGTCCTTACATGCCAAGTCATCATGCAACACTCATAAATGTAAACTAACTGCGAGTAGTCACGCAACCCACCCTTGACCGTGGGCTCAGCTTTTCGAAAAGATTTAAACTCTGATCAGAGGTGTACCACTATACCCACAAGGCACGCACTCATCCCCTACACCAAAGTGTAACGAGATGACCCATACCATGGGAACTCGTGCCAAAACCTCAGCATGAAATGCTCCAAGCCGATAACACCGCTCTAGGTTTCGCCGTCACGCCCGGCCACTCCGGGCTAACGTCGCACCCCCTTTTGCGCCATGTCGGTACAAGCCACCCGCAAGTGCTGCTTGACCCATCTCCAAGTGGTGCCTCGAGTTAGAACACTCCATACCTTAGTTAGGACTTACCCACTAGACTTGTGGTTGGTACGGAAATGTATTGCAACGGATCCTGCAGACTGATCATTATAGTGCCCCAGGTGCTACCGACCAATGCCCTAGCTTGCACCCGGAACCCACCATGCTTACACACTTAACCAAAACTCTATCACCAATAGAATTTCTAGGGATGAGAACAACGGGGATCATATAAAGGAACCCAAATCTCTACGACTAATTTTTAACCTATAGCAGTTGTGTCAATACATTGGACACTATCTAATAGTACTAATAATATGGTGACAAGGAGTTTAGGCTCAATAGCATGGCTTGGGTTTGCACTTCAAGGTTGGGGATCTAAATAAATATAATGTACGACTTTCAATTTGACTAATGCATGTATAACCTATGTGTTTTATCGATAGTTTAAGAAAACTAGGTTCAATATGCTCAAAAATTAGATTGGTGACTTGCCTTGTTCAGCGAAAGGTGACGGGGGAACTTTCGGGTAATATTTCGGCTCCTCGGTGGCGTCAAACATTCCAAAATCACATAACAAACATAAAGATTTTGATTGGGCTAAAATACTTGAATTGAAGTCATTAACTACTCTGAAATTATTATTTAAAATTTTAAGACAGTTTTATGGAGTTCTAGATTTTTCTAAAGAGAATTATGAATTTACCCTAAAGTGTTTTAAATACTTTATTAAAAAAATAAAATGTCCAAGGTAAACCTACTGTTTTTATTGCATAAACATGTAGAGAATAAAAATATAATTTTTCTGAAATTGAAATGTTTAAATTTGGAGTTAAAATGAGCAAGATATGAATTTTTGAAGTTTAAAACAATTTCTGGAATTTAATTTAAATTAAAAATAGTCACTGGTCCATGGTGAACTGAATCTACCGTGAACCCGCGCACTGTGCGCGTGTGCCGGATCGTGGACCACCGTTGGATCGCGATCGGGCGGCTGTGGGTGAGGCGGGAGTGCTAAGTTGACGTGGACGGCCAGGATTAAAACGTTGAAATGGTACGCGATGGAGCGCTCACATTGAACGCGGGTTTTAAATACTAATGGATGATCCAAATTAAAACATATTGTTTCACTGCGATCGACGGGCTAGATTAAACTGAATGTGTGATCTAATCTACACCGTCCGATTGTGATCGCACGGTCACGATTGAATCCGACACGGCACAAGCACTTTACCCGTGCCGGTTGTCTTCTCCGGCGACGGCGATGGGCTAGCGGCCACGGTGAGCGACGACGACCGGAGCTAAGGGCTAAACTGGAACCAGGATAACGTGGCGGTCAAGATGGTACTGTTGACGAGGCTCGGGGTCATCGGAGCGTGGCCAAGGTCGAGTGGGGGCAGCGAAGGCGTTCGGGTCCTCGTCGGCGGCGGGGTTCCAGCGGGTCTCGTCGGCGAAGGAGTGGTGGCCGAGGTCAGGGTGGCGTCGGCGGTCACGATGGTGCGGTCACCGAGGGCAGAGGAAGACTCCGGCGACGGCGAGCGGTGGATGGAGCGTGGGCGGTGGCATGGCGTTAAAACTTGGAGCACGGGCATTCTGTTTGGTTTCGGTGCAAGCGTATGCGAGGGGGTGAAAGAGGGAGTGCCAGGGGTTTAAATAGGGATGCCGACGGGGTAAAAGGGGCAGTGTATACATGGAAAGCCGAGGGAGGCCTTCAATGCCGTCGGTGAGGTCCTGCCATGCACGCGATCTACGATCCCGGGGTGTAAACGCGAGGATTAAAGAGGGAAAATGGTCAGCGGGTCTCGAGGAACAATTATGTGATGTAAATTTAATGGGAGGGGGCCGGTGTGAGCAGATCGAGAAGCAAGGTCGTCGGCCGGTGGAGTTTGGGGGGAGTGGCGCGAGGTGGACGACGAAACTGACAGTGAGGGCCCACTGTCACTGGGGCGCAGGGGCACGAGCGCGGCAACGGATGAGGCTGACTGGTGGGGTCGGGCTCGACCGACAGGGGGTGACTGTAACACCCCAAATTTCCAAAGAAATAAAAATAGTATTTAATCTAATTTCCTGGAATTAAGTATTTTGGAAATACCTTTAAATGCCCTCCTTCACCATTTTGAACTACAACCTAGAAGAAATGGAAAAACCAGGAGCTGAAAATTTTTATGTATGATCCAAAGGCCAAGATATATTTTTGAGAATTTTTACAAATTTTTATCAACCTTGGAAGTAGCCCTATTATTTTAAACCAATTTCTGTAATTATTTTTAATCAGAAAACATTTTAAACAGTAATGGGCCTCCCCCTCCCTTTCTCTCTCTCCTGGCTGGCCCAGCCCGTTACCCTCGCTTGCTTCGTACTGACAGCCCGACCCCACCCGTCAGTGAGCCCCTCACCCTCGCGCACGCGCCCGACACCTCGGCCCCACCTGTCGGTGCCAACCGGTTCCCCCCTTGGCCGAGCCCGACCCCACCCGTCAGCCACCGCCCTCGCCCACTCGCGCCCGCTGACTGCCTTGGCCCACATGTCGGAACCTTCGTCCACGTCGCACCACCGCCCCCAAATCATGCCGGCCGATGACCCCCGCCTCGGATCCGCCTCGCTGGCCCCTCCCTCCTTCAATTGGCGTCGGATTAATGCACCCTGAGGTCCGCCGGTCGTTTAATCGCTTCAATTGACGCGTTTTAGCCCCCGGGAACACAGCGCCGTGCATGGCCGAGCCCTCGCCGGCGAGTTAAGGACCTCCCTCGGCTTTCCTTGCATGCGAGCTCCTCCGACGCCCCTATTTAAACCCCTGGCCTCCACCGCATTCGACCCCCACGGCAATTCACAGCGAGAACGAACAAAGCACTCCCCCTTCGGTTTTTAACACCTCACCGCTGCTCCTACTCCGGTCGCCCCTCACCATCGCCAGTAACCTCCTCCTCCCTAGCCAACCCCACCGTTGTGACCGCAAGGACGACGCCAACCCCGACCACCCCTCCGTCGACACCGAACCTCGCCGGATCGCCGTCGCCGACAAGGACCCGAACCACCTCGTCGTCTACCCTTGCCGCCGGCCACGCCCCGTCGACCTCGGACCACCGCAAAGGTACCCCCGTGTTCCCCTAGGCGTCCTCTTTCCATTTCTAGGTCTAGCTAGGACCGCTGTCGTTCGTCGTGGCCTCTAGCCCGCTTGCCGTCGCCGGAGAAGACGACCAACACGGGCTGAGTACCCGTGCCATGTCAGATTCACGCGCGACCGTGCGATCTGGATTCGATGGTGATGATTAAATCCCTCGTGCGATTTAATCGGATCCGTTAGATCTCGGCGAAGGGGTACGTTCTAATCTGAGCCGTTCGCTAGATTTAAAATCCCGCATCGCATCTGGGCCGCACGATGCGTACCGGTTCGATGTTTTAATCTCAGCCATCCACGTCACTTTAACTCCCCCGCCTCGCCCTCGCGCGTTGGATCTGGATCCAACGGTCCAGATCGATCCGGCGCACGCGCACAGTGCGCAGGTTCACCGTGGGCCTGGCTCACCGTGGACCCGAGGCGATATAAATTTAAAAATAAATTCCAAAAACTGTTTTAAACTTGTAAAATTCATATCGGGCGCATTTTAACTTCAAAAATTACCATTCCAATTTCAGAAAATTTGTAATATTATTCTCTTCATGTTCATCCAATCAAAACAGTATGTTTACTTTGGATTTTTCATGATTATTTAAATAGGTATTAAAATGCCCTTAGGGTAAAAATGTAAATTCAATTATTTAGATTTCAGTAAAGTTCATATTTATTCATTTCCTATTAATATAGTGAAACCACTAAGTTTTCTCTGAACCATTTATTTCAAATTAAAAAGAAAACTTAAAATGAGATTTTTCACAATTCAAAACCCCTTATAAAAAGGACCATAATCCCTTTTAGTTAATTTTAAAATCATTTATAAAATAAATTTCAGAAAATAAACAATTTGGTTTCCTTTATTTTGGACCAATCAAAACCTATGTTCTTGTTGTGTGATTTTATATTGTTTAATCGGATGTTGTATTTATTTTATTCTACTTTATTTATATTGGGAAGACTACGACGCCACCGAGGAGCCAGAATACTTCCCGGAAGTTCCTCCCTCCCCATTCGCTGAACAAGGCAAGTCACCAAACCAATCTTTTGAGCATATTGGACACATGTTTTATTAAACTATCGCTAAAACACATAGGATATACATGCATTAGTCAAATGAAACCCGTACAATATATTTATTTAGGATCCCCCGACCTTGATGTGCAACCCAAGCCATGCTCTCTAGCCTAAACTCCTTGTCACCATATGATTAGTATTATTAGCTAGTGTCCAATGTATTGACACGATTGCTATAGGATTAAAAATGAGTCGTAGCGATTGGTTCTACTATATGATCCCCATTATTCTCATCTTTGGAATTCTGTCGGTGTTTGAGTTGTGGTTGTGAGTGAATGCATGGTGGGTTCCGGGTGCAAGCTAGGGCACAGGTCGGTAGCACCCGGGGCACTATAAGGACCGATCTACGGGATCCGTTGCAATACACTTCTGTATTAACCACAAGTCTAATGGGTAAGTCCTAACTAAGGTATGGAGTGTTCCAAACCGAGGCCACCATTTGGAGATGGGTCAAGCAGCACCTGCGGGTGGCTTGTACCAATGTGGCTTGTACTCATACCCGTTGAACACCTCAGAGGATGCCTACTACGAAGACAGTCTGGAGTAGCGACCCAGTCAAGCGAAAAGATCTTGAAGAAGGCGTTCGTCATGCATTTAAATTTTTATTAAACTTTGATGTAATAAATATGGTATGCGTACCATGAATACTGTCTTATGTACGATTGTCGCATGATGAACCTCTTGTATTATTGTTTTTCTTACGAAATTCAATAATATTCTGATTTCGATAAATCAGGGCGCCACAGTGGCGCCGACAGGTGGGACCGGGGCTTTGGGCACGCACGCGTGGAGAGAGGGGTCACTGACGAGCGGGGTCCGCTTGTCAGTGAGGGGCTCGGGGTGGATTGGGCTGGGCCAGCCGGTTGAGGGAGAAAAGGGGAAAGGGGCCCGTTACTGTTTAAATTTGTTTTCGAATAAAAATAATTACTGAAATTGATTTAAAATATTTGGGTTGCTTCCAAGGGTGATAAAAATTTGTAAAAAATCTCAAAAATAGGTCTTGGCCTTGGGATCACATATAAATTTTCTTAGGCTCTGGTTTGGATATTTTCTTTAGGTTTTAGTTTATTTGGGAATCTATAGCCTTAAAAGAAATTCAAGAATAATCATTTTCAGAAAATATAAATAAATTGTATTTTTATTTCTTTGGAAATTTGGGGTGTTACAAAAGACCATCATAAGCTTAAAGCATTATCCTTGACATACACTACAATGTCCTAGTTCATATCAAAGTGATATGGTAAGCAGTCTAGAACAATGTAGTGCGACAAAGGAAACCCACCTATATCTTTTCGATCTTAGCACAAAAGGCATGGATATAAATTTCATGATTTTTATCAATTTTTAGTACAAGATTTCTATGTAAAGCATTTAAATGTTCAAGTTACATGTTTGCATCCAAGTGAAAAGGACTAAGCTGTCAGCCATGTAAAAGATAGCAAAAAACACTCAGCCTACACATGCTAGTTACTACCAAGTAGTGATCGTGTTTTAAATTTTCAGAATTAAAAGCCATGCTCATGATAGATATTATTAGACAAATTCAACAGAGCAGAATCATCATGAATAAAGACAATAATTCAAAGGCATATACAAGCATGTGCATATAAAAACAATTAATCATATGATAGAAGCTTATGCAATGACACACAATTCCCCCTCACAAAATGCCATAAGAATGACAAACACTAAGCTCTCCTCTCAAAAATGCAAAGCGAGAAGCATCAAGAGGCTTGGTAAAAATGTCAGCAAGCTGGTTCGGGGTATCAATATATCTCAATTCAATATCACCCTTCTCATTGTGGTCTCTCAAAAAGTGATAATACACATCAATGTGTTTGGTTCTAGAATGTTGTACTGGGTTGTTGGCTAAGCTAATGGCACTAGTGTTATCACAAAGAAGCGTCACACCCTTAAAATTCAACCCAAAATCCTGCAAAGTAGAAATCATCCACAAAAGTTGTGAGCAATAGCTAGTAGCAGCTACATATTCAGCCTTAGTAGTAGACTACGTAATGCTAGACTATTTGTGAGAAGACCAACACATAAGAGAAGAACCTAGAAAATGACAAGTATCAGAAGTACTTTTCCTATCAATTATACAACCAACAAAATCAGCATCGAAAAAAACCTCTAAGGCATAAAGATGATGATGTAGAATACCAAATGTTGAATTCAAGAGTGTGTTTGAAGTATCTAAGTATGCGCTTAACATCTTGACGATGTGAAACCCTTGGAGAAACCCAAAAACAAGCATACAGACACACAATAAAGTGTATGTCCGGTCTCGTAGACGTCAAGTAGAGGAGGGTGCCGATCATGCTCCGGAACTCCTTCTAATCCACTTCTTCTCCATCTTCGTCTAGGTCAAGTGCTACTGAGGTAGCCATCGGAGTGGCAAGTGGTTTCGCATCGCTCATATCAAAGCGCTTCAGCAAGTCCTTGGTGTACTTCGTTTGATGCACGAAAGTACCTTGTTTGCATTGCTTGATTTGCAAACCAAGGAAGAATGTCAGCTCGCTCATCATTGACATCTCGAACTCCCTACTCATAGAATCTACAAACTCGACCACAAGTGCAAGAGAAGAGCCACCAAAGATAATGTCATCAACAGAGCCCATTTTGTACCTATGCTCAAGAAAAAAGTTCCTAAGTCGGTCATACCAAGCCATGGGAGCTTGCTTGAGCCTATACAAAACTTTATGAAGTTTATAGACTCTATGGGGGTACTTGAGATGTTCAAAGCCAGGGAGTTGTTTAACATAAACATCCTCTCCTATAAAACCATTAGGAAAAACACTTTTAGCATCCATTTGATAAAGCTTGAAACCGCGAGAAGATGCAAAAGCAAGCAAAATCCTAATGGCCTCAAGTCAAGCTACTGGAGCAAAGGTCTCTCCAAAATCAACCCCTCGACTTGATAGTAACCCTGAGAAACAAGTATAGTCTTGTTTCTCACAACCGATCCATCCTTCCCCTGTTTGTTTTTGAAAATCCATTTTGTGCCAATGATATGAATATTAGGAGGTAGATCTACAAGAACCTAGACTTGGTTTCTATCAAAATTTTCTAACTCTTCATGCATGACATTAATCCAACTCGAATTAAATAAAGTATGACTAACATCAAGAGGCTCAAAAGAAGCGACAAATGCAGAATCAACAAAATGAGCATGAGATCGAGTTACTCTTTCATCTAGCTCTTTGATGATATGCTCAAGAGGGTGATGTCGTTGAATCTGAAGAGGAGCTTCTCGTCGAGAGAGAATCTCCCCCTCAACACTTGCTGGAGTAAGCTCGATGCTTGCTGAAATTGATGCTTTAGGCCCTCTTACTAAAGTAGAGGATGCAGGATCTGCTTCAGGGGTTACTGTAGTGGGAGCTAGGGGATCATCCTCAAGCTATTTGAAGTTTTATGGACTAATGAATTAACCATAAGTTAGCCAATGAGCTAATAGTTAGTTTATCAATTAGTTACACCATTTGAATAAACTAAAACTAATTTTTAGTTACTAACTATTAGTCCATGGGATCTAAATGAGGTCTTACTATTAGTGGCTAGTGGACTGAAGGTTAAGGAGAGGGTGGCTAGTGCTAATGAGAAATTGTGCAGCACCGAAGCAGGCTAGCAATAGGGCATCAAGCGACTTGATGACAACGGTTGGGCATCGTCCGACTAGACAATAGCGAACATCAAGCGACTATATGACAGTTGGCGGCGAGCTATGGGCGGCCAAGTCGGGAGTAGCAAGTGACCATGCATCAGTAGGGATGGTAGTTGTATCCGTTTATCCATAGGTAAAATCCTTATTAGGATCAAGTTTATTCTTAATATTATACCCGGTGGATAAATAGGTATAGATATGTGTATTGACTACTTCTACTCATTTCTTTTTACTCGTGAGTATATAAATACATTCCAAAAATTTAACCTAGCATTAATCTTCCTTCCTCAACCTCACTAGACATCGTGCTTTTTTGGGGTTAATTGCATTCATGCCACCGTTATTTTTTAAAAATGCAAGAAAAGTCATTACTATTTCGCTATTTCCTTCTGTGCCATTACTATTCTTGAACTCACTCCCCCATGCCATTTTATACACCCACGGTACTATGGGCCCACCTACAAGCTCCTAACATTTTGTATTGCTAGTGATGCCCTCGTGTTACACTGTTTATCTTCCCTGCGTTGGCACCCTCCTCCTCTTCTTTCGAGTGATTCCCCCTCCTCTTCTTCCCTCTACTCCATGGCTAGATGATGGGCTCGCCCCCTGTGCTCACTCGGGCATGCCTTCTCTTCCCGTCGCCGCACACCATCGGCAGCTTCTTCCCCATGGTTGGTTGTCGGTCTTACAACGCTGGTGGAAGCTGCCCCACAAGAAGAGGTTGTTAATGAGGCACTCCACCCGACATGTCACCTTGTAGATCTGGTAGTCGATGCTACTTACCAGCTTCCGCCTGGTGATGCCGCCACTGCCATTGCCTCCGCCTTTTGCACGGGTGTCATTATTGTCGCCTTCACTGTCGTTCGCCTGGTCAATCGTCGCAACGGTGGTCTCCTCTAGTTCAAGTGCCTACACTGGCACTAGCCTCAGCCCGACGACGTCCTAAGCTGCCAGTAGCACAAGCAACAACACTGCCACCGCCACCGCCACCACACAGGTGGCTCTGCCTGTCGCATCTTGATGATACGGTGGTATTGGGCATGGCAGCATGGGCATAGAAAAAATAGTGAAATAGTAATGACATTTCTTGAGTTTTCAAAAATAACGGTAGCATGGATGCAATTAACCCATTTTTTCTCCCCGGACGTATGAAATCCCTCCGAGAATAACACACCCACTGCTTCCTCGAACGCAGCGGCGACCCTCTCCCCGTGGGTTGTGGCCTCACTATGATGTTGGGGAAAATTTTTACTTCAAGATCAAGAAAAAACCAAACTTATCTAGATACATTAAATAATAGTATTATTGCATTAAATTTCTCATATCTTAATTCTAATGCATTAAATAATATTACTATTGAATGCATGAAACCAAATGGTTAGCGTCATAAACGAACTTCATTTAATACTTAACTCTAAGTAAACTACAGACATGTCGAAAATTTTTAGAAAATATTAAAAATATAATAGGTATAAGATTTTTAGATGAAACGAGTAGTTATAAAAAAATCAGCTACACAACCATGCCCCGCAGCACGACACAGCACGAGACAAAACGTCCAGTCCAACCACCCCCCACGGGAGGAGCTCGCCCTCGTCTCCGTCTCCTCCGTCTCGCCGCGATCCCTCATTCCCTCCCGTGCCCCGGCGATGGCCGCCGCCCTCCGCTCCGCCGCCGCCGCCGCCAGCGTGGCTCGGCGGCTGCTACCACTCTCCCAGTCCGCTCTGTCCACTATCTCCGCCGCCTCCCGTCCCGCAGCGGTGGCGCCCCTCGCGCACCCGATCGCCGTCGCCATCGCCATCCCAAGTCCGTCGACCTCCTCCTCGCGTCTGACCATGCTGGTTTGCCGCTATGATTTTTTTAAGTTCGTGTTTAGGTTTGGTCCAATGTATGCCTAGGGCTCGTTGCGGGCTGATTGCTTGTTCAAGCTGATTGTAGATTTGGGATTATCGCGTGGTAGAATCTGTCTCGTTAAGGGATTTCAACTCCAAAAGTTGGGATTGGGGTATGCTGCTTCTACACTAATGGGAGATGCTATTGTGTTGTGAGAATAGTAGTTCCACTCGTAGGTCATTGTGTAAAAGTTACAGTATCCCTAGAAAAAAAATGTTAATATTCCGTGTATAAAGGTTTGCATTGCCAAGATGATCATGAACCGGAGTTCAGATGTGTTGCCCTAAAGTGTTTTTCCTGCTCGTGTTGCATCAAATGATTGATTTTGATCACTAAATATACAAAATATGTGATAATTAATAATTTAATGTTGGTGCTGCAAAGAAAGAATAACTGCTTTCAAACAGTGAGATATTTCACATTTTCTGAAGCAACTAGACGTAAGACTCTCTAACAATCTTTGCAAAAAAAAATGATGTTGGGGAAAACAAGTATTGATTGACTGCTGTTTGTCTTATTATGTGTTGGCGTAAAAGATTACGCTAACAGGTTTCTGTAGAAAAGAAACTAACAAACGAAGTGTTTGTGAAGCAAACTGTTCTAAGCCTTCGAAAGGATAATAGCTTAGAATAGTTCGAATGTGTGTATTGAATAACTTGTATTCGGTCCCTATTACAGGGTGAAATGGAGGGTATTTATAGGCCCAAACATTAAGGAAAAGACCTATTTACCCTTCATTTACAACCGACATAGTGGAAACTATTCGGTTCCCTTAATAGGGCCAAAATGGTAAAAGACTAATCTAATGAGAAAGAAGATAAGTCTTCCATCTTAGCTGGCAGAAAAGATCTTGAAGGGCCTTAGTTCGAAGATGTACTCCGAACCAATGTGTCATGTTCAAACATGTCTATACCCGGCGCCATAGGGCCCGCGACGTGCGCAGGGCCCATGAAAGGGCTGTGGCGCGCACAGGATAGGGCCGGCAGAAGGGATAAGATCTATATCTATTAGTCAAAGATTAGCCCTTAAGTAATGGAGTTTGTTAGCTATTCTGTTAGCACTTAATTAGTGGAGTTGGTTAGCATTTTCGGTTAGGCTCAAGGCTATAAATAAGCTGTAATCAGGCATTGATGAATAAGAAGAATATTTCCCATCTACCTCTCTCTCTCTACCTAAACCGGCGGCTGGGGGTATAACCCACCGACGAGATACGGCGGCAACGGGGGTATAACCCGGGCCGGCCACCACAGACAGCGGCTACGATCTACGTAGCCGAGGTCCTCCTCCCCTCGGGCTTACTGCCCTTGACAACCTGGTATCAGCGTCTCGCCGATCCTCTTCCACCACATCTTCCACGCCAGCCCAGCCACCGTCCCCGTCGCAAGCCTCATCGTCCACAGCAACCTCTACACCGGCAACCATGGGAGATGGTGATCAACCAGCCATGACAGAAGTGATGAAGATGTTACAGTCCCTGACAGCCGCAAGTAGCAAAAATGCAAACCGACATGGCGGGCATGCAGGAAAAGGTCGCCTCTTCGACCACCTCCAGCGCCCAACATGACGGTCAGCACCACACGGACCGCCCCCCACGGTTCCAGAAGATGGATTTTCCGCGCTTCGACGGCAAATCAGACCCACTGATTTTTATCAATCGGTGCGAGTCGTATTTCCGCCAGCAGCGCACCATGCCGGAGGAGAAAGTGTGGATGGCGTCGTACAACTTGGAGGACGTAGCCCAACTATGGTTCATCCAGCTACAAGAAGACGAGGGAACGCCGCCTTGGGGTCGCTTCAAGGAGCTCCTGAATCAGCGCTTTGGCCCGGTGCTGCGGTCCGCTCCTCTGTTTGAGCTCACCGAGTGCCGCCGCACGGGAACAGTTGAAGAATACTCCAACAGATTCCAGGCACTTCTTCCCCGCGCTGGCCGACTTGAGGAGAACCAACGGGTGCAGCTCTACACCGGCGGTTTGCTGCCACCCCTCAGCCACCAAGTACGCATTCACGCGCCAGAATCCCTCGCGGCAGCCATGAGCTTGGCGCGGGCTTTGGAACTGGTGGAGCTCGACCGCCTCAACACCGCCCCCAGCAAGGCTACACCACGCACGCCAAGCCAACCGGCAGCACCTCGGCCAGGGGCCATAACAGTCCTTCCAGCACCCGCCCAGGCGACGCCCACGGTCCAGGCGCTACCAGTGGCGCAGGCGCAACCCATGGCACCACCAGCACCGCCACCGCCACGAACCGGAGGCAAGCGCCTCTCGACGGAGGAGCAGGCAGAACGGCGACGCCTTGGACTATGCTATAACTGCAACGAGCCCTACACGCGCGGCCACAACAGGGTCTGCCGTCGCATCTTCTACATTGAAGGCATAGAGTTAGAAGGGGACGAGCCCGCTGAGGAGGCACCCGTCTACTCACTCCACGCCATCGCCGGCATCCCAATGGGTGGCACAATCCAACTAAAGGTACAGGTGGGCGCGGCCACATTGATCGCCCTCATCGACACGGGCTCAACCCACTGCTTCATCGGCGAGGCTGCAGCACAGAAGGCCGGCCTGCCATCACACCGCGACCTCGACTAACGGCGACCGTGGCCAATGGTGAACGGATCACCTGCCCCGGAGTTCTCCGCCAAGCACCCATCTTCATCGACGGCCGACATTTCGCGGTGGATCTATACATCATGCCCTTGGCCGGCTATGACCTGGTGTTGGGCACCCACTGGTTGGCTACCCTGGGAGACATCATCTGGAACATGGCCGCCGGGACTATGGAGTTCAAGGCAGCAGAACAGCAGGTCTGCTGGCACAGCATCGCGCCGCCAACACCACCACGCGTCCACGCAACATCCGGGACAGAACCCCTCCTCGACGATCTGCTGGCATCCTTCGCCGAGGTATTCGCTGAGCCGACGGGGCTGCCTCCCGAGCGCGGCAGAAACACACCGCATCATCCTCAAGCCGGACACCGCACCAGTGGCAGTTCGGCCGTACCGTTACCCGGCCGCCCACAAGACTGAATTGGAGAAACAGTGTACAACCATGATCAAGAATGGCATTGTCCGACGCAGCGACTCAGCTTTTTCATCGCCGGTTCTGTTGGTCAAGAAGCCGGACGGATCGTGGAGATTCTGCGTCGACTACCGCGCCCTCAATGCGGTAACAATCAAGGACGCATTTCCGATCCCCGTCGTCGACGAACTCTTGGATGAGCTGCATGGCGCCAAACATTTCACCAAACTCGACTTAAGGTCGGGATACCACCAGGTGCGCATGAGGCCAGAGGATGTCCACAAGACGGCTTTCCGCACACACGATGGCCTCTATGAATTCCTGGTAATGCCGTTTGGGCTCTGCAACGCCCCGGCTACCTTTCAAGCGCTCATGAACGATGTATTACGGCCATTCCTTCGCCGATTTGTACTCGTTTTCTTTGACGATATTTTGATATACAGCAAGTCATGGGCAGATCACCTACGCCACCTCCGCGCGGTACTTAGCGAGCTTCAGCGACACGCCCTCTTCGTCAAGCGCACCAAGTGTGCATTTGGAGTCGCCTCCGTCGCCTACCTCGGGCACACAATCTCGGAGGCAGGAGTGGCCATGGACCCCGCCAAGGTACAGACCATTTATGATTGGCCGATGCCTCGCTCGGCACGGGCGGTACGCGGTTTCCTTGGCCTCGCAGGATACTACCGCAAATTCATCCACAACTACGGCTCCATCGCCGCGCCACTCACCAAGTTGCTAAAGAAGGAAGGCTTCACATGGGGACCGGAGGCCGACTCAGCTTTTATCGCCCTCAAGGAGGCGGTGACCTCGGCACCAGTACTTGCTATGCCGGACTTCGACAAGCCCTTTGCCGTCGAATGCGACGCATCGTCCCATGGGTTTGGGGCGGGTCCTTATCCAGGAAGGGCACCCGATTGCCTTTTTCAGCAGGCCGGTGGCACCGCGTCATCAAGCCTTGGCAGCCTACGAGCGCGAGCTCATCGGGTTGGTACAAGCAGTACGCCACTGGCGGCCATACCTATGGGGACGTCGTTTTGCCGTCAAGACGGACCACTACAGCTTGAAGTACCTGCTAGACCAACGATTGGCCACAATTCCGCAACACCACTGGGTGGGCAAATTGTTGGGCTTCGACTTCTCCGTCGAGTACAAACCGGGCGCATCAAACACCGTCGCCGATGCACTATCCAGGCGTGATACCGTGGAGGGAGCAATCCTCGCCCTGTCTGCTCCGCGGTTTGACTTCATCGACAAACTACGGCAGGCCCAGCTAAACCACCCGGCCCTCATTGCTCTCCACGAAGATCTCACAGCAGGCAACCGAACAGCACCATGGGCAGTGGTGGACGGTATGGTCCAATTTTCAGGGCGGCTATACATTCCAGCCGACTCCCCCCGGCTACAAGAAATCGTGGAGGCCACACACGAAGACGGACATGAGGGCGTGCAGCGAACACTCCATCGAATCCGCCATGATTTCCATTTTCCTAACATGAAACAGGTGGTGCAGGACACGGTGCGCAAGTGTGCAGTTTGCCAACGCTACAAATCCGAGCATCAACACCCGGCTGGCCTCCTACTTCCACTACCGGTTCCACAAGGTGTGTGGACAGATATAGCATTGGACTTTGTGGAAGCACTACCAAAGGTCCGCGGCAAATCGGTGATTCTCACGGTAGTGGACAGATTCAGCAAATACTGCCATTTCATTCCATTGGCACATCCATACTCCGCCGAATCAGTCGCCCAGGCCTTCTTCAACGACATCGTCCGCCTCCACGGCATTCCACAATCAATGGTCTCTGATAGAGACACGGTGTTCACATCAACATTCTGGCAGGAGTTGATGCGGATGATGGGGACAAAATTGCAGATGACGACGGCCTTCCACCCCCAGTCCGACGGACAGTCCGAATCAGCCAACCGCGTCATACTCATGTACCTGCGGTGTCTGGCAGGGGACAGACCACGCGATTGGCTCAGATGGCTCCCATGGGCCGAGTTCCTCTTCAACACAGCATATCAAACATCCCTGCATGACACACCTTTCCGCGTGGTCTACGGGCGTGATCCCCCCTCCATCAGATCCTACGAACCAGGGGAAACAAGAGTACCAGCAGTCGCCAAGAGCATGGAGGAACGAGCCGAGTTCCTTGCTGACATCCGTTATCGCTTGGAGCAGGCACAAGCATACCAGAAGCGCCACTATGACCGGGTGCACCGCGACATCTCCTTTCAGGTCGACGAATGGGTGCTGCTTCGACTACGTCAGCGCGCGGCATCATCCCTTCCACAGGCAATGAGCGGTAAACTGAAGCCACGCTACTTCGGGCCGTACCGCATCATCGAGATCATCAACAAAGTTGCTGTTCGGCTAGAGCTTCCTCCGCGCGCACGCATCCACAACGTGTTCCATGTAGGGCTGTTAAAGAAGTTCCACGGCCCTCCGCCATCAGAACCTCCACCGTTGCCGCTCCTCCATCATGGCGCAATCAGCCCAGAACCAGAAAAAGCAGTGCGCTACCGCCCGGCCCGTGGTGTGCACCAAGTACTCATCCAATGGAAGGGCGCGTCAGCAGCATCGGCCACTTGGGAAGACGTCGCAGCTCTCCGCACCAAGTTTCCCCAATTCCAGCTCGAGGACGAGCTGGCTCTCGACGGGGAGGGAGATGTCATGTTCAAACATGTCTATACCCGGCGCCATAGGGCCCGCGACTGTGCGCAGGGCCCATGAAAGGGCTGTGGCGCGCACAGGATAGGGCCGGCAGAAGGGATAAGATCTATATCTATTAGTCAAAGATTAGCCCTTAAGTAATGGAGTTTGTTAGCTATTCTGTTAGCACTTAATTAGTGGAGTTGGTTAGCATTTTCGGTTAGGCTCAAGGCTATAAATAAGCTGTAATTAGGCATTGATGAATAAGAAGAATATTTCCCATCTACCTCTCTCTCTCTACCTAAACCGGCGGCTGGGGTATAACCCACCGACGAGATACGGCGGCAACGGGGGTATAACCCGGGCCGGCCACCACGGACAGCGGCTACGATCTACGTAGCCGAGGTCCTCCTCCCCTCGGGCTTACTGCCCTTGACACAATGCCTATCTTCGTACTTCGAAATTGGTTCCGGGTATCTTCGAAGATGATCTTCTGGGAACCTTCGAACCCACTGTCTGCCTTTATGTTGCTTCGGCAATAACCCCGAAGATGAGATATTTTCCTCCAACAGTAGCCCCTCGAATACACTTCTCCGTTTGACCTGTAACGTTAGGAGAGCAGTATACGGAAAGAAAAGATAACCGAGCATAGGGGTTATTGGTTTTTATTTTATCTCCGAAATGTCCGAAATGTATGAAGATATGAACTCCGAATCAGTCTTAAGGTAATTGCATTTCAAACTATCTTAGAACCGACTCAAGAAGTTCGAAAGTCTTTCAGACTTAGAGAAAATAGCCGTTAAGTTTCCGTTTCCAACGGAAACTGCAGTAAACGTTTATCTCGGGGAAAAGTAACGGCAGGAATGCGAAACGACATGGGTTAACAGTAAAAAAGTGAAGTCTAGGCTATAAATAGAAGGCCTAGAAGTTACCTGGTTACCTTTTCACCGCGTTCTCGCAATCAAAAACTTTTTAGCCCTTTGAGTTCTTGAGCCCTAGCCTCCATTTCCTCAAAGCAATCCGGCGACCGCAATAGTGAAGACTAAGGGATCGGCACCTCCGTCGGCCTTGGCTCGGCAGCAGGCGGCTGCAGCAGCAGCGGCAACGTCGACGGCGGCAACATCGGCGGCGGCATCCATGGCGGCAGGAGGGAGAAATCCCCAAATCGCCGATGACCAAGGTCTGTGCCCGCCGTCGACAAAGTATTTGGATCAATCTTTTGAGTTGGGGCCTTCTACCTGCAAGAGAGAGTCATTGGCAATCACAGCGGGGGGAAAAATTAGTAATGGAGTTATGATCCGGAAGCCGGGCAAAGAATCGATTCCATCGCCAAGACCCGGAGAAGTAGTCGTATTCGAAGCTTTCTTCGAAGCTGGTTTGGGCCTCCCTGCAGTAGACTTTCTGGCGGAAGTACTCGATCTGTTCCATGTAACCCTCCCCCAATTATCTCCGAATGCAGTAGCTAGATTAGCTATTTTTGAATGGGCGCTGAGGGCCGAAGGTTGCGAGGGGAGGGCAGAGATCTTCGCTGCACTTCATAGAGCAACTTGCCAACCAAAGACCTTCGTAGGCCCCGGAGGTGAAAAAGTGGTGGTGTCCTTCGGCAGTATCAACTTTAGGCTTCGGGATGAATACGCCCTTCAGTTTCCTGCCAAGGCCATCAATGCAAGATGGTACACTGATTGGGTTCTAAGATGGTTCTATGCCGAAGTTGGGGCAAGCAGTCCTCTGGCTGGGCTCCTTAAAGAAATTCAATTCCGGAAAGAAGCCTTAGTGCAGCCCAACGAAGGCCAACTCGAAGCTCGTTTTAACCTGCTTCAAAAGATTAGCCGAAGGTTAAGCATGCGGGACTTAGCCGAAGAATTCCTCGCCCTGCAAATTTCTCCGCTGATGGCCAACTGGCCTGTCATCTTCGAGGATGATTCGGAGGGCGGTCTCCGCAAGATTAACTTGACTTCGAGCCCTGCAGGTAACTTCGAAACCATCATGTATTATACATATTTACTTCGAAGAAAAACTAACTTAAATTATTTATTTTTTAGCTTCTTCAGCCCCTATTACTTCAGAGCAAATTGTAAGGGCTTCGGAGAAGATTTTGGGTGCCCCAACTCCGACCGAAAAAGAATGGAGAGTTAAATTGGTCGGGAGTTGGGAGAGGTTTAACAGAGTATGGGGAATGTTGGAGTTGACTCCGCCCCCTCTGATGGACTGGGTGCCTTCGGAGAAAGGACCTAAGAAGAGGACAGCTGAAGCCGGAGCTTCGAGCTCCGCAAAGACTCCGGTGAAGAAGGTGGCTCGGAAGCCAAAAAATCTCGCACCTTCGGATCCTGCGCCTTCGAGCTCAAGAACCTCAATCTCTGGTTCTAAAGAAGATGAAGGTATACTATTAGTGAGGTTGATTGATGAAGATGCAGCTCAAAAAGATATTCACATTGAAGATACTGCAGGTATGCCGGAGCCTCAAGCTAATATTGAAGAAGTGAGAGCTCCGGATGCTCAAGAAGAGCAAATCGAAGCCCCTATGGGCGAAGATGAAGTTGAAGTTCCTACAACTTCAGTTGTGGATGAAGGGAGGACTGCTCACGGAGATACTCCGGCAGCAGAAATTTTAACTGTAGATTCAGACGAAGACCTCACCTTCGATCCTCCGAGCAGTCCGGTGCTCGAATGCCCCCAGAATGTCGAAGGTAAACTTCGCATAATTCTTTTATTATTTTCTGCAAAATTATACAATGTATAATACCTTTGCTTTTGCAGAGCCCCCTTCGGAAGAAGTACATCACGAAGACACAATTCAAAGGCCTTCGACAACTTCGGAGCCGCACCCGGAGGTCACTCAACAGGGGCCTGGAAGGGGTAAAAGACATATAGAGCCTCTCCCTACTCGAGGATCAACTTCGTCTGAGTCAACAGACGAAAGTGAATCAACTGAGGGGGGGCCATCTTCCGAAGTTCCGAGGACCTCAGGAGAACGCTCCGGACCTTCGCCAAGCAGGGTTGACCATGAGGCTTCGGCAATGCTCCTTCTTTTAACTCCTTTTTTGGAGCAAACTGGTCTTCGGACTCTGCTCAAACCTTTAGGTCGAGTGAGTCGCGAAGTCGGGGAGACAGAGCTGGTAGCAAAAATAAGCAGGGCGAAGAGTTCGGAGCTCAACGTTGCCCTGGAACGAGCAGCCTATCAGGTACGGAGCCTCTTCGAACCAAAATCTTTAGCGAATTATATTGGGTTCGGAGTACATCTTCGAACCAGTAGCAAATTATACGTGAATAATTTCTTACTTTAGTTTTTTCTCTTCTCAGCAAGCGGTCTTGGCCCGCGCTGCAACTTTATCGAGCGAGAATGAAATTGCTCAGCTTCGGGAAGAAAATGAAGCTCTTAAACGCAACTTATCTTTCTCCGAAGCTAGAGTACTTCAAATGGATAATGTGATTTCAACGGAGCGTAGGGCCAGACAGGGCTTGGAGGCTGCTAATAAGGAGCTCGAAGCAGAAAGAATCGTGCTTCGGGCTGAAATTGAAAAGGTGCGGTTGGAGCATGCTAGTGCTGGGTCCGAACTTGTAAGGCTTCAAGAGGAAGCTAGCCAACTCCTAAACCAGAAGAATATTTTAACTACGGAGAATGCTAGGATTTCCGGAGTTTTGGCAGAAACAACTTTGAGCAAGGATGCACTAATTGAAGAAAAGCTTAAGTCGGAGAAGGTAGCTACGGAGGTCATCGAACAGATGCTAGGTGTTCTGGAGTACTTCGGTACTACTGGATCACTTCCTTCGGATGACAACGTGACTCTGCTGCGCCGGTTAAAAAGGATCCAAGGAGCAGCGAAGCAAATGAAGAAGGGCAGGCATTCGTTATGGAGAAGTCTTCGGACAAGTGTCTGCTCTCGGACTACTTCGTTACTACGAGGATTTGGGCCGAACAATCACTCCGAGCGCAGAGGGCTCCATTACCTTCGACGACGAGCGGCTTTTGAATCCTTCCGAAGGCGTGACTGCCGCCTGGCGAGCCTTTCAAACCTCATGGAGAGCCGAAGGTCGTTCCGCGATCAAGGCTTGGATCGATGAAGGCCAACGCCAGAAGCAAGTTCGGAACCAGGCTTCGAGCAGTCAGCCTCCTCCGAACCCGCAGGTTTAGGAATCATTTAGGATTTTTGATTATGTAAAGGTTTATGCTTGTAAACATTTTATCAATGAAAATCTTGTTTGTTATATTTTTAGGCTTTGCCTCTTATGGAAGATATCGAAGTGTTAGAACTTAACGACGAACTTCGTTCATTATGGAATACCTTCAAACTTCTAAAGAATTACAAGCGTCCTCGATTTCTAGTTCCTCGAGATGACTCCGGCGTAATTGCGCCCGAAGTAATCAAAGATGTATTGTCTTATATTAAAGAGGAAGAGAAAGAGGTTGACGCAAACACCTCGTCTTCTGAAGACACTATTTGGTCTGAGGACGAAGGTGAAGCTCGAAATAAAAGATCTGAAGATCTTAGAAGCTGGGAAAGAAGCCCCGAACGGCTTCGAACTTGGGCCGAGCTTCAACAAGAGCAGAAGGATTTTAGAGCTTCGAGGAGGAGGAAGAGAGTTAAACGTAAAGTTCTTAGAACTTCCGATGTTGGAACTAGTCGTTCCACCCCTAGCTCTCGGGACCGAAGAGGTCTCCGATTCCTTCTTGGTATAGATACCAATTTTTCATAGTGTAATCTGTAAACACATTTATTTCAATAATGAATGCCGATTTAAAATTGTCTCCATATTTACTAGCCCCTCTTTGGGTATAAGCAACTTCGAAATGTATTCAAAGATGGTTATGCGCAAAGAAAAAACTTCGGAGTACAATTTTTTGGGGGTTCGGAGCCCCTCTGTTATTTAAAGATCTTTTAAAATCTTATGAAATGTCTTCGACTTTTTGCAGTCAGAAGAATGGTAACTTAATACCTTTGTTTTATGAAAGAAATCACTTGAGATAACTTCCAGGACACTTTAGTGTCTTAAAAAATTTGTCACTTTGGACTATGTTAACAGACATTCGAAGCTCATGGTTCAAATGCTGTTTTGCTTTAGCCACCTTCGGCTTATTTTTGCGATCTCTGACGAACCAATGGTTCGGAGTTTGCAATGGTCTCTTTGGACTCTTTTTACGGATGTCTACCAGCCAATGGCTTGGACTCCGTATATTTTGGCCACCTTCGGCTCTTTTTGCAGAAGTCTACCAGCCAATGGCTTGGACTTCGCAGATTTTGGCCACCTTCGGCTCTTTTTACGGAAGTCTACCAGCCAATGGCTTGGACTCCGTAGGGTGTGGTTTTGGGCTCTTTTACGGATGCCTACAAGCCGGTGGCCTGGGCTCCGGATTATGCCAGCCCCCACGTCGGAAGCTTCGAACTTTATGGGTTCGAAGTCCGAAAATACAACCCAGCTTCATGACACTTCCCTCTCGGTCGACCTCGCGGTTCCAGTGCGTCCACTTGGAAGCTGGAAGTCTATGAGGGGAAGGCACTATCAGGATCATATGCTTTATTGATTTAGAAGATGATTACAAGCAAATTACAAGGAGCCCTTATGCGAAGTATCGCTTTAGGTGCTCCGCATGCCAAATATGTGCTAACTCTTCACCTTCTAAATTAGCTAATTTAAATGAACCAGGGCGCCCTGAGCGGACAATTAGATATGGACCTTCCCATTTATTGCCTAACTTCCCTGGTGCTATAATGCTTCGTAGAACAAGATGACCCGGTCTTAGTTCATTGAGCTTAACCTTCGGGTCATACCAAGCCTTCGTCTGCTGATGATATTTTGATAAATTAGCTACATCCCGAAGTCTCGTTTCTTCTGATAAATCTAACGAAGCTTGTCTTTCTTCTTCAATGTCTGGTTCGGTGCTGCGAAATGATCCTCCTTTGAGCTCCGTTGGAGTCATAGCTTCATCTCCGAATAGTAGTCTGAACGGAGTAAAACCTGTGGACCTTGTTTGCGTAGTCCGAATGGACCACAGAATCTTCGGAAGCTCTTCGGTCCACAGTCCCTTTGCTAATCCTACTATTCTTCGATTTAGCCCTGATGAAATATTTCCATTGGCTCGCTCTACGGCTCCATTCGACTGAGGATGCCTCACTGCAGCAAAACATAGCTGAATGGCTAGGTCTTCGCAAAACTTCCTGAAGGGTTCTGCGTCGAACTGTGTTCCATTATCAACTGTGAGGTATCTAGGCACTCCGAACCGACAAATAATGTTCTTCCAGAAGAATTTCTGTACATTGTTCGAAGTGATAGCTGTTAAGGGTTCTGCTTCCACCCACTTAGAAAAATACTCAATAGCTACCACTGCGAACTTCAGATTTCCCTTTGCTAACGGAAAGGGACCAATTAAATCCATACCCCATCTGGCCATAGGCCATACCGGAGCAATGACTTGTAGAGCTGTTGGTGGGCGATGACTCCGTCGACCCATCCACTGGCATCCTTGACAAGTACGGACCAAGCTCTCCGCATCAGCTGTTATTGTGGGCAATTAAAGCCCCTGGCGAAGTGTTTTTCCTGCCAGAGCTCTAGGGGCTAAATGGCTTCCACAAAGGCCTTTGTGAATTTCTCGAAGAATTTCTTGGCCTTCGGCTTGAGATATACATCGGAGTAGAGGGGAACATACTCCGGCCTTGTATAATATACCGTTGATTATCTGATAATTTTTGGCTCTGAGCTTTAATCTTGACAACTGGGGCTCTTCGGGCAAATTTGTTCCTCCTTGCAAGAGTTCCATAATCGAATCTTTCCAATCTGCACTAGGAATGCAAAGAATCTCCGCAGAGGCAATTTGTGGCACCGAAGGTATACTGAGCTCCTCATAGAAAGCTTCTTCAGGCACATCCACAGCTCCGGCTGCAGCCTTCGCTAAAATGTCCGCTTGCACGTTTTCCGCTCTTGGTATACTCCGAATGGAAATACCCTTGAAGTGTGCTTCGATTTTGCGGATTTCTTCTAAGTACTTTGCAAGCTGTGGATGCCGAACTTGAAAACTTTTGTCTACGTGCCCTGCTACTATCTGAGAATCTGTCTTTATAATTATTCTTGTAGCTCCTAGAGCACGTGCTTTCCGGAGTCCCAATAAAATCTCTTCGTACTCCGCTATATTATTGGTAGACTTAAAGTTGAGTCTTGCGGAGTACATTGCTCTTTGCCCTGACGGTGAAATCAACACTGCCCCAATGCCTGCTCCGGATGCTTGGAAAGCCCCATCGGAGTAAACAGTCCAAACTCCGTCACTTGATTTCTCCGGAGTCAAATTCGCAGGTGGAGTCCACTCTGCTACGAAATCTGCTAGGACTTGGGATTTGATAGCTGTCCTTGCCAAGAAAGATATACCGAAGGGTGCTAGCTCGACTGCCCACTTTCCAATCCTTCCAGTGGAATCTTTGCTTCGGAGCATATCTCCTAAAGGATACGAAGTTGATACAATTACATTATGAGCCAAAAAATAATGTCTTAGCTTCCTCGAAGCCATTATCAAAGCATAAACGAACTTCTCAAGTTCGGAGTATCTTGTCTTCGCTCCTGATAATGCTTCAGATACAAAATAAACATGATTTTGGACCAACTTCCCATTGAAATTCACTTCTCTGACAAGGACTGCGCTGACAGCTGAACCTGTAGCTGCAAGGTACAGGAGTAGGGTTTCGTCCGCAGTAGGCACCGTGAGTGTAGCAAGATTACTGAGATAATCTTTAATATCTTCGAAGCTTCTCTGACACTCCGGTGTCCATGCAAAATCTTCGGACCCTTTCAAAGCTTTGAATATCGGCAAGCTCCTCTCCGCAGACCTTGATAAAAACCTGCTAAGTGCGGCCAGACGCCCAGTCAGCTTTTGCACTTGCTTTAAATTCTCCGGAGGAGCCATCTTCTGCAGCGCAGTTATTTGAGTAGGGCTAGCTTCAATTCCCCTGCTTGAAACTAAATACCCTAACAATTTTCCAGCCTTAGCTCCGAATATACATTTTTCGGGGTTAAGACGGATCCCACATGCCCGAAGGCTATTGAATGTTTCTGCTAAGTCTAGGCTATGTTGGTGCTTTAAAGCACTCTTTATTACAATATCATCCATATAGGCCTCCACATTGCGACCTAGTTGATGACCTAGAGCCTTAGCAACTAATCTTGAAAAAGTAGCCCCGATATTTCTTAGGCCGAAGGGCATTCTTACATAGCAGAAGACTCCCGAAGGAGTTACGAAGCTTGTCTTGATTTCATCTTCGCGCTTCAACCATATTTGATGATAACCAGAATACGCGTCAAGGAAGCTTAATAACTCCGAACCTGCAGTGGAGTCAACCAGTTGATCAATTCGGGGCATGGGGTAGGGGTCACGTGGGCATGCTTTATTCAAGGATGTGAAATCAATGCACATGCGCCACTTCCCGGAAGACTTCTTTCTGACGAAGACTGGGTTGGCTAACCATTCTGTGTGAGCCACTTCTCTGATAATCCCAGCCTTCAACAATTTTTCAACTTCGTCCTTAGCTAGAGCAGCTCTCTCTGCGGACATCTTCCGGAGTCCTTGTCGAACAGGCCGGGCCTTCGGGTTTACAAGTAAACTGTGTTCAATGATATCCCGATCGACTCCGGTGATATCTTCGTCAGACCAAGCGAAGACATCCAAATTTTCTTCCACTACCTTTTCCAAGGAGGTTGCAACTTCAGGAGGTAAATCTTTACCAAATTGAAAAGTGTACTCTTTACCATCTTTAACAATGACCTTCGTTGCAATCTCTCCTTTGGGACTTGGTCTCGGAAAAGACTTCTTCGAAGCTTCGGAGGAGGCTGAAAAAATTTCTTCATTATCCTGCACGCTATTTACTTGCCTCGGATCCAGAGGGGGACCATGACCATATTCCGCCCTCCGAGCAATGGCTTGATCTCCGAAGATTGCAAGGACTCCTGCTTGTGTGGGCATCTTCATGCACAAGTAATTGTGATGCGCCACAACTCCGAACTGGTTCAGCATGCCCCTTCCGAAGATGACATTATAAGCATACGGGGCATCTATCACATCGAAAATTACTTCTTCAGTCCGGGCTAATAAACCTTCTCCGAAGGTAACTTCCAGGCCTATCTGACCAAGTGCATCAAGCGGGGGTCCTGCGAAGCCTTGCAGAGGACGAGCCGCTGGAAGGAGATGCTTCCTGGAAATGCATAACTGATCGAAGGCTTGAACAAAAATGATATCTGCCGAGCTACCTCCGTCAATTAACACCCTTCGGACTTCAGTGCCCGCAATATCAGCAGTGATAACCAATGGATCTGTGTGCGGGAACTTAATACCAGCTGCATCCTCCGCAGAGAAAGATATCAGAACGTGAGACCACTCTGGCATTGCAGCTGCAGATGACGAAGTCCCAATATGACCTACTTCCCGAACGTACTCTCTTCGCTGTCTCTTGGACATGCTTCCGAGGGTACCTCCTCCGGAGATAGGGAGAACTACTCTTTTTCCTCTATCTTGCCCTTCCTCTTGCTTCGGAGGTGACATAACATTGGCCACCGGAGGGTGCCTTGCAGCATCAAAATTTTCTATTCGCGCCACAGCCTGGACCGGCTTTGGGCGCGCTGCAGCTGGAACTCGGTCGGTACTGCCTCGACCCGAAGTTCTCTCTAAGTACTCTCCCCTTAGAGTAAGTATAGCCTTGCAAGTGTCAGTTGCATGGCTTCGATTTTCTCCGTGAATGCAGCAGAAAAGGGTCTGGCCCTTGCTAGCCGTTTTCCCTGGCGGCCTTCAGCCGCTGGCCTTGTTCCCCGTAGACTGTGGAGCTCTTGGTGCAAACTTCTGTGGGGGTGCGATATTCATAACTTCAGAACGAGGGTGCTTTTGCCCTCTTCTCCGATCATGTTGCACTTCGAAGACTGGTTCCTGCGGCTGTGCCGAAGTTTTCACTTCTACTTTAACTTCTTGCAATATGGACGAAGTAACAGCAGTCCTCCGAAGCCAACCCTCTTCTGACCTCGCATACTCCTCGAAGTACGACATCAACTGAGAGACTGAGGAGATGCTCTTCCGATGCAGTTTATCTAGAAGGCCTTGATGACTGACGCCTTCCCGAGCTGCATCAACCACTGAAGATGTGGACAGCCCCCGAATTTGCGACTTCGTATGAGCGAAGCGCTTAAAGTACTGCCTCAATGTTTCTCCGGGGAGCTGTTTCACCTGGAAAAGGCTTCCTGTTGACATAGGAGGCACGAAGGTGCCCTGAAAATTGCTTATAAACTTCTTCTTCAGCTGCGACCATGAATTGATTGATCCTGGCCTCAAGGACCAGAACCATCTCAATGCCACTCCTTGAAGAGCCAAAGGGAAGCACTTCGCCATGGTGTCTCGAACACCTCCGCTAGCCTCAATTGCTAGGGCATAAGACCGAACGAACTCTCCGGGATCTTCATCTCCGGCATACTTACAGAGCTTCGAAGTTTTAAACTTTGGATCAAAGCGAACCTTCTGCAGCTCAGGATGCAGCGGAGACTCATTGTCGAAGGAGGCGTTCTCCGGGGCTTCGGGATAATCAAGATCGTCGTCTTCGGGCACTTCTGGGATGGTTGGGGTGGCTTGAGAGCGAAGCCTGCTCGCAGCTTCCTGTCGCCACCTTGCCACTTCAGCTTGAAGGTTGGCCATTTGAGTGGCCATATCTTCAAGATTATTTTCATTTCCTCCGGAAGGATCTTCCGGGTCTTGAGAACTGATAGGATCAGTTCGAATCGGAATGGAGGGTGGAGAAGGGACTCCGGGTTGTCGGAGTATGGAAGGGGTTGGCGGAGAAGCTTCGTATACTCGAGGGATAGAAGCCCCTTCCGGAGTTTGTGGAGGGAAAGCCGAAGACCCTCCGACTTCAACTGTGTCGAAGGGTATCTCTCCGGAGATCCGAGAGGACCTCCGAGTGGGATTGCGGGGTGCGCTCCGCTTAGGAGGCATGATGTAAAAGGTTGGTAGAGAACGAAGTTTTTCGGACTAGGTTCCCCACGGACGGCGCCAACTGTTGGCGTAAAAGATTACGCTAACAGGTTTCTGTAGAAAAGAAGCTAACAACGAAGTGTTTGTGAAGCAAACTGTTCTAAGCCTCCGAAAGGATAATAGCTTAGAATAGTTCGAATGTGTGTATTGAATAACTTGTATTCGGTCCCTATTACAGGGTGAAATGGAGGGTATTTATAGGCCCAAACATTAAGGAAAAGACCTATTTACCTTTCATTTACAACCGACATAGTGGAAACTATTCGGTTCCCTTAATAGGGCCAAAATGGTAAAAGACTAATCTAATGAGAAAGAAGATAAGTCTTCCATCTTAGCTGGCAGAAAAGATCTTGAAGGGCCTTAGTTCGAAGATGTACTCCGAACCAATGCCTATCTTCGTACTTCGAACTTGGTTCCGGGTATCTTCGAAGATGATCTTCTGGGAACCTTCGAACCCACTGTCTGCCTTTATGTTGCTTCGGCAATAACCCCGAAGATGAGATATTTTCCCCCAACATTATGCAATAAGTTTATCAGGACGGGAGGAGCAGGTTATGGGAATGGTTGAGAAATACTGATATTTACGTATTTACGACTTTATGTTGCCAGAGTCATGGATGCCTTTCCCTTTACATTATTCGTTTTGCCGCATGACTACACTGTACCTTCATTCAAAATCATACAGAGTCCATTTCTCACTTTCTCTGTGCTTATTGTTGTTTAACTCATGCTTTCTATAAATTCATCAGGTGGAAACAACCCCTTCTCGTGGAACTTCAGGCGTTTGTTCTGTTCAAATGAAAAGCATCTGCCTGTGATATCTGATCGAGAAATTGAATCTGCATTTAAGGATTTGATGGCTGCTAGCTGGGGTGAGCTTCCAGATTCTATTGTAGTGGAAGCAAAGAAATCTATATCCAAGGCTACTGATGATACAGCTGGGCAAGAGGCTTTGAAAAATGTATTTTGTGCAGCTGAGGCATGTGAAGAATTTGGTGGAGTTCTAGTAACCTTAAGAATGTCTCTAGATGATCTTTGTGGTTTAACTGGTGAGGTCGGTGATTAATTATCTATATCCCATCGTTGATGCATTGTTTTCTGCAGATTTTGGGACTGTTTTCCATTTTTTGTGCTTACTAATCTTACAATCTTGGTTTGTGCAGAATGTTGGTCCATTGCCTGGTTATATAGAAGATGCTGTTAAATCTGCATATAATCGATACATGGCATATCTTGAATCATTTGGTCCTGAAGAACATTATCTACGTAAGAAGGTGGAGACTGAGTTGGGCACTAAAATGATTCACCTGAAAATGCGATGCAGTGGCATAGGGTCTGAGTGGGGAAAGGTATGCTTATCGTTTATGTTACTTGTCAATGATGTACAGTTTATTCTATGCCAGCTTCTATGGTAGACTTGTGTTTGAAAAGTTCATTGCTTCATGGATTGTGGGTGCTTGTGTGCTGTACTGCTGTGATGGGTCATAGTTCCTGAAGATGTTCTCTTGTGATTCTGTTCAAGATGGTGTTTTAGATGCTATCTTTAGCAATTTATGCTACCACATATTTGTTATTTCTTTCGAAGTTATAGTCCTCTGTCTGATAATCATTTATATGGTATCAAATGACATCTTGGGTTATTCACTTGTTATTGGAGTAGGTTGAATGTCAGGACAGTGCATTGTTAAATTTGCTTGATACAAGGAAAGACATGAGACAGCTTAGAGTGCATATAAACACTTTCAACCTTGTCCAAACAAAAAGTCAAAAACCCATATGAATGAACTATGATCATCATGTTGTCTGCCTCTTCATTTGGTTTAAAGCTAGGAAATTGCACACAGTAAATTAATAACTATTAAAATTGCATGTTTATTTACCAACTTTATGTGCTAGACATATGTAATTGGCATGAGCCTGGAGGCCAAGGCCCATAGCATAGCCTAATAGGGCGTGAACAGTAACCAGGCGGTACTGTAGCAGCAATTTAGGAATTATTAGTTAGAGATATGATTAGGCAGGTAATATCTCTAAAAATATATAGTTTGTTATCAGGTACTAATACTATATAAACTAGAGGTTTTGAGAGAAATAATGCAGATTAGATTTGAGAAAATTTCGTTGTCGCAAGTTCCTGCCTCATTGGCGTGTCTCCCATCATGGTGCTGCCACACCGGTGAGGTCCAGGCCTATGACTGGTTACCTTTTTCAAATATAATCTCCCTTCTAAATCAGTCCCAAATATTCATGTCCTAGACCCCATGCCTGTGAGGCTGACAATTTGGTATCAGATCGCTCAGGTTCCTCTTCTATGGCTTTACCATCTTTCCAACCCAATTATGTAGTCAAGGCCTGGGCAATTATGCTGTGCAACTAGAAATGTTGAACCAAATGTTTGCGGTTCTAGAACATCTCATGCCAATAGCCAAGCACTTTGTTAATCTTCCAGATCAAGTTAAGGCCCTGCAAGCTTCAGCGTTTGAGCCTGCCCAGTAGGTGGGTGATCTACATCTGGCCGTCCAGCCAGTGGAGCAGTCTCAACAGGTGTCATGGGCTGTGGGCCAGGGCTGCCAGGCCCAGGTCCAGTATCGTGAACAGTACTAATCTGCCGTACAGTACCCGCGGGTACTGTAGCAATACGGCAGATTAGAGTTCAAGACTGATTAGAGTCCAAATTTGTTAATGGATAGAGTCCTAGAGTCATAATCGATTCAGTTAGTTATTCGGTTAAGTCTTGTAGGCCCTATAAATAAATAAGGTTGTAATGATCAAGAAATCAAGGAATAAGAATAAAGAAGTCTAATCTCTCATCACTTTCGTCTTCCTCACCTAAGTATACTTCTCATCCTGAGTAGCTGACGTCACCTGGCTATCCTCTCGGCGGTGTTTACCCTTGTCATGGGTTCAACCCATAAACCCATGACAACAGGTGAGTCAGGCTAATTAGCATTCCCCCATGTTTGATGAGTTGAGGGTGGAGTTGGCTAAATTGAGGGCCTCAATGTTGTCGAGCCAAGCAAAGAGCACAATGGAACGTACTGAGCAGCAGGTGGCAGATGGCAAGGAGACAACTAAGTCCCACTACACCACCTCACCCATAACCACCAAAGGTCTTCGTGCAATGCCATAAATCATCTCCGGCCATGACAATGAGGCACCTTCAAACAAAGGAAGTGCACTTTTCTAGGGTGAAGGATGAAGTTGATGCTACTTGGCGCAACAATCAGACCTTTCACCATGACGTGGCTTCAACCCATGCAGGCAACAAACACCCGGGTGAAGCAGCACCTATATCGGTGTTTGGGATGATTAGATGGGTACAATTGAAGGCATCTAACATGTGTATAATACTGTTTTCATGTAAATGTGAAGCTGATAAGCTTGTGTTGCTTTGCTTGGACTGAAGTTAGAAGAACAACCTCCATGCTTATGATTGATTGATTTATTTATTGTACCTGCAGATCACCCTGATTGGCACATCAGGCATCTCGGGGTCCTATGTAGAGCTAAGGGCATGATGGAAGTCTGCAGATCAGAACTGTGGCAGAACATCGATGTGCTGCGGGAAGGGCACATATCCAAACCAGGTGTTCTGTTTTTCTTCTTTTCACTGTGTAGTACCCTGCCAATAACAATGAGATCGGCAAAGAGCTGTGCGCTTCAAGTAACCAAGTGTGCTCCAGACTTTGCTACTGTGCTGTAATAAGAACGTGTTTCTGAGGTTCGTGGTAATTTGTTTTTGCTCCGTTTGTGTCAAGCTGCGCCATTATGGTCTGTGTTAAACCTTAGATTATGTTGATTCCTTACGTTAGCCCTGAATTCTGGTTCTGTTGTTCAAATCCATTTTATTTTGTCTATGAAGCACTCTGTATGGCTGGTTTTTACTCAGTTGCTTGAATATTGATATGCGGAAGTGTAGATTGTTGGATACTTTTGGTGACAGAGATAGGGAAATTCTTTATTATATTCAAAGCCTGATTGAGTCGTGTCGAACAATCACCGGAATTTTTCTATGTTTGTTTAACTTAAGAATAGCTTCGTTCGGTGTTCAGATACGAGTTCTCGAGGAACGTTGACAAAATGACAAGCACGCTTTTATTTTGAGAAAAATCCAGATATGTTATTGTAAGTTCATCGGTTCTTCTCGTATATATCATTGAAAATTTGTTTTTATATGTATCAATGTTTTAATTTTTTACGTCTATATATGCCATTGAAAACTTATTATTTTTATATATGTTAATGCTTTAATTTTTTGTGTCGATAGATGCTATTGTCGTTAGTTTTAATGACAAGTCAATATTAGTTTTTTTAAAATGTCCAAACTGTTCTCAGCTCATTAAAATCAAAGATGATTTAAGTTCCATGATCAGCTATCACTTGCTCTAGCCGTTACATATATATTAATCACTCATTAGTTTTTTTTTAAAATGTCCAAACTATTCTCAGCTCATTAAAACCAAAGATAATTTAAGTTCCATTATCAGCTATCACTTGCTCTAGCCATTATATATATACCAATTACTCATTCAATCTAGTGCAACTAAGACAGTTAGAAGCAAAACTAGTTATCTAGTTGAGAAACCAAGGGTTGGTTTCGGAGTGTGATGAGTGATTGACAGGTTTTTACTCTCTGGTTCGGAGGTTGGAACTCCGAAGGTGTTCGGAGGTGGTTTCACCGAAGGGTTCGTTGGTTTGGTTGTTGCAGCGGAGTGTGCCTGTCGGAGGGGTCCGACAGTACACGATGACTGGGTTTGTACCGAAGGTCACGGTACTTTGGGCGGTACACCGGAGTGTGTGCCGAAGGTTGCTAACCCGGAGAGGTCTCCGGAGTACTGGATACACTTGTCTGTTTGTCTGTGGTGCGCAGGGGACCGCGGAGGCGACGAACGGTTCGCGGCAGGTGAACCTGGGTCAAGCGGGAGGCTTGATGCCAGGGGAGCAGGGAGCTCTGTCACGGTGGCTGCGAAGGGGTCTGGGTCGGTCCTCGGGTCGAGGTGCGCCAGGTGAAGGCAGAGAGTGCGGAGCGTGGCTCCGGGTGAAGGTACTCCGAGACAAAGTCCTCGGAGGCGAGGCACTTCGAAGGTACTCCGGATGGAGTGACTTCGGAGTTGGATGGATCAAGTCCTCTGCGGAGGCAAGGAGTTCGAAGTGTGCTCCGGAGGGAGACATTCGAAGGTGCCCGACGAAGGTCTCAGAAGTCGAGGTGCATCGAAGGCATGGTCCGGGTGAGGCTCGTCGAGGAGTGTGCTCGGGGAGAGACACTGAGACGGAGTTCTCATGGAATGCTTCGTGCGAAGGCCTTGGACGAAGGAGGGACTTCGAAGGGTGGTACTCCGAAGGTGGGGCTTCGGAGTGAGGAAGGCTTCAGAGCGAGGCTAGCTCCGGAGCGAGGTTGACTTGTGGTGCTTCGGCCATGCATGGCTTCGGTACACGGACTGACGGAGTTCGAGCTGGGAGTAGCTGCAAAGCCGTGGTGGTCCACTCCGGAGGTGGTGGTGCGAAGGCCCAAGGGCTTTGACGGCTTCGGCTCAAAACCATCACTGTATCGGAGGCTAACTTCGGTGAAGCGAAGGCCGTCAGGCTCAAGGCTTCTTACCGAAGCTACCGCACCCTCGAGTGCGAAGGGAGGCTCCAGAAGGTCAAAGACTGCAAAGGCTGACACTGTCTGCTCTGCAAAAAGCTGACGCTGTCCCCTCTACAAAGCTGACAGAGAAGCCTCCAGAATAAAGTAGACTACCTTTTGTACCCCTCTGTTCTGTAGAGACAAAACTGGTGTAAACCCTAGGGGTAAAGTAGTCAATTCACTTGGGTGAACTGAGGGCTATAAATATGGGGGCTGGGTAGGTAACATTTAACACTTTGAGCATTTACTGTTGAGCTCCTGTACTAGCCTCCTCACACTTTGAATACATCTAGTGAGTTCATTTTTGTGTTCCTTGTTCAAGCGGCGAAGCCCTGCCTCGGTGTGCTTTTTGCTTGAGCTTGCTTTACATACCTCGCTGCATACTTCGTTCATTTGTGTGTCACCCTGAGTGACTTGTGACAGTGCATCGAAGCCTGTGTTGACGAAGTGCGTTGTGTGCGAAGTGTGTTTTTCAGTGCGCGTTCGCTCTGTGTAACAGGAGGCTAGACCTCGCTGCTTACTAGCGAAGCCCTGATCGAGGCCCGTTTTGCTTCTCGTGTCTGAACCCTTAGCGAAGTATGTTTAGTGTGCAGTTAGACCTTCGCAGAACGAAGCCCAGCACCAGTTGCTGTCGCTAAGTTTTAGGTCGAAGTCCTCGGAGGGTAGTCCACTCTTGCGAAGGGTGAAGTGCGAAGCCTGCTCGAAGCACCCTGTGTGCAGAGCCTGCACTGACTTAGCAGAGTTGTTTTCAGGGTCGTGGGTGGAGCGAAGTCTGCTTGGCTTCAGACTTTTACTCCTTGCGAAGCCTGTGTTCGGAGCTGTCAAGTACCTCCGAACCAGACCTTCGAAGGTTGGTGTTCGAAGCCTGTTCCGCAGTAGACTGAACTAAATCCGAAGGCTGTTTTTAGCCCAAGTTTTTAAAAGCTCCCATTCACCCCCCCTCTGGTCGCCGTTTCCGGTCCAACAATTGGTATCAGAGCAGGTTAAGATCACCAGTTGACCTTAACCGGTTTTGTGATCTGTTGGCGACATGGATAGAGGCAGTAAAATTCCTCTGTTCGATGGGACAGACTTTGCATACTGGAAGGTGCGCATGGAGGCTTACTTGCTAAGCCAAGGAAATGCAATTTGGGAGATTGTGGACTCACAATACTCCATCCCTGATACTCGCACCACTCAAATAGAAAAATATCAGTATAATGCCAACTCGAAGGCAAGAAACATATTGTTCATTGGTTTGAGCCGGAGTGAGTTTGATAGGGTGCAACACCTTAGGACTGCTAGAGAGATTTGGACAACGCTCACTATTTTTCATGAGGGCTCTACTCAGATTAAGGGCAGGCGCCAAAGCACATACAACCAACAGTATCAGTTGTTTGTGCAGGCACCTGGTGAATCTATAGATGCCATGTTTTCACGCTTTGATGCTATAGTGAGTAACTTGCGGTCCAACGGGACGCTTGCTTACAATGACCACGATAGGGCTATCAAGCTTCTCTATGCTCTTGACCGTAGCATATGGGAAGTAAAGATATCCAGCATTGAGGAGTTCACGGGTTATGACACATTGACCTGTGATGAGCTCTTTAGCAAGCTGAAATCCACAGAGATTGCCAAGACATCTCTTACAGTGCACAGAAGCTCTGTGCCACAGCCATTGGCATTGGTTTCTAGCACTAGCCGTGGCACCACTGCAGAACCAAGAACATCTGGCACTTGTGTTCTTGCAGATGGTTTTTCTTTGTCCTCCCTGGTCTCTGTCACAAAGGAGCAGGTGGACACTCTGGATGATGATGAGCTTGCTCTCATTGCCAGAAGGTTCACCCGTTTTCATCATGAGAGACGGGATCAGAGGAGAAGTGGTTTTAGTGGTTGCTTTGAATGTGGCGACACCTCTCACATTAAGGCCAATTGCCCTAAGCTCAAGAAGAGAGATGAGAGTGAGCGCCCCAAATACCACAAGAAGGAGAGGAAACCCTTTGTGAAGGGCAAGCGCGGCAAGGTGGCTAAGAGAGTAGCCAAAGCCGCTTCCAGAGCTTTTGTTGCTGCTCTCAGCGACATCGACACTTCCTCAACTGAGGAGTCGAGCTCTGAGGAGGAGGAGTCCCCAAGGAAGGAGGACAAGAAGGACAAGAAAGGACGAGACTTCACCGGCCTTTTCTTTATGGCCGACAGCGATCACAGCGGCGATGAGCTTGACTCATCTGAGGTACCTCTATCATCTGACCAGCTATTAATAAAATTAGATGAGCTGAATGATGTAGTTCTTGGTCAGGATAGATTGCTTGTGCAAGCCGCTAGAGAAAGAAAAGACCTTAGACTTAGGCTAGAATCTGTTTCTACTGAGTATGCCATGCTTAAGTCTAAATTTAATGATGCTGAATGTGAATCTTGTTCTGTTGTCATGAGTGAGCTTGCTCAGTTGCGCTCTGTACATGCTCAAACTCTTTCTGAGCTTGAGACTGCACAAAAGCAGCTTTTAGTGGTGGATTCTAGACCTCATGATAATATTGAATGCATGAACTGTTCTTTATTGCGTGAGAGCATTAATTTACGTGATAAACATGTTCATGATTTAGAGGCTAGATTGGAGAGGGCCGGTAGTTCTAAGGATGTGCAACCTGTTTGTGACACGTGCATTACCCTTAAGGACCAACTAGGCACTGTTAGAGAGCGGGCTGAGAACCTCATGTCTGAAAATGAATACCTTGTTTCTGTGGTTAACAAATGCACTGAGGGAAAGGGTAGGATGGATTTGCTCTTGGCTAAGACCAAGATGTGTGCTGACAGTGCAGGGGTAGCTCTAGGTTTGGGTTTTGAGAGGATTTCTTCAGACAGTAAGATCAAAAATGTTTTCACCTCACCCACTACCTTAGAGAAAGAGAAAGCTCTGTTAGACACTCCACCAGCCAAGAAACCTACCCGAGCTCATAAGAAAACCACTCCTCCTGCCAAGAGAAATCCTCCCAAGAAAACCACTCAACAGAAGCCCAAGGATCCTGTGAGAGTTGCTCCTATGACCCATGAGAGTGCCCCTAGGAGAATTTTTCATTGTTCCTACTGTCAGCGGGCGGGTCATTTGATTGGTTTCTGTTTTCGTCGCATCAAGGATGAGCAACGCTCTCAGGCGATGAGTTACCAGGGCATGCATTACCCATCTTTAGGTATGCATGAGTCTTAGTTGTACTATCGTCCTGCTTTTGAGGCTCCTCGTGCTTCTCGGAGAGGTTTTGCTCCTCGAGGTGTTCACCATGTTTCATATGGTGGTAGACCCCGGGCGAGTAGCTTTGTACCTCGTCAGAGTAGGAGACCTCGACATGTTGTTCGATCATAGCATGTAGGTAGACCTCGCACTTTGCATCATTCAGATTATCATGTGCGTAGACCGTCTACTTTTACTGCGCCTACTACTCGTGTCACTCAGTGCTGGATGCCTCGTCATTTTTTCACTCACCCCAGCACTGAGCGATCGAGATATTCTTATCATGTGTAGGCAACAGATCGAGGCTTGGAGGGCACGTGGATCATGGACTCCGGTTGTTCGCGCCACATGACCGGAGATGCAGCATGGTTCTCCAGCCTCACCACAACCAAGCAAAGGGAACATATCACCTTCGGAAACAATCGAAGGAGTATAGTGAAAGGTAAAGGTGTGGTAAGAATTAACACGAATTTCACTCTCAAAGATGTTGCTCTGGTTGAAAACCTGGGATACAATTTGCTGTCTGTATCTCAGTTGCTTGATGAGGGCTTCGAAGTGTGATTCCATCGCGATACTTCGCAAGTGCTCAATTCTGATGGCGTTGTGGTGTGTAAGATCTTTAGAGTTGGGAGAGTTTTTGGAGCTGATTTTCAGAGTCATCTGGTTCTTCTCATTGTCTTGTTGCACATTCGACTTCTGAGCTTTGGAAGTGGCATAGGAGACTAGGGCATATGAGCTTTGAGTTGCTCGCTCGTTTGAGTGCCCTAGGCCTGATCCGAGGATTGCCCAAGCTCAAGTTTGAGAAGAATTTAGTTTGCACTTCGTGTCGACATGGAAAAATGATTGCTGCTTCGCATTCGCCAGTCACCACAGTGATGACTGAACAACCCGGAGAACTTCTCCATATGGACACTGTAGGTCCTTCTCGGGTTAGTTCTTTAGGCGGCAAGTGGTATGTATTAGTTATTGTCGACGATTTCTCTCGCTACTCTTGGGTCTTCTTTCTTGCCAGCAAGGATGAAGTGTTTACACACTTTAGGAGCTTGGCTTTGAGACTTTTCACTGAACTCCCTGGTGCATTAAAATTCATTCGAAGTGATAATGACACTGAGTTCAAGAACAGTCTCTTTGTTGACTTTTGCATGGAGCATAGCATAGAACATCAATTCTCTACTCCGCGGGTTCCTCAACAGAACGGTGTCGTTGAGAGGAAGAACCACACTTTGGTTGAGATGGCTAGGACGATGCTCGATGAGCACAGGACTCCCAGAAAATTCTGGGCTGAGGCCATGAACACTGCATGTTACATCTCAAACCATATATTCTTGCGCTCAATTTTAAACTTGACATCTTATGAGCTACGTTTTGGGAGACAACCCAAGGTTACTCATCTTCGAGTTTTTGGTTGTCGTTGCTTTGTCCTAAAACGTGGTAATTTGGATAAATTTGAGTCACGTTCTTCTAACGGGATCTTTTTGGGTTACACTACACATGGTCATTCTTATCGTGTTTATAACTTGGAAACTAACACTGTCATCGAGTCATGTGATGTGACTTTTGATGAATCACCCCCCTCTGTTAGTTCTGCTCTTGAACAGACAAATGAACACGACATGGAACAGACCATATTCGAAGAAGAAGATCCCGGAGAATTCGAGGATGAACCCCTTCTACCCTCGACATCAACCCCCGAAGCTGACCCCGCTTCGACTACTTCGGCACGAGGTCCCGAAGCAACTACCTCGACATCGGTCATCTTGGACCACTCCAACGCACAAGTTGAGGGGGAGACTGCATCCCGCCGCGAGGCTCCACATCATGTTCAAAGGATGCACCCTCCAGAGCAGATCATTGGTGAGCTTGATCAAAGGGTAACTCGTTCACATGCCCATTTCACTAATGCTGCTTTTTTTGCTTCTTTCGAGCCCTTAGATGTTAGTCATGCACTTTCTGATTCTAGTTGGATCAATGCCATGCATGAGGAACTTGAAAATTTTGAGAGAAACCAAGTCTGGTCATTAGTTGATCCTCCACCAAATGTTCATTTCATTGGAACAAAATGGATTTTCAAAAACAAACAAGGGGAGGATGGGACTATAGTTAGAAACAAGGCTAGGCTTGTAGCTCAGGGTTATTCTCAACTAGAAGGAATTGATTTTACTGAAACTTTTGCACCTGTTGCTCGCCTTGAGGCCATTAGGATTTTGCTTGCCTTTGCGACATCCCGGGGATTCAAACTCTATCAAATGGATGTCAAAAGTGCTTTTCTTAATGGCTTCATAGGTGAAGATGTTTATGTAAAACAACCCCCTGGTTTTGAAAACCCCAAGTACCCACATAAAGTCCTTAAACTACATAAGGCTCTTTATGGACTCAAGCAGGCCCCTCGGGCTTGGTATGATAGACTTAAGTCTTTTCTGTTTGAGCGGGGGTATTTGATGGGCTCTGTTGATAAAACTCTGTTTACTCTCAAGCATGGCAAAGATTTCCTTCTAGTGCAGATTTATGTGGATGATATCATCTTTGGTGGCTCTTCTCATGCTTTGGTTGCCGAGTTTGCAGATACCATGAGCAGGGAATTTGAAATGTCGATGATGGGTGAACTCACCTTTTTCCTTGGTTTGCAAATCAAGCAAAGCAAATAAGGTACTTTCGTCCACCAGACGAAGTACACCAAGGACCTGCTCAAGAAGTTTGATATGTCCGATGCGAAGCCCCTCACCACTCCAATGGCTACATCTGTAGCATTGGATCCTGACGAAGATGGAGAAGCCGTAGATCAGAAGGAGTTCCGAAGCATGATCGACTCCCTCCTCTACTTGACTGCTACGAGGCCGGACATACACTTCGCGGTGTGTCTGTGCGCTCGTTTTCAGGCTTCACCACGAGCTTCGCACCGCCAAGCGGTAAAACGCATACTCAGGTATCTCAAACATACCGTCGAATTTGGCATATGGTATTCAGCATCTTCATCTTTATGTCTTCGAGGTTATTCCGATGCGAATTTTGCTGGGTGTAGAATTGATAGGAAGAGTATCTCTGGTACTTGTCATTTTCTAGGTACTTCACTGGTTTGCTGGTCTTCCCGCAAACAGTCTAGTGTTGCACAATCGACGGCTGAGGCCGAATATGTTGCTGCAGCTAGCTGTTGCTCTCAGATTTTGTGGATGGCTTCCACTTTGCGGGATTTCGGGTTAGATTATAAGAGTGTTCCACTTTTCTGTGATAACACTAGTGCTATTTGTATTGCAAACAACCCGGTTCAGCACTCCAGAACCAAACACATTGATGTGCGATATCATTTTCTCAGAGATCATAATGAGAAAGGTGATATTGAACTTCAATATGTTGATACCCAACACCAGCTAGCCGATATTTTCACGAAACCCCTCGATGCTTCTCGATTTGCCTACTTGCGTGGGGAACTTGGTATTTGTCACCCTTACGGCATTTTGTGAGGGGGAGCAGATTTAGATTGATGTGCATTTGCTAATTGTGTGTTGAAATTGCTTTTACATCTGTTGCACTTATATGCCTGATTATAATTCATGAAATCATGTCAGCTCAGCTCTCTTTAATTTATCTGAAACATTAATGTGCATGATGTTTTTTTTCCAAACTCAAATCATGCTCACTGCTCAATCTTGTATCTAGCATGTATAGGCAGGACTGCTTTAGCTATCTTTTATCTGCTTGATAGCAAAACACCTTTTCTTTGGATGCTAAAAATTGCAACTTGAAAATTGTTCTATATATTCATGGAAGTTCATCAAGTGCTAAACAAATTGATTCACTTAATTAAAATTAAAAACACCATGATTTGCACGCTTTAAGTGAAAAGATCCAGGTGGGTTTGTTTGTCGCACTACTCTATTCTAGACTGCTTTCCATTGCACGTTGGTCTGAACTGGAATAGTGTAGTGTATGCCAAAATCATTGCCTTAAGCTTCTTATGGTTTTCACGCCTAGGCTTGGCCTGATTGGAAAGTATAAGGTGGACAAACAAATAACCCCTGGCATTATGAAAAAGAATAACAAAATTCATTGATCATCAAGTTTGCTTTTCATGCTCCATTTGAACTGGACTTGTCTGTCTAGAGTAGAAATTAACTAGCTTTGCGCAGTCCTTGCTTTTACTTGTCTAGTTATCGTGATTGAGTGGTGATGCTTTTATTTCAAAATGACAAAATCACATGCTGTCATCATGCTTTTAGAGAATGTTAAATTGAGCTGAGCACATGATATTTGGTATTAAGTACTGGCATATTTTTGCTTTATATGTCTTTGCAATTCTGCTCATTTCCAAGCAATGCATCTTTTACATGCTCCTTGATGCTTGCATTGCCAAAGGGGGAGAGAAATTTGGGTTCTCTGTTGAAAAAAGGTATAATTTTCACAAGGGAAGTTTTTATCTGAAAAAGGGGAGATTTGCCGAAGGGGGGCTTTTACTCTTTTGAAAAAGGGGGAGGAAAATTCTTTTGTCAAGTGACATGATTTGGCTCGTTTCTGAGTTTTGATGGTCACTTGTGTGCTGAAATTTTTCATATTTTCTTGAACTTGAATTTGGTTGTCAATACACTCATCAAGGGGGAGATTGAGAAACCAAGTGTTGGTTTCGGAGTGTGATGAGTGATTGACAGGTTTTTACCCTCTGGTTCGGAGGTTGGAACTCCGAAGGTGTTCGGAGGTGGTTTCACCGAAGGGTTCGTTGGTTTGGTTGTTGCAGCGGAGTGTGCCTGTCGGAGGGGTCCGACAGTACACGATGACTGGGATTGTACCGAAGGTCACGGTACTTTGGGCGGTACACCGGAGTGTGTGCCGAAGGTTGCTAACCCGGAGAGGTCTCCAGAGTACTGGATACACTTGTCTGTTTGTCTGTGGTGCGCAGGGGACCACGGAAGCGACGGACGGTTCGCGGCAGGTGAACCTGGGTCAAGCGGGAGGCTTGATGCCAGGGGAGCAGAGAGCTCTGTCACGGTGGCTGCGAAGGGGTCTGGGTCGGTCCTCGGGTCGAGGTGCGCCAGGTGAAGGCAAAGAGTGCGGAGCGTGGCTCCGGGTGAAGGTACTCTGAGACAAAGTCCTCGGAGGCGAGGCACTTCGAAGGTACTCCGGATGGAGTGACTTCGGAGTTGGATGGATCAAGTCCTCTGCGGAGGCAAGGAGTTCGAAGTGTGCTCCAGAGGGAGGCATTCGAAGGTGCCCGACGAAGGTCTCAGAAGTCGAGGTGCATCGAAGGCATGGTCCGGGTGAGGCTCGTCGAGGAGTGTGCTCGGGGAGAGACACTGAGACGGAGTGCTCATGGAATGCTTCGTGCGAAGGCCTTGGACGAAGGAGGGACTTCGAAGGGTGGTACTCCGAAGGTGGGGCTTCGGAGTGAGGAAGGCTTCGGAGCGAGGCTAGCTCCGGAGCGAGGTTGACTTGTGGTGCTTCGGCCATGCATGGCTTCGGTACACGGACTGACGGAGTTCGAGCTGGGAGTAGCTGCAAAGCCATGGTGGTCCACTCCGGAGGTGGTGGTGCGAAGGCCCAAGGGCTTTGACGGCTTCGGCTCAAAACCGTCACTGTATCGGAGGCTAACTTCGGTGAAGCGAAGGCCGTCAGGCTCAAGGCTTCTTACCGAAGCTACCGCACCCTCGCGTGCGAAGGGAGGCTCCAGAAGGTCAAAGACTGCAAAGGCTGACACTGTCTGCTCTGCAAAAAGCTGACGCTGTCCCCTCTACAAAGCTGACAGAGAAGCCTCCAGAATAAAGTAGACTACCTTTTGTACCCCTCTGTTCTGTAGAGACAAACTGGTGTAAACCCTAGGGGTAAAGTAGTCAATTCACTTGAGTGAACTGAGGGCTATAAATATGGGGGCTGGGTAGGTAACATTTAACACTTTGAGTATTTACTGTTGAGCTCCTGTACTAGCCTCCTCACACTTTGAATACATCCAGTGAGTTCATTTTTGTGTTCCTTGTTCAAGCGGCGAAGCCCTGCCTCGGTGTGCTTTTTGCTTGAGCTTGCTTTACATACCTCGCTGCATACTTCGTTCATTTGTGTGTCACCCTGAGTGACTTGTGACAGTGCATCGAAGCCTGTGTTGACGAAGTGTGTTGTGTGCGAAATGTGTTTTTTCAGTGCGCGTTCGCTCTGTGTAACAGGAGGCTAGACCTCGCTGCTTACTAGCGAAGCCCTGATCGAGGCCCGTTTTGCTTCTCGTGTCTGAACCCTTAGCGAAGTCTGTTTAGTGTGCAGTTAGACCTTCGCAGAACGAAGCCCAGCACCAGTTGCTGTCGCTAAGTTTTAGGTCGAAGTCCTCGGAGGGTAGTCCACTCTTGCGAAGGGTGAAGTGCGAAGCCTGCTCGAAGCACCCTGTGTGCGGAGCCTGCACTGACTTAGCAGAGTTGTTTTCAGGGTCGTGGGTGGAGCGAAGTCTGCTTGGCTTCGGACTTTTACTCCTTGCGAAGCCTGTGTTCGGAGCTGTCAAGTACCTCCGAACCAGACCTTCGAAGGTTGGTGTTCGAAGCCTGTTACGCAGTAGACTGAACTAAATCCGAAGGCTGTTTTTAGCCCAAGTTTTTAAAAGCTCCCATTCACCCCCCCTTTGGTCGCCGTTTCTGGTCCAACACTAGTTTTGTAAGCTGAGGATATTTTGTCATTTTGAAATAAAAACGTCAACTAACGGCAATAACATATATGAAAAAAAAATTGAAACAATGGCACATATGAAAATAACAAGTTTTCAGTGATATATATAGAAACTATTAAATTTTTAGTGAAATATATGAAATTTTCTCTTTTATTTTCTTATGTTGTAAGAGCCACTAAAACATCCGAGAGAACTGATGCGGTATGGGTATCAATTCATCAAGAGAAACCAATGCACAATTGACCTTGAAATCATGAAAAATCTAAGGATGCCATGGGATTCTGCTAGTACTACCCTTTTGTAGTCTAAACTCTATTGGAATTTATTTATTTACTAGCTCAATATTAATGTGTTGCAGTGGATTTAAAAATATTATTAGTTATAGGAGATATGAGTAATTTAGCATCAAATCTCATCAGAAATCTAAAGTTGAGTATGCTCAGGCGGAAATAGCATACGATGAGTGACTTTAATTTTCATACTACATTTTCGTTTAATAAAAGCTCGGTTCATACTGCATTCTTAAAAAAATTAAAAGTATATCTATTTCTTAAGAGAAAATATGTATCATTTACTTACAAACATTAATTTAAAGCACAAATAGATTACCCAGATATGTGTGATGGCATTTTTGTTTCATGCAGCCACTCTGGCTATTGTTGTCACTGTGTACACATGTAACACATCACAATATCACACAGACAAACACACACACACACGTAAACACAGGCGACACCGCGAGAGATCGAGAGCACGTCGTAGCTGTCTTCTTCATTTCGTGGTCGTCGGTGCAGCAGCCTGCACGGCCGGCCAGCTGCGGCGTCCTGTAAAATGCTGTGAATCCGTGATAGCTAGCTGCACGGCGTATCACGGACACCACGGCGGTCGCCTTGACCGGGGTGTCAAATTGGGTAGGTACGGTATCGCTGTTCTCCTTCCCAGCGTGTCGTACGAGTAGGAATCAGAAAACTTTGGTCGATCAAAACCGATGGAAATTAAATCTTTTTCGATGAAAGAAGCTAATTTCCATCAGTAAAATTCTAATTTTCGTCGGCATCTAGCCGATCAAAGCGGTTCGAGAAGTTAGTTAACTTCCGTCGGCCACCAACCGAAGTTAGCTAACTTCCATCAGCTCCATGTGACCGACAAAAATTAATTAACTTTCGTTGGTTTTTAGAAAAACCGATAGAAATTAAAAAAAAACCGACATAATTTTATTCTTTTCTTTTAGTGCGTTGTATAGGAGCCTGAGGATTTTGTCGTCCCTTGCAGAGAGGAGTGCAGGACGCAGGACGCAGCAGGCGATGATCTTTATTGGCCGTGAAAGTGGTGTTGGTCTTTTCCGTGCGTCAAATTTTTTCATGACATTATAATTTTTACAGTTTTAAAATATATCATTGGTGTGTCGCTAACAAATGAGATTTACCATAGTCACTGACAGTGACATTTTTTAAAATTCAAAAAATTGTAATGACATTTTTTTCAATTTTCCTTTTCCGTGTGTTCCTCTCTGTCTCTGAAACGTCGTCCGGGTTTTCTGTTCATATCGAAACTCGAAAGGCAGTGAAAAGATCGGACTTTGTCTCTGTTCGTTCGTACTCCATTTGTCCTTGTCAAATGCTCCCTCTGCGCTGTACAAATATTAGTTGTTTTGAACTTGATTACGCACGGGGCAGAGCTATGTTGATAGAAGGGGGTTTAATTTTGGGGAACCAGGTCCTAAAGTTTTTAGGTATTATTAATAAATTTTTACCCTTGTGCACCCCATAAACCTAATATGGTATACCGAGTGAAGTGATACACCCTGATTACACATACCAAAGTGATATTAAAAACGGTTCATTGCCCTTCCTATCCAACCTTATTTGCTATCTCAATTGATTACAGACGTTGATCTCTAGTGATGCTACCCGAGTTCAATTCTTGGTAGCCGCACACCCCATTTTGCATGGCGTATGCATTTGCGTTTTTGTACAAAACGACTAATATTTGTGCACTCTCATTTAAACGTCAAAACAACTATTATTAATATACCGGAGGAAGAGCTAGAGATCAGTTGACGGTGTGCGGTCACCTCACCAGAAGATATGCTTGTTTTAGATTTTGAACATGTTTTTTTAACTTCTTGCGGCTAAAAATTTTCAGTAGCTGGATACTCTAAGTATATAGTGGATGAGAATCTAGAGAAGGTGATGTTTTCTAGTTTTTGGATTTTAGTTTACATATAGATTTTGCAGCTACTAAGTCTCATGATTTGAGTTAAAAATATGGACCGTTTGTTTTAACTTTAGATTATATAACCTAAAACAAATAGACCCTCTAACGACTATGATTAATTCTAGATACTCAAACTATTTAGCTACTGAAATTCTCTAGCCGTTAGAAGCTAAAACAAATAAACCCTACATATCATGGTCAGAAGAGGTTTAAAGCAGAACTCTAAATAGTTTGAAACAAGGATTAACTGCAAAGACATATATATATACTGGATCATCGATCGTACTGTTCACTAATCACGTCTCGTTTATTACTTCCGCTGTAGCTTTATCTCTTTCTGGACTTGTCGATATCAAAACCGTGTTCGTTAGTTTAGGTGACCACATCAGCATTTACAAAACAGAAGAAAAAAAACTATGAAAAATCACACCAAATATCAGGCAAAAGTGTCACGAGGCTAATGATATATATATATATATATATATATATATATATATATAGGCACTACTCGCTGATTAATTCATTAATTAGCGGCTATTGACAGTGGTTAACGATCGATCGCCTCCAACTGCTTGGCACGAGTTAATGCATATCTAACACGTACACCAACCTTTGATCTCGTGAGCATAAATTAATGGTTCGGTTCGCCTGTCTGTAATCTTTTATATATATATATATACAAATATATATATATACAAATGCTATCATACACTACGGGTGTATAATAGCTATTCTACCGAGAAATCTACTACTGAGAAAAAAATAGTACTCAATTCCTATTTTACTGAGAAAATCAACTACTGAAAATAGTCGGTGTAGAATAACTATTCTACACACGTTGTGTAGAATAGCGTTACCGTGTGTGTATATATATATATATATATATATATATGATGTGGTGGCACACAAAGCTAGCATATATATCTGCATGGAAACTGGAAAGCTTGGTTTAGAAATCAACACAGGCTTCGTTCGAGAATTCAAAGTGACCTAAATCGTGCATGGTTTCATCTATAAATAAGATGGCATAAAAGGAGAAGAACTTTTAAACAAAGAAAGATTGTCAGAGATAATGTAGGATCATCCGTTGGGCAGGGTGCTCTGAACTTCAACGTTTTTATCAAAGTTAGCCCCGCATTTCCGCCCTACCGAGTTAATTCTAACGTTGATTTGACAAGAATATGATTGTAAAACGAGCATCTAGGTGGAGCATGTCCACCGAGCCATCGTTGGCCAGCACCCAGCACATCGCCCCGCTAGCCTCGCTGCCCCAGTCGGCTTCGTTACCTAGGCGGCTTTGTCGCCCCGATGCTTTAGGTCACACCACCACCCATCGGCCGACTGCCTATGCATTAATAATGTGTTGTTTTGACGCGAAAGTACAAAATTAACCTTTCACTACTTAGTTACCATTCTTTGAGCTATGTATGAGTAGATACTGTCTGAACTATTGGATGGATTGATCAATAGTTTAAATTTGGCATTTCTTCACCTTCAAGGATGATAAAACTCCTCTATATACACACATGTGTATATATACATACATATAGATACATGTATATATCTTAACTATATTAAAGCGGGGACTTACTCGTCCGTCCGCTTGCTCCGTACTGCCACTACAACAAAACAGGAAATTTTCGTCGGCAATTTTAATTTTCGTCGGCTTTCGGAAAAGCCGACGAAAATTAATTCACTTCCGTCGGCCTATAGGAGCCGACGAAAGATAAATTAACTTCCGTCGGCTTTCACTTTGGCCGACGGAAGTTAATTAACTTCCGTCGGCTTTAGCTGCGGCCGACGGAAGATATTTTTCCGCGACATGTTTTCCAGCCCGCGCCCTGTTTCCCCCCACGGCCCACCCATTTTTTCCCACTGCACCTAGGTTTTTCCGCTCGCCCGCCTCCCTCCCTTGCCTCTACGCCTCTCGGTCGCCGCCTCCGCACCTCTCTCCGCCCTCCGCTCGCCGCTCGCCGCCCGCCACCCCACCACCACCTCCGCACCTCTCTTCGTTCCTCCGCGCGCTGGCACCGCCGGTCCGTGGCCCTTGCCTCCTCTCGCGGCCCATCCGCGTCGCGCCCTCCCCGCTCGCCTCGCTCGCGGCGCCGCGCCGCCGCTCCTCGTCGCCTTCTCCCGAGCGCTCCGGCTCCGAACTCTCCACCGCCCCCGCAAGAGCCTCCACGACCGCTGGGACGAGGAACTCCAGTGCCACGTCATCAACGAGGACCTGGTATGAGCCCTCCCCGCGCCTATATCTCGATCCTAATCTTTGTTCAGTTTTGCATTCCTAACTACTGGGTTCATAATCTCATCATTTTCCGTAGAGCTTTCCTTTTATTTAACCTTCCATCGTCAAATACGCAAGCCTTTTGTGCATTCTGGATATAGTTGGCTGTAGATTGGGGCTTGGGTTCTAAATTGGAGGAGTTACCCCAGTTTGTATGTAAAAAGTGTAAATGTTGTTATCTCTCTGGTGGATTTACTAAAAACTAAGGTGTAAACATACTATAAATTTATCTACCATCGATGATTTGGAAAGCATTGGATTACCAGAAAAAATGTATGCACAGTTAGGTCCCCTTTATACGGCTTTGGTCTATTCATAATGTTTCCTACTGCAAAAAATTATGAATCTACCTTGAAACCTTTTCTGCCGACCTGCTATTTTGGTAATTATTAGTAATCTCAATAAAATTATGAATCTACCTTCAAAGTTTCTTTGTTTTTATGTACAATTTGGATACTTTTATTTTGGAAACAAGGAAAAATAGCTTATATGTTTACCTCTAGATTCCTATCTTATCTGCTACAGGGAAGAATACTCATGGAGATCAACTACAATGCTTGCTTATGGTTCAACTGAAGCTTCTATAAGGTTGCTTTGGAATACTCTTCAAAATTAAACTCTGACTATTGATTTCTCATACTCTATATTGTTGAAGCTATAAAACGACATCATGTGAAACTGTCAAAGTATTTTGAAATAATTGTATATTGGTGTAATTTTTGTACACTAAAGATACATAGGATTTGATTAATTGCTGGATGCTGGTCACAACTTGTATAGTTTGGTTTTCTAATATACATGCACCGTTGCAAAAATACAAATGCATGTGGAGGTATTTATTATACATATGACAATATTGATTGTTCCTGTTAACTGATTCATCTTGTATGGTCCTTATTCAGGCTCTTTTGCATGCCAGAGGTAGATTACATTAGTTGCCCTGGTTTGGTGCTGTACTGATTGAATATGTGGGAGACTGAAACTTTTGCTTGGTAGTCATTTTGCAAATTTTCTTTTTTTTTGGATTTTTTAGTTAACTTCCGTCGGCCAACATTAGCCGACGGAAGTTATTGGCCCGTCGACAGAAAAAAAAAAATAATAATAATTTTCGTCGGCTAGGATTTGGCCGACGGAAGTTACCGATTTTCCTGGTAACTTCCGTCGGCTAGGTTTGGCCGACGGAAGTTAGCTAACTTCCGTCGGCCGCCGACGGAAGTTAGCTAACTTCCGTCTACCCGCTTCCGTCGGCCAAAGCCGACGGAAGTTAGCCTTTTGCCGACGGAAGTTAGCTTCTTCCGTCGGGAAATGGCTAACTTCCGTCGGCTTTGGCCGACGGAAATTTCCTGGATTGTTGTAGTGTGCCTCTCCACTTCCCACAAAAAACCATTCAAAATTTATACCCTATAAAAACCGGTGCCCAACCGCCGGCCGAGCGCTGCAACCTTCCTGCGACTGCGAGTGCGCCCCCGCAACGCGCGCGCATGCGCGCAGCAACTTGCTTTGCTGCGTGAGAAAAAAAAAGAAAAGAGGAAAAAGAAAAAAGAAGAAAAAGAAAAAAGGAAAAAGAATAAAAAATAAAAATATCTTAACTATATTAAAACGGGACTTACTCGTCCGTCCGCTTGCTCCGTACTGCCTCTCCACTTCCCACAAAAAACCATTCAAAATTTATACCCTATAAAAACCGGTGCCCAACCGCCGGCCGAGCGCTGCAACCTTCCTGCGACTGCGAGTGCGCCCCCGCAACGCGCGCGCATGCGCGCAGCAACTTGCTTTGCTGCGTGAGAAAAAAAAAAGAAAAGAGGAAAAAGAAAAAAGAAGAAAAAGAAAAAAGGAAAAAGAATAAAAAATAAAAATAAAAAATAAGAAAAGGAAAACTGTATTTATATTTCAGTATTTTAATTTATGTATTTTGCGGGAAGTAAAAACCCTTAGATTTCTGGAAAAATCATGTAGAAACATGAATTTTGCGCAAAAACTCTATTATAAAATAAGATTCTGTTGCAAAGCACAGGCCTCTGACTAGTATATATACATATACACACGTACCATTCTTTAGCTTTAATAAAGAAAAAGAGTTTGAGTTTACAAAATTCAAGAGCTCTCCCAAGAAACCGAAGTTGATAATTACTCACAAAAATCTACTCCTCTTTCCAAAATATGTAACCACTTATCGACTTCTACGTGCCGCTAATTAATAAATAACACCATTATATTACACCACATAAAAAATGTTCTATATATATATATATATATATGATCTATATATTTTTATATATACTATATGTACATTCTAGACCCTTCACCTCGATCTATCTCTCTCCACAGCTGGCGAGCTCTCCCTGATCATCTTCAATTCATGGCGTCGTCGTCTGCAACTGGCTCTCGAGGCCGACGGAGTTGTGGTGCCGCGACGGGCCTGACGGCGGCACGGTCCCCCTCGGCAAGAACCCCAGGAAATGGTTGGAAGCGCCGCTCTCCAATGGCCTGCCCTTGAAGGTCTGCATGCTGCCTCTCGAAGCTTGGCAGCTCGACGCCACCATGTGAAGAAGCACAAGCACAAGCAAGGGCCGCCAGCAGAGCTGCTGCAACTGAAGCTTCCTGCTCCTGCTCCTCCTCCTCCTCCTTCTCTGCCAGTAGCACCCCATGCAGAGAGCTTCGGCAAGAAGATCCACAATTTGACACCGGAGAGAGAGAGAGAGACAGTTGGTGTGGTTTGAGATGTGATGAGGGTTTCAGTGAGTGCAAATGCAGATGGAGGAGGTGAGAGGAGGGAGAGGGATGTTGATATATATATGAGCTAAGCCGACAACATCGAGGGGGACGAAGCCGCCATTAAATTTATATAGGAGAATGGACGTGTTCACTGCAAGTTGAGTGGAGAAAGAAGGAAATTGCAACCCACATGCAGGACGTCCTTATATATATATATATATATATATATATATATATATACAAATGCTATTCTACACCACGGGTGTAGAATGCTATTCTACACCGACGTGGAATGGAAGGGTTGGGATTGGGTGGGGGGTGGGCACGATTGGGATGATCGGTGTAGAATAGCATTTACACCCATAGTGTAGAATAGCGTTCCCGTATATATATATATATATATATATATATATATATATGCAAATTGCTTCTACAAAAGTGTGTGTGTGTATATATTTTAGAGGCACCGTAGAATTCTTGTTCTAAGAGTGTTTGGTTTCATAGACTAAAGTTTAGTCCGTGTCACATCGTATGTTTAGACATCAATTTGAAGGACTAAACTTGAATTGATTATAAAAATAATTGCAGAATTGGAGGATTATTCACAAGACAAATTTTTAAGCCTAATTAATCTATGATTAGCACATGTTTACTATATCGTCACATTGTCAAATCATGGTGTAATTAAACTCATTAGATTCGTCTCGCGAATAATCCACCGATTATGAATGGATTTTGTAAATAGTATACATTTAATAATTCAAAATAATATCTAAACATTTGATGTGACAGTACTAAATTTTAGACTAGAGGAAACAAACAGGTACTAAAATGACAAAAAGTCGTGTTTGTTCCGACATACATGTTAGTTTCAGACAAATGTGTATGGGAGGATCTAATCAACTGTGATCTAATTAAACAGGTTGTATTGATCTTAGATTAGGGTGGTATATATGAGGATAATCATCTTTGGCTAATTGCATTGGCTGCACACATAGATCGACCGAGTTGGTAAAGAGGTTGGAAATAAATATGCCCATCTAACTCTAGGTAGTCATGGTCTATTGGGATATAGTTTTCAGACTTGATCAGGGACAACAGTGCTGATAGATGGACGTGGTCGGTGCGGGGATGCATCATGCATGGTGAGGAGTGCATTAATAAGAGAGGTACTTGCACCTGTCCGGTGAGAAAAAGAGATGGATGGAATGGAGAAGAAAGCTAGCTAGTTAGCTAGCTAGCAAGTGAGTGAGCAAGCAAGAGAGATGAATGAAAAGAAAAAAAAAAGGAGGCAGTGCATGCAGTGAACTAGCTAGCATGCATGCAGTGAAGAGAGCGAGGTCCACGGCCATAAGGAAGGAAAGGAGCTGAGCTCTATGTCTGTCTCCTCTCTTCAGTAGGTGGGGGGAGTGAGACCACCACTGTCCCTGTACCCCACATGGAATTCAATGGCCGACTTGGGCATTCGATCATTTGCCTAGGTGTCCTAAATGGACTCAATTACCTCTATGACATACAAGAGATATTTATATAGTGGACTAAATGGCCTAGGTGTCCTTGGGCTCAATGGGCCTAGCTGGCCCAATTTGGATTCAGATCAGAATATAACAAACTCCACCTTGAGACGAATTCTCTCTTGTAGCAAATGAAATAATCATCAATGAACTCTTTTCAATAATAAGTATTACCGACGCCAAAAAAGTCACTAGGACTAAAACTGTAACACCAACCAAGCTTGAGCACAACTCAAACTTAGTCACTAGAACTGTCTTGGTCATCATGTCTATGGAATTATCATGGGTGCTGATCTTGCATACTTTAACATCACCTTGAGTAATGACATTTCAAATATAATGATACTTCACATCAATATCACTTTGACTATCACATAAAATAGTGATGCAAGAAACACTCCCGCAAAGTTCAGCATACAAACCTCTCAACCAAATAGCTTCTTTACATGCTTCAGAAATAGCCATATAATCAACTTTAGTGGTAGACAACGCCACTGTAGCCTGCAAATTTACTTTCCAACTAACATCACAACCACCAATGGTGAAAACATAACCTGTGAGAGATCTCCTTTTATCCAAATCACCAGCATAATCAGAATCAACATAACCAACAAGTCCATCTCTAGATTTCCCAAACTGTGAACAAGCACTAGAAGTACCACACAGATATCTAAAAATCCACTGAACAATTTTCTAATGCTCTTTACTAGGATTAGCCATATATCTACTAACAACACTTAAAGCATGAGACAAATCAGGTCAAGAACAGATCATGGCATACATAAGAGAATCACCTGCACTAGAGTATGGAATTCTAGACATATAATCAATGCCATCACTTGACTCTAGACATAAAGCTGAAGATAACTTAAAATGTGGAGTCAATGGAGTACTCACGGGTTTTGCATCATGCATATTGAAACGACGAAGAACCTTTTCAATCTAGCCTTGTTGACCGAGAAATTTTTTACCAGATTCTCTCAGTTTGGTAATTTCCATACCAAGAATCTTCTTGGCTGCTCCTAAGTCCATATCAAATTCTTTACTCAATTGTACTTTTAACTTAGCTACTTCTGATTTATCTTTTACAACAATTAACATATCATCAGCATAGAGCAACAAATAAATGAACGAGCTACCAATAGGCTTCAAATAAACACAACTATCATAATTTGACCGAGAGAGCATAAAAGAATCAAACATCTTGTACCACTGTCTAGGGGATTGTTTCAAACCATAAAGAGATTTCTTTAACTTACAGAACAGATGTTCTTTTCTAGAAAAAAACAAAACCTCCAGGTTGGTTCATATAGATGTCCTCTTCTAAATCTCCATGTAAAAATGCAGTTTTAACATCCAATTGCTCAAGTTCATAATCAAGCATAGCAACAATACTCAATAGGGTACGAATTGAGCTACGCTTCACAACATGAGAAAAGACATCATTATAATCAATACCTAGAATTTGGTTGTAACCTTTGACAACCAACCTTGGCTTGTATCTTGTAGGCTTAGTAGGAGTGATACCTTCCTTTCTTTTGAAAATTCATTTACAACTGACAATCTTCTTCTCTTTAAGCAGTTTTACTAAATCCCAAGTGTTATTCTTTTCAAGTGACTCCATCTCATCTTGTATTGTGGTCATTCAATTCTTATGATCAGCAGTGGAAATAGCCTCGGAATAATTTGAAGGTTCCGCATTACCTTCAATCTCTTTTGCAACATTTAAAGCATAATAAACAATATTGCACTCTTCAATAAATCTTTTAGGTGGATTAATTGTTCTTCGAGGTCTGTTAATGTCAATGGCAATGGACTATTGTGTAGGCTGAACAATAGGAGACAAAGGCTCAATCCATCTTGAATATCAACATCTGGTGAATTTTCTACACCAACAATGTGCTTCACCTGCACACTTATTTTCTCTTGAACTTCATTGAGAACGGTAGGAAGAGAGTCATAAAACATAACAGATTCATTAAATATAACATTCCTACTAATGATGACCTTTGAATTCTTAGGATCCCATAATTTATAACCTTTAACACCAGATTGATAACCGAGAAATATGCATTTAACAGCTCTAGGCTCTATTTTCCCATTATCAACATGAGCATAAGCAGTGCAACCAAAAACTCTCAATTGTGAATAATTAGTAGATGACTAGACCATACCTCAATTGGAGTTTTCTTATCAATAGCAAGGGAGGGTGACCTATTAATAAGGTAGCAAGCAGTGGAAGTGGCTTCAGCCCAAAAACACATATTCAAGCGTGCATGTGACAACATACAATGGGCCTTTGAGATGATAGTCTTGTTTATGCGCTCAGCTACACCATTTTGTTGAGGAGTACCAGGAATAGTGTAGTGACTGACGATGCCTTCAGACTTACAATATTTCTTAAATTCATTAGAACATAATTCCATCCCATTATCAGTACATACTACTTTTACCTTCCTTTAAGTTTGTCGTTCAACCATAATCTTCCACTCCTTGAACACTGAAAAGGCAGCCCATTTGTGCTTCAAGAAATATCCCCACACTTTTCTAGAATAGTCATAAATAATTGTTAGCATATAATGAGTACCTCCTAAAGATCTCTTACGAGAAGAGCCCCATAAATCAGAATGAACATAATCAAGAATACCTTCTGTGGTATGAACAAAAGTATTAAATTTCACCCTCTTGTGCTTACCAAATATGTAATGCTCACAAAAATCCAATTTATCTCCTTTATATCCATAAAGAAGCTCTCTCTTACTTAACTCTGTCAAACCTTGTTCACTCATATAACCAAGACGTTTGTGCCACAAATTTGAAGCATCATATGAATGTGACATCACACTAGCATTGCATGTAGTAGTAGTGCATCGAAGAAGATACAAATTAGCACACTTCGAATCCCCTTTCATAACAATGAGAAAACCTTTTGATACTTTAAAATTCTAGTGCCACCTAAATATTTATATCCTTTTGTGTCAAGATCGCTCAAGGAAATAAGATTTCTTGTCATACCTGGAACATACCCCACCTCTATCAAGGTCTTGACAATCCCATCAAACATTTTTATCTAGACAGATCCAAATCCAATAATGGGGCGTGGAGAATCATCTCCCATCCTAACACAACCAGCACCTTGAACAGACTCATAAGTGATGAACCAATCTCTATTAGTGCAAATATGAAAAGATGTAGTAGTATCAATGATCCATTCTTCACTACTACTAATACATCTAGCAAAAATGACAAGAATATCACCATTATCTGAATTTTTATCACCAGAAGCAACAAACATATTACCATTGTCATCCTTTTGTTTGCCAGACCTTTTTTCCTTATTCTTTAACTTGTAACATTCATATATGGTGTGATTATCTTTCTTGCAATACCTATAGAATTTATCATTGCTTCTAGATTTTGAATGTCCCCTAGAACATTGAAACACCACCCCCGATGACCGTATCGACTAGGTCAGTATCCTCATGGCTGCATCAATTTGATCTCTTGAGGTGAACATTGAAATAGTATGGTCGTCGTTTGTTCTCAGTGTATTAGCTAAGTCTAAGGCTGCATCAAATTGATCTCTTAGATTGATGTGATCTAGGTGTGATAGTTTGAGGCTTCATCGGTTAGGTCTAACATCTCTTTCTATTGTATCTCTTTCATGTTGTATACCATTCATCTAAATAAAGCATGCCCGATACTTTGACATATTATTAAGATCATCATGACGAGCTATTGTCTTGGTTAGGTCTGATCTAGTTATTGTGATGATTTTCATGATATAGACATATTATCTAGTGCGTTTTATTAATTTCTGTCAGAGTACAAGCCGACAGGTTATCTTCAATTCAGCGCCATATCATACCCACCATCGGAAAGCGCTCATCGGCCCACATGCGTAAATTGTCTATCTCATCGACCGATGGCATATTCGCCCAATTGGTTCAGCCATGGTCATCGGCCCTAGGCTGATCGGCATGATATTCCACGATTTCACTATCTTTATCGCAGTCATCGGCTCACCAGCCGATCGACTATACTACTAATATTATCCTTTCCAACACCTTATCAGTTGCAGGGTAAAACTGATTGGCATTCTTTGAACCCTTTTTCTGAGAACGTAGGACCTACATTGGAATTAAGTAGATCTCTTAGGCCACGCGTGTGTCAAAGTGTGACCAAAAAACGCACCAACAGGTGTGGATCACACCGGAGTATTGAGTCACCTTCGACTCTTCGATCTACCTTCGACTCTTTTTGGACACTTCGAGTTGCAATCTCAAATCCCAAGACACTTCGAGTTGCAAGCTCGGAATCCTATTTCACCGCTACGGTCCTGGAAGCGTTGTGTAGCCTCGAAGCTCAGGGCTTCAATTTTTTTACAAGACAAAGCAAGGCTTCGGTTTTTTCCATAAGATGAAGCAAGGCTTCGGTTTTTTTATAAGACGAATCAAGGCTTCAATTTTTTCATAATATGAAGCAAGGCTTCGCTTCTAGGTAGCGAAAAATCTTAAGCATACCTTCGGAGGCCTAACAAGGTCCGAAGACCGAGGGCTTTGAAGTGGAGTGAGAAGTTTGCCTCGTAGCCCCTAGGGCTTCCGAGACTGGGAGAGAAGATTGGGAGGCCTTCACCGTGTACTTGAAGCCCCATGTCGAAGAGTGTGCGGAGTTTGTAGGACTTCGCAGCTTTCTTCGTAGGTGTACTCCAGGATGTAGGTAGTAGTAGAGACGCTAGTTTTTAGTATTATGGTCCCCACAGACGACACCAACTGTTGTAGCAATTGCTTTAGCTACAAACAAGTTTCTGTAATGGTGATGATTTTTAAGGAAGTAGTGTATAAAAGAGTATGAACCTCGAAGGGTTCTTGTATGAGGTATGGATATATACTGGTTCAGGCTTCTTGAGGGATAATAGTCTTACATCTAGTTTATAGTGATTTCACTATCATGTTGCCTCTGTCCTCTTACAAGAGTAGTACCCTACCTTTTATAGGCAAACATAAAATGAAAAGTCTTATTTACCCTCTACTTACAAGGCTTTGACTATAGGGCTTCGTAGGGATAAAAAGATAAAGTCTATGCAAATACACGTGCAAATACCAAGAACGGGGGCCCATGTTCTAGGTCTTCATGCTAGGATGGTATTGAGATATTTTACCTGCACTGGAGTGTGGGTCAAAGGCTACTACTCGAAGGGGGCCTCAGAGATGGCCTCGAAGGGGGCCTTGGAGATGGCCTCGGAGGGGCCTCCGCTCCTAGCTCCTGACTTTGGGATTTATGGGAGTAGTCTTTGTGGTGGCCTTTTATATACTTGCTTCACTCACGGCGAAAGGATCTTGGGCTTGCTATTAGGCTTCGTTACCCTAGAGGGCTTCACAGCTTCAGAGGGCCTCGCCTTCCGAAGGCCTCGAATATACTATCATTTGACCCATGTTAGGGTAAAGATATTTCCTCGAACACTATGAAATACAATTTTTGATGTATGTTTTGTTTGTGCAATGCAATTTGTTATAACGGTATTATGTAATGAATTTTGTGTTATATTTTTATAATGAATTTTGTGTTGTATTTATGTGATGAATTATGTATTATTTGTAATTTAAAATGTTGGATGACAAATCATGGCTTTGATTTAGAATGCACCTTAAAAAATACTTTTTACAATACGATCATAACATTAATAACATTTGAAAATGGTGACACGTCCATGAAGGTCCATAATAGAGATGAGTGCCAAGTACTCTCTATCACTATAGTTTGAGCTTTTGTGATGGGTCACCATGTTCACCCATTACTAAAAGGAGACATGTCGAACGTGGGGTAGACATAGAGGGATCCTTTAGTGACGGGTGTTTACCCCTCACTGATGTTAAGATTTTACTGACACAATAAGAGTGACGAGAAACATGTATATCACTAATGTACATCATTACCTGTATATAATGTATATTTATGTGATAATGGGAAGTGTGTGGTGGAGGCATAAGCCTGTGGACTGGTGGTGCCTTGCGCAAGAGAGAGAGAGGGAGAAGAGTAGAAAAGAGAAAGATGATATCAGGCTACTAAGAGCATCTCCAAAAGCCTCTTCATTTGACTCTCCAAGTTAAATTATAGCCAGCCAAACCAAAAAACGCACTCCAACAGAATGGCCAACAAGCTGGCTAAGCCATCCGGCTAGCCAAATAGAGCTCTCCCGTGGATTATTTGTCCGATGTAAAATAGTCTGAGAGATTAAAATCTGATTAATGGTTTAGAAAAACATTCTGTGGAGTAAAGTAAACTTTTTTTCAGGTTAGACACCGTTCCATCATCGCGGGCCACCTAGTTCCGACAAGTTAGCCCGACCGGTCATTCAATCGATCTCATCAACGCGGACGCGGGTGATCTGACCTCACGCTACCTGCTCCATCGTCTCCCACCGCTGACCACTACGTACGAAGCACGGGAGGAGCAGCCATGGCCGGCCTGACACGACGTAGCTCTGGCTCTGACCACCACGTAATAACCTGCACTCCAAGCAAACAGATCGCAGCTGTTGCCGCCGTGCCGTGCGATCGCCGATCGCGATTGTGCCGGCACGCACCGCCGTCGTCGTGGTGGTGGGCCGTGGCGAGGCCGACTGTAGAGGAGAGTTAGCTCCTCAGCGCTGTCCAATTTTAATTAGATAGGTGCGCGAGGGAGACTTCGTATCGGTGGGACTCATTTCACAGGAGGTTTGAAGAGAGCAAAAAGGCTTCGCACCATCCGATTAAGATCGGATGGCTGTGGAGCCTGACTGCTCTCTCTGCAGTCAGTCCTCCGACTATAGAGGAGTCGCTCCCTGTAGAGATATGCACGACCAAAACTGTGTCAAAGATCTCTGTGTACAGTTTTTCTGACAAACTTCATTCACCTGAAGTGCTAGTTTGGTATCCCAAGATTCATATGGAATTTGCTGGAATTTTAGGCTGCCAAATAAGGCCAAAGGGAGTGCCTCCACATAATTTTGCTAAAAAAAAACGCTCATCTAGAATATGGTTGGAATTTATTTTTTAAAATTTCCGGAAGAACAAGAAATATATTTCTGTAAATAAAAAATCCGGTTTCGACTTCTGGCCTGGTTGCTATCATATGCTACGGGCCTTCTCTGCGAAACACAAGGCAGATATGGGCCTCAACTGCTAACCCAAACAGCTACAGCTTCACCGTGTTTTTAATCTACCCTATTATATAATTAGCGAGTTGAAAGAGTGAACACATCACTTATCTGATAAATCTTAACCTTTCATTGGCTCCTCTCACTCTTCTAGTAAATTATAGCATTTCGTTCATGTCAAAAATAATGTCTATTCGTATGGCAAGTGCTCATTGTATATGGTAATTGTTTCATTTGATAACCTAGTCTTGATAAGTCATCACCTTCCGTATTAGTATTGTTTTTCTTATAATCACTGATTAAGACTTTGTTTATATTAATGACCTATGCAAATTATTTTGTTTCTTAGTTAGATGTGTACACAGTGTACTTGCCATGTAAATTTAGACACTTATAATTAATTACAATTCATACATATACCTATCAAATAAATATGGGTGATATACCATATAAATTTTGGTTTCTTTATTTTCTTTCTTAATTTATTTCTTACTTAAATTTGACATTAACTTTCTTTATCTTATTTCTTACATAAATGCATGGTTACAATTAAACCGCATGCAAATTTTTATTTCTTAAAAAATTCAAATATATCGTTTGTAAGATTTAATTAATTTTTTTGCTTGCTTTCTTGCTAAATATACACCTAAATTCAAAGTACTTGAAAACTATAATTTGTACTGGATTAAAATTAAAAATAAGCATCCATGAAATTGAATTCGGTTTACATATAATAATAATAATTCATGATGTCCTTTAGTTACGAATATTGTATTTTACTAACTGTTTACTACGCATGAATTATTTGTTAACATGTGAATATTTTATGATGTTATTTTTTATTTTTATCATGTCGATACCATGGAAAGTATTCTTATATAAAAAAATATCATATATTTATATTCTTATTAGATAATCTTAGCTCTCCAATAAACCCTTATTAAATACTTCCTCCGGTGTAGAAATAATAGTCGTTTTGGTTTTTATTGAGAGTATACAAATATTAGTCATCCCGTCAATCGAAATGTTTATCACTTCAATTGTCCTCTTCTCCCAAAGCGTTTCTCCATAACCAATTGAGGGGGTGTTTGGTTTCCTAGTCCAAAATTTAGTCCTGTCATATCGAATGTTTAGATACTATTTTGGAGTATTAAGTGTAGACTATTTACAAAACTCATTCATAATCGATGGATTATTCGCGAGACGAATCTAATGAGCCTAATTACGTTATGATTTGATAATGTGATGCTACAGTAAACATTTGCTAATTATGGATTAATTAGGCTTAAAAATTTGTCTCGTGAATAATCCTCCAATTCTGCAATTATTTTTATAATCAGTTCAAGTTTAATAATTCAAATTGATATCCAAACAGCCGATGTGACACGGGCTAAACTTTAGTCTAGAGAATTAAACACCACCTGAGACAATCCTTATAACTTTATTTAATATCACCTTGGTATATGTAATTATGTCTAAACGACTAATATTTGTGTAATTATGTCTAAACGACTAATATTTGCACACGAGAGTATAAGATTTTTCTCTAGAAGATGGGCTCCATACTTCCGTGGGCTACTGGGTAGAGGCCAAAAAGATCATTCAGCTGCCTGCTCATGCAGAGCCTCCTCTGCTCTCCTCTGCTCTGCTCTGCTCGGCCAACTTTGTCCTCTCGCGCGCGGCCTCATCCGCATGCGTCGACGCGACATTGCCAGCGTGCGACTCGTGTACATTATTCCAACTTGCAGATCTATAGTTTGGTTGGTTGGGGAGTTGTCATAAATCTTTTGGTCCTCAGCCTAGAAAATCCCACACGTGGGAGCCCTATCTCTGATGCAGGCTTTCTGACCCGTCTCAGAATTATCTGCAATCTTTTATGCTGCATCCTGCAAGCCAGAGATGCATAGACCTGCCCCAGTTAAAATGGCACTACTGTTTCAAAGTTGTAGGTTTCGATGCGAATATTTCAGAGTTCTTGGGTCACGTTGTTTGTATTCAAGAACGAGAAAATTCTGTGTATACACCCCTTAAAATTTAGTCGCAGTGAGGTTGCTAAAAAGTACTAGACACAATGCATTTGCAGTCATTTATTAGGGGCAGTTTAGTCTTTATTCAACTTATTTAATAATTTATAGTAATTAGAATTAAATAGCTAGTGACTAAAATTTAATCAAGTAAATAAATGAAGACTAAAATTTTGTTTGATTCCTAAAGAAACCGAACATAAAGAAACCGTAGGGGAGCTCAGCTGCATGAACAATAATTGTTCTTACCAATCGATCTCTTCCCGACACACAGAAAACTAAATCCGATTAAATTAGTGCTTCGGCATGAAAAGAACACACAAGAGAAGAAACATAATAAAGTGTCAAGTCCAGTCAAATCATTTTTTTTCATTATGCAAAACAAAAAGAATAGTAAGTATTACCATAAATCTATAGAAGGCTACGTATCATGTGCACAAAATACCCTCCATACACAAATACACAAGACAAATCGTGACGCTTCATCTAAAATCCAACGACCCTTCGTTTTTGCAAAAAGACCCCTCCGCAGTGCTCCTCCACTTCTTCTTGTCAGTTTGCAAAACCCCCCTTCAAACCATGTTCGTTAGATTTTAGATGAAGGGCCCCGATCAGTTTTGTGTATTTATGCGCGGAGGGTGCTTTGTGCACAAGATATGGAGCCGAGAAGAAGGAGAAGAAAGGCTATGTATCATATGCATAAAGTACCCTCCGTGCACAAATACACAAGACTGACGTATGTATCTAAATTTGGTGATCTTAATCCTAGCACGCACGGTAAGAAATCTACACCCAGAATGCAGATTTCAGTGCATTTCCTTTGAGATCCACATGATAACTAAACAGGAAATCATATGATCATATCATGCGTCGCTCCAAGAAAGCATACAGCTAAAATCATGGCGCTCGATCGCTAGCTCGTGCTTTGCAAAAGGGGGAGATTCTCTCCTATCAACCATATGAAAACCATGCACGCATGCATGCTTGCTTGCTACTGAGACCATGGAGTATACGGAGAAACCTAGCTGCCATGATCGTCGGCACACGCGCCTACCGATTATTTTCTGGAGCGCGCCAAGACATGCAAGCAATACGGGTCCATCACGCACCTAGCTAGCTAGCTAGTTTATTAGAGAAAGGCACTCTCCAGAACTTTCTAGAAGTGCGTGAGAATCTCACCTGCCCGGATGAAGGATGACACCACTGCCAAGAAGAAGCATATGCATGGGAGTGCAGTACAGTGGGAGCTAGCATATACGGATATACCGTATGGCTCAAATTTTAGGTTACTGCGAGCTACAACATGGTTGAATCTAATCAATAACATCCATTCGTTTTTGTCGGATCTAAAGAAAATGACTTGACGACCTCGGTCCGTTGCTTCAAGATCCAACATTTTCCTCGTGCGAACAATGTCGGAAATTTTGTTTTGCCGTGTGTACTTAACTACGAGCGCTAGAAACTGACAAAGCGCGCGCGCGGCTGCATTTTTCATGATCATGTGCAGCGATAGCATCCTTTCAGAACCAGTATAACACCCGTTGGCGCAAAAGATTACGCTAACATGTTTGAGTAGATTGAATAATAGCTTTTAGTTAAGAGAATCGATTTGAGTCATAACAGAACCTCTCAGGAGGATAACAACTCTGGTAGGGCTTCAAGTGTGTGATTGCATAAGTTCTAAATCCCCATTATAGTGAAAGGAGGAGGATATTTATAGGAGGGGCCTACAAGGAAAATACCCTTTAACCCTCTAGTTACAATTATTATTACAAACTCTGTTCACCGGAGACCGTAGGAGTACAACGGTACCGGCTTATCTAATCGCCCGAGTAAAACAAGTGTCTAATCGGAGTGACGGCGCACGTCTCAACCAAGTGGGCACCTCTTCACAACAGGACATCTATAGAACGCTAATGTCTTGTCCAACGGACAACGCCTGACACTGTAATCATCACGCCCCGTTTAGCGACACACTCTGAAGGCTTCGAATCTTTTTAGGGGTTTCGTCCGGAAGGAGGCGCTGCACACTTCGGAGCGCCTGCTTCGCAGCATCTTAACGGCGCTGAAAGGCTTCGTGTGCGGCTGTGCGCAGGCTCCGAAGTCATCTTCAAAGTCCTTGCTCTAACCACTTATGCTATCGAGATTATTTCCCCAAAACACTACCATAGGATAATGTGCTTGACTAATTTGGCTAAGATTTGCAATATAATAAATTAATAAGTCTGTCTCGTTGTTATTAATCAGCTCAATTATTTTTGAAGAGCGTGGAGCCACGGACTACATAGTTTTTGCATCGCATGTCAACCAAACATCTATCGCTGCTACGACGACTCCACCGACAGAATACAGATCATGCAGAGATACAGTTCACCGGGATGCATGAATGGACTTGTTATGCATCCACGATTTTATTTTGTCAAGTATTGTTCCCATGCCGAGCAATTCCAGTGATCCTCCTGGCCACATATCATTAAATACGAGGATTAGCATCTTGATTTCTGGGGGAGACTAAAACTTTTGTGCCTGCTTTTCTGCAGTTCGTCAGAGGGGAAAGAGACAATTGTCTCAGTTTTTTCAGGGGTGTTCCACTATGATGTGTACCTTATATGCATGGCTGTATGTGCTAAAGCTGCTCACACTTTAATCAGATATTCAGATCATGGAATGTGTTAGTTTCATCTGTTGTTTTGTTGGGCAACATCGTCTGCAAGTTCTTGAGACAATGTTATTGCCTGTAGTTTGTAAATGAGAGGTGGCATTATTGGACTTGTAGTAAAAACACATATTCAGAAACAGTAAAATTGAATAGTTGTAGATAACTGGAGGATTTTGGGATGTTGAAGATTAGGCTAAGGGCATGTTTGTTAGTTTTAGCTAGAGATTCTTAGTACCTAAGGTAGCGTTTGGTTTAGAAGTTAGGTGGAAGCGAGTGGTTTCGTTTTACTTTACGTGTGTTTGGCTTTGAAATATATAGAACGGAGTGGCTCCCAAAAAAGAATATTTATCGTAGATCTGGAACCATCCGCTCCGAAAAAATCCACCAAACCGAACGGCTCGCCTCCCACACTTCCCACGCCATCCGCTTTTCTTCTCATTTTCTATACCGCTCTTGAACCGAACAAGGGACAGAACCACTCCATTCTATCAGATTCCAGAACCAAACAAATAACACAATAACTCCGTTCTTGTTTCCAAACGCGGAGCGGAGCCATTCTATTTTCAGAATCTTTAACAGAGTCATTCTGTTCTATCAGATTCCTGAACCAAATGTCATCTAACTGATCTAAGTATGAAACTGGCTCATCTAAATAGCTGGATAGTCTAAATATCTAACTAATGAGAATATGAAAAAATTGTGTTTTCTAGTTTCTTGGATTCTAACTATTAATTTTGACGATATAGATCTAGAATCTAGACCATTTATTTTAGTTTTAAATTGTATAACTAGTTGTAGCTACCAAAAGCTAAAACAAATTAAACATGTCATAAGCCTATAACAGTGTAAATATATATTTCTAGTGAACAATAACAGTGATGTTCAGTATCAGTTTGGGATTTCTTTCTCAAAAGTGAATAAGAACACTGGAGGTAAATGCAGTGTAAATATATCTTTTCCCTACTGCTACACTGGTTTCAATCAGGCACCACATTTAGTCACTTAGCTCTTCAGCAATCGTTCCATAGATACGCTGTGTTTTCCAGAGGCAGTACTCCTCCAAGAATATCCCTCCCTCCTCCATTGATTAGGTGCTTCAATGCTTACATCGTCCGGATTCAGACGTACCAGTGTGTGAATTGAAGTTGCATCTAAAAACATGGATAGATGAAGCCACAAGCTCATGTTTCTTGTTGTAGCCTAATTAGCCGGCATTGGAAAGAAGAAATTGAACCTACGTAGATGTGGAACAAGTGTAGGAGTGTAAGATACAAGAGGAATTTTATCATCCTTGAGAAAAGAGACGTACCAAATCTGAGACATACATCGTATTCATCTAACGGTTAAGATTAACGCAATACCTCTTGGTATTTGGTGGGGATAAAATGGTACCTCTTGAACTTAA